>OZ023305.1:14118114-15318114 GCA_964007245.1 Hypomecis atomaria
ATAATTATGTCAAACAGTAATAATAGTAACGAGTGTTTTAATACCCGTGTTATATGCAGTTGCATACACTACTTTATCTTCACTAATAAAAATAAAAAATAAAAACATATTGCGAAACATTAAATTCACGCGTACGTGTATTGTCACAATGAACTTGGCGCCATTAAAATCTAACCAATGAGAGCGCAGCTGCGCGCGCAGGGTCAATCAGGAGCGAGCGCGCGCTGTTCTTTTTTTATTTCATTGGCACAAGATCTTACCAAAGAGTTTTGTGTATGTAAGTTTAGTAGTTTCGACGAAGTTTTCACGTATAACCCAACTGTTTTCAAAAGCCAGCCTAATATCAAAATTTTATACAACTTGTATGAGGATTTTGACATAAGGCTCGCCAGGTTAATTGGTCGCGTTTTATTGATGTTATAATGAGATTTTACGATATCGATGTGGATATTATAACATCATGTGAAATTGCTTAAATTGAGTGTTTTGTTGTCTGCGCTATAACAGTAGTCATTATAAGTCAAGTATTGGAAACATAAGTAGAATGTTACAACATTAGTGTAGATAAATAATATTATAGAATACGTAAACAATTAATATCTATGTCAAACAGGTCAGGTTTATTTTATGTCAGTGCTGAGAATATTTTTATCACTGGGGAATTCTGTAATTTCATAATAGCATTTTTGGGTTAACACACATTTCAATTTACTTTTAAACATGCTAATGTTTAAATCTCTTATCTCTTTGGGAATTTTAGAATAAATAATGGGGGCCATACAAAAAACGCTTTTTTGCATTAAAGCCGTTTTTGCCGTTCGAGGGCAAAGTCTCAGCTCCTCCTGGCGGCGAGCACGTACACCCGCATTTGTCCAGTCACCAAACAGCTGCAGGTTGATTCAACAATGCATCAGTAAGTATGGATAAAATGCCAAGTTGATAATAAAGTTTAGACGTTATCTCGTAAAATTATATCGTTTGTAGGCCGACTTGACACAAATCCAAATTTTTAGGGTCCCGTAATAAATCGAGGAACCCTTATAATTTCGTTGTGTCCGTCTGTCCGTCCGTCCGTCCGTCCGTCTGTCATAATATTACGAAGCCTTATATCTCACAATTCAATTCAATTCATTTATTCTCAAATATAGGTACAGCACTGTACACTTATGAATGTCAACATTTACAAAAAATAGTCAAATAAATTACATAACACAAAACAATTTAAAATTATACTATAACAAAACAATAAAAATTCAATCAATCGAAAATCACAATAATAATATGGTATATAAGTCAATCAAAAGTCAATTCGCGCAGCGAATCCCTGTCAGAAATATAATCCTTGATACTATAGTATGCTTTTTCCATTAGGATTTTTTTAATTACATTTTTAAACATTGTGTCGTTCATATTTGTTACTTTATCGGGCAGTAAGTTATAGAAGATAATGCTATTTTTCACAAACGATTTGGCAGTTTTCGTTAATCTAGTCTCAGGCAGAACAATTTTAGACCTGTTCCTTGTCATATAATTATGAACGTCGCAGTGTTTTTTAAACTTGTGAAGATTTTTACGAGCGTACATGATAGTCAAGAAAATATACAAGCTTGGTAAAGTCAAGATTTTGACTTTTACAAAGACCTCTCTGAGCGACTCCCTATAGCCAAGCCTGTAGATTGCCCTGACAGCACGTTTTTGAAGAACAAAAATGCTATTTACCTCAGCAGCATGTCCCCAGAGTAATAATCCGTACGACATAATCGAATGGAAGTAACTAAAATACACCGTTCTAAGTAGCAGTTTCTACGTCTGAGAGTTCCCTTATTTTACGTACCGCATATGCCGCCGAACTTAACCTAGCAGATAATTCTTTTCTGCGACCACTTTTTCTTTTTGACCAAGAAACTTCGTGGTGACGGATGACTGGAGTATTTCTTTATTGATCTATACACTAGACAAGTGTGGTGTGTTACCACATTTATTTATTTATTGCAAATAAGTATGTACATAATTCAGTTAAAAACAGGATTAACTAAATACATGGCGTATATACCCTGTATTGAGGGCGCAGCAAGTACGAACTAAGTTTATATTTATGAACTAAATTGCATAAAATTTTAGATTATCATAGTAATAGATCTCAATTTAGAACAAGTATAATGTTTCAAATAGCGTATTTAAGGAGTAGCTCCCATAATCCCGAGTAAATAGGTATCTTCTAGGTAAACGTGTTACATCCTAGACCGCATATCTGCTTAACATCAGGCAGTGTGTAGTCAAACGCAAACCTATACGAAAAAAAAACATGTAAAGTGGATCGTATCGTATCGTTGAATAGGGTTTTTAAATGAATGTTAGGTTTCATTGACCGTTTTTTGTCACGTGTACCATTTAGGAGATATAAGTCGCCAAAGTTGAAAATATAGTGTCCCTCGTTACGTAATTTCCAAAGTACACAAGATAGGATCTTATTTTTACATTACTTACATTATTCTTTCCTATAAGCAAAACATAAAATGAGTCACAAAAGTGACCCACGTGGACACATTCTGTCATTTCATCATATCTTCCCGAGTCTCAGGGTTTTTTAATACTTTATTTTTGATAAAAGCAAAACAATGAGTAGGAAATTGTTACAAATTAATTATTTTCCTCATTTGGATAAAATACAATATCATCTGTAGTACTTACCTATCTAAAGTAAGTTCGTATAGGCCGGGTGGCTAGCCCTGGTGTCAGAGTTTTTAGGCCGCCTGAAGGCCTCTGACATGGCTTAACGGTTAAAACAACCGGGGCCTACAATTTAACGTGTCGTCCGAGTCGCTCAGTTGGAAAATGCCACAATGCCAATTTTTTGTTAAAGTGGCAACAGAAATACATCATCTGTGAAAATTTTAGGTTTCTACATTTAACGGTTCATGAGATACAGCGCGGAGACGGACAGCGCAGTCTTAGTAATATGGTCCCGTTTTTACCCTTTGGCTACGGAACCCTAAAAACAATTGGATAATCCACAGACCCTTGAAGGTCTACTTTGACTTTGAATTTGAAGATAATCCAAATGCTCAAGCCCCATGCAAGTTGGCAGCGTGCTCAGCAAGGCTAGATTACCGCAAAACAATTATGAGATACTACAGATGACCCGGCGATCTTCGTTTCACGCAACATCGTTATAAATGATAGCCTATTAGATATTCTGATACATAAGCAATACTATTACAAAGTTTCATCTCAATCCGTTCAGTAGTTTTTGCGTGAAAGAGAAATAAACATCCATACTTACATACGAGTAAAACTTTCGCGTACATAATAATTACTGACTGCGCCCAGCGGTGATATCCGCATTAGCCCGAAATAAAAAGTAGCCTATGTGTTAATCCAAGGTCTAAGCTACCTTCATACCGAATTTCATCCAAATTGGTTCAGCCGTTTGTGCGTGAAAGAGTAACAAACATCCATCCATCCATCCTTACAAACTTTCGCGTTTATAATATTAGTAGGATGAGCAGGATCCACAGGATATCCTTACTAATATTATAAATCCGAAAAGTTTGTTGGTTTGTTGGTTTGTTACTCTATCACGCGCCAACGGAGCAACGGATTGACTTGATTTTTGGCATGGATATAGTATAAAAGGCGGAAGGAGCTTTAGGATACTTTTTATCCCGAAAAATTTCATAGTTCCTGTAGGACAGGACAAAAACCCTCGAAAGCGAAACTGTCGCCACTATCACAAAGACGCTAAGTGATTAATTCCTCTATGACGCTAATATGGACTAACGAAACGTCACAGCCAAACGTAATTAGACGACAGGTGACATTGTCTGCAGACTTTTATAAATCACAAGTAGCGTGGCAAGGCGACAAATTGTTTTTCTACCATTATATCCCCTTGAAGAGGAAATAAAGTATGGATTGAAAATGACAACTGACATTAAAATTGGATAAAATGTTATTTTCCCTCTGCATGCTACATGTTACTATGACGTTTAATACCAGGCCGTCATTTTGTCTGACATTAAAAATATTTTTAAATATTCTATCATTAGAGGTTCAACATGTTTTTTTATTCTACCTTTATGGTACAGAATCATCATACTTTAATACTATCAATCCGAAAAGTTTGTTGGTTTGTTCCTCTTTGACGCAGCAACGGAGCAAAAGATTGACCTGATTTTTGGTATGGATACCTGTGGTTTAATAGACAGAAAGTGATAAAAGGATACTTTTTATATCTCGAGAAAATTCGTGATTCCCATGGGATAGGACAATAACTGTTTCTCAGCAATGGAGCAACGGATTGACTTGATATTTGGGGTGGGCATAGTTTGGAAGACGGAAAGTGACATGAGATACTTTCCATCCCGAAAAAATTGTGGTTCTACGGGAACCACAATTTTTTTCGACTTAACGATAAATTTTTCTCAGCAACGGAGCAACTTGCCTTGGCATATTGCATGAATATAGTTTGAAAGACGAAAAGTGACATAGGCCACTTTTTATCGCAAAAACTTTAACAGTTCCCGTAGGATAGGATAAAAACTAAGTGAGTGGGCTGCGGTAGGAGCCGTCTAAGCGCCAGAAATAACCTGTCATGGCAAGTTTAGGACGTTCCCACATATTTCGCACTCCTTCGCGGCACTCAACAGCACTAGCCCAGACTCGGGCTCCATAACGGAGCTTGCGCTCTCGCCATAGTGACGGAGTGTTTCGGAGCACAAGACACATCGTCATCCACCACTCGGGACTAACCAGTACTGAACGTCAGACAGCATTCCAACGTCTTGGTCCCAGTGCAGTGGGTCAGTCATAGTAGCACAGCGCCTGCCTCTTCAACTGCAGAGGGCAGTGAGAACGGCAATCGCGATACCGACACCTCTCTTCCCCTGCAGCCCCACTGCGTCTGCCAACACGTTGACGGCCTAGCGGAAGGTAGGGTAGGTGGCGGCACCCACACCACCAGTTCCATATATCCCACCGCGGCCCCTTATCCTCGGCTGTCATATCAGAGTCCAAGAAGCAGCCTTGCTATATGAAACTAAGAAAGGTTATTCCCAGCAAGTAACTGGAGATAGAGAGACAGAAAAGAAGCCACACCCAGCGCAGCAGGAGGAGCTGGAGTTCATATGCCTGGCAGACGGTGCAGCACTAGAGCAAAATCTTAACCGAGAAATTAACATATTTACAGACGGCAGCAAAATTAAAGGGAAAGTTGGGGCGGCATTATCCATTTGGGATGATGCCGCTGAGATCAGTACCCGCAAGATGAAATTGGCCGATTGGTGCTCCGTGTACCAGGCCGAGTTATTGGCACTTCTTGAGGCTACCGAAAAAGCAAAAATCTTTTGTGACTCCAGGTCTGCACTGGAAACGGTAGTTGGCGTATCTTCCCTCCATCCCTTAGCAGTAAATTCAAAGCTAACATAAAGTTACTACACGCACAAAATAAAATAGTGAAACTTTATTGGATTAAATAGCACGCGGGGATGGAGGGAAATGAGAGAGCGGACCATCTAGCAAAGGAAGCAGCACTGCACTCGAAGTGCAGACCTATTTAGGATAACTGCCCCGTTTCATTCGTCAAGCGAGAAATCCCAAAGGACTCTCTTGACGAGTGGAACCGGCGGTATTAGGATGGACACACAGCGGCGGTAACCAAAACATATTTTCCGGATGCAACGGCGGCATACAAGATCGTAAGAGAAATAGCACCAGTGGGAATCATAACTCAAGTGCTGACGGGGCATGGTGGGTTTTCCCAAAACTTACATCGATTTAAGTTGAGGGAAAGCCCATCGTGCATCTGTGAACCCACAAAAGAGGAGACTCCACTGCACATAATCTTGGAATGCCCAGGTTATGGAAAGCAGAGATTTGATTTAGAACAAAAAATTGGAATTAATCTAACACGAAAAAACCTTTAACAATTTTATTGAATTTTTGCACAAATATTTGTAAAAAAGCAATACTTAATTAGGAACAAGTAGGTATAAACTTTGCTGTACCATTGTAATGTTTATTATAACTGCAAACAGCCAAAAACATTGAAATATAGGTATACTTAGTTTTTATTCATTTGTAATTAAGACCCCTGCTGATCATGTCAGGGATATTTCGCGATATAATAAAAAAAATCCTCGGATGCAGCGTCGCAAGAGCGGCACTGCAGCCCGCCTAAGTTGCGACACTCCTCATAAGGCATGCAACCTACCGGCCATCCTCTCAGCTGCTTTAGTTAAAAGCGGCTGAAACTCGAGTGCCAGCCTCTAAGCTTCCTTGGGGGAAAAGACCCAAAGAAGAGGGAGACTTCGAGCGCCGCCTTTTCAGCTGCCTCAGACCTCCCCCACGACAAGGCGGGAATACACGGGGGGGTTGTATATACACTCCAACCGTAACTTAACCAACAAAAGCATTCCTCTAAGGTATTTTGATATTTGTCAGTTAGGTTAGGTTTCGCAGCCGACATAAACATAAGCCAAAATCAAAATACAACGCGGGCGAAGCCGCGGGTAAAAGCTAGTCATGATATAATTTGGTTAGTAGGTTCGGTGTAAGTTTATAAGTTTTTTGGGTTCCGTACCCAAAGGATATAACAGGACCATATTACTAAGACTTCGCTGTCCGTCCGTCTGTCACCAGGCTGTATCTTATAAGCCGTGATAGCTAGACTGGATAGTTGAAATTTTCTCAGATGATGTATTTCTGTTGCCGTTATAACTAAAAATACCTTCTAAAAACAGAATTTAATAATTATTTTGGGGTCCCCCCTTAAATATCTCCCATACAACAAACGTATTTTTTTGCCGTTTTTCGCTCGATATTAATAAAGGCAACAATAATACGGTACGGAATCCTTCTTGCGCGAGCCCGAGACACTCTTGGCTGATTTTAATTTATTCTGTCAAGGATATTATTTTGCAAATATCAATCTCAGAGTTCAACCCTTAATTAAAACGTGTGCCTATTTTAAAACAAACAAATATAGCCACAATAATTCCTTACTAAAAACAATATCACCAAACAAAAAAGTAAAGCACTCTACACTTTCATAAACTCAGCAATTAAAAGTACGCACAAAAATATGTCATCAACAACACAATAAGGGGTCTAAAGTACCATAAAACAATGTCTCCACGGGCTCGGCGAAGTCGGCAATTAGACAATGGCGGGTTAACCCGCGAAATATGCTCGTGTGGTCGCGAATGCATCGCGTTTAATTGGGGTCTGGGAGGCCCCGCGCCTCTGGGGCCTGCCAGACCCCTCCTTTGTTGGTAATGTGATTGCTCCGGGGGTTTTTTGAGTTTGTTTAGATTGCATGCTTGTTGGATTTGTGTAATTGCGAAATATGTTCGGGTTACTTACGTTTAGTCGGATTGTGCAGAAGTAGTAATAGATTAATGTTTTTTTTGCAAAAAATGGCACCACCGATTTCCACTGTGTATAGAATTCGAATAGTTTGCATGAATCGATATGACATCCATGTAAAACGGCTCAGCCGATTTCGATAAATTTTAATGGGACCGGAAATACTCATTTCAAATTTTTTTTTAAATTATCTTGGCACAATTAGCGAAAATATCGATGAAAATACACAAAAATAATTATACCTATTTCGCAAAAAATCGCAACACCGAAATGCCTGGAAGAAATCACTTTTAGTGATAAGGCCACCGGTTGCTTCAAATATCTAAACATCTGTTTTCTGTATTATGTAATGTGTGTAAACTGTAAACCAATAAAGAGTATATCTAACACCGTCTTACAACGTGTACAGAATTTGAATAGTTTGCACAAATCGATGTAACATCCATATTGATTTATCCAAAACGGCTTAGCCGATTTCGATAAAATTTTAATAGGACTATTTCGGAAATATACCCTTTTGTTTTTTTTTCTTTAAATCGGTTTACAATTGGTGAAAATATTGATAAACATACCTAACTACACAAAAAAGTACATACAGACGAACATTCATCCTTTTTGGAAGTCGGTTAACAAGAGCAATCTCGCCTTCAGCCTTATAGGGTGTTATTCTTAATGACGAAAATACATATCTAGGGATATCATTGTAGTCATCATAATGACCGAATTTAAGTACGGGACTAATCCTTATTTTGAATAAATATTTAGTGTATTTCCGCTTTGTCGCAGGCATATAAGTTAAGGGTATCACTCAACCAACCAAATTAAAACATACCTAAGCCTAACCTAACAATTTTTTTTCCTGACCTAACCTAACCTTAACTTAACCATAGTCGAACCATGATACAGTTTGATGATTAATTACTAATTTTGTTAGTGATTTAATTTGGATTTTGAATGGTACCTACCCTTAATTTATATGCCTACGACAGAGCGGAAATACACTAAGTAAATAGTTATTCAAAACAAGAATTTGAAGATAACTTCCGCAAAGTGACGCCTGATTCAATAAGTACGGGACTAGCCCTAAAATCCCGAATGAAACAGCTGTTAGTGTTACTGTGGCATGTCGCAGCAAGCTAATGAACCTTTTGTGCAAAACGGCTGCTTTTTAGGGTTTTGTTGATTCTGACACGTTTTGGTGTTTACACCAAACATCTACGAGTATGTTCATCACATAAATACTTGCCTTGGGTGGGGATCGTACCCATGCCTCTTTGACCCAGTAGTTAAGGTCACTAACCACTTAGCCACCGAGGTAGTCAATAATATGTAAAATAAAAGGTACTTACAACATACTTCCCGCTGTCTCTCTGTCCCTGTATACGAGTATGCTGAGATCTTTAAAACTACGCAACGGATTTTGATGCGGTTTTTTTAATAGAGCGATTCAAGAGGAAGTCTTATGTGTACAATACACCTGTGCGAAGCCGGGGCGGATCGCTAGTTTAGATATTAGTACATTGTATACTATCCACATGTAGACGGATATTTCCAGCAAGTGTTTATATATTTTCGCAGGTGGTGTGCCGCTTTTGTAATATTTATGTACCTACTTAGTGAAATATACCTACTAGAGTTGCTAAAGAATCTGAATTGACTGAAGCAATATTTATCTAAAGCCACGAAATACGAGTATGTTTTATTGATATTTTGAAACTGTATAGGCGAACGCTACACGTCAATAATTCTTGTGATAATTATCATGATATTTACTCATGTATCTTGGGCCGGATCACAGCACACCCTACACCATCAATACGTATCGCGTCAGTACCTACTAAAGCGTTCTTTGTACGAGCCACACGTGATTGACCTAAGACAGAGGAAAATTAGAGCTTGTGTGGCAATCATTGTAGCCGGGCGTCTTTAAATAAACGAGTAAAAAGAAAGCGATGGATGAAAAATTGGCTACAAAAGAGAGAAAAGTAACATCTGAATAAATAAGACCCCGATAAATATTGACGCGCGATACTACACGCAAGATAAATATCACGATCCAGGTTCTGGGATCAGATCACAAGGATTTCCAGAAACCCAGCGATAAATATTGTGATCCGTCAATACACTACCCTACACAACAATTAATATCGTAATCCGATAGTATATATTGACGGATCACAATATGGATCTTGCGTGTAGCCTTCGCCATAATTTATAGAAATAAATAAAAAGATATCTCGCCGTAGGCTTAGACTCTGTAACCCGGTTCAAAATAAGCGTGAAAATATGGTAAATTGTGTTCCTAAAAATACTCATTTATTTTCTCGTCAGCGTTATTCATAGAGCCACTGCTGGACATAGGTATCTCCTATAGATCTCCAATAAGACCGGTTGGACGCGGCTTTCATCTAGCCAGCGCGATCCTGCGGTCTTTTAATGTCATCGTCCTTTTTGTGGGTGGACGTCCTCCACTTGATAACATTTCGATCCCAAACATACAGTCATACATACTATACGGGCCGTATCAGTCACAACTTAATAGGAACTAGCGACCCAGCCCGGCTTCGCTCAGGTGTATTAAACATATAAACTTTCCTCTTGAATTACTTTATCTATTAAAAAACCGCATCAAAATCCGTTTTAAAGATAAAAGCATACATGGGGATAGACAGCGGAAACCGACTTTGTTTTATACTATGCTACTAGCGACCCGCCCCGGTGGCTTTGCACAAGTTTATTATACACATAAACCTTCCTCTTGAATCACTCTATGTATTAAAAAAAACTCCATCAAAATCCGTTGCGTAGTTTTGAAGATATAAGCATACAATGGGACAGACAGCGGAAACCGACTTTGTTTTATACTATGCTACTAGCGACCCGCCCCGGTGGCTTCGCACATGTTTATTATACATATAAACCTTCCTCTTGAATCACTCTATGTATTAAAAAAAACTCCATCAAAATCCATTGCGTAGTTTTGAAGATATAGGTAAGCATACAATGGGACAGACAGCGGAAACCGACTTTGTTTTATACTATGCTACTAGCGACCCGCCCCGGTGGCTTCGCACATGTTTATTATACATATAAACCTTCCTCTTGAATCACTCTATGTATTAAAAAAAACTCCATCAAAATCCGTTGCGTAGTTTTGAAGATATAAGCATACAATGGGACAGACAGCGGGAACCGACTTTATGTGTAGTGATAAGTAAGGATTTTATGAATGGCACGTGTTTTATGAGGTGTGTCTAATACTTTTGGTCAAGGCTGTATTTTATAATTATCATAGTTCTTAGACTCATACTATACGGGCGGTCCTCACGTCGCGGCAAGCTTTGATATGAAATATCTCTCGTACTCTAAAGAACTAAGTATTGGCATTGTTTTTTTTTTTATTAAAAAAATTATTTTGACATGATAAAATGATATTGATATTTGAGTAGAAACTTTTATAAGTTTCTGTACAAATATTTAATTATTTTTCTTGTAATTTTAACATTAAATGTAAATATAATTTTGTAAACATAAGGAAAAATTGAAAAAAAAATAGTTTGTATGCAATGGACTTACATATGATCTTTTCTTTTGTCACAAAATAAATTGATTCAAAAGTCCAATTGTTACGGGTCCGGGATTTGAACCAACGTGCTTACGATACCAAGGCAATCGTTCTGCCACTAATCCACTTGAATCTTAGGAGGGTTGTAAGTTCATTTTTTCTCAACAAGAGTCCAGGTGTACATTAACAATATTTCCGATTGTTTATCCAACAATGCTCGCTCCCGTGCGCTACAACAATACAACAAATAAAGTAGCTCAACAATTATTGTTTTGAAATTGTACGCTTTTATTACTGTAGTACCTACATGCTCGTATACGAGTACACTTGAAATGCCAAGCCAACAGTTAATTTGATAATTATTTTTCGCAAAAAATAGCATGAACGACTTCACCCGTGTACAGAATTCGCGAATGTTTCGCACGGATCGATGTTACATATTTCACATTATTTTCTATTTACCGAAAATGGCTCAGCCGATTTCAATAAAATTTTAATGGGACCAATTTCGAAGTGTACTCTTTTCAATAAAAAAAGAATTATTGAAATTGGACTACTAAGAAAAAAATTATGCGTGGTTACAAATTTAAAAAAAAATATACGCGTCGAATTGATTACCACCTCCGGTTTGGTTCGTCGGTCCAAAAATATATCGATACTAGTAATTTCAATCGACGTAAGACACATTACTGAGAAATTACTAAAAATTGCATCTTGAAAGTAATTCATTATCGCTCCATTACTCACACACAAACATTTCGATCACGCGCGCGAGCACACGTACACACACACACACCACATCAACACACACACATACACACACACACACACACACACATACACATTGCACCTACATCATTGTGTAATGGCGTTTCTTTTCAAATAATCATTTGTATGATAAACATTTCGGCGTTTCTTCTTTTTGTACTTCATAGTTTGTAACTAATCACAATAAGCCGCACAAATTACTTGGCAAACAACATGTTCTGGGCCCTGCGATACAGGATTCTCCTAGTGCAGGGCTCGCAATCAACCTGCAAACCTCTTAGCCATGGCATAACGATATTATATTACTAATATAATATATTCAGTTATTAGTACTTGTTAAGGTTTATTGTAGTCTTTTGTTAAATAAATCTTTTGTATTTGTATTTGTATTGTATTTTGGTCAAAATGAGTCTTGAATGCCTTCGTAATTTTTATTTTTTTTCTCTTTTTAGGGTTCTCTTCCCAAAGGGTAAAAATGGAACCCTATTACTAAGACTTTGATGTTCGTCTGTCCGTCTGTCTGTCTGTCACCGGGCTGTATCTCATGAACCATGATACCAATACTCAATTCGACACGTATATATTTTTTTTCATATTCATATTTGTTTATTGCATTTTAATGTATAACCACGCATAACTTTTTTTCGTAGTAGTCTGATTTAAATAATTCCTTTTTTATTGGAATGAATATACGTCGAAATTGGTCCCTTTAAAATTTTATTGAAATCGGCTGAGCCATTTTTAATAAATCTACAATAATGTGAAAAATGTAACATCGATCCGAGGGAACTATTCGCGAATTCTGTACACGGGTGAAGTCGGTCATGCTATTTTTTGCGAAAAATAATTATTTAATTAATTATAATTATCATAATTACTAGGCGCTGGGTGCTGGCCGTTTCCTTCCAGGCTTATTGGAAATTCGTAGGAAAGATTTTGTCCAGCAGATGACGTCCTACGACTGATAGATAGATGGATACTGATCAAGATTACCTGCCTAAATAAATGACGTACTTAAGTGTGTTGATAAGTTTTTGTAAATAATTCGCCAAGTGCGAGTCAGACTCGCGCACGAAGGCTTCCGCGCCGTATGGAAGCACCCTTTTATATTTTATTTTATTATTTCAGAAAGGAATATACTCGTACCACTTAATATTTCAAGCATCTACCTGTCACCGTTATTAATATCGAGCGAAAAACGTCTAAAAATTCAGGTTTGTTGTATGGGGAGCCCCTTAAATGTTTTTTTTCAATTTTTAGTATTTGTTGTTATAGCGGCAACAGGCACAAATTTCAACGTTCTAGCTATAAGGGTTAATGAGATACAGCTTGGTGCAGCTTTTACCCTTTGGATACGGAACCCTAAAAAGAAACAGGGCTACTCTAAATTGCTATTATAATTACGATGGCGCCTGTATACTCTGACGATGATTTTCAATTGCCATATACAAAACAAGTTGATGGCCATTGTTATGGGACAGAAATTATGATGTAACTGTGTCTGTCTGTGTTGTCTTTAAGTGTTTTATTTAAAATTTAATCTATATTGACATTCTGAATAACTGTAATTTTATGATATTTTCGATGGTTGTAATGACTGAATAAATGGATTAAAAATAATATAATTGGGCCTAGTTGACCCTAGTGTAAGGGTTTACCCTGAGAAGTAGATATTTTTGATGAAAGCAACCATATTCTTAACAAAACAATATCAAAAGAC
This sequence comes from Hypomecis atomaria, assembly GCA_964007245.1. Taxonomy (NCBI): domain Eukaryota; kingdom Metazoa; phylum Arthropoda; class Insecta; order Lepidoptera; family Geometridae; genus Hypomecis; species Hypomecis atomaria. The sequence continues at coordinate 14,131,533 of OZ023305.1, forward strand.
TGTACAAAAGAAAGCCCACACAAAGATTAGACACCTACTTATCCAGTAAATCTGCTGCTGTCAAAGATCTGTTATCAGTTCCGTATCTATCGATACCATCGCTCTCTTTATTCGAGTTAATATCGTAATGACTCTTGTCGCTTATTCGATTTATCGCACGCGGCATCTCATCTCTACGAGATCGACAGATTAGGCACATCCCTACACTTGTCAAGCCATTTTCGCGCTAAAAGCTACACTGTCGTCTTGAAAATTAGCTCTTTTGACCAAGTGCTAATTTTAAACTCAAATCATTTGTTGCAACATATGAAATTTACACGCGGTTCTTAATAATAAATAACATATTTTGTAATAACCCCGATAGGGTATGGCAATTTTGTGATTCGTATGATTCGTATTGGAACGATTTATTATGATGTTTTCTAGATTACTTATCGTTAAAAAATCGTCTAATGTGTAAAAACGTTTGAATAATAGAATAATTTTTAATTGTTTGATAAAACAGTTTTCCTTTTCGATATCTTTTAGATTATTTGGCAGTTTACTAAATATTTTTATAGCCATAGAATGCGGGCTGGTAGCTGGTTTTACTTAGTAGAAACTTAACAGTTTCAGTTACTTAGTTTAAGTTATTAGCAGTAAAACAATTTATTGAACACCTATACTTAAAATAGCATCAAGAATCCCCATTGAATTGAAAATTAGCTATAAAAGAGACGATGTAAAACTGTAAAGAGACAAGGTTCCGACCATGTATCATGTATCTGAATACAATTTTGCAAAATTATTTATTATTTTATTTTCTCAATAATATGTATATTCATATATTTTTTTTAAAAAAACGGCCACTTATACTCGTAGGTACAGTTTACACATTACTAATACGGTTTAGGTAGGAAAAAACTTTCCGATTGCATTATTATTATATTAAAATCATTATTCTTAATTAACTTTACTAATATTATAAATCCGAAAGTGTGCTTGTTGGTTTGTTCCTCTCTCACGTAGGAACGGAACATCGGATTGACTTGATTTTTGTCATGGACATAGTTCGAAAGACGGAAAGTGACACAGGCTACATTTTATCCCGGAAAAATAAAAGGTTCCTATGGGATAGTACAAAAGTCAAAATATTATGTTTATGTACACTTATTACACAAAAAAAGGAAAATATTTTTCTGCAAAGTAAAATTTTAAAAGCATTAACTGCCAATTTTTAAGCCCATTTCTTTGCCATAATTTTACGCGTATTCGAAGCTTTTTGTAAAGTCAGTGCATATCTCCTTTGATTTGAGTTTTTGGCCAACACTGGGCCCAGAACTATTTTCTGAAAATGTCCAAATTCGTGTCAAAGAAAAATACCTAACTTCACTAAACTACATAAGCTGTAAGTTTCAATGGAAGTCTCGAAAGCACCGATCGTCTGATTACTTTTTAATAGAACGTTTAATTTTCGTTCAGACGTTCCATTTTCGAACGCAGATCGAAACGTCAAATTGAAATGTCAGATTTCGACAACTATTCAATTATACGCTTTTAGGTTAGGCGATAGAGTTTAGTTTCACTTGTAAGGTTTTATAAAGAAGATGTGTTCGCGATTTTGCCACGGAGTTTTAATTCTTTTTCCTTTGACTTAACGCGTATTTTTGCGTGTAAACTGAAGATAATAGGTGTCTTCCGTAAAGGGTGTGGAGATGGGCGGATTTAATCAGGAAGATATGGACCATTAGGGTTATTACTGAGATAGCAAGTACTTGGGGTACAATTTAACACGCTTATCGGTCTTTGTGATCATAGTGAAAAGGTTTTGTTTGTACCATAAGTACCTATTGTATTAAGAACGAACTGAAAAATTAGAAATCATATGTTGGACTAGAATGTTATAGGTACATTTAAAACTCTGACACCAGGGCGTGTCACCCAATTTATGCGGATTTACCTTTTATACTACTTGGATAAACAAATAAAAAAAATCAAACATGTAATAATTATTTTTTGCAAAAAATGGTAAAACCGTCTTCCATCGTGTACAAAATTCGAATATTTCGCTCGAATTGTTTACATTACCTACCTATTGTTGATTTTTCAAAAACGACTCAGCTGATTTCTGTAAAATTTAAATAGAACCACTTTGGAAGTATACCCTTTGGAACTAAAAAAGATTTTTTCAATTCGGTTCACAATTGACGAAATTAACGATGAACACAAAAAAAATACATACAGATCTAATTTTTATTTTTTAATTAATGCGCACCCCGTCCATGATTTATACGCTTTCTTTCCTCTCCATCCTAAGGTTGCCTGGCAGAGATCGCTGTCAGCGATAAGGTCGCCCATTGTTACACTGTTTATGTATCTTTGTTTCTTCTTTTTGTTATTCCTTGGTGTGCAATAAAGATCTATCGACAGACGAACTTATAATCTCCCCATTTTTGGCAGTCGGTTAAAAATAACCTCACAACGACAGAAAAAAGTACTAAAAAAGTATATTTTTCCAATCAAACAAATAGTCACTTAGTACGACGGGACAATAAGCAATCTTCCACTTTCGATTTTAATTCCATTCGAATAATTCGATTTGAATAATCGAGTAGTTAATCGGCGTCACTCGACGTCACCGATGACAGCTGTCAACTCAAGACGTCATTACAGTCCCATTTGGCGGGAAAATGGACTTGGAATCAAATCATTAGTGTTCGCGACACTTCGTCACCCAACCCTAAATAATCGCTACACCCATCTCCCTCTAACAACCACAAACAAATATATCTGTCCCGTTCCCAATTCAATGTCATTAAAGCGACCAGTATAAGTTGAGCTTTGGTTTCGATGTTCAGAAGTGAGATGGGATTTCTATCTATGGTGGGTGGTTTTGATAATGCGAGGGTAAATGCTTGTTTGAAAGATTTACGGTATGTTATGGCGTTGTAATTGGAAATCTATTATTAGGATGCGAATTGTTTGCGGTTTAGCAAAATTGGGGGAAGAAATGGAAGAAAATAATCCGAAAATAGGCTTAAAACATGGAAGTGACATTTGTTTTTGTTTTTAAGGATATTCGTAGATGGATCTACGTCGTAGATGATTTCTACGAAATGTGTAGCGTAGGACTACGACAGCTACAAAAGTTCAACTTTTTTATTATTCTTACATTTTTAGTAGTAGTTCAGTTCAGTAGTACATAGTTGTACTTATTGTATTTTAGGTAGGTACCTTATTTAATTATGTTATCTATAAGTCGTATCTTTACTTATACGATCTATAAATCAAATATTCAAATCATCTTTTATTTTCAAAAAATCATCATCAAGACTAAGTAGCAAAGTAGGTACATTATAAGAATGTTTTCGTTAGCCATTGTTATTGTGAAAAAATGAAGTTTGTGCCTTAACTTAACGATCTAACAAAAATAAAAAGTGTTTTATGAGCAAATCATCTATCATACCTACAGTCATACTCCAAAAAAGTATAGGAAAATGCGCAGTGTTCGAATTCAAATTCAGTAAAAAACAATCTTCTCATGGTATAATTCAAATATCACAAGGAAAGACATAGGGCTTTTTACACCCTTATTCTGTACAGAAGAAAGCAGAACGCTTAATAAGCGCTGCTACAAACCAAAATAACGCAAAAAGCTAAATAGGTACTTATGCAATCATAATAATTTGCGTTGACAAACCGAAAAAAAATCTTCTAAAACTTCAAACTTCAAGCCGAATGTTAGTGACAGGTTCAAGCGTGATCAAGCCGCTTCATTCACGACTGACAAGCCGTTTGAAGCGAATCCGCTATGACGTCAAGTGGCCCCGACAAATGGAGAAATAAAACTTCGGCGCATTTAAAATCAATTTTGTCGTTAAGTGCAGTGAAGGGTTAAAGGTAGTATGTGCCAAAAAAAACTCAACTCAAATATTTCTGTCTTGGTAGAATTAAACCAATATAGAATAGAATAGAAACGCTTTATTATTCACACAATCGAAAATATTACAATAAAAGAGTACAATAAAATTATAATAGTGCGACAATCGGCGGCCTTATCGCTTAGAGCGATCTCTTCCAGGCAACCTGATTAAGAGAGGAAAGGATTATAGAGGAAGGTAAGGGACGGGGTGTACAATAATAGCGAAATTAATTGAAACAAAATAAAGAATACTTGAATAAAGAGTCATAAATAATACTTTTACAAAATTTATACATACATATCAATATACACATGTACATTCAAATACTACAATAATAAAACATACATACCTACACATACTAATACTAAAATAAAAATAAATAATAAAAAATGCTACATACAAATTAATAAATTTAATCATAAATAAATATGAAAAATTAAGTTGAAATGACTTTCTAACATGGAGGCAACTGCGATAAATAAAATTTTATGACTTGCTCCTTAAACACAGCAAGAGAAGGAGCACGTCGAATAGGAACAGGTAGCGCGTTCCATAACTGAACAGCTTGGAAAGCAAAGGACCTGCCGTAAAATAATTCGGAGCGGGCAGAAGGAGTCATGAGGGTAAGGTTTTCTTTGGACCGGAGGGGAAGGGAGTGGGAGGAGTGCCAGTAGGTAAACCGTTCTTTAAGATAACGTGGAGTAGAAGGATTAAACAGGATATTATGAAGAAGGAAAAGGACATGAGCATTCCGGCGAAGTCGAATAGGAAGCCATTTGAGCTGTGCGCGAAATTGAGATACATGATCTTACTTGCGTAGACCAAATATAAATCTAATGCAAAAATTTTGAAGGCGCTCAAGCTTCTCAAGCTGGATCTCGGTGAGACCAAGCATGCGTCTGCATAGTCTAAGATGGGAAGAAGAAGAGACTGAGCGAGCGTAACTTTAGTGGCAGTGGGTAGAAAATTTCAAAGACGCCTAAGGGATCCGCCAGAAGCAAAGATTTTGCTACTGATTGTTTTGATCAGAGAATCCCAACTCAAAGTACGATCAAAAATCACTCCTAAATTCTTAACAGAATTACTGTATGGAATTGTGATCCCTCCAAAAACTACGCTAGGAACTGTTGTCCAATCAATTTTGCAGATCATCCGTGAACTACCTATGCTATGACAATGACCTGTGATTTCGTAGGATTCACGTCCAAGCCATATGATGAGCTCCATTCAGTGATTTGGTGGAGGTCATCGTTTATGCAAGTAATGGCCAAGTTCAGGTCTTTAACTGAAGCTTGCGAATAAATTTGCAGATCGTCTGCGTAGAGGTGATAGGAAGAAGTGAGGTATCGGGATATATAATTTATAAAAATTGCAAAAAGTAATGGAGACAATACGCCGCCCTGTGGCACCCCAGCATTTGTACTACACCAAGAAGAAAAATAATCTTCGAGGCGAACACGCTGCCGGCGGCCACACAAGTAACTGCGAAACCAATCGTTCACCAATGGAGATATGTTAAGAGAGCTTAGTAATGCCAACAAGATGTCGAAGTTGACGGCATTGAAAGCATTACTGAAGTCTAGCAGAGCTAGAACAGTAAGCAGGCCGTCATCCATACAATATACAATCCTTACTAATATTATAAATCCGAAAAGTTTGTTGGTTTGTTACTCTATCACGCGCCAACGGAGCAACGGATTGACTTGATTTTTGGCATGGATATAGTATAAAAGGCGGAAGGAGCTTTAGGATACTTTTTATCCCGAAAAATTTCATAGTTCCTTTAGGACAGGACAAAAACCCTCGAAAACGAAACTGTCGCCACTATCACAAAGACGCTAAGTGATTAATTCCTCTATGACGCTAATATGGACTAACGAAACGTCACAGCCAAACGTAATTAGACGACAGGTGACATTGTCTGCAGACTTTTATAAATCACAAGTAGCGTGGCAAGGCGACAAATTGTTTTTCTTCCATTATATCCCCTTGAAGAGGAAATAAAGTATGGATTGAAAATGACAACTGACATTAAAATTGGATAAAATGTTATTTTCCCTCTGCATGCTACATGTTACTATGACGTTTAATACCAGGCCGTCATTTTGTCTGACATTAAAAATATTTTTAAATATTCTATCTTTATGGTACAGAATCATCATACTTTAATACTATCAATCCGAAAAGTTTGTTGGTTTGTTCCTCTTTGACGCAGCAACGGAGCAAAAGATTGACCTGATTTTTGGTATGGATACCTATGGTTTAATAGACAGAAAGTGATAATAGGATACTTTTTATATCTCGAGAAAATTCGTGATTCCCATGGGATAGGACAATAACTGTTTCTCAGCAATGGAGCAACGGATCGACTTGATATTTGGGGTGGGCATAGTTTGGAAGACGGAAAGTGACATGGGATACTTTCCATCCCGAAAAAATTGTGGTTCTACGGGAACCACAATTTTTTTCGACTTAACGATAAATTTTTCTCAGCAACGGAGCAACTTGCCTTGGCATATTGCATGAATATAGTTTGAAAGACGAAAAGTGACATAGGCCACTTTTTATCGCAAAAACTTTAACAGTTCCCGTAGGATAGGATAAAAACTAAGTGAGTGGGCTGCGGTAGGAGCCGTCTAAGCGCCAGAAATAACCTGTCATGGCAAGTTTAGGACGTTCCCACATATTTCGCACTCCTTCGCGGCACTCAACAGCACTAGCCCAGACTCGGGCTCCATAACGGAGCTTGCGCTCTCGCCATAGTGACGGAGTGTTTCGGAGCACAAGACACATCATCATCCACCACTCGGGACTAACCAGTACTGAACGTCAGACAGCATTCCAACGCCTTGGTCCCAGTGCAGTGGGTCAGTCATAGTAGCCCAGCGCCTGCCTCTTCAACTGCAGAGGGCAGTGAGAACGGCAATCGCGATACCGACACCTCTCTTCCCCTGCAGCCCCACTGCGTCTGAAAACACGTTGACGGCCTAGCGGAAGGTAGGGTAGGTGGCGGCACCCACACCACCAGTTCCATATATCCCACCGCGGCCCCTTATCCTCGGCTGTCATATCAGAGTCCAAGAAGCAGCCTTGCTTTATGAAACTAAGAAAGGTTATTCCCAGCAAGTAACTGGAGATAGAGAGACAGAAAAGAAGCCACACCCAGCGCAGCAGGAGGAGCTGGAGTTCATATGCCTGGCAGACGGAGCAGCACTAGAGCAAAATCTTAACCGAGAAATTAAAATATTTACAGACGGCAGTAAAATTAAAGGGAAAGTTGGGGCGGCATTATCCATTTGGGATGATGCCGCTGAGATCAGTACCCGCAAGCTGAAATTGGCCGATTGGTGCTCTGTGTAACAGGTCGAGTTATTGGCACTTCTTGAGGCTACCGAAATCGCAAAAATCTTTTGTGACTCCAGGTCTGCACTGGAAACGGTAGTTGGCGTATCTTCCCTCCATCCCTTAGCAGTAAATTCAAAGCTAACATAAAGTTACTACACGCACAAAATAAAATAGTGAAACTTTATTGGATTAAATAGCACGCGGGGATGGAGGGAAATGAGAGAGCGGACCAGCTAGCAAAGGAAGCAGCACTGCACTCGAAGTGCAGACCTATTTAGGATAACTGCCCCGTTTCATTCGTCAAGCGAGAAATCCGAAAGGACTCTCTTGACGAGTGGAACCGGCGGTATCAGGATGGACACACAGCGGCGGTAACCAAAACATATTTTCCGGATGCAAGGGCGGCATACAAGATCGTAAGAGAAATAGCACCAGTGGGAATCATAACTCAAGTGCTGACGGGGCATGGTGAGTTTTCCCAATACTTACATCGATTTAAGTTGAGGGAAAGCCCATCGTGCATCTGTGAACCCACAAAAGAGGAGACTCCACTGCACATAATCTTGGAATGCCCAGGTTATGGAAAGCAGAGATTTGATTTAGAACAAAAAATTGGAATTAATCTAACACGAAAAAACCTTAGAAACAATTTTATCGAATTTTTGCACAAATATTTGTGAAAAAGCAATAATTATGAACAAGTAGGTATAAACTTTGCTGTACCATTGTAACGTTTATTATAACTGCAAACAGCCAAAAACATTGAAATATAGGTTTACTTAGTTTTTATTCATTTGTAATTAAGACCCCTGCTGATCATGTCAGGGATATTTCGCGATATAATAAAAAAAATCCTCGGATGCAGCGTCGCAAGAGCGGCACTGCAGCCCGCCTAAGTTGCGACACTCCTCATAAGGCATGCAACCTACCGGCCATCCTCTCAGCTGCTTTAGTTAAAAGCGGCTGAAACTCGAGTGCCGGCCTCTAAGCTGCCTTGGGGGAAAAGACCCAAAGAAGAGGGAGACTTCGAGCGCCGCCTTTTCAGCTGCCTCAGACCTCCCCCACGACAAGGCGGGAATACACGGGGGGGTTGTATATACACTCCAACCGTAACTTAACCAACAAAAGCATTCCTCTAAGGTATTTTGATATTTGTCAGTTAGGTTAGGTTTCGCAGCCGACATAAACATAAGCCAAAATCAAAATACAACGCGGGCGAAGCCGCGGGTAAAAGCTAGTACAATATATAGCAACAGAGAAAGCATGTTGGGATACCAGTAAAATATTAACTAAATCTATTAAAAATACTTTTTTTGATACAATTCCCGCGGGATATTTAAAAGCAACAAACAACAAGTCGATTCGTCGCTCCGTCGTTGCGTGACTGAGTAACAAGTGAATCAATAAACAAACAAGCGCATTTTGTTGCACTAGTTTTAAGTTGCTCTATTTTTCCTTTCTGTGTATATTTCTGTATTCTGTGTAAACAATAAAGTGTCCATTCATTGATTTAAACTCCTACTCAATTAAGGTGAACTTTAGAATAAAACTTGTGTTAATTATCACGAATTCTGTCGACCTGGAGTTTTGCAACGTAGTAGAGTACGATGGTAACACATATGTCTGTAAATGGTGGTATGGCGTTTACTATCAATAGAATATTTTATTTACAGTGGCAAAAAAAAACTAGTTGTCTATAAAGTCGGTTTACGGACGACAATTTTACGTTGTAACGAAAAGAAATCATTGTTGAATCAACAACTGAAACAACCGAACGCTTATTTAGGCCGATCGTGCATCTCTATATCACTTTATCCGCGCTCTCGCTTGCACACTCGGTTCAGGCGGAACGTGACATTTTTTCGTGCGTGCAGCCGGAGTTCATTGATTTATAAGACGTTATGACGTCAAAATTAAATAAGTTGAAATTATTAATTACTGTTTTCGCCAAGGGCATTTACTAAAATGTAAGGAGCCACATGGAAATAAAATTGTAGTTTCCGTTTATATGTAAAAGCATACTAAGTAACCCCTCAGATTACAATTATTATCCATATATCAGCCATAAGTCGTCCACTGTTCGACAAAGACTTCCCTATGGATCTCCAATAAAACCGGTTGGAAGTTGGTTTATTTGACACAGCAGACCGCGTTCTACTAAAAAAGAAATTTAAGCATTACGGTGCCAGAGGTCCAGCGGCAAACCTAATGGCTGATGTCGTCTCAAATAGACGTCAAGTGGTAGTGGGCGATGCGGGTAAAGTCCAATCGGATGAAGGTACTTCAGACCTGGGAGTCCTGTTTTATGTAATTTAGCACCAATAAAGATCTTTATCTGTATCTGAAGCGGCATGCATCCAGCGCGATCCTGCGGTCTTAATGAGGTCATACGTCCACCTTGTGGCTGGACGCCCTACGCTGCGCTTGCCGGTACGTGGACTCCACTCGAGAACTTTTCAGCGTCATCGGTCATCAGTTCTCCGCGTTATGTGCCCTGCCCACTGCAATTTCAACTTTCCAATCCGTTGAGCTATGTCGGTAACTTTAGTTTTTCTTCGTATCTCCTGATTTCTGTTCTATCTTGCAGAGAAACTCCAAGCATAGCCCTCTCCATAGTTCGTATAATTATTATCACATACTTCCAATGTTAAATTCTAATACCAGGCGAGCGTTAACCTTGTCTACTTACACATTCTATTAAAAAAAAGGAAGTTACCACCGAAATCCAACAAAACAGTCATTTATCCTCAACAAAAAATGCGACAAAAACTAGTTCGACACTTTCTGCAATATTGCTTTCGCAAGAAGGGATTTAACGGATTACAGACAGTTTGTATGATTGGAACCGACACCGGCGGAACTATTATCATCTCATAACAACAAAATCCATAAAATAATCGGCCAAGTACGAGTCAGGCTCGCGCACGGAGGGTTCCGTACTGTATGGGAGCCCCCCTTAAATATTTATTTGTATTTATTTATATTATTTATTATTGAAGGGAATATAAAACTAAATATTCTGTGATAATTTCAAGCATCTACCTGGTACCATTAATAATACAGAGCGAAAAACTTCTAATAATTCAGGTTTGTTGTATGGGAGCCCCCTTAAATATTTGTTTTTAGTATTTCTTGTTATAGCGGCAACCGAAATACATCATCTGTGAAAATTTCAGCTGCCTAACTATCATGGTTCTTGAGATACAGCCTGGTGACAGACGGACAGACAGACAGACGGACATCGAAGTCTTAGTAATAGGGTCCCGTTTTTCCCTTTGGGTACGGAACCCTAAAAAATATCCGAAAGCTAGAAAAAAATTGTTTAACTTTAGTCCGGAACTTGGGACGGATGGTTGTGACAACTTTATTGCATAATTGCATTCTACGACAATAAGCTACCTATTGTATTTTTTTGTCAGTTAGTAGCCAGTCAGCCATTCAAAAGCTTAAGTTGTGGGTTGGCAAAATTTTATTATAAGTAAGTATGTATTACTTATTAGGTACACTATTTGCTTTTTTATATTTAGTATTAACAGGAATAATAAGTCATCTGGTGAATAACTGAAATTTTCATTTGATTGTTTTGGTACATTACAAGAACCTGTATAGACTGGGGTTTTAAAAGTCGTAATGTATGAAAACATAGAACCAGCTTAATTACACTGGTTATACACAGAAAAAAACGCTTTTAAATTCACATGTTCAGCTAAAATGCTGCAGATACATATATACAGATTACAGAATAGGTACCTACTGGGGCACACATAACATGATCATACCCCTCTCTTTTTGTTAGAAATTATTAAAATGAGAAACTTTTGCTTCAGCAATAACATCCTAAATACTTACTCCACAACGAATAAGTGAATAACATATTTTATTCCTGAAAACTGTGTTTAGTTTAGTCTGGACGATCTTTGTAGTTTTCAGTTCCAACAGTTTATATTTAGTCAGTGATTACGGTCGTGTAGTAGGTATAGTTTTTGACCGACGAACCAAACCGGAGGAGGTTCTCAATTAGACGCGTATATATTTTTTATTTATAACATTTTTGTAGTATTCCGATTTCAATAATTCTTTTTTTATTGGAAAGAATATACTTCGAAATTGGTCTCATCAAAATTTTATTGAAATCGGCTGAGCCATTATTGAGAAATCAACAATAATGCGAAAAATGTAACATCGATCCGTGCGAAATATTCGCGAATTCTGTACACGGGTGAAGTCGGTCATGCTATTTTTTGCGAAAAAAATTTATTAATGGTTCATAACATTTTCACCTTCCACCCCACTGCATCCTAATCACCTGTGTCTCACCGAGTACCCTCACGAAAGTATCACAATACAATACTCCCTTCTGCTCGCTCGACCGGAGAGCTAAGCTAATTCAATGCCCTCCCGAACCCTCCCTTGTAAGGTTTATTTCCCTTCGAAGTTATGATTTTATATTTGTTATTAACGTTCCAGTAGTTATGGGATCATGTCAAAGATGGTTAGCATTGAGCTGTTTGTTATTAAGTTGTTAACAACTTATTACGCTGATTTTTCCAATAATGTAGCGCTCATAGCGCAGTTTGACTGGGTGCCTGTCAGCGATCACCAAAATTAAGCAGCGTTCGACACGGTCAGTTTTCGGATGGGTGACCGTGGATTACATTTACAACTGAGCGCTAACGAAGCTCGGATGACACGTTAAATTGTAAGTTTCGGTTGTTTTTAATTGTTTAGCCATGCCAGAGACCAGCAGGTGGCTTCAAAACTCTGACACCAGGGCTAGCCACCCGGCCTACATGAACTTACTTCTATTAATGTCTGAATACAGGCTATTTATAATCAATTAGCATCCTTTTAGGGGCTTATTCTGTACATCTAAACTAACAACTTTAGTCCTGCGACTTTTGTCAGAACTCGGAAAAAAAATCAGCTGTTCCATACATTTTGTCGAGGGTGAACGATATTTTTCTATGGAACATTTTTTTTTTAGTTTTGATAAAAGTAGCAGTACAAAAGTTGTTAGTTTTGATGTACATAATAAGCCCCTAAAAGGATGCTAATTGATTAGAAAAAACCCTGTATAATATTTAGTTGTTTGCATTCTGCAGCCTTTTATCATCATTTTATTTGTCATTTGATCACTTAGGAGCGGAGGTTCTACGCAGCGCTTGGCTTTACGTGGACACTATTCAAGAACTTTTCCTTTATTTACACACCACCCATTTTGACTTGTTAGTCCTTTGGGCTGGCTTATGTCAAACTTTGCTTTATCAACGAATTTCTTCATAGGTAGCCGATTCGATTTCACAGAGATAGAGAAAGACAATCCAAAACTAAATGTAAGATCACATAAAAGTGTTTTTATTTATACCTAGTTCAATTTAAGGTTTATTTGATCACGTTATCAAAGGTCACGATGACCCTGGTGTCGTGGTAGAAAATTTAAATAAAAATCGGCCAAGTGTGAGTTGGACTCGCGCACGAACGGTTCCTTGCCGTGTTAGAGACCCTTTAGCGCCTTTTCTCTCGCCATTATTAATAGCGAGCAAAAAACTTCTTAGTATTTGTTGTTTTAGTGGCAACAGAAATACAACATCTGTGAAATTTTCAGCTGTCTAGCTATCAAGGTTCATGAGATATAGCTTGGTGACAGACAGACAGACGGACATCGGAGTCTTAGTAATAGGATCCCGTTTTTATTATATGGGTACGGAACCTTAAAAACACAAAAATTAAAAAGGTGACTTCCAGCGATAAGCGTGGAAGGGTTTCCACCCTCAGAGCGTCACGTGCCACGTGTCATCAGGTGCTCCCAGGGCTGACACATGTGACAATACTCCAAGCAAGAATCGCAGACACCCTGAAAGGGTTCGTTCGGATTATCACACCCCTGACGTGGGCGAGGCGTTGGACCGAGACGGGATTAAATTACATGCAAAATGATGGCATTAGCCAAGGAGGCGTGGCGGGTTCAAGGTTTAATTGTGTTTATACATTTTAAGCTTGTAAGTACGGAATTGATGATGACATCTTCATCATATTAGCCGTAGGTCGTACTAATGCTGGATATAGGTAGGTATCTCCAATACTTTTTCAATAAGACTGCTCGGTTGTTCAAAAGCGTACACGCCATATATTATATACACGTAGTGCGTACGCTGTTCTGCGGGAAAGATTATACAATAATATTCCTGATCGCACATTTAGTTGGAATGAACAAAGGACAACTTAAAAACTTACGTATCTGGTATTACTTTAGTACCTACATTACTGCAGCGGCCAGCAACAGAGGCATAAACGTGTGTGAGTTGAGGGCTGAGTCAAAGCCGACCCACACATACGTGATTCCATCAATAGGTACTTAGTTTTGGCTAAATAATGCGCGGAAATTACTTATTCACGGAATGCTTATACGGTATTCCGTGTACGGAATATACGGAAATACTTACTCACATAATTTTCCACGCGCCAATGTGTTCATTTGTTTTTTATTTTCATTAAATAGTTTTCTATTTGCAAGCCAGTTCGAAATTTAAAAAAAAAACCTTGGATTAGTTACCTCCTTGGTTGCCATGTTTCGGAATAAAAGATCGTTCCATTTTTAAGGTTCCGTACCCAAAGGGAAAAACGGGACCCTATTACTAAGACTTCGATGTCCGTCTGTCCGTCTGTCTGTCTGTCTGTCTGTCTGTCTGTCTGTCTGTCTGTCACCGGGCTGTATCTCATGAACCATGATAGCTAGGCAGCTGAAATTTTCACATATGATGTATTTCTGTTGCCGCTATAACAACAAATACTAAAAAGAGAATAAAATAAATATTCAAGGGGGGCTCCCATACAACAAACCTGAATTTTTAGACGTTTTTCGCTCTATATTAATAATGGTAACAGGTAGATGCTTGAAATTTTCACAGAATATTTAGTTTTAAATTTACTTCAATAATAAATAATAAAATTAAAATAAAATAAATATTTAAGTGGGGCTCCCATACAGTACGGAACCCTCCGTGCGCGAGTCCGACTCGTATTTGGCCGATTATTATTATTATTAAATTACACGGCAGATATGAGTTTACATAGTAATTTATTTGGCCTCAAAACACGACAAATCTGATATAGTTTTTATGGTTCCGTACCCAAAGGGTAAAAACGGGACCCTATTAAGGTACTAAGACTCCGTCTGTCCGTCTGTCACTGGGCTGTATCTCATGAACCGTTATAGCTAGAAATCTGAAATTTTCACAGATGATGGATTTTTGTTGACGCTATAACAACAAATACTAAAAACAGAATAAAATAAATATTTAAAGGGGTCTCCCATAGAACAAATTATTTTTGCCGTTTTTTTGCTCGATATTATTATTGGCAACAAGTAGATGCTTAAAATAGGGCTAAAGCGCTTCCATATGGTACGGAACCTTTCGTGCGCGAGCCCAACTCGCACTTGGCCAATTTTAAATCAATCATAAAATTATAGTCAATGATAAAGTATCTGAGCTATTACTAATACTTTTGCCGGCCGCTCTTGCTCGCATGTAATTGGCCAGAACCTACCTACAGCAATCTCGATTTTAAAAAAAGTTTAATAAAGTTGTCAAAATAATCATATTTGAGAAAAAGTAATTTTCGCGAAACATACCTGGTATGACAAACTAGAGTGCATTTCACGAAAGAAGTCCCGCGGCAAAACTTGAAACTAATTTTAAAAGATCGGCCAGGCGACGCATCTGAGGAACTTCTTGCGTGAAAAGGACTAGACAGTGTATTATCTGTATGAGTAAATCTAGAGTCCGTATCACGAAAATAGTCCCCCAAAATAAGTGAAAATAATTTTAACGGATCAGCCATGCGATTGTGGCGACGTGTCTGTGGGACTTCTTTCGTAAAACGCACTCTCAAACTCACTCTTTTAGTATGACCACGAAAAAACACCCGTTTTAACGCTTATAAGGGTAGCTGTATATACAGGGTCATAGGTATTAAACGCAAAACCTTTTAAAGGCGGGTCTAGTACATCTAGAACAAACATTTATTCTAAGACTTTAGTAACAATCACGAAAATAATATCAGCTTTTTTCACATAAAAAGATCGTCACGTGCAAAATGTATGGAGAAGCGATTTCTTTTTAGCGGATTTTCAATAGTCGTAATACAAAAGTTGTTTGTCTAGATGTACTAGACCCGCCCTTAAACGGTTTAGCGTTTAAAACCTATGACCTAACCTAACTTAAACTAACCTCACTCTATAGTACAGTCGCATTCTTTAAAATGTAACTACTCAACAAAGAGCACAGACCCTGGAGTCTGTGCGGGTCAAAAATTTAAATATAAAAAAAACCTATGATCCTGGACCTATATGTAATAATTTGTAATGTGCGCTGTACTTGTTTGTTTGTTTGCTACGAAATAAAGTATTTCTTTCTTTCTTTCTTTATATTTTTTCCTATTAATTCTAAATTAAAATTTAGTAACAATTTCAAAGTAGTATTACCAAATACACATCCAAAAAACAAAAAAAAAACATGATCTTAGAGTTTAAATTCCAATGTTGCATCTCTTACATAAATACACAAACTATATTTAGCTTCCTGATAACCGCACATACTTATGGCTCATTAGAGTCACACGTTGTACGTTTGCCACTCAATTAGAGCTAATTTATTATCTATCCAGTACATGTTTTACGGCTGAGACGATGACTATATTAAGATCAATACGTTGAATAGGATATTGTGTGCAGATTTTAATGGCGTCAATATTTACTTAGTAACAAACCGATTACTCGCGCCAGTGCACATCTGTCCGATGCAAATATTAACACGCTTTAATTGGACAGCACTTGCGCCAGTCCCGGGAGAGTAGCTCGGCTGGGGTGACAGTGGTGATATCGTCAGTAAAATTAGAGCGAAAGCCCGTTAAAGTTTCGCGTAACGTCACTTCTACGTGAAAAGTGTAGCAGTTTTCTCGTAGAAGTCACGAGCGAGGTGATGTTTGAAATGACATGGCATTATTACTATGACGATAAAGTTCAAAATAAAAGCCCTGCCTAGGAGACGTTTGAACTTTGTCCACCATCTTTGTGAAATCAAATTTGACATTTGATCAGCAGTTCAAGTGTCATTTGTGTCTAGATTACGTAGCAGTTTCTATAGGTTTTCGACGCCATGTTTGTGGAATCATGCATGACAACTTTTTTTACTTTATGTCACTTCTACTGTTTTTCCTTGTTCTAAGGTCGCGAGTCACTCCTAAACTTTGACAAGGTTTATCTTTGTCATTTATTGTTTGATTAGCGAAATAAAAAAATACGTGTCCAATATTTTTTGATAATCTAAGTTACAATTATAATAATGATTTATTTGTTTCATCAAGCCTTTTGAACCACTAAGAACCTTTTTGGACGTCTATTAATTACAATAATTATTATAAATGTTCGTAATAATTATTAAGTAAAGGTTGTTAGTCGTTATTACCTGCTTCTTAACAAAGCGATCGTAGTTAAGTATCATGTATCGAATAATTACTACGGAACTTTAACAGAATCGAAAATTGACAGTTTGATAACCATTCGACATATTTGTTTTACTTATATTCGTTTTATTTTAATTAACGTTCCATTTATCGGTTTGCTCCTTTGCAGTTTACCGTTTCTTTTAAAATAGCCGTGTCCAGTACTAAAGTGCTGTATGAAATGGATATTTGAAATAAATTCGTCCGTAAAGTTTCGTATCGTCCGCTTCGTTCGAAAGTCAAAAATAGAGTCCCTGGACGATTCACGGTCAACCACAGAGTTACCAGAGGGATAATGTGGTCGATCAAGAAATCTGAAAAAGATGCGTCGATCGAGTTAGAAAGAGACATGAAAAATATTTTTTAAACAAGGAACGTCAAATCCTAATACTTATTTGACAGTTTTTACAGCAGTTTGGAAGATTTTTCATGCATTTTTGACCGACGAACCGAACCTGAGGAGGTACTCAATTCGACGCGTTTACTTAATTTTTTTATTTTATTTATAACCACGCATAACTTTTTTCATAGTAGTCCGATTTCAATAATTCTTTTTTATTGGAAAGAGTATACTTTGAAATTGGTCCCTTTAAAATTTTATTGAAATTGGGTGAGCCATTTTTGATAAATCAACAATAATGTGAAAAATGCTACATCGATCCGTGCGAAATATTCGTGAATCTGTACACGGGTGAAGTCGGTCATGCTATTTTTTGCGAAAAATGATTATTGTGGTTGAGAATGGCCACAAGCGCAACAACGCTATCTTTCTGGTTGTATTAGCGGTTAACATAATTTAAATGTCTTTCCAATTCTAAATCCTGTTCACTTTGGCTTATTAGTGCCATTTAAAAATTGACAATACTTTCTCCGGTCGGCATTTCAGATCCATAATCGGCCATAATCCTTGCTTCCTGTTTATAAACATCCTGTCGGCTTCTTCACACCCTTTCACAATGGGAAGTTACCCTTACCGGTGTAATAAGTACTTACCTATTTAGAAGTGCGATACTCGTACTTAGTAGTATTTCAATTACAGTATTTCTGACATATTTTTGAAGTGAAACTTCTACTGCGACTTCCAACAAGGTTGCGTTAAACGTTTAACGCTAACATGGAGGGGGATCAAAGCACTGTTGCGCCGATTATTTCTAGTTCCATTCTGAATGGAACTACTTAGTGTTGAAAATTATTAGCACTAGTTCCATCCTGGATCTGTTAATGGTACTAGTGGCGACGAACCGAATTTTCACTTCTTCCGCGCGGAGGGACTCCACTGGCATTATTTTTTATATTGTATTTTTAATTTAATGTAAAGTACCGAATTTTTAATTAATTTATCATAATATTATGCCTAGTAATTATGTTGAGTTCATAATAAAAAATGTTATTTTGACGATTCGTAGGGTTGTTGCTCGTAGTATATTTTTGTATACTTACTAGGTAATGAATGTGATTTTCCTTACTGAAAATAAATGACCATCTATCCATTTATCTACTTATGTATTAAACATTTTTGAAAGTTTTCGGAAGCACTGATAATGAATATAGGTAAGTATATCGAAGAAATACTCGTTTCTGCGATGTTTCTTACTAGATTCTAATTTCTACTAGGTAATTAAAAAAATCATGATTAGATGATCATTTCATTTTAAGCGAGCATATCTGCGCTTGACCACCTACTCGCCTGATGGTAAGCGACGTTGTGATTGAAGATGAAGCACGCAGACTTAGAAGATACCTATTCAATCTGTTACTAAAATGATTCTTAGGTATATCTACACCTATTCGTAAATCAGAAACATGATGCACGCCCATGCTCATTCAATGACACTTAGAATATAAATAAGATATATTAATTAAATAAGTAAGTTTATATAGGCCGGGCTAGTCCTGGCGTCAGAGTTTTTAAGCCTCCTGAAAGCCTTTGACATGGCTAAGTATTTGGAAACCCTACACGCATCAATAGAGAAAAAAAAAAATGGCAAGTCGATGTCCTGCACGGCAAAGAGCTGTGTTCGTCACTGAGAAATTAGTCACAATTTTAAAAAGTTTCTTTGTCTAATAACCACCGCAATTTAAAAAAAAACAGCTGGTGGGTACCTATATTTTTAGTTAGTTTAAATCTACCAAGTTGCCTTCATTGTGGTGTTAAATCTATCCTCCTAAAACGCAAGGCACTGCCCGTAATGTTTTTTTTCCAAACCAAATCATTTATTGCAACATATGAAATTTACGTGCGGTTCTTAATTAACATTTTGTATAGTTATACATATGACCCTGATAAGGGTATGGCAATTTTATTATTCGTAATGGAACGATTTGTTATCATGTTTTCTAGAACATCATTAAAAAATCGTCTAATGTATAGGCATAATAGCATTTGGATAATAAAATAATTACCTATCTGTTGTTTTATAAAACAGTTTTCCTTTTCGATATCTTTTAGATTATTTGGCAGTTTATTAAATATTCTTATAGCCATAGAATGCGGGCTGGAACGGGAAGGGTGATTGGGCTATGCTATATCTACCACGCTGGCCCAGTGCGGGTTGGTGGATTCACTTACGCCGAATTTCTTCTACGGACGTATGCAGGTTACCTCATGATGTTTTCCTTCACCGAAATGCTAGTGGTGTTAATAAATTCCGGAGAACTCATTGGTACGGGACCGGAGCTTGAACCTGTGACCTCACGATTGTAAGGCGGGTGTGTGACTACCGCTAGACCACCACGGCTATTATTATCAAACGAACTTACTTGGAAATGTCGTTTGATCTTAATTTTGTAGTACGGCATGAAGAGATTTGTAGATCAGATAAGTAGGTACCTACCGTGGGATAACTTTTCTAACTGTTTATATATAAGTAACTAGCTTTTGCCCGCGGCTTCACCCGCGTTTTTTTTTTATTGTTGTGCTATCTATAAACCTTTTATTTTTCTGGGATAATTTGTCACTTTTCGTCTTTCACACTATGTCCATGCCAAAGATCGAGACCATCTGTTGCTCCGTGGCTGCATGATAAAATAACAAACCAAGAAACCACAAACATACTTTCGGATTTAAAATATTAGTAAGGAAGTAAGGATTATAGGTACTCAAAAGTCTCAAGAGGACTGGAAAGATTGTAGAGAAAGAGAAGAAATATATACCCCGCAGTGAGTGGATAGGTAGGGTAAACGGCCCAGTACTCGTGAATTTCTGAACTTCGGTGACTTTGCAGCTCTGTCATGCTGAAGGTAATTAACTTTGAGGTCTGAAAATTTTTGGAGAGGTCATACACTTATCATTCTGTACGTGGAATATATTATTATTATAATTTAATAACAGTAAGTTCGATATAAATATTAAAATAGTAAAAAAGACCCATATGTCCCAATGCCCGTCACGTTTGAGGTAATTATCGTCAAAGTGACCCAAAAGTCGTGATTTTTTTACTGAATTTGAACCTTATTCGCTATTAAATAGAGTCTAATTATTTTGTCCTCTAAATGATATTTGTAAAATAATAAAACGCAATATATTGTTTTATTATTTAATCAGGTATCTTGAATCAACAAAAATTTAATTATTTCAAAATTTACTTTGAGTAAATTACGTAAGGAATACGTTAGATCAGTCCCTTGTCCTATATCCAACAATAATCCGGTTGTTAGGCACATGTGATACAATAAATAAACATTTTTACTAAAAACAACATTGTCATAATTGTATATATTAACACCAGCTAAAGAAACTGTATGGTAGCGACACTCAAAAAAAATCTGAGATCTGGTGATCAATAATATGAAACGTTATCACCCAATGAGTAAGCTCATTGTGAGAGGGGTAATATTGCTTTTATTGCACATATAATTTATAGGTTCTTAGAATACATAGTCTTGATTCTACGCGGATAGTCTATTCTTTATTGCAATGCTTCTCTAAGTTCCCGCCAAAATCAGTTCATAAAACATTATAAATTAAATATAAAATTCAAGAGTATTTTGCTACTATGGCCTATGACTTTTGTTTTACAAAACCTTAGATTTCAGTTTCACTTTTATCATATTAAAAAATGTGGATTTCTTTTTTCAAATGCTCTTCTTCTTTTTTTGTCAACACAGTAGGCGGTCCTTTTGAGCAGTCGACCGAACTTCTGCCATTAATTTTATCAATCAAAGTCGATCTTGGTACGTCAAATTCTTTTGCAGCAGAAGAAGGAGGTATGCTGAAGTCGCGCCCTACTGAGGTCAACAAATATGTTCAGGCCCGAAATCGCTGCAATAAGGTGTGTAGGGATGCAATGCGTTGCCTATGTTCATGCATCCGTTGATGATGGGAATCCAGCTAAAGGCTGGAAATTTCTCAAGTCTGTGGGAATTGGCAATTCTCTCAATCAGACACTTCTGCTAACAATATTGACCTTAATGCCTTAAATTTATATTTCTCATCAGCTCCCATTATGTCGGGTGTTGATAAAAGCTATACTCTACGTTATCTTGCTGCCATTACTCCTCCCGACTTTCCTCCTTTTGAGTTCAATCGTTTCACTGAATGTGATGTTAGGAGGATTGTAATGTCGATATCCTCCAACGCGGTTGGCGGTGACAATGTGAGCCGGAACATGCTTTTGCCTATTTTAGACATCATTGTTCCTATCCTGTGTACCATTTTTAATAATTCCATCTCTTGTGGAATATTTCCTACAGCCTGGAAAGATGCACAGATTATACCACTACCAAAACAATCCAATCCCAAATCCTTTTCCGAATACCGACCTATCTCTATCCTTCCATTCTTATCCAAAGTTCTGGAGCGTCTTGTCCACATACAGATGAATGATTACCTTAATAGACATGATCTCCACAATCCTTTCCAATCTGGTTTCCGTCCTGGGCATAGCACTGTGTCTGCGCTCATTAAGATCACCGACGACATACGCTTGGGTATGGATGACGGTAAGCATACTGTTCTAACCCTGTTAGACTTCAGTGATGCTTTCAATACCGTTGACTACGACATTTTATTAGTATTATTGCGCTCTTCTAACATGTCTCCATCAGCAATCGACTGACTTCACAGTTATCTGTACGGACGCCGGCAGCGGGTTCGCCTTGGAGATACTTTTTCTTCCTGGTGTGACACTACTGCTGGTGTGCCACGAGGCGGCGTGCTATCTCCTCTTCTTTTTGCTTTTTTCATTAATTCTATATCGCAACGGCTTACTTCTTCCCCTCATCTTTATGCAGACGATCTCCAAATTGATTCGCAAGCTCGGCTAGATGATCTAGATTCAGCGATAGCTGCTATAAATTCTGATCTCTACCAAGTAACAGAGTGGAGCAGATCATTTGGCTTAAAGATCAACCCCGCAAAGTCACAAGTCATCATAATTGGCAGCTCTTATAATATTACAAGATAACATTAGAAGAATTGACTGGTCCGAAATTCCTTGCGTAGAGTTCGATGGAGTCACTCTGCCATATAATAAATCTGTAACCTTGAAAACCTCGGTGTCATGTTTGATCGTACGCTATGCTGGGATATTCATATTAAAACAATCAGCTGCAAGTTGTTTGCTGCTGGTAGCTCTCTTAGACGGCTCCGAAACTTCCTGCCTACTGCTATTAAGTTGCGCTCGCAAAGTCTCTTCTTCTTCCTATTTTAGATTACGCTGACGCCAGCTTTTTAGATCTCACTGAACTCCAACTTGATAAGCTTGAGTGTCTCCAAAATTATTGCATTAGGTTTATATTTGGATTACGCAAATATGACCGCGTCTCTCATTTTCGTACTAAGCTCAAGTGGCTTCCAGTTCGTCTTCGTCGGAATGCTCATATCCTTAATCTCCTTGATAATATCCTCTTCAATCCTTCTACTCCATGCTATCTTAAAGACTCTTTTTCCTTCTGGCAAGATGCAATTTCCTTCCACTCCGATCCAAGGATAACCTTTCCCATAAGACCCCTACCGCACGGTGTGAAACTTTTTACGGACGGTCTTTTGCCTTTCAGGCAGTCCAGTTACGGAATGCCTTACCCGTTACTGTCAGAAAAACTTAATCACTGAACGTATTTAAAGATCAGGTTAAAATCCATTACAGGTAATGGTTTTTAACCTGCCAGAATTGACAATTTCTGCAGGAGAAATTGTCAATTCTTTAACTATGGAACTGTTGTTGTTATTTATGTTGTTTTATGTAAGTAGTATATTGTAATGTATTATGTATTAGTTTATTATTTAGTCATAGGTTTCTTTTATAATTTTTTTTAATGTATTGTTTTCTTTAATTTTAGGTATTTTAAGTATTTATATTATTATCAATTTTATTAGTATGTATGTTTGTGATGTATAATCAAACTTATATTTTTAACTAATGCGCACCCCGTCCATTATTTATACGCTTTCTGTCTTCTCCATCCTAAGGTTGTCTGGCAGAGATCGCTATCAGCGATAAGGCCGCCCATTGTTACACTGTTTATTAGTGTTCCGTACCCAAAGGGAAAAACGGGACCCTATTCCTAAGAATTCGAAGTCGTCTGTCCGTCTGTCACCGGGCTGTATCTCATGAACCATGGTAGCTAGGCAGCTGAAATTTACACAGATGATGTATTTCTGTTGCCGCTATAACAACAAATACTAAAAAGAGAATTAAATAAATATTTAAAGGGTGCTTCCATACAACAAACCTGAATTTTTAGACGTTTTTCGCTCTACATTAATAATGATACCAGGTTTCAAATTTTCACAGAATATTTAGTTTTATATTCCCATCAATAATAAATAATAAAATTAAAATAAAATAAATATTTAAGGGGGGCTCCCATACAGTATGGAACCCTCCGTGTGCAAGTCCGATACTTGACCGATTATGTATCTTTGTTTCTTATTTTTGTTTATTTCTTGGTGTGCAATTAAGAGTTTATCTATCTATGCCTTTTGCAACAGCTTCCATAGCCTTTATCATAGCCTCTGTTGTGTATTTTCTCTCGGCCATGATGATCTGTAAATTTTCATTCCAGCAACCTGATGTATTTAAATGTTGTCAATCAATGCTTAGGTATAAATTACACATAAATTAAGAAACATCATAAATTAGTCTGATGCACATAACATTGTCATGAGAAACTTTTAGAGAAAACACGTGTGTCAGGTATGGTTGATTTGTCCGGGTTCTGGTCTCTAAAATCCGGGATTTTCACGCGACTTGTCCTGGTTGCCGAATTTTAGAGTTGGCAACCCTAGTGTCAGATCATGATATGTATAAGCTACGGGCATCCTTTTTTCTGGGTTCAACTAAAAAACTAAAAATCTTATTACTTACGTCAAACGTTGATCACAAGGTGGCTCTGACGAATGTACCTACAAGTAGGTACGGTGCTCTGATTAAAACTGTAAGAACAGACCAGATTCAAGCTGCTTTCGCAGGAATACACTAGATGAAATCTACTTCCGACTGGTTTTGGTATTGGAAATCTGTATCCAGCAGCAAATATTCGGACCTACGGCCTAAATCCTAAGACTTAGAAAAGATTATCGCGTCCTATTCTAACACAAAGCTTGCTTTATAAGGTAGGGCCGACTGAGAAGGCCCGCTGTGTTGTAAGGCCCAAGTTTCAAAAAACTCATTAAATACATTCATAGCGCACTGGTCTCTAGTCACGTAAGTAACGGACCAATAGGAACGCAGAATGCGCCTGCAGCGTTCCGCTGGCGACCGCCACTTTGTCAGTGTCGCCACTTTTCTCGCCGAGCTTGGACGTCGTCACCTAATCTGCTATTTTTCTCGGACACAAAAAGTAAGTTTTCTGTTGTCTATCCCAAGATTTTTAAGCAGATGATTAGTTTAAAGTGTTTATTTAATCATTACCTAACACTATTTAGTTTTAGATTGTGATTTTTTTATCAAATTTATTACGAAAATGGTTAGTTTGGGTTTCAAAGCCCAAGTCGTTTTGGAAGGCCCAAGTAGTTACTTTTTTGGGCCTTACAAGGCTTGATTAGGCCTTGACAAAAAAAATGTCTTTATTTTGTTCTTGTTTTTCTCAAATAGTCGTTGAAATAATATATTTTTCCAAGAAGCGTAATTTTTTTATCTTCCTTTTTTGTTGATATGAAGTAGGTAGGTACATAACATGCCTATGCTCTTATTGTTTTTTCTGTGATCGAAATTTCATTTTATGAGTATTTTATTAGAAAATATTTCGTTTCAGGTCAACAAATATCATGTCTTATCCCGAAAAGATAATTTGGGCCTTCTAACCCTATAGCTGGGCCTTTTAACCCAGTGTTGTCTATCAAGGCCCAAAGTATGGAAGTATTTATTTTTAAAAAATCTTGAAATTAAATTCCTAATCATAACATTAACTTTGAAAAAACATATACTGTATCAAAATAATTCCCGTAAAAAGTTAAAAAGGGCTGAGTACGGGTTGTTTTGCTACCTAGCAGAAATATATTTTTTTCTTATGAACTATTGTTTATATCAGTTAGGATTCACTTTTGTCCAAGTCGAAAAATATTGCAATTTACATGTTTTTGTAAATTTTAAATCTCAAGTTCTTATTTTCGTAATAAATAATTATATTATTGTCAGGGCCTTATTAGACATGCCACGTTTAGTAAGGCTCAAAAGAAGGGTTTTTAAGAAAGGTAAAAAACATGCAAATTATCTACACAACTTAAAAAAATATATATATTTGAATATTAGTAAGAGAACGAAGGGTTCATAAACACGTTTTTATTGTGTTGAGATGATAAAATAAAGACTTATTTGATTTTGTAAAAAAGTGGGCCTTCTCAGCCTGCCCTACCTTACGTAACCGCCAAGTACCGAAATACAAACGAAAAGTTTGATAGATGATAGGTCAAAAATATTCCTACAAAATGCATTAAAACACAATAGGCGCGCGCATTTTGTAAACGTCATTATAATTATTTATATCTAGATCAAAAATAGCTTATAAAATTATAAATTATCTTATGTATATTTTTGACACTGAGCCATAAAAAAAATGTACCTTATGTCGTCACCATTAAAGTTTAATTTTCAAAAAATAACGACATAAGGTGCACCTTTCAAAGTGAATATCAAGTGTGTCCCGATAGCCGTTAATTTATTAATTATTATGACGAGCATTGGGACAAATCGGAGTTACGGCGCACCATTACCTGACACACGTAATTAAAAAATCTATGATTAAAGAAAGCACAATTTTATAGGTTATAATGTTAGAATATTAATCAAGCTTTAATCTCATTATAATTTCGCTTACAAAAACGAACAACTGATCCAGTAAACATTGAATCGAACACGGCAAGTCAGTCGTCAGGTTCAGGAGCTAAACTTTGCAAAAAACACAAAATTTCGGAGCGCTGCACTTTAGATAAACACTGCGCCTACACCATAACAGATATGACTAAGAGTTTCCATTGAAATTAAAGCTAATATTACCGAGAATTTGTTGCCATAAAAAGTTTTGATGTAAGTTTAGGTATAATTTAGTAAAAGTCTTTTTAATTAATTTTAACGGGCATTGGGACATTGTCGACTTTGTGTACACTTACCCTACAGGCAAGTTAGGTAAATTAGATAGATAGAGTATTCGAAAAAATCAGCCAAGTACGAGTAGGACTCGCGCACGAAGGGCCCCGTACTTTATGGGAGCCCCTAAAATATTTATTATTGAATTGAATACACAACTAAATATTCTGTGAATATTTCAAGCATCTAAATACCTGTTACTTACGATTATTAATATCGAGCGACAAACGGTTAAAAATGCAGGTTTGTTGTATGGGAGCCCCCCTTAAATATAAATTTCCAGCTGTCTAGCTATCACGGTTCATGAGAAACAGCCTGGTGACAGACAGACGGACAGATGGGCAGCGGAGTCTTAGTTATAGGGTCCCGTTTTTACCCTTTGGGTACGGAACCCTAAAAACAATCAAATTGCTGAACAAAAAAAAAGCGGTTTGCGAACAAGTACAAAACAACATTATGAGTGAGTGGGTTCTTTGCATTTCGTAAACTTTGTAAGTTTCTGTTTGTATTTTCTACTTAAGAATGTTTTATTGAATAAGTACCTACTTTTCTTGAATTTTCCATTTTCTAATCATTATTGTTTTATAAGCGGTAGTATTTGTTGGCTTGAGTGTTTTTTAGCATTGTTTTTTCTATACTTTTATGTATGAAAGCCGTTTGGCAACCTAAAAATAATAAAATTTTCTTTTTCATTCTTGGAAATAGCTAATCACATTCTGGCTAATGGAATTAAACGAATATGTAAACAGTTCAGCCATTTTCGCTCCGTGAAAGCTGTCAAGCCATTTCCAAGCTATGATTTAGGACAACATTGTAAATTGATTGAGGCGGAAAAACGGAGAAGGTTTCAGTTTAGATTCATCTCATTTTAGCGGAATATGGCCGCTGATCATCGATGTTATGATTTTGAGTTAAGTTTTTAAAAGATTTTATTGTTTGGTAGTCTGCTTCAACTTTGTCTGGGATGATAAAATTATATTTAATTATTAACGTCGTAACCAGAACTAATTTTAAAGTTAAATGGGCATAAGGTGTGTCAAGATTTGCGGTTTGATAGGACATTGAGTTAAGATAGGATACTGCCCTGTTAGACCAGTTGATTCATCCATCCATCCATCAGCCATAAGAAGTCCACTGCTGGACATAGGCCTCCCCTATGGATCTCCAATAAGACCAGTTGGAAGCGGCTTGCATCCAGCGCGATCCTGCGGTGTTAATGAGGTCATCCGTCCTTCACGTCCTACGCTGCGCTTGCCGGTACGTGGTCTCCACTCGAGAATTTTTCGACCCTATCGGTCATCAGTCCTCCGGCTATGTGCCCTGCCCATTGCCATTTCAACATGCCAATTCATGCCAATCCGTTGGGCTATGTCGGTAACTTTGGTTCTTCTACGGATCTCCTCATTTCTGATTCGATCTCCCAGAGAGACTCCGAGCATAGCCCTCTCCATAGCTCGTTGGGCTTCTTGGAGCTTACTAATAAGGCCCATAGTGAGAGACCAGTTGACTGGCAAGTTGAAAAGCAGTGGGCAGGGCACATAGCACTGAGGACTTATGACCGATATACTTAGTTGAAAAGTACTCGAGTGGAGACCATGTAGGTTATCCAAATATTTAGTACCGACAAGCGATTCGTGTGGGACGCCCGCCCAAAATGTGGACTGGCGATTTCTTTAAGACCGCAGGATCGCTCTAGATCCAAGCCAGTTACTAATAACTTATAACCAATATTATTGGAATATTATTATCTATACGAGAGGCCTAAGACCAGCTGTGGACGTCCTATAACTGAAACGGAGCAACGAATACTTACATAATGAAACATTTTTCAAGAAATATAAGCCAGGATTTTTCAGAAAGTATTTTCCAACGAGAAAATTATACTTGGGTATACCTACGCAATTTATGTTATCCAAGCAATTCGTTTCAGACTAAGTAAGTAGATACCTGCCTAAGTATACGGAACCAAATATTTTCTATCTGACGACGTAATAATAACGGGACTAGGAATAGGTAGATGAGAATTGAATTAAATATTTACGTTATTTTAAAAGTTGTTTAAAAATATATTTTTTAGGTATTTGGTACTCACCATTTAGGTGGACCACGGCAAGAAAAACAGCC
Source organism: Hypomecis atomaria (assembly GCA_964007245.1). Taxonomy (NCBI): domain Eukaryota; kingdom Metazoa; phylum Arthropoda; class Insecta; order Lepidoptera; family Geometridae; genus Hypomecis; species Hypomecis atomaria. The sequence continues at coordinate 14,159,935 of OZ023305.1, forward strand.
CGTGGTCCACCCATGTGAACTAAGCAGGGAGACCACAACCGACTCCTGGTAGGTAAGTACTTAAGTATTCGATGGAAAGATAAACTACTTACCTACCTATATAAGTAGGTAAGTACTTCCACAAGATTTAACTTCATCTCAAAATGCTGTACTTAATACTTACAGAAAGCTGCTTTACCAGATTATTAGGTAATTTTGCTTATCGGTTATAGATTATTCTCGATTATTATTCGATTATCGATTATTTTGTTATAGATGTGGTCAAACGCAAGCCTATCATCACTTAAAAAATCTCTAGACATAATTTTTATCTAAATTATCACAAAAACAAATTATCCACAAACCTGCTATACACCCAATTTTCAATTCACACTTCACATCACCATCACAAATTACGTCACAGTTCACCAAAAACAAAAGCTCAAGATGGCCGTTGCAAATTCGAATTTAGAATCGGAATTGGCGCGACGTTGGAAAGGCGAGTGGCGCCAACACACTCCCCCCTTCTTTCCCTCCCCTTTAGCTAAAGGGCGGTCGTCCTATTCAATAATTCAGACATCCAACCAACAGGAACGCTCCTTTTGCGAGCAAACCTCCCCCTCTTTATCCATCGCGGAGCATAAACTATCTCCGTCTTCTTCGTTTCCGTTGCGCATTTCATGCTATCTCGCTCGGTTTAGTTGCGCATTTCGTTGTGTCTCTTTTTGTCGTGGGGTGTGGATGTATGTGCGTCTCGCTCGCACTCATTAGGTGGGCCCCGTACCTGCATTATGCAGTATGTTTGGCGAACGTTTTATGACGTTTGCGCAGTTGGTGTAGAGTAGGGAGATGTAGGGACTTCTTTATTTTTAACCGATTTATAAAAGAAGGAGGATGTTCGTTCGTATGTACACGTGCAAGCATTCAAAATAAGTATATTAAACACTAGCTGCGCCCCGCGGTGTTACCCGCGTAGATAAAGTATTTTTTCTAAAATAAACGAAGCCTCAGTTACTCCTTATTACATCAGCTACCTGTCAAAAAAAGAAGAAGGAACAAACAGACAGACAGACAGACAAAAATTGTAAAAAATGTTATTTTGATGTATGTACCGTATATATTTTCATATACGTACATGTAGTAAAAAACGGTTATTTCAATATTACAATAGACACTCCAATTTTATTTATATATAGATGTTATAGGCCGAATCATACAAGTTGACGGATATGATGTTTTACACTATACCTAAGTAAGTATATCAAATCCTGGTGGGTGATTCTCTATGAAAACAAACATGTGAAGCGCTATGACGCGCTCTTTGTTTTTAAGAAATGTGTGTGAAAAATATTTAGTTTTCAAATAACATAACGATCATTATTATTATAATTATTATTATTTTATTCACATTAACTCACAAGCAAAGCTTGGTCCTTTGGTAGGCATCAGTGGAGCCGAAGCCAACACTGAGAGGCCCTTTTACTTACATCACTTTTACATACTTTCATTTTTTCTTTTATAATTATTATTACTATTATTATAATTTTTTTTTTTGTCGTGCATCTTTTATATTTTTGATACCAATAAATAATATGAATATGAATAATTCGGTTTGTTAATTTATTTTAACGTAATTTTATATTTATGAAACATTTCTCCAAATAAAATTTACTGAAATGAAAAAATACTATAGCGTTACGTTACGTTTTGTCGACAGAGAATCTGTCAGGCCACTGATTGAAGCTCACATAACTAACTAACACTGCGCGTCGATTGGACGTTACGCAGATTGTACCTAGCTAACTTCACATCCGCCGACTTGTATGTTTCGGCCTATAATACCTAATAATGTTTTTATTAGGTACTAGCTGACCCGGTGAACTTCATCTCACCATCTGTCATCAACAGTCCATGACAACTTTTACTTGCAGGAACATTTTGTATGGGAAAATTAAATCCATGTTTTTACTATTTTTCTCGCATGTTTTATAAATTTTCTCAACGTTTAAACCTTCCCTTAACTTCCACAAATATATCAAGATCAAAATTAGCCAAATCGGTTCAGCCGTTCTCGAGTTTTAGCGAGACTAACAACCACGATTCATTTTTATTATTTTTTATAATATACTAGCGGTCCCGGTGAACTTCATCTCACCATCTGTCAAGTGTCAATTACATTTTGTATATGCCGGAAAATTTTGTATGGGAAAATGAAATTTCTTTATTTCTTTATTTGCACAATGTACTTAGTGTACATAACAACTATAGTACTAATTGTAGTACAAAACAAAGACCCCGTTAGGGCGCTGCAAGAGAACAATATTCTTAACTACTTATTACTAATTTAGGCTAAGTCTCCATGTTGTTGTTATTTTTCTCGCAACTGTTAGGTATAAAATTTCTCACCATTTAAACCTTCCCTTAACTTCCACAAATATTTCAAGACCAAAATTTGCCAAATCGGTTCAGCCATTCTCGAGTTTTAGCGAGACTAACAACCACGATTCATTTTTATATACCTACCTATATATAGATAGATTATAGGATAGGATAGCATGAGGTAAAAAGAGACATTTTCTAACATTTAAAAGAAAATGGATAATTATACCTACCTAGTAACAATTTGTTATATAGATAGATTATAGGATATAGGATAGCGTGAGGTTATAAGAGACATTTTCTAACATTTAAAAGAAAATTGATAATTAAACCTACCTAGTAACAATTTGTTATATAGATAGATTATAGGATAGGATAGCGTGAGGTTATAAGAGACATTTTCTAACATTTAAAAGAAAATGGATAAACATAGTAACAATTTGTTGTTGGCGATGTACTTACCTGGTGTACGGTTTCAGTATTTACCTCAGCTTTCATAAACAGATTGACAATTGAATGACTGCCTCGGTGGCTCAGTGGTTAGTGACCCCAACTTCTGGGTCAAAGAGGCGTGGGTTCGATCCCCACCCAGGGCAAATATTTATGTGATGAACATAGGTGTTTGCTCTGTGTCTGGGTGTTATTTTGTTAATATCTATATACTTAAGTTTGTATTTAAAAATATGTAGGTATATGTAAGTAGTATATCAGTCTCTGGCAGCCATATGACAAGCTTTGCTTAGTTTGGGGTCAAAGACCGTGTGTAGATGCCTCCAAATATTTATTTACTTAATTCGGGCGAAATATTCGAGTTTTGTACACCAAAATAATTGCTAATAAACTTATGAGCATCATACCGAGCTCTCTCAGACTTCGTGAGAGAGCCACATTACCACACTGTCGATTTTCCTTCGATAGGTACGAAGCGGTTTGACTCAACATTTCTGATTCATACCGCCAGGGAATGGAACAGTCTTCCTGCTTTCCTGTTTCCTAAGAGATATAATCTAAAGCTTTTCAAGGTCAGAGTGAATAGGTATCTTCTAGGTCTGCGTGCTTCATCTTCGACCACAACGTCGCTTACCATCAGGCGAGTTGGTGGTCAAGCGCGGACTTATCTGCGTAAAAAAAAAGTCAGGGAAACTAGCGCGCGTTATGGGACCGGATGTTTACAACCAGCTGTCTGAAACGGTCACTGAGCCTCCAGGCCTCAACAGTTTTAAAAGCAGGTTGAAGCACTACTTAATCGAGCAAGAGTTCTACGATCATAAAGAGTTCATCTTTCGTCATGGCCCCGACTGTAGGCATACCTTCCTGTAGACATTACATCACCCCTAGTCTACAGTCATTCAAAACGAGAAAGAAGTTTCTCATTGAACAATCTTATTACCCATAGGTTTGACGAATTTTATTCATTTAGATAATATTTAATTTAATAGTATTATTCAATTTCGTATTTATGTATCGACATTTTTAGATTAAGTTCTATTTTTATATTTTGTAATGACATGAATTTTAACACCATTATTTTTTATTATTGTAATAGGTATTGGAATTAATTTTGCACTATGTTAAAAAAAGATGTTTTTTTGTATTACATTTATGTAACATCTTTTTTAATGACGTGTAAATTGACATTTAGCCCGATTACAGAGGCGCCAGCGTACATTTAATAGCAACGTAAAAAGCGTTCTCTCTATCGAATGCCTGAAGTGAAAAAGAAACAGACCTATGCTATTTAGCTAATATAATTACGATGGCGCCTCTGTAATCGGGCTTATAGTATTAATAAATTACTTATGACTTATGACATCACTACAGTACCTATAAAACAAAGTCGCTTCCCGCTGTCTGTCCCTATGTATGCTTGTATCTTTAAAACTACGCAACGGATTTTGATTCGGTTTTTTCAATAGATAGAGTGATTCAAGAGGAAGGTTTAAATGTATAATACACCTGTGCGAAGCCGGGGCGGGTCGCTAGTAGATCATAAATAGAATAGTAGTACTGTACATGGCTTTAGGTTAGGTAATAGTCCTCGACTACTAAATTCTCTAACGCCTGATGGAAAACCCAGAGCAATGCAGCTCGTAAATCCGTATTACTCTAGGTAGCGTATAAGTCCGATTACAGAGGCGCCTTTAGGTAGTATCAACTTACAATAAATATTACATATTGGGAAGTCCGTCAGAAAAAACCTATTATCAAAAGTTTTACCATGATATAATATACCTCTAGGTAGGTATATTATTATCATACTTATTCATCGTATATAAATATCATAATAATATATCACAATTTTCTTATCACTCAAATATAAGGAAAAACTTTAGTGGCTACGCAATTGAGGAATCGCCTGTTTTTAGGGTTCCGTGCTGATTGAGCAGATCAAGTCCTCGCGATTCGAGTACAAAGCCTACGCTGATTGTTGTTGTTGGATAGGTGGCATGTAATAGGCGTGATTACTGAATATACAGGGTTATTTCTAATCAATTAGCATCCCTTTAGGGGCTTATTCCGTACATCAAAACTAACAACTTTTGTTCTGCGACTTTTGTCAAAACTCAAAAAAAAACACCTGTTCCATACATTTTGTCGCGAGTGAACGATATTTTACTATGGAAGAACTTTTTTTTTTGAGTTTTTACAAAAAATGCGGAACAAAAGTTGTTAGTTTTGATGTACAGAATAAGCCCCTAAAAGGATGCTGATTGATTAGAAATAACCCTGTACATATTTCATTAATTTCATTGCATTGTAATTAAATTCATATGTTCACTATTCAAATTCGTTGGGAGGCAATGGATGAGGCTAGCACGGGACCGGAAAGAAAGGGCAGAAAGAGAGGAGGCCTATACTCAGCAGTGGGTGGAACAGGCTGAATAGATAGATAGATTCACTGAGCAACTATGTTTTAGAAACTTCGAGCAAATATCTACAGAGCCACAGTCCCTAAGTGAACTTGTCGCATTATTACTCTAAGGCCCGAGTTCACTAACGCTTGTTTAAGTTAAACATGTGATTACTGTATTTAAGCAACGGTTTTTGCGTGCTAAATAGCAAAATTTCGTTAAAAAACTGTTTAAGATTTAACCAACGGTTGATAACTTAAACATCTGTTGGTGGACTAGGGTCTAGAACCCGAGTTTAATCGTTGTTTAAATACAGTAATCACACGTTTAACTTAATCAAGCGTTGGTAAACTTGGTTCTTAACCTAGTATTAGTAAGTCTTATGTACGTAGCTGCAAATTGTATGATGCGACATAAACTTTATCTTATCTTAAGTAGTAAAAAAATGTCCGAGAACTTTGGCATCGCGCAGCGTTATAGTCGGCTTGCGATCGCCTTACAACTAACTAAAAAGCCTGCCCACTACGTAGTTTGGGCAGAGTTTAGGTTAGGACACTTGTTTTGCGCAATTGTGACTCCATAGATATTTGCTCGAAGTTTAGAAAGGTACCTACAAACTACAAAGTTTCCGAAACACTACGTACCTATAGGGCGAATCAGACAACTTTGCGGTTCTGATGTTAGCTACAAACTACGAATTGGTGCGGATAACCCAATCCTGACTGAAGCTCACTCAAGCAGCTGCGCGAGGATTGGGTAATCCGCAACTTGTAGCTAACATCACGGCCGCCAAGTTATTTGATTCCTATACTGAGATGTTACAAGAACAATGTTTCAGAGAGATTGCCGTTCACGCCATATTTTAAAATTAAATTGAAATTAAACGTTTTGTTTCAAAAGCACGTAGATTTTGTTTCAGAAACAATGATTTTAAACATGTTTTTTAGATATTTGAAGTAATCTTGAATATTGAATTAAAATGATGTTTACAAATAAACTTTCTTTCACTACTTACATATTCGTAGTATAAAACAAAGTCGCTTTCGCTGTCCCCATGTATGCTTATTTTTGATGCGGTTTTTTTAATAGATATAAAGGAAGATGAAGGAAGAAGAAGATTCAAAAGGAAGGTTGTGTAATTTGATTAAATAAAGTTTTTAAAAATAAATAAATAGTTTACAAAGGAAGGTTTATATTATGTATAATAAATACACCTATGCGAAGCCGAGGCGGGTCACTAGTTTATTATAAGGCAAACAAGCACAACACAAGCCGTGCAATCCGTGGTGGTCTAGTGGTTGTAACGCTGGCCTGTCATTCTTGAGGTTGTGGGTTCAAATCCCAGTCCCGTACCAATGAGTTTCTTTGAAACTTATGTACGGAAGTTCACACCACCGGCTTTTCGGTGAAAGAAAACATCGTGAGGCACCTGCATACGTCCGTAGAAAAAAATCGATGGAGTATGTTAATCCACCAACCCGCACTGACCCAGCGTGGTGGATATGGCCAAATCACCCTTTGTGGTATGCCTACGTCCTGCAGTGGAGAATTAAAAAGGCTATGGTACAGTACAGTATTATAAGGCTTCAACCTCAACGAAACTTACTTATCTTATCAATGAGATCTACATACTTATATAGATCGTTAGAAAGTGTTTTAGAACCAAAAATGGCTTCAAAAAGGACCTTTTAAGAACCGTCTTTGTTTAAAACCCACATTGATTGATAAACGTCAGAAATACCAAGGTACTATTTTATTGGTCCAGCATTTATGCAATTGTTAGGTCATAATTAGGCACATACACCAAAATAAACTTTTCAAGCCTGTTTTTTCGGATGTTTATGTGTTCCTAAGCATTGAACAATATTTTATGTAGACGTTGCGTAATGATAATTTTGTAACATATCCTCGAAGAAAATGGCTCTTCTGAAAACCAGCGCTGAGTTAAGGTTTTACTCTGCACTCAACATTAACGCTGAAATGAGCCCCTTTTGACATTACTGAATTTTTCTATTGTGTCATATTATTTGTGTGCCCTTTGTGTGATATTTAGATAAACGCTAATTTACATTTCAATAGCAAAATGAGTTGTACAAAACCTACAATAATAACATAACAAAACTGAGTCAGAAACTAATAATATTTCACACGTCAGAGAGTGACACATAGGTAGCCCCACCCGTCCCTTTTTTAGCTGACTTCCAAAAAGGAAGAGGTTCGTGTGTATGTATTTTTTTTTTTGTGTAAGTATGTTCATCGATAATTTCGCCAATTGTGAACATCGAAATCGAAACCGAATCCGATCGAAAATTTCTTTTTTAGTTTGAAAGAATATACTCCCGATCCTTCCGATCCGATTTCTGTTAAATTTAAATGGGACCACATTTAAATTTAACAGAAACACACAGTAAGTATTACACAGTTACACAGTAAGTATAGTTATAATTTATAGCCTATGTGTTATTTAAGCTACCTATATTATTGCAAAGTTTCATCTCAATCCGTTCAGTAGTTTTTGCGTAAAAGAGTAACAAACATCCACCCATCCATCCATCCTTACAAACAAACTTCCCGTTTATAATATTAGCAGGATAGTAGGAACTAGGATTTTTTGTTTGAATGAAAAAATAAAAAATACGCGTCGAATATTTTTTGAAATCCAACTGACGGACTATAATATGAAAACTATAATCATAAATATCTTTTACCCACTCCGTCATGTCAATTACATAATATAGGGAAAATAGATATTCTCATACGGGACCCTAAGTTTACTCTGGGTTTACACTGTGTTTTTTTAACTGGTGACATGGCCAAATTTACCACAATTGTAACATTCTTGTACCTACCTAGATTATAGGTACCTATTTACTGATGTTTATCATAATTTTCCTTAAAACAAAATTATCTTCCCTCACAGCGCAAAAAGGGTTTTACCACGATAAACTGTCAGGGGTATTTCACAGATTCATGATTTATTTTTTTGCTTCGGAAACTTTTTTTTTCCTTAAAAATTGCTATTTGTAGCTATGGGCTAATAAGTAATTTAAATATAACTTAAACTGCTAGGTGTAAGAATGTGTCCATCAACACTTTTCTTATTGTCTCTATTAAGGCGAAGACAATAAGCCCGATTATAGAGGCGCCAGCGTAAATTTAATAGCAACGTAATAAGCGTTCTCTCTATCGAATGCCTAAAGTGAAAAAGAAACAGGACTATGCTATTTAGCTAATATAATTACGATGGCGCCACTGTAATCGGGCTTACTGTGTTATTGTGTTTTTCTTTACAATGCTTGATGAAATAAGAGCGATAATTTATTTCATACTAGCTGGCCCGGCGAACTTCGTTTCACGTAATATCTTTATAAATTTCAGCGCCTATGTGTTATTCTGATGTAGCATCATTAATGCAAAGTTTCATCTCAATCCATTCAGTAGTTTTTGCGTGAAAGAGGAACAAACATTCATACATACAAAACTTTCGCGTTTATGATATCAGTAGGATAGGTTTCGTACCTTTTTATCAAACGACTTCAAAAGGGAAGAGGTTCTCAATTCGACTGAATCCATATTTATTTTTTCTTTTTACTTATTTGGACACACAAAATAAAGATAAATAAAATCGGCTAAGTGAGAGTCAAACTCGCGCACGAAGGGTTCCGTACCGTGTTGGATTGGAGCCCGCTTAGCCTCATTCCTCTTGCCATTTTTAATAACAAGCAAAAAAACTCCCAAAAATCACGTTTGTTGTATGGGAGCCCTTCTTAAATATTTATTTTATTCTGTTTTTAATTGTTTGTTGTTATAGTGGCAAAAGAAATACATCATCTGTGAAAATTTCAGCTGTCTAGCAATCACGGTTCATGAGAAACAGTCTGGATACAGACAGACAGACAGACGGACATCGGAGTCTTAGTAATAGGGTCCCGTTTTTACCCTTTGGGTACGGAACCCTAAACGCGATGTTACCTACGCGATTTACTGCTAATTAATTATTTGTAAATCTATTTTTATAGTTCTTATTATCAAAATAGATTATTATAGTATCTCCTCGCGGAGTTGCAGTGGCGAAGCGTTGGGAAAAGGCCTTGTATACAGACATTTGGATCATCGATACGACGAAGAAGAAGAAGAAGAAGAAGAAGAAAATAGATTTACAAGACAGTTTTATGTTAGGTAGATCAAACTTTAGGGGTCGTTCCATAGAAATTGGTTGAGCTGTTTTTGAAAAATCAACAATACTTAATCTAACAATGGTACTTACCACTAAATTTTTTTCTCAGACGATTTTTGTATTCGAATTTTGTACGTAGGTAAATTGCAATGATTGAACCCAGTTGTGCCAGTTTTGGCGAAAAATAATTATTATAATCGTAAATGTCGTAATAAATAACATTGAAGTTATTTTTTTTATTGCGAAAAGTCCGCGCTTGACCACCAACTCGCCTGATGGTAAGCGACGTTGTGGTCGAAGATGAAGATGGTCTAAATATGTGACTATCGAGCCAACCAAAATTTCAAATTTCTGTTATTTTCTTTGTTTCTTTGTTTGTTTCTGTTGTTGTTTCAAATTCTGAATTTTCGACAAACCTACAGTGAAAGGACTTTTTAAAACCGTTTTTTTCCATAATTTAGTTAATAATACTGCCATCTATTGATTTCTATAGGAACTCCTTCCCAACTTTACCAGAAGCTCCGCTAATAATGTTGTAACACTCTATCTTTAGTATTCCATAGGAGCGCCATAATCGGATTGTGAAAACAAAACTGAAAATCACCTATAGTAGTTTTGTAGTACCTTATTTTTGCGACTAGTACGAATGTCGAGTGAAACAAAAGGGATTTGGAAAGATTTATTAAGGGTTGACTTATTCAAGGGCGAGAACGGTAAAGAGCTTTCAAAATTGTTCAACAGATGTCACTTTTCAGTTTCCGTGGGGTAATGAGGTTGTGTGTCATTTCTCTAAGGTGTGACTACCGACATAGGTACATGATGACTAAATAAAAATCGGCCAAGTGCGAGTTAGACTCGCGCACGAAGGGTTCTGTACTGTGTTGGACCCCACTTAGCCCCATTCCTGTTGCCGTTATTAATAGCGAGCAAAAAACTCCTGAAAAATCACGTTTGTTATATCGGAGCCCCCCTTAAATATTTATTGCATGCTGTCTTTAGTTTATTCTGTATTTATTGTTATAGCGGCAACAGAAATACATCATCTGTGAAAATTTCAGCTGCCTAGCTATCACGGTTCATGAGATACAGCCCGGTGACAGACAGACGGACAGACGGATATCGAAGTCTTAGTAATAGGGTCCCGTTTTTACCCTTTAGGTCCGGAACCCTAAAAATTGACGAAAATATAGCCCGTTAAAGTTCCGCATGACGTCACGAGTGTCATACAAATGTATAGACTTTCGTCGAGACGTGGCTGTGAAGTTAGCTACAAACTGCGCAGAATCCAATCCACGCACAGCTGTTGTGCGATCTTCAGTCAGGATTGGGTTATGGGTAAATATTGGGTAAAAAAAAAGGATTGGGTTATGCGCAGCTTGTAGCTAACTTCACAGCAGTTAGGAAGTTTGATTACGGTACCTACCTACCTACTTCAATAGTCCACGTCAGTACAGTTTCTCAGATTCGTAAATATAGGTCATCATGGTTATTTATTATCTTGCTTGGACTCATCAAATTCCCAGAAATAATACCAACCAATTACCTATACCTAAATAATAAACATCAAATTAGGAATTTCAATAAGTTGTAAAATGAAACGACGTAACAGGAAATCAATTTATTGTGTTACCACGCAACGTTCAACACGGTCTGTCTTCGGATGGGTGACCGCGGGTGGCATTAAAACTGAGCGCTACCGTGGCTCGGATGACACGTTAAATTGTAGGCTTCGGTTGTTTTAACCGTTTAGCCATGTCAGAGGCCTTCAGGAGGTTCAAAAAACTCTGACACACAGCTTCTACGAATTTACTTTTTAGGGTTCCGAACCCAAAGGGTAAGAACGGGATACTATTACTAAGACTCCGCTGTCCGTCCGTCTGTCTGTCTGTCACCAGCCTGTATCTCATGAACCGTGAGAGCTAAAACGTTGAAATTTTCGCAGATGACGTATTTCTGTTGCCACTATATCAACAAATACTAAAAACAAAAAATATTTAGAGGGGCTCCCTTACAAGTTTTAAGGGAAAAACGGGTAAAAACCAGGTTTGTTGTAAGTTACAACAAACCTGGTTTTACCGGTTTTTCGCTCGAAATAATAACGGTGACAACCCAAGTAGCATTCGGGGTTCTATATAAGATGTCTAGTCGTTCACATGTACTCCACAAGCTGTGTAAGTCAGCTGTATAAGAGCTGTATAGCTTGATATAACGCTCTTATAGAACCAGTTTGGGCACAAATTAGACAGCCGTAAGTTCACTATGGCTGTACATTAGCAGTATAATAGCATTATAATAGCAGTTTAAGTAGTAACATCGGACTTAAGGCTGACTTGCGGCACTATATGGGACGCAGTGTGATCCATACAATGTACATGAGCGTAATAAAGAGTAACACGTGGCTAAATACACAGCCTTCACAGTTAAAAAATCCGACAAAAGTACTCCAGTGCTACCTAAAATTCACGTGTGCCCTAAATTATTTCTTCATTTTATAATTTTATTCACAATTTAATTGTTTATGGTTTTGTGTGTGCCGGATAAATATATTTGGATAAAAATTTATGATAACACGCGGTAATGTACCTGTTTCAAAGACTTAATAATGTTAATGCCATGGGAATGCAACTTTATCGTGAAATGTATACATAAAATATTCACGCGCCTCTGTTAAAACGCGATATTCATTTTATTATATTTAAAACTGGCTGAGAGGAAATCTACAATTTTCAGTTTTTGATATTATATTGGCATTATAATTATACTACGGTAATTAATATAACATGAAACCAAAACTCAATCGCTCTATCTGCGTATTTTGTGATAAATCTGCATGATAATTTTTGAGATTTATTATTTGGTAAATATTTTAGGTTAGAACAAAATGGTGGAAATGAAATATACTATTGATGTTAATGGACAACACATATAGTCCGTTTAACAGCCTACAGTGCACATGCGAACCATTTAAACACTTCTGTACAGATAGTAAAAAAAGGTTTTTTAATGATCACAAACAAGTCCTACTACAGCTACTAGCTGTATAACAGTCTAAAACAAGTAAACATAACAGCCTTTGGCTTTATAAATGACCACGTGTGTTCTATTAAAATGCTAGCTCTACAACATCGTACAAGTAGGCCGTTAAACAGCGGTTGCCGTATCTCTACCCTCCTATAATGCTCTTAGTCAGACGGCTGACTAAAGGATAATTGTTAGAGTATTATAACACCAACAAATATATAAAAGTATAACTCTACACTCCTATAAGTCCCTTAAACAGGTGTAGGTGTAATCGCAATAATGCAGCTTATACATCACGAGTGAACTGTGATAATGCTTCAAGTACACCTGGGAACTAAATGTGTACTCTTAAATGGAGTAAAAAGCTACTAGGGAAGCAGATGCTTGAAACATTCATTGAATATTTAGTTAAATATTCACTTCAAAAATACATTGTAATAAAATATTTAAGGGGGGCTTCCATACGGTACGGAAACCTTCGTCCGCGAGTCCGACGCGCACTTGGCCGATTACTATTGTAGGTACTTTTTATGAAGGTCACAGGCCGCATCGTAGCGGCCTTTCTATGTAAACAAAGTTATTTTGTTTACACGACACCATTTTTTGTCAGCATTTGTTTTATGTAGGTACTTAGGTAAGTTAGTAAAAAATCAATAAAAATAAGATTAACTAATATAATTGAATTAATTTAAAAAGCGCTCTGTTGAACTTAGGGCTACCCACCGGTTGCACCCTAGAAGCCTTTAATAGATCACTGTGGAACATAGGCGTCTATTCACGAAGGGCGGTTAGCCATATCTACCATGCTGGCCATGTGCGGGTTGGTGGTGTGATATTTCAATTGCTTTTATTGCAAACCCTAGATTTTTTTCTGCGTGGCCATATTTTCATCCGATATACCTCAGTGCGTCAAGACGAGAGTTTTCGATAGTTGTATGTTCAGTGATGACATATGGAACTGAAACGTGGTCTTTTACTGTGAGCCTTATGAATAAGCTCAGGATAGCTCAACGTGCTATGGAGAGGGCTATGCTCGGCGTCTCTCTGCGAGATCGAATCAGAAATGAGGAGATCCGCTGACGAACCAAAGTTACCGACAAAGCCCAGCGGATTTGCAGTATAAGGTGGCAATGGGCAAGACACATAGGTCGAAGAACGGATGACCGATGGGGCCGTAAAGTTCTCGAATGGAGACCACGGACCAGCAAGCGCAGCGTAGGACGTCCACCGACTAGGTGAACTGACGATAAAATAAAGATCGCAGGGACGCGCTGGATGCAGGCAGATTCCAACCGACCTTATTGGAAATCACGAGGGAGGCCTATGTCCAGCAGTGAACGTCCTACGGTGAATAGATAGATTGTTTTTAAAAACTAGTGTTAAACGATGTTCTTGCGGATTACTCAATCCTGGCTTCAATCAGAATTGTACTAGCCGCAGTTTGTAGCTACATATAACATAACAGCTGCCAAGAATTTAGATTCGGTCTATACCTACTTAACTTTAATTAAACTTTGACAAAAACTAGTATTTTTACTCGTACAAGCTTTTATTTACTTTCACCTGTCCCGTTGTCTGTCATTCTGTAATCAAATCTTGCAAGTTAAATTTGATCCACTTCCCGGTAACCGATTGAGCTGAAATTTTGCATACGTGTGTAAATCGCGTGACAATCCAATATTATGATGATATAGTGCTGATCTGATGATGGAACTGGAAGGTGGCCAAAGGAACTTAGCAATGAAACGACACAACCTCATCGAGTTTTGGTTCATTTGAATGGTCTTGGCAAATAGTTTGTCTTTCAATTGTAACCAGGGTCTGATGATGGAGATGGAAGGTGGTCATAGGAATTCTGTAATGAAACGACGCAACCCTATCGAGTTTCGGCTCGTTCGATTAGTCTTGGCGAGTGTATTCTTTCAGCAAAAGCTTGTTCTTAAAAAAAAGGTTTTTTTAACTTGTTAAATGTTTTTTTTTTCTGTACAATGTATGATTGAGTACATAATTACTGAGGATCCTGTTGGAATTTTCTGGAATCTAAGTAAGCAATCTAAATAAATTCTGGTTATCAAAAAGTAATCTTCAAATCCTTCTCAATAAATCAAAGCTCAAATCAACAGACATTAGTAAAAATACAAATCGATTTATTTACCGAAATCATTAATCAAAATGTAATAGCATGTTGTAGAAAGGTTATTAGGACACGACAATTTTATATAAACCATTCATTGTCATCATCAGTATCAGTATCATCTAGGATGTCGACTGTCGTACATAAGCCTCCCCTATAGTTAGATCTAAAATAAGACAAGTTAGAAGCGGCATCGCCTAAAAAACGACATCATTCATTTTGGGCTAAATGTTAAAGTTCCCAAAACAATTAATTAGAAAATAATTCTAGTGAGTGATCTTAGAGGGTTGGACCCATAGTATAAAATGCTCAGAATAATATGTAACTAATTTATTATACATATATTATTTCTAATATTATATACTTAGGCCAGATAGTTTCCTTCCAGAACCGCCAAGACAAGGAAATTGAACGTCGCGTCGAAAATGCTTGGAAGAGCTACTGGTCTATGAAGGAGTACATGAAAGGCACTTTGCCTATTTCACTAAAACGCAAATTAATCGACATGTGCATCTTGCCCGTCCTAACCTATGGTGCCCAGACTTGGTCATTGACCTATTTACAAAGGTCCAAACTTGGGGTCTGCCAAAGAGCAATGGAACGCAGCGTGCTTGGTATCAAAAGAATTGATAGAGTCCGCAACAGCACACTGCGTTCTATGACAGGGGTAGTTGATGTCGGCCGAAAAGCCACCAAACTAAAGTGGGATTGGGCGGGACATGTGGCGCGGATGCACCCCGATCGATGGGCCAGGATCGTCACGGAGTGGGTGCCTGACGGACGCCGCAGCCAGGGAAGGCCCAAGAAGCGCTGGCGTGACGATCTTGACTCGTTCGAGAGGGGTTGGCAGGAAGTTGCGATGGATCGCGAGTCCTGGAAGGAAATGGGGGAGACCTTTGCCCAGGAGTGGGACAGTATAGGTTAAAAAAAAAAAAAAAAAAAATATTATTTCGCAGTTGTTTTGGCCGGCACTTTCAAAATTAGCCCAAAATGTATGTTTTGTGAAAGATGAGAGTTGTGAGAGAAACAACCAAAAATTATCCTACTCGTATTATCCAAATGCTATCACACATTAGACGAAATCTAGAAAACATGATAATAAATCGTTGCAATACAAATAATAAAATTGCCATACTCTTATACAATACAATATTTTTATTAATAACACCATTGTTACATGTCAAATCAATTATATTAATTACTAGCTTTTACCCGCGGCTTCGCCCGCGTTATATTTTGATTTTGGCTTATGTTTATGTTGGCTGCGAAACCTAACCTAACCGACAAATATCAAAATACCTTAGAGGAATGCTTTTAATGGTTAAGTTACGGTTGGAGTGTATATACAACCCCCCCGTGTATTCCCGCCTTGTAGTGGGGAAGGTCTAAGGCAGCTGAAAAGGCGGCGCTCGAAGCCTCCCTCTTCTTTGGGTCTTTTCCCTCAAGGCAGCTTAGAGGCTGGCACTCGAGGTTCAGCCGCTTTTAACTAAAGCAGCTGAGAGGATGGCCGGTAAGTTGCGTGCCTTATGAGGAGTGTCGCAACTGAGGCGGGCTGCAGTGCCGCTCTTGCGACGCTGCAGCCGAGGATTTTTTTTTATTATATCGCGAAATATCCCTGACATGATCAGGGGTCTTCATTACAAATAAATGTAAGTATTGGGAAAACTCACCATGCCCCGTCAGCACTTGAGTTATGATTCCCACTGGTGCTATTTCTCTTACGATCTTGTATGCCGCCCTTGCATCCGGAAAATATGTTTTGGTTACCGCCGCTGTGTGTCCATCCTGATACCGCCGGTTCCACTCGTCAAGAGAGAGAGAGAGAGAGAGAGAGAGAGAGAGAGAGTCCTTACGGATTTCTCGCTTGACGAATGAAACGGGGCAGTTATCGTAAATAGGTCTGCACTTCGAGTGCAGTGCTGCTTCCTTTGCTAGCTGGTCTGCTCTCTCATTTCCCTCCATCCCCGCGTGCGCTTTAATCCAATAAAGTTTCACTATTTTATTTTGTGCGTGTAGTAACTTTATGTTAGCTTTGAATTTTACTGCTAAGGGATGGAGGGAAGAGACGCCAACTACCGTTTCCAGTGCAGACCTGGAGTCACAAAAGATGCTGTAGCTGGACTTCGGGGATTTTAATGCTTTTTCGGTAGGCTCAAGAAGTGTCAATAGCTCGGCCTAGTACACGGATCACCAATCGGCCAATTTCAGCTTACGGGTACTGATCTCAGCGGCATCATCCCAAATGGATAATACCGCCCCAACTTTCCCTTTAATTTTGCTGCCGTCTGTAAACATGTTTATTTCTCGGTTAAGATTTTGCTCTAGTGCTGCTCCGTCTGCCAGGCATATGAACTCCAGCTCCTCCTGCTGCGCTGGGTGTGGCTTCTTAATATTAGGGACCAACTTTTCTGTCTCTCTATCTCAAGTTACTTGCTGGGAAAAACCTTTCTTAGTTTCATAAAGCAAGGCTGCTTCCTGGACTCTGATATGACAGCCGAGGATTAGGAGCCGCGGTGGGATATATGGAACTGGTGGTGTGGGTGCCGCTACTCATACTTTTTTATTAATAACAATTAGTTACAGGTCATATAAATCTTACAATACCTACCCTACCTTCCGCTAGGCCGTCAACGTGTAGGCAGACGCAGTGGGGCTGCAGGGGAAGAGAAGTGTCGGTATCGCGATGGCCGTTCTCACTGCCCTCTGCAGTTGAAGAGGCAAGCGCTGGGCTACTATGACTGACCTGTTGCACTGGGACCAGGGCGTTGGAATGCTGTCCGACGCTCAGTGCTGGTTAGTCCCGAGTGGTGGATGACGATGTGTCTTGTGCTCCGAAACACTCCGTCATTATGGCGAGAGAGCAAGCTCCGTTATAGAGCCCGAGTCTGGGCTAGCGCTGTTGAGTGCCGCGAAGGAGTGCGAAAAATTTAGGAACGTCCTAAACTTGCCATGACAGGTTATTTCTGGCGCTTAGACGCCTGCTACCGCGGCCCGCTCACTTAGTTTTTATCCTACGGGAACTGTTAAAGTTTTTGGGTTAAAAAGTGGCCTATGTCACTTTTCGTCTTTCAAACTATATTCATGCAATAAGCCAAGGCAATCCGTTGCTCCGTTGCTGAGAAAAATTTATTGTCTTATCCTACGGGAACCACAATTTTTTCGGAATGGAAAGTATCCTATGTCACTTTCTGTCTTCCAAACTATGCCCACCCCAAAAATCAAGTCAATCCGTTGCTCCATTGCTGAGAAACAGTTGTTGTCCTATCCCATGGGAATCACGATTTTCTCGAGATAAAAAAGTATCCTATTATCACTTTCTGTCTTTTAAACCATATGTATCCATACCAAAAATCAAGTCAATTTTCTCGAGATAAAAAAGTATCCTATTATCACTTTCTGTCTTTTAAACCAAATGTATCCACCAAAAATCAAGTCAATATTTTGCTCCGTTGCTGCGTCAAAGAGTAACAAACCAACAAACTTTTCGGATTGATAATATTAAAGTATGATGATTCTGTATTATAAGGTAGAATAAAGAAACATGTTAACGATAGATGATTTAAAAATATTTTTAATGTCAGACAAAGTGACGGCCTGGTATTAAACGTCATAGTAACATGTAGCATGCAGAGGAAAAAAAAATTATCCAATTTTAATGTCAGTTGTCATTTTCAATCCATACTTTATTTCCTCTTCAAGGGGATATAATAGTGGAAAAACAATTTGTCTCCTTGCCATGCTACCTGTGATTTATAAAAGTCTGCAGACAATGTCACCTGTCTTCTAATTACGTTTCGCTGTGACGTTTCGTTAATCCATATTAGCGTCATAGAGGAATTAATCACGTAGCGTCTTTGTGATAGTGGCGACAGATAGTTTTTGTCCTGTCCTACAGGAACTATGCAATTTTTCGGGATAAAAAGTATCCTAAAGCACTTTCCGCCTTTTAAACTATATCCATGCCAAAAATCAAGTCAATCCGTTGCTCCGTTGGTGCGTGAAAGAGTAACAAACCAACAAACTTTTCGGATTTATTACTCGTAATATTAAAGTAAGGATTATCAAATATACAATTCATTAAAATTGTTCCCTTCATAAAATAGGATACAATTGGTATCTACAATTCAATACGAATAATAAATTAAGTAGGTAATTAAATGTCAATGCTAAAAAAATATAAAAATTAAATAAATAGGGTCATATGTACTTATACCGGGTTATTTCTAATCAATTAGCATCCTCTTAGAGACATTCTGTACATCAAAACTAACAACTTTTGTTCTGCGACTTTTGTCAGAACTAAAAAAAAACAGCTGTTCCATAGAAAAATATCGTTCACCCGCGACAAAATGTAAATGGAACGACAAAATGTATCAAACACCAGATTTTTTTTCGAGTTTTGACAAAAGTTGTAGAACAAAAGTTGTTAGTTTTGTTGTAGGTACAGAATAAGCCCCTAAAAGGATGCTAATTGATTAGAAATAACCTTGTATACACATAATACAAAAAAATAACTAAAGGTTTTTATACCACTGATATCTTATACTGATGACTAAGTATTTCCGTCTCTCTCATATCTCATAAAAAAGATATATACAATTATACATTTTAGTCCATAACCACTGACACACGATGACACACTGACTGGACAGGACACACAGACATGTTTATCATATATACCTATGGCACATATTTGTTAATTGATATGACTAACTTGCATTTATCACATCCCTGCCAACGCCGGTTTAGATAGACCATAGAGATCTATGGAGTGGCTTTCTGTTACAAAACAACCGCGTGTGCGCGCTGCTTTAGTCTGCGAAGCTGCAAAATCACCAATGATAATGGTACCGATTTATTGTTAAATTTACTGTTTATATTTTTTTTATTTTTTTTGTGACGAGATATTGTCTGATGCTCAACACTGACCACTGACTATTAATTTAACAAGTGGTTGTAACTCGACAATTTTTCGAAAAATGGCACAACCGTCTTCAATCGTGCACAAAATTCGAATATTTCGCTCGATATATAACCTATACATCCATGTATACAATTATTAAATTATTTTTAAAAATGGCCTAGCCAATTTTGATAAAAATTAAATGGGACCACCACGAGAGTACACAATTGGCGTAAATATAGATGAACATACACAAAAAACATACATACAGACGAACAACATTTAACATAATTATTTTTGGAAGTCGGTTAAAAATGAGCTGTTGATGTTTTTTTTTTTATGGAACAGTTAATTTTTCTTTCGATTAACCACATCATCATCATCCGAAGCCTTCTTTATTCCACAGCTGAGTAAGTATATGCCTCTCTCTTGCAGTGCCATCTGCCTCGGTCCTTTGCCAATCGTGTCCAGGTTCGACCCGCGCTTTTGACGATATCATCGACCCACCTTGCTGTCGAATGACCCCGAGTATACCCAGTAGTGCCAGTGGAGTAGTCCCATGATGGGACTACTAGGCATAAGCAAAAAAAAACATATAGACGAATTGAAAACCTCATTTTTGGAAGTCTGTTAAAATTGGTCATAGTGATGAATACAATGTTCTCCTAGAATATACCCGTCATCTAAAGAACCACCCATTATGTTAATTTGTGACAATTCTTTTGAATTTGCATTTCCAATTATTTTAGCCGGCGCGCGACTTTTACACTATGAGGTATTTCCTCATAAGCCGCTAAAAGCATATTTACGATGCACACAGTCATACAAACAATGTCGAATGCGGTGTTGTGTGCATATGCGCATATGAACAGGTGTTTTCCTGTGAACTGTGTGTAAGAATTAATTGGCATTCCACATTAGGGTGTTTGAGGAAGTGATTATGAGGAAGAGCAAGAGGATGTTAGGAAATTATAAATACTAGCTTACCCAACCCAAAAGCCGCTGTCCTGTCTGTACATAACTAGGTACATACATACATACACAAAAATTAATTAAAAGGGCATTTTCCAGTGGACCAAACTATGAATCTAAATCATCATCATCTTTTCGTTTCAATGGCTAATATATCTTTTATTTTATAATATATATATATATATATTTTATGTATTTACAATATTTAAAAAGCTATGTGGTATCAAATGTGCTTTAGAGACCAATACCTGGCAACCTCGACCGCGTCTTCGGTTGCCAGATTGAGGTCAGTTTGAGTTGTTTGAGGACAGTGTTTTGGGCAAAACATTGAATCTAAATTATTTTATGCGACGCGCATGCGCAGTGAAACTCCTAATAAATTCCTCTTAAATTTTGAGGAAGCGAAACATTGCGGAACTTCCGTATTATGAGGAAGCGGAAGAGAAATCCTCAGCAACCCTATTCCACATATCTTTGAAAAAAAATTCGTATAAAATTAGGTCCCCGCTATAAATTGACACAATGACATGTCCCATCTTGCGAGATCTTTGCGCCATTTCGATTTGTCGTTCCACTGTAGATAATGGATTATTACTACTGGGATAGATAAGGGAATTTACTACTAACAATATAGGTTTTTTAACAGTTCCTACGTTAAAAAAAAAAATAAGTATTTTGTTATTTTGTGAATAACGGTAAAACCGCCTTCCATCGTGTACAACTTTCAAATATTTCGCTCAAATTGTTTACATTATTATTGATTTTTCAAAAACGGCTTAGCCGGTTTCTTTAAAATTTAAATGGGACCAACTCGGGAGTATACCCTTTCAAACTAAAAGATAATTTTTCGATTCGGTTCACAATAATATTGGCGAAATTATCGATGAGCATACACAAAAAAAATACTTGCATTTTGATGTAAATGCAATTCTAGCTCTAAAAGTTGCATAAATTAAGTAAGTACAATACATAAGATGCTATAAAAATTCGCCACTTTCATTGTTAAGTTTTGTTCAGTTACCTGCTATTAGTTTATAATATATAAGTTAAATGTTTTATCTTGCAAAGGTATTTATTTATTGTTATTTCTTGCCACCTCTAGGATCTAAAGTACCTACACTAGAGATGTACATAGTTTGTTAATGTTTTGAAATTAAATAAAGATCTTTTAAAACAAACCAAACAAACACCAAAAAAATACACGCAGACGAACATAGAACCTCCTCCTTTTGGAAGTCGGTTAAAAATAATAAAATAGGTATGTTGTGATCGCAGGATGTGACCCAGCATCTAGTAGTACCGTTTCGTTGCTTTACTAAAGAAAATGTGTTCACGGTTATTTTACCTCTTACATTTGTCGCTGTGTCTTTGTCTAACCTGCGATGGTGTGTAATGACTGACAGAGACAGCGACAAATGTCAGAGGTAAACTAACTGTGTACGGACTGATTATAGTGAGTGTCTCTGTGTGTGTCTTATAATTACACGTGTTACATACAGCTACACACATAAATTTATTTTCATAATAATGTACTTAGAATACACAGATAACAAAATTAATTTATTATCTACGTTATGATGAATTATGATGCAATAAACAAAATTATTAGGTACCTACTCATATTATCAATCTGAACCGAGCCCAAATTAGATAATAATTTCCGAATATAGGTCAGACTCAGATGTCGTGAAGTTTTTTTTTAACAAAAATTATATTAAAATAAAAACATCTTGTGTTCCAGTGTCTGTTATTGAAGTCCTCCGAATAGGCTTGACCAATTTTTATGATTGTTAGGTTTCTGTACCCAAAGGGTAAAAACGGGACCCTATTACTAAGACTCCGCTGTCCGTCCGTCTGTCCGTCTGTCAGCAGGCTGCCTCTCAAGAACCGTGATAGCTAGAATGTTGAAATTTTCAGAGATGATGTATTTCTGTTGCTGCTATAACAACAATTACTAAAAACAGAATAAAATATTTAAGGGGGGCTCCCATAAAACAGCTGTTCCATACATTTTGTCGAGGGTGAACGATATTTTTCTATGGAACAAGAACTTTTTTTGAGAATTAATAAAAGTCGTAGAACAAAAATTGTTAGTTTTGATGTACAGCATATTTAAGCCCCTAAAAGGATGCTAATTGATTAGAAATAACACTGTATATATTTTGTATAAATAAACTAAAATTAAAAAAATACGCAGGCAATAGCTAGTTATTGTAACTAAGTACTTATCAGTGAAACTTAATCGACAAGCAAGTATATGCACTATTTATAATATTATATAAAATTAGTAACGGACATACGGAACCTCAACACAACAAAGACTGACTCACACTAATATACATATAAGTATCTATTAGTTAAAATCTAATTACCTATCCAGTTTGTAGGTACAGACATTATTTTTAAGTTTTCCCGCCTAAGTCCGCCCTCTGTAGTAGGTTGAGGCAAATTGTTACTAAATTAATAATTTATTAACAACTGGGTTTTTAGTTGCGGTTAAGTAGGAACCTCCATTTGTTTGTTGATAACCTCTGCTTACGTCACGTCTCACGCAACGACACGTGGTGGCGAAATAATGGGCCTTAATACCGGGGGGGAGGGGCTATTTTAGTTTGTTTTGCATCTTCCATCCTTTTTCGATACTGTGTAAGTCATTTCAAGTTTGTGTTTGTGGCAGACGGGATACTTTTTGGGCGACTTTTAATTCTTTTTAAATAAATTACAAATGTGTAAAATGTTTTATAATACCGGATTCCTCGTGAATGATCAGATATAGGGCTCTTACTAAAAGAAAAAAAATATTTACAGCTCTTGCCATTCACTCAATTCCAATTGTTTATTTTCTTAATAAGTAGGTAATGTTACAAGATGGGTTATTGGATAATCAGTTAAAATGCCGATTAGTCTCTTTATACACTTTATTGCACACAATCACTTCACAAAATCACAAAACAAACGACACCACTGGTTCGCACAAAACACTTCACACTGGCACTGATATTCACACACAATTCACTGTATACTCCGCGCCACACAAGTTGATGGATGTGAAGTCAGCCACTAGCTGCGCAATAGCCAATCCACGGAACGTCTCGACAGGATTAGATATTGCGCAGCTAGTGGCTAACTTCACATACATCAAGTTGTGTGGCGCGGAGTATACACGAGATGTTTTCGCTTCGACGGTAATCGCGGAAATAACTGACTTCGCCAAGGGTCGGCCGGTCTATTTATACCCGATTTAACCATCTGGAATCAACTAGTTCATTCGGGACATTACTCGAGTTAATAGGACACTTTTGTATTAACAAAGTAAACAGGGTGAAAGTTCGGGAAGAGCCTATTGTCCTTCAATACAAAAAAAAACACCATCAAAATTTTTACAAAATAGACCGTGAACAAAGAGCACCCGTCATAAAACCACAGCTTAAGGCATAGTAACTCTCGCGCTTGAGATGTTAACAACTCGCCGTAATTACCGCGTGACAGTAACTTTACAGTGAATACCAGAACGTTACTTATTTTACACTTAATTACGTTATAGAAAATAGCTTAAAACTAGTACTTATTAAAATATGTAATGTTTACAATGCTAAATTGTACCCGGAAAGGACAACAACGTTTTTGACCACGTTGTTGTAGATAAATAGATAAACGCTATATTGTTGTCAATAACATACTAACTAACTATATTTTATTAGTCATTATGCCTATTTATCTGTATAATCTCTCGTCTGCAAAGGCCCACAACTCGTGGCGAGTCCGATCCAAAGCTAAGTACCTATCAGTCGGCACCCCAGCGCCGCCACGACCGTACGATAGGAAAACCCGCAACTCAACTATTTCTCATTTAAATTACAAAAAATACACACTATAGTGCTTATTATTGACGACTCGATCAAGGTTAGTCGTGCTATTTATTTAATTTGTATAATTCAATGATAATTAATACCGTCTCATCGATGTGTAACAGTGTTACCAGTTCCAGTTTTGTATTACCGTAGACGTAGACAACTTAAGGATGTAATGTACTTGTACACACGTGCAAAGGTTAAAATTATCGTGTTTTAATTTGTGAATTATAAAAATGTGCGTTTATTGACCTTATGTGGTCTGTGGATGATCTAATTGTTTTTTTTTTGTGTGGTAGTGACTAGATGTTTGTGTTTTGTTGTAAGTATTTAATAAGGGCACGGTATAAACGAAAAAGTGCTATGA
This sequence comes from Hypomecis atomaria, assembly GCA_964007245.1. NCBI lineage: Eukaryota > Metazoa > Arthropoda > Insecta > Lepidoptera > Geometridae > Hypomecis > Hypomecis atomaria. The sequence continues at coordinate 14,184,570 of OZ023305.1, forward strand.
AATTACGGCAGCTATTGTATATTTCAATTTAATTTTTGTTTACACGACTTGAAAATGAAAAAAAATTCATTGTTAATTTTGATAATGTAGCAGTCATTTTCAATGATTTCTTCACATGTTGAATAAAAAAAAAATATTTCTAAAAAAACGACTAAAAAAAATAGACGAAGACAGTAGTGACACAAAACTGTGAAATCATTTCTTTAAACCGTATTATAGTCAAAAATGCCGTAAAACTACGGTAATTACCGTGTATGGCAACACTGGTATACCGACATCGAGGCGAATAGCCGAGGTGATGTCATTATGTATTATTCTATTCGGTTCGACACTGAAATTATGCTAATTTTAATGTTTCAGGCGCGCTAGACAATATTACTGAAATATTGAAGAATTAGCGGAGGCAGAGGATCTTTGGACCGAGTGCTAAAGATCGATATTCGTAGATCTACCGATAGTTGAGCGATCGAGAGAAAAACAAGCGTGCATTCAAGTGTAAGCCATGCGTGGAGAATCGCTACAATTTTATGGCTGTTGTGAAATATGATACGGTGAGGTACTAACTGTAATTCTGATAAGGTGGTGGGCACACGAGCCGTGTGACGGCCAGCGGCGGCTACGGCGGATGTGGTGCCGTCATTAATACTCGTGGGCGTTGAGTGAACTAAAAGTGACCTCGTCTTATTAGGTGCGGTTTGACGTTATCTGGTTTAATGGGAAAGGGTCACTTGCCAAAATTCCACTATAATAATTTAATGTGAGTGTATTTTTCCTATTAAAGAATTATTACATTTGTTCGCAATTTCACAGAAAAAAGCAACTTATTTTAAGATTTATGGCCCTTTCGCATTTAATCAATTTGAATAATAGTAAGAATGAACTAGTGAGTTTTTCGTCTAAATCTCATATAGCATTGTTTAAGTTGCACAATACAACCTATGCGTTGTAGTTTCGCGAATCGACGTATAAATTATAAAACAAAAGGACACGTAACCTTGAGGAAGGAAGGAAAAATGTCTATTTGTTTCGTTTTTCCTTATATGTATATTTTTCGATCCCGAACAATTCAATAATATGTTCTTAAGGAGACATTGTTGGAAGCTGCTAGTGGTTGTTGGCCAAGCGCAGTAGTCTCAAAAGATAAAATGCAAAATCGGTAGAAGTGCCAAATAATATCGGTATATTTCTGCCAAAAATCGGTATTTGAGGATTTTAGCCTGAAATTGCCTGATTCTTTCACAAATATCGCATTTTAGGGGTCTCCAGTGCTTTGCAGGGCTTTGTCTTTCTCTTTCTTCACAGAGTAGACGTTTTGTATGTAATAGACCAGTAATTGACCCAATAGACAAACTATTTCTTTGTTGCAAACTAGAAACTCAGTAGAAAATCGGAAAAATCAGCAAGTTTCTTATCAATCTCAACAATCAAATCGATATTCTGTAGAAAAACGGGAGATTTTTTAGCAATTAAGTACAATAATGTTGAAAAATTGCCTCATATCGAAGACCACGCGCCAAATCGGTAGAAATACCGAAAATCGGTAGGTTCGAGACCACTGGCCAAGTGTCCACTCTCAGCGGGCGCTGTCTGTCGAATGACGTGGCGTGGGTCAATCATGTGTGTTATCGCCGCGCGCCGCCGCGCCGGCCGCGCTCCGCATCGTGTGGTCAGGCCATTAAATCATCACAGTGGCTCTCAACATTTTTGCGGGTGTTTGGTACCTACTTTATAATTATACCTAAACCTACTGTATTGTAGATTGTTTTAGAATTTAGACTATCTGACACACATTAGTGAAACTGAACTCATAAGTATTTTTTTTTTTGTAATTGACGAATACAAGCATTTTTGCCTGTCGACGTACTATAATATTTGTGGCAATGGACTGTAATTCATAATGATGATGCAGATCGTGAAGCATTTTTATAACCTGCAAATAGAGTGAAAACTAATTTTTTTTTTTTTCAATGGAACAGCAGATTTTTTTGTTCTGGTTTTAAACTTCTAAAAACCCTCTGTAGCAAAGTTTAACACCCTATAGTTATTACTTATCAGATATTTGTAAACGTTTCATCGAAATTCTTTAAATAATAACACACGTTGTTAATTTAATCGCATACTTATTTATAACAATGTAGTACCTATTGATAACATTTTTTAACTTGTTTTTTTCGTCATTCCACAGATGATAAACCTGAAGCCTGACATGTGGCTGACGACGATGCCTGACGAAGCTGAGGATGATGTTGATGAATACGGACGACTAGTAATTGACATTTCAGGTAAATATACTAATTCATTACTTCGTTATAGCGTAGTCGCGCGTTATAAGAAAAAAAGAAATAAAGAAAATCATTTATTGAAATAAAATTACTATTACACGTTCCTATTTAAGGAAAAGGATTATAAATGGTTCTATTATAGCGCTTATATATCGTAGTTTGACTAGGTGTTCGTTAGTGCTAATCGAAGTTAAGCAACGTTCAGCACAGTCAGTCTCCGGATGGGTGACCGCGGGTGGCATTTACAACTGAGAGAGACTCTGAGAGAGAGCTAGTTAGTTAGGAGAGGTACTTTTTCTGTCTATCGATATCCTTTGTCTCTATTCAAGATCCTAAGACGGACCATAGGTCCACCAGTTGGACCCACGGGCCTCAAGTTTAGACACACTGATCCGACTATTTAATTTTATACTTTTGTTACGCTAACAAAATATTGTAATTATTCGTTTCAAGTTCCATATTTAAATTCATAACAAATGAATGTCACGAACCAAATGAATACGAAATATAAACAAGATAGGTACCTATATTTTTGAACGCGAAATGTTCGCGTCGCGGTTTTAATTTTAAATTGGAATAAGAATAACATTAACAGGTTTTTACATAATTTTCCATCTCGCTCGCGCAATCCCACATTAATAAAGGTAAGAAAATAACAACATCTGAATTTCCAAAACCTTTACAGTGCCACCAACTTGCTGTTCAGGTGGGCAAAATTGGAACTACATAATTACTACGTTATTACGTTACTAGCGATGCCGTCAACTAAACAGCTAAGTTGGTGGCACTGTATGTAGGTTACGTAGGCTATTTTTTTTAAATCATTTCTGGCCTATTGCTATTTCAATTTGCCAATCGGCTGGAATATGTCCTATGTCGGTTATTTATATTTATTTCACCGGACGTTTTCTACTGGACATAGGCCTCCCGTATTTACCATTAAAATTGGTTGGAAGTTTTCATTCAGCGTGTTCCTTTGTTCGAAATCTCGTTCGAAAAGATCATCCGTCCACCAATAAAAAGTTTAAATAATTCTCTCAAAAGAAATTAAAATTTATTCATATTTTTAATGGCACGAAAATGTTTGTCAAGTTTGGCATATACGAGTACATAATAATTATCTGTCGTTTTTGTCCCTTACACACGAGTTCAATGACAACTGCGGAATATGTAGATAACTTATCACTTATTATTATTATTCGAGTCCCACATCACAGAAGCATGTCGAACTTCCACGATTTTATTACATTTGAATCGTAGGTACCTACTGAATAGGCCGAACGAAACTGTATGGAGCTTCTTACATTTCTAGGAGTTACCTCAGTTTACAGGGTTATTTCTAATCAATTGAATGGCTGACTGCCTCGGTGGCTCAGTGGTTAGTGACCCTGACTTCTGGATCAAAGAGGCGTGGGTTCGATCCCCACCCAGGGCAAACATTTATGTGATGAACATAGGTGTTTGATCTGGGTGTTATTTATGTATAAGTATGTATTTAAAAATATGTCTATGTAGTATATCAGTCTCTGGCAACCATATCACAAGCTTTGCTTAGTTTGGGGTCAGAGACCGTGTGTAAGATGTCCCCTAATATTTATTTATTTATTTAATTAGCATCCTTTTAGGGGCTTATTCTGTACCTCAAAACGAACAACTTTTATTCTGCGACTTTTTTAAAAACTCAAAAAAAAATCAGCTGTTCCATACATTTTGTCGAGGGTGAACGATATTTTTCTATGGAACAACAACTTTTTTTTGAGAATTAATAAAAGTCGTAGAACAAAAGTTGTTAGTTTTCATGTACAGACAAAAAAGATATACTAATGTACAGAATAAGAACCTAAAAGGATGCTAATTGATTAGAAATAACCCTGTAGATAAATAAAGTCTGTGAAAGAAGGATGTCGGCAGCTCATAGTATGAGCTGCCGACATTATGTATTACATACAAATACCTGTTGTATACGAATACACACATTTTCCCCAAGTTTATTTCTAAAAATGTTATGTTCGTCAGAGTAATTTAAGACGCTTCTAAAACTGTTCTAAAATGTACAAGTTCGTTTTCAATGAAGTTTTAAAATATTTGGCCACACAAGCATTGGTAGGTGATTTGGATGGCAAAAACAATAAAAAATCATTGTAATTTTTCTGGTGGTCTAATTTTAATTTTAATTAGTGATATGAGATACGAAAACATCAAAAAATCACTATTTATTTGAAGCACACATCATTTTTAGAAAAGATGTTTTGTTCCATGTATGCAAAAAAATAAAATTAAAATGTTTTGACAGGTCGAGTCTCTGCTTCCTTCTTTACTAAGTACAAGCTGCGTAAATTCCCACTCCTTGCGCCGCTTGGGCTTTTGGCCTTTAAACGGGATATTAAGTCTATGAGAGTACATCAACTAAGGTGAAAATCATTTGATGGGCTTGGACTACGTGAGCTCGACAAATAATGGTTGTGCGAATAACGTTTGTGCGACAAAACTGTACTGCGATCTTTGAGCAAATATCTACAGAGCCACAGTCCCTAAGTGAAAGTAGTAAAAAATGTCCGAGCGCCGTCATACATACTGACTTAGATATTTACATTAAATAATTCACAATGACCCGTTTTCTCGAATCTCTACGTTATGTCACCTAATTAGTGCTTGTGACCGAGCACTATGACATCGCGCGGCGTTGTAGTCGGCTTGCAATCGTCTTACGACTAACTAAAAAGCCTGCCCACTAGGTAGCTTGGGCAGGGTATTGGCTCGGACACTTTTTTTGCACGATTGTGACACTATAGATATTTGCTCGAAGACTGCGATTCACCATTGTTCGCTTGTACGCTTGAGAGACACACTGAAACTCGACATCACTCTAGTGCGACACTGAAGAAACAAATGGGATGGTTTAAGCTTTACGATGGAATTCACTAACATAATATGAACTGCTAAATTATTAGCTCAATATGTCGTATTGAAAGGGAAATTCCCTAGATATAGTAGGTATATTACAAATGTACAGTATCGATATTGGACTTCCCAACAATCATTGGAAATATGACGTTTTTTAATTGCTGACGAAATATATCCAGGAAAAAATTGTTTTTTATAGCCATTAGGTATTGTTGTACGTGATAAAATAACGTACGTGTTATTTTTGTACGTAGTTTATTTGATTGTGAATTTGTGTTTGTTTGCTAATTTCCAAAAAAGGGGATTTTTGTAGCTCAGTCCACGCCTTACTAAACATTAAAACAAATAAAATGATAAGAAAAACATAATATTCTGTCCCAAACAAAGTATAGGCCGAATAAATAATAAATATTAGGGGACATCTTACACACGGACCCTGACCCCAAACTAAGCAAAGCTTGTGATATTGCTGCCAGAGACTGATATACTATATAATTATACATATTTATTATACCTACATGATTAGGTATATAGATATAGTACCTAAATAACAACCAGACACAGAGCAAACACCTATGTTCATCACATAAATGCTAAGGGTGGAGATCGAACCCACGCCTCTTTGATCCATAAATCAGGTTCACTAACCACTGAGCCACCGAGGCAGTCAAATTAATGATACTTCTAGGCGGGTGTGAAGCTAGCTACAAGGAGATGTCAAGGAGCGTCAGTCAGGTTTGGGTTCGATGAATATTATTAAGGACGGAGGAAGCCTATGTCCAGTGGACGTCCTAAGGCTGAGATGAGGAAGTTATACAACTTTACTCATACATACATGTTGGTATCATATTGAGCAGCAGGAAACAGAAAAGCGATATGTAGGCATTGCTCCAAGGTTGCCTTCTGTCTATTGAAGAGATTTGTTACGCCGTGGCTCTTACCTAATACTAAACTAAATTACGCTTGAGGTATATATAAATAATAGCTCGGGAGTTTAGCGCAAAAAAATGCAACTACTTTCTAAAAGCTGATTTTTGGCAGGCCTATTGGCAGGGCCTGTCAGTCAGGCTGTAAAGTGGTGCCACTTTAAAGTCTGACTAACAGGCCGTATTACATGTTTCAGGTAATTTACTGTAGTTAAACATTTTTAATTAGTTTTCTACCCGTAACACCTTTTAGCTTTTAAAAGTACTTAGGTATGTAGTTGCAAAATATTCGTTTATTTAAAAAAAAACAAGTAACCTCTTCCGAACACTAAGGAATCCAGCTGACTGACTCCGGGGTATTACCATGATAACGTAATTCCAAAAAATTAGCTTGTAGAAAGTAGTAGCATTTTTTAAGCTTACCTCCCGGGCTATAAGTATATACTGTACTGTGCCAGCCTTTTTTAACAGTCCACTGCTGAACAGAGGACTACCCACGAAAGGTGCCCCAGTGCATGGTCGATTAATATACGCCATCGTATGTCTTCTGACGTAATCGAATTCGGACGTAAGGCTGCCTCGCGATGTTTTTCTTCACCGAAAATCAAGTATACTTAGTACTTACTAAGTATACTTGAACCCATACTTAAAGGTCAGTGAGGGGAAATCGATCTCTGCAGCTTGTAGCTTGTACAGCCTATAGTACATTATACAGTTGTTCAATGATGAGGTTTTACTCCTGGTTTACAGTAACAACACCTTGTTTTACCATCCCCTTTCTACTACACGACAAGTAGAAAGATGCCTCACTGCCACCCCTACACTGTCGATTTTCCTTCGATACGTACGAAGCGAATTTTCAATTCGTACCGCCAGGGAATGGAACATTCTTGTTGTTTTCCTGTTTCCTAAGAGATATAATCTAAAGCTTTTCAAGATAAGAGTGAATAGGTATCATCTAGTTCTAGGTCTGTGTGCTTCATCTTCGACCACAACGTCGCTTAGCATCAGGCGAGTTGGTGGTCAAGCGTGGACTATAGGTACCTCCGCGGTAAAAAAAATGCATGTGGAGTCCCTCCGCGCGGAAGAAGTGAAACTTCGACGCAACAGTGCTTTCATACCCCCTCCATGGTAGCGTTAAACGTTTAACGCAACCTTGTTGGAAGTCGCATTACAAGTTTCACTTCAAAAACTAATAAATAATTTTTTTTTCCAGACCCAGTCGACACTGCCGACAACACAACGGAAAAAGGAACAGAGTCTACAACAAACGGATATACAAACATAGAACTCAGAGGTAAATTAATTAATTAATGCACAAGCTTTGTATATTTGCAATACTTGGTCATAGACCGAATCTGTGTCTGTCTGTGAACACGACTCCGGTAATTATCTATACAGGGTTATTTCTAATCAATTAGCATCCTTTCAGGGGTTTATTCTGTACATCACAACTAACAACTTTTGTTCTGCGACTTTTGTCAAAACTCAAAAAAATTTTTTTGTTTTTCCATACAAAAATATCGTTCACCCGCGACCAAATGTATATAACAGCTGGTTTTTTTTGAGTTCTGATTAAAGTCGCAGAACAAAAGTTGTTAGTTTTGATGTACAGAAAAAGCCCCTGAAAGGATGCTAATTGATTAGAAATAACCCTGTTTATACCTATATTAGATAGAATTTCGGTATTCCGTCTTCATACAAACGGGGGGAACGCGAATCATACCTACGCGCCTAGGAGTTCAGTATGCTCTCATACGCTAGTCAGTCGCGGCGCGCCGTAGTAACGAAGGATGTAAGTTTTTAGGGTTCCTCGTTTTACTACGGAACCCTAAAAACATGGGACAGGGCCGAGTTACAAAACTGTCAGATAACATTACCGTGGACGAGTGGTTGCGCTGTAGCAATTTAGGGTTATCTGCTCGCCCCATACTAGGCCGAAAGGGAGAGATTAAAACCATCATTACAAACAACTTTTACTATGAGTCCAACTAAAAATTCGAGAATTTTATTCAGCTGTTCCATACAAAACTGCAACTTAAAATCGTTAAACAGCTGATTTCTAATAAATTATATTTTCTAAAGTAGCAAGCACAACGGGGTCACAAAGACTTTTAAATACAATTATGTAGTTGCTAAATTTAGCTACATGAAAACTAAGCCAACGGACACTAAATACAAGACTTATATTACAATCTAAAACTACATAAACTACTTCTACATAACAAGCAATTGGATCATCCACAAACCCTTGAAGGTCTAAAGATAATAAAAAATGCGAACGGAAACAACATTATATTTTGACTTAGGCAAGAGCGCAGCGAGTGCGTTTTTTTTTGTGATAACAGATAAGGAGTAGAAAACATTTACCTAATGAAGTTTACCGAAAATTTTTGGTTGTTTTAATAAGTACACGTAAAGGGAAGAAGCTGGGATGAGATAGTCCCCTTGGGTCGGGGGCCCGTGGCATTACGCCACTGGCCAAAGCACTCAAACTTATAATTGCTAAGTAGTAGTCCGCCCCGGACTTACCCCGCACGTAGACGAATGAAGGTCTCGCTCCTCTAGCGGAGCGAATACCAATCCTTCATCTATGCTCGCGCTATTCCTATTTTAAATCATAGGTAAATACTGTGATTTCAAAAAAAAAAAACAATAAATGCGGGTTAGACAGTTGTGTAAATAAATAAAATAATAAATAAATAAATATTAGGGGACATTTTACACACGGTCTCTGACCCCAAACTAAGCAAAGCTTGTGATATGGCTGCCAGAGACTGATATACTACATATACATATTTTAAATACATACATATATAGATAGTACCTAAATAACACCCAGACACAGAGCAAACACCTATGTTCATCACACAAATGTTTGCCCGGGTGGGGATCCAACCCACGCCTCTTTGACCCAGTAGTCAGGGTCACTAACCACTGAGCCACCGAGGCAGTCATGCCGTTAATAATTAATAATGTGTCCGGCTGATATGCCGTTAATATGGCGAGAATGCAAAACAATAGTTTTATTAGTATTTAGCCTTCTTGTACCTTATTCATAAGGAAAATAAGAGGATAATGATTAAATCAATATTAATTTTCCTTTAGCAGGTCATCGGAACATACTCCATGTTACCTATTTTGCTCTTAATCATTAATTACCTAAACGTTGTAACTTAAGTCGCGGTATTATTAATTTCATAAATGCTCGCGGAATGTATATAACGTATGATTTGAAACAGGAATTATGATTACCTAGCTTTTCATTTAGCCCGCGGCTTCGTCCGCGTTTCGAGTCATAGTTTAATTTTTGTGCCGTGTGACTTTTATTTTTCCGGGATAAAAAGTACCTATAGGTATCGCCACACAAGTCGGCGGATGAGAAGTTAGCCGCAGATAACACTTCGCCGTGATTCGCTAACTATTGCACATGTGTGTACAATGCCTACACAAGTGGCGAAGTAGTGAACACGGGCGTAGGGAGCGCGCAGGAGGCATTTAGGCTTTAGTACACAGACGAAAGCAAAATAGTCGAGCTCTCTCGCTTCTTTTACTCGGTCAATTATACAGGGTTATTCCTGATCAATACTTACCTACCAACTTATATTATTATACAGGGTTATTCCTAATCAATTAGCACCCTTTCAGGGGCTTATTCTGTACATCAAAACTAACAACTTTTGTTCTGTGACTTTTGTCAAAACTCAATAAAAAGTTGTTCCATAGAAAAATATCGTTCACCAGGGACATAATGTATGGAACAGCTGACTTTTTTTTAGTTTTGACAAAAGTCACTGAACAAAAGTTGTTAGTTTTGATGTACAGAATAAACCCCTAAAAGGGTGCTAATTGATTAGGAATAACCCTCTATAATAATATAAGTTGGTAGGGTACCTAATAGGTTTGTATATGCCTCAGTTTTAAGCATGACGTGTACCTACTTTCACTCTTTTAATTTATCAGCACTCTAATGAAATCATAGTGTGGTTTTCCTTAAAAATATGGCACTAGCAATGTACCTAGTCAGTAACTGTAACTACTAGATATTATTATATACTTAGTAACTATAGCTCAGCTATAAACTCTGCACGACCATCAAAGTTTTGCTCAGATTCCAGAGGGATAATGTGGTCGATCGAGAAAAAAACTAAAAGATAAATATTTTATTTCAGGTGATCAACCAACATCAGTCACGGAGAATGAAACATCCAGTTCTACGAAAAACATGGCGAATAATAACTGGGACTTACACCAGAAAGAACCTTTGAGACTTAATAGAGATATTCCAATAAAATTATTATTAAAAAGATCATTCCAAATTAATAGAAATAAGCCTCATAAGAAACGATTAAAAGAATATGAACATGAAGAAAGTCTCGAATATGATAATAATCAAAAAGAACTATTAGAAAATAATGAAAATAATACAAAGGAATCTCCACGAAACCATATAACTAATACGGCAACTAAGTTGTCTGAGAAACCAAATACTCTGAAGCAGTCAATCGTAACACATATAGAAGAATTGATTACTTCGCGTAAACAATATTTAAAAAAATTAGAAACACAAGAAAATAGACAACAAATTCAAATAGCCAATGTGAATCAAGAAATCTCTCATCAAAATAGTATGGATCCTGAATATCTAAACAAGCAAAATAATTTAAAAACTAAAAGAAAAACTGAGGAAGAAGAACTAATACGAAAACACAATTCTTTTCGATCAACAATAATTCAGACTGGGCATCATCCTGTTCCAAATCCTGTTAACCAAAGAACTAATATTAATAAGAATTTATTATCTGTTGGCCCTCAGGATAAAAGTAGTTTTAACCAATTTGTAGACCCATCAATAATTACTTACAAAAATTATTTAAATCAAGTTCAACATAAAACAATTGTTGATAGATATACAGCAGACAATAATTTAAGTGCTGTTATTCCCACGCATTTAGAAAATGCGGCCAACGAAAATAATAATAGTCTGAAAAGGACTACCAAAGGTCATAGAGATTATTCAATGACTATTCATAAGCCCTACTTAAATCAAGAAGAAATACATAGAAGAACTGATATACGTGCAGTAAACGATAGTCAAAGAATTTCTCGCCCAAATAGTATAGAGAATAATGAGAGGACTGTCATATTTGACGGACGAAATTCAATCACACCAGACCAAGGATATCATTCGCCAGATCTTGAAAATAAACAACGCATATCTGTAGTTTCTAATGACTTTTTATTTAAGCAACGTCGTAGCCGAGGAAGGCCTAGAACAAATAACCAATGCCGAAAAACTAGTGACCAAAGAAATTGTCCACAGTTATACCAAGAAGCCTTAATAGACTTTATGGAGCAGCGGTATCAAATAGCACTACGTGAAAATATACCTCTGACGGTGAAGAGAAAGCCTATAAATCAGAAGCCAACTCAAGAGACAAAATTAACGGAAGTAATTCATGTTGATCATAGCAATAACCCCGGAAACATAAACAAAAATTCACTACCCGGCCAACAAAAGTCGGCAAATTTAGCAAACCAGTACAAACATCCATCAGCAATCGAAAATATTGCAAAAAATACTCCAGTTGCTCCTCAAAATCCGTCAAATCCTGATAAACAACCGGGCTACAACATCCTCGTACACCGAGGTCCTGATATCAACAGAATAGTAATAACAATAGCTGACGAGAATGTAGAAAAGAACAAAACAGCTGAGCAACCTTTTCACGGAGATCAAAGAGTACCAGACGGCGTAAGTAAAATACCATACCCTGAAGTTAGTCCACCTATTCCAAGAAGACGTTCCTACTACTATAAAGAACCTTCTTTGCGATCGTTTCGAAAACGTTTACCTCTACAACGAACACAGAGACAAACTAGAAACACTTATGCAAAGAATAGATACGAACAAACAGAGCATCTAAGTCATTATGCAAATGAGACATATGGTCTAAATTATTCCTATTTAAACCATTATGAAATACCGACACCTGTTTTTGAAAATTGTTATGCTGTAGGTCAGGAATATTTAAGTCCTGTGCCTCATATTGCTCGTCCTTGGGAAGCAAATGGACCTGTTGCATCAGATAGGATTGCTAGAAGAGCGATCAGTTCGAAGGTTAATGTAGAATCTAGTAAGAAGCAATATCATACTATACCTTTGAATTTGTCGTTGAAACCCCGGACAGTGGACGAAAGACCATCATATACTGCAATGTATCCACATTACCCTCTATCTGTACAAGAATATTATTAGGTTAACTGATTCGGTTTTTCACATTCGGTTGCCTAAATTTAATAAACCTGAGTATAAGCAAGCATTTTTGATTTGCCTGTAAAACGTGGCGGAACCACTTGGGAATTTAAAGCGTTCCATGTGTTTTTCTATCATTCTACAATTTCAGTCAAATGATATACCTTGGTCTACTTGGAATTTAAAAATCCATGGAAAATTTTAATTGGTTTTGATTGAACTTTGAAATTTCCAACAATTGATAATATTAAATTCATCGTTGGAAATCACATATTATGTGTAAACACTATGTGACTATTATGTATAACACTGTGTTTTAGGTACATAGTTTTATGTGTACTAACTAACACATAATATGTACTTACGTAAAAGCATAATAGTATGTCCACTATCAAATTCGAACTGTCACGTTTTTTTTGCAATGCTTTTAATTCTCAAAAACACTAATATGAAAACTTTATTGCATTTATTACAAAGTTGTACGCGTAGATCAAAATAAGGAACAGTCCTCAGACCAAATAAAAAAATCAAGACAGAACGTCGTGGACAAGCGAAGCCGGTTTTTTATACATGTGGTGAGTGCGTCGGTGTTGCGCTGCCATAGTTCGTATGACAAACCAAGGCGTAGTTTCGTTGTACGTATATGTGTGTGTAATTGTGTCTGTACACGGCGAGGCGTAGTTTTGCCGGCCTCACTTGTTTGTTCACAATATTCTGTGTTTATTTTTTGTTTGGTCTGAGGGACAGACCAAGTCCTACAATCAATAAGCTCTGGATCACAACTAAATTAATTTTATGCAACCGATTTGAATTATTGTACTTATAAGTATCTGAAGAATCTCATAACTAAGGCCATTTATTTTATAAAATCGTAATTTTACGATTATTATTTTTAATGTACTTACAGTCATATAAGGTTCCTCGCATTTAGTATTTAAATAACTAGTACATAATATTGTTAAAATTTTAACAATTCCATATTTATAATTGCATACACAAAGATTTAGTGTTACTAAAACGATCTTTAGCTTTTTTTCAATTTTTCCTATAGAATAGATCAATGACGTTTGTACTTATATTGTTAATTTGTTGTATTTATGTGACCTTTACAATATAATTTTACAAAACAAAGTCAAATTGTAAATAAAGAATATTAAATTAGTAGAATTTAAAAAATGTTTTCTAGTTTCGTATTTTATTCCTTATCTTTTGCTTCAATAGTATATAAAAAATCCGGTAAATCATGTTTTTCAGGTTAAATCTCTTCAAGATATGTGCCCTAGCGTCGCAGATCGCGCTCGTATCCTTGCGGTCTCTGTATGGGAGTCCGGTCTTTGGATACAAGCTCTTTCAATACTGGTAACCTTTTAGACCCAACTGCATTTCGTCTAGCTGTCAGCTAACGCTTGGGTGCAAGGTGTTGTGTTGTGAAGCCCATCGCTGTCAGTGTGGTACTGCTGTTGACCAGCTCGGTCACCATGGTCTTTCTTGCTCAAGAAGCGCTGGTCGAATTGGTCGCCACGCCAGTCTGAACGATGTCATACGCAGGGCTTTTGGCCACCGCCAATATCGTAGCCGTACTCGAACCGCTCATTTTCATTCTTTTTTATGATAAATTGTGTGCTTTTATATAAAATTCGTAGGTACATTCTAATTTGTTTTAATTTATTGTGAACAATACCAAGTTGCCTAATGAATACCTGCACTTAGTGAATTTATGACGTAAGTATTACTCATATCCTTGGGGTTATATTTTCTCGCAGGATGTATGAAAAGTAGAGTATGGACCTCTAGAATCAAGTTTGTCTTCGTCTTGGGCGACTTGAACCCCTCGCTTCACTCAGGACTCTAAATATTAACTTAAAACACCCTCGCTTCGCTCGGGAGTTAACTGTAGAGGCCCTCGCTACGCTCAGGGTCCAATTGTCGCCCGTGAGATAAGACACCACTTGGTTCTCTTGGTACATAATCTACTATTACTTACTTACCAAATAAAACAACAGTAAATATTTTAAACCAACTTTATTTTTAGCTAAAATATAATAATTCATACATCAAAGAAGTTCCCTAATAATACAGTAGGTAATAATACCGCAATAAAGATAAAGACAAAAAGAAAAAAATTTAAAAGAAAAAGTCCTTACAATAAAAAAGAGATATAAGTAGCTACCTTTGATAATACTTCACTGATTTTTATTCAAAATGCCTGCATTTGTGCTGGATTTTGAGCCTTGTGCTCAAAACAAAAAGGTTTAATTTAAAACTTCAGATCTAAGGACAAAATAGGGGAAATGGACGGTAGGTCGAGTGAAAGGCAAACACAACAGGGACAAATATAAAACTTAACCAACGTGTTATGTATTTAAGAGCCAACAAGATTAAAAAAAAAAACAAACAATTCGTTGCAAAAACAAAATGGCACCAAATTTTTTTACTAAACACGAACAAGGAAAGGCGAATTTTAGAAAATGCTCTTAAATGCACAACTCGTGTTTTATTTAGATTTTTTTTGATCACAGCAACAACAATGGTCAATTTTCGTAAGTTATTCGTGTTTTTATTCGTTTTTTTCTTGTTGATTATAGTCATTATACCTAGCTCAGATTGTTTTATGTCAATCTCGAAGCCGAAAATTTTTTACAAGTCTCAGTAAAGAAATTAAAAAATATTTCGACCAATGGCGACCAAGTATTCGAAATTGGAACTAATAATTCGACAGCTAGCGCCACTTTTATTCGTGGCTAAAGTTGTAACTAGCTTCTTCATTGTTGGCGCCATCTATACAATTCACACGTGATTTCGATGTTAACATTCGCAGTCGCGCTATGCGTTTGTATGCTAAAATCGAAAATTAAAGTTACAAATGTAATTACAATAACAAATAATTACAATTCGAACGTCTCAATAGCATGCAGTCTTTTAAAATGCAACCTTACGGAGGTAGGTACATAGTATTAAATTATTCGAAAACTCTATTACCTTTGTAGTCACTGGGATCAAAGTCAACAGCAGTCAAAAGTTCTAATACTGATGCCCACATCATCATCATTTTCATCATCACAATTATGATGATATGCCAACAGCAGTCAAAATGCTAACACTGGTGAACACAACACAACATATAAAACACCGACTACAATACACCAATGATTATGTCCATGAAGATTGCTTAAAAGTTTTACAGTCGAGTGTATTTTCCTTATTTTTTTTACTCTATACTAATATGGCAAACGATGTTGATATGACAGAGACGGAGCGATGCGTCCGCGTGCGTGCGAGCGGGACAGCAACACCCAAGCGTTCGATAAGAAAAGAAGATAACCTAACACTTACGACTAACAGACGTCCACACGACGCGTCTCTTAAACGTATAAATATCTCATACGTTACTAAGTACATTTCAAGGCGACTAGCGCCACCAATTTAATTATTCAGTTAGATAAAATTGGTACTAATTTGAACACTAGCGAAGTGGTTTACTTCTGCCAAAGCTAGTGCCGATGTCAACTGAACATCTAAATTGGTAGCTCAGTACCCACAGAGATACAGAGAGGAAATGGCATTTTATTTGACTTGACAGCTATTTATAATAGTTTCCTGACATTTCAGATAGATGGCGCGCATTGATTACTGATGTTACCAAATTGCAAGTGGCTCCACCTTTACCTTTCCTTCCAGGAACTATAAATTACAGCTTATAGTATAAGCAGTCCCAATCTAATTGTTGACTTACATTTGTCTGAAGTAATAAAAAAAAATGCTAATATTATGACGCTCCCAGTGAATTTGACTGAAAGCACTGTTACTACTACTTCTCACTTGAAAAAAAAAACAGTATTTTAGGTTATGTTACCCAAGTAACAAAATCTGGTACTATAAAAGACCTGAGAACGTTTTGGAGCGTGCTAATTAGTGTTCATGATTGGCACTATAATAGTCTTGTAAACGTTTACAGAACCCCGAATAGGCCCTAGTATTATCACTGATTTATTCCATAATCATTACATAAAGGCTGTCACGGTGATAAATCAGCTGAGATGTAAAAGTGATAAGAAACGCTTTTTAGTACTAAAATAGCTCTACTTGCAACGTTTTTGACATACATTTGCTCTATAAAAGTAACCAAAGACCTATTTAAAGTGTTATTGTGCACCGAAGACGATTTCAATGATCTTTTTTATTACAATTGCTTGCTATTTGTGAGTTTTCTTCATGAAAACAAAAATCGGTAAGTTTATGTTTTATGTCACTACATCCATTGTTGATAAACGTAACACGTAATTAAAAGGACACAACTACAATACATGGACTATAAATCTGCGGTAACTTGCACTTGCGAAAATAATTGTGTCGCTAAAGTCATTACACTGATTTCAAATTTAAAAATGCGCCCTCATAATTTTCATGTTTTAATTAATTTTTAATTATTAAAATAAGAACTTCTTCCGACTATGGCTGCTATAGTGCTTATTGGCTCCAGCCGTGCTGTTAATGAGCTACCATGACAAAAAACGTCAGCCATTTTTTTCACCCAACACAAATTATAGCCCGGGAGGTAAGCGGAAAAAATGCAACTACTTCCTAAAAGCTGAATTTTTGGTATTACGCTATCAAGGTGGTGTACTAAAATACCACAGAGTCAGTCAGCTGGTACGTTTAGCGGTTGGAGGGAAAAACTGTATGAATTAACAAAAAAAAAAACATGTATCTGAGCCTGTCAGTTAGGCTTTATTTAAAGCGGCGCTGCTTTAAGTCCTGACTGACAGAGATTGTAAGTAACAAGGTCTGTCAAGTCAAGCAGGCTTTAAAAGTTTCAGGTAATTTTTGGTAATTTACACCAATTTTCAGCTATTAGAAGTAGTTGCAAGATACTTATTTTTTTTTTTAAATAATTCTAACGGGTATCCTCATCAAACGCAAAGTATTCTAGCTGACTGACTCTCGGGTATTCTTGTAAACCATCATGCTCGTAACACACCGAAAATTCAGCTTTTAGAAAGTACCTAGTTATATTTATTGCACTTACCTCCCGGGCTATTAGTTTTGTTATCTAAATAAAGTCCAGTAAAGTGAAGTACTTGTCATATAAAAGATACTGAAAAGCTAGTATAGATCTAATTAGTCCATTAATTGTAGATTTTAGTACATTTATAGTATACTTTAGTTGTGTAGCAGTAACACAAACTCACTTATAGAACAATTTAAAATATAAGTTATTTAAAAGATGCGCCAGGAGTCCTTTTGGTACTATTTAGTACTATAGAAAAATGTTCATGGCTTTTACAGAACTAGCACCATAGACATATTTAGGGAGCTTTTAAAACGCTAAAACGTTACGAAATTGTTTTACAAGGTACTTTTACAGTGCAAATTTGTCTTGTAATAGAGTTTTTGACACTTCTACAGTACTAGTACTATAAAAGTAACTTTGACGCATTATTAGTGCCAAATAGATACATAAAAGTGTCCTTCAGGTTGTCTATAGTATTAAATAGTACTATAATCGCATATTTTACACCCATTATAGAGCAACACTTTAAGTATTCTTTTGTATGGTCCTGTAGACGTTTTAAGAGCTAATTTATAGAACTTAAATGCTCTTTTATCTTATAGAACCAAACCGCTCTGTTGAAAACCTTTATAGTACAAGCAGTGATAACGGTTACCACTATAGGTCTACTATATTACTGTTTGGTGATAAAAAGCCCTGGTTATAGAAGCTTATGTTACTTGGGTAACTATGAGCTGTCTTAAATGTGTGAAAAATTTGCTGACTTAAAGTCTAACATAAGTTTGTTTGGACTAAGTTTGAATATTAAAGCCATCTCGCTCTATTGTTTCTCCGTGGAGCCCAGCGGTTAAAACGCGCGTGCGAGACGCCCAACAGGACGACGCTTAATCCATTTCCCTGCTTCTCTAACATTATAGCCACTTAGTATCTAAGTTGTTAGTAAAAATCCCTTAACGCATTCAAAATATATATATAGTTACATATAATAGCTGATCCTAAACAGATAATCTGTATAGTGGCTTCAGCATTCCGCGGCAACTTCACAACGGACCGACTAAAAATAAACTTTGAAATGAGTCTTTATGTCGTGTAGCTAAAACTGAACTTCAAATTTGATTATCATTTATCTCAAAATTTGAATTTTTGACTGACTAAAATAAACTTTGAAATATGAGTCTTATATCGTGTAGGTAAAATTGAATTTCAAATATGATTGTCAATTATCTCAAAATTTGAGATTTGTTAGTCTAAATTGTAATGTACTTTTTAAGGTACATATTACAATGGTTGATTTTTAATCGTTCTGGTATAAAATCGACACGACCTGCGAAGGGGTCAATATGTGTATAATTTATCGTACATCTATATATATTTTTCAAATAACTCTGTGCCTAATATACAGTTTAAGCCGTTTTCGAGAAGCTCTTAAGGGTCGAAAAATTGGACTTTGTCAAATGACAATCACTACAATAAACGTTCAAGCATTTTCCGTACTGAAAACATAAAATAAATGCATAACCGGTTTTGTACTAAACGATTTGACAGGAAATTCAAAATGGCGTCTAATGTACAGATAAAAAAGGACGTGTTCAAATCAAGCAACGCCATTTTTGCCAGCAAACTATAATGTAATATTAGACATTGAATATAAGCGGATATCCTTATATACTTTTTTAATTAATATACAATTATAGAGTTCGATCCTTATTCTATACTTAGTACCAACTCCATACGAAATTACAACAACTACGATTTATTACATACACTTTTTTTGCTTATGTAGAAAGTAAGAAAGATTTAAGAGCGTTTTTCTAAACCAACTCCTAAGAAAGCAAGCGAGTCAACTCAAAAATTGGTTACGTATAAATTGATATGATCATTTTTGAGACCTTAGTAATTAATAGATTACAAATTAAATGTATTTCTGGGTCAGAATTTGCACCACTTTTTATACAACTTTGAGTTGAAATGATAATAACTTTATAACCGTTCAGTGATATTTAGAATTTACTCAATTTTAGAAGAACCATTTTGGTATAAAACTACAAAATGTAGGCCGTTTCTATATAATTTTTTTTTTGCCGTTTTTTTACTATTATTTGTGTTTATATTTGCGAGATTTGCAAAACAACTGCCGCAAGACTAGTTTGATTAATTAAAATTATTAGTTTTGTTTTCAGAAATAGAAATAGAAAGTAATATTAAAGGATGCATGATTTGAAAAGAGAGTAAAGAGTATTAATTTCAGAAAAAAGCGCGTTAAAACTCTGACTTGAAAATTAAGTATTATAAACTATATTCTCATGTAGGTATAGACTACAAGTGAACAAAAGAACAAAACAACTCTTTGCAATTTCATTTTATTTTAAAACCATTTCCAGTTGATAGTGTACGTATAAAGCCACTTATGTCACGTATTAAAATAAAAAATGCAAATAGTTTTTAAGCCAAAATTATTTCAAAGTTAGTAAGTCACTGCATCACTGAAGTGAAAAAACATTCCGTGTAAAAAAAGTGTCCTTTTAATAGTACACATAAGTGTAAACAGTGAATGTAAATCCCGATCCAAAAATACAGAGTTGTGCCGCGTGAGTTTGTGCTGTAAGCTTACTACGTAAGTATGAACAGTTTTGTAAAATCAATTCCTTAAGAACTGTACTCGCTTTTTTAGTTTTAGAAGGTTTTCATGTTAAACTTGCTAATACTAACTAAACTGTGGAATTTCTCTGAAGTGTCTAGTACTCTAGTCTATTGAAGTTTGTTTAATAGTGTACTTAACAGCGAACAGTTGAACACATAGGGTTAAATGCGTACAACTATTATTTGGAATATTAATTCTATATTTCGTCTAAATATTTGCTATACTTTGCTATTATTATAAAGTAGGTTCCGCATTTTATTCCCTTTTTAATTTGATGTGTGTTTTATTTGTTCTTTTGTTAGGAATGTATTTTACATCATGACTACATCAGCCACTGCTATTTTTTTTCACTTTTCCAATATATTGTATCCAACGAAACACTTTTTTTTGAACTTTCAATCTCAATACAAGACTACATACATATATACAGACTTGCCGGGGTTAGTATGCGCGCCACGAATTATTTCGTTCGTAGATTCAGAACGAGACAGCGTTATGGCAAAGTATATAATTGTCACTTTTTCACACGTTGAAATGAGTTCTTTTCATCGCTTTTCGTGGTCGCATGCTTTATAGCCTGGGTAAATTTTATTTTCTCACAAAACAACAGAATCAATTGAACTATTAGACCTCCAGTCATTTAATACTATTCTTTAAAATATTTCACTATATTTTGATATCAGCTGCTGATTCAGATGTCTATTATAACATTTTTAAAGCTCTAGCTTGCGACACATAAGTAAAACTTGCGCGAAAATAGATTTCAGGTCTCCATTGAAGGGGTAGATATTTTCACTGCGTAGAAGTAACTGTACACGCCCACTGTTCTCATTGTCTTACAGATGCGCACAATGTGCCATCTTCATTTTACTTACATGGCGCTAGCTGTAATATAACTCTGTCAGAGTTTAATGCCATTGACTAGCTACCAAAACGAGCCACAGTATAAGGCGGTTTCATCGTTTATGAAAACCTATAAATAGGTACCACAGTATATGATAAATTCCCTGACTATTCAACCGAAGAACAACAGTATATGTATCAACAGTATCACCGACTTTTTAACTGAGAATTGCCATAGTATATGATAAAATCCCCGACTATTCAATCGATAAATGCCACAGTATATGACAAAATCACAGACTATGTATATGATAAAATCCCCGAGTATTCAACCGAGAAATGCCACAGTATATGTTAAAATCTCCGACTATGCACCCGAGAAGTGCCACAGTGTAGATAAATCAGTAAGTCAACATGAAAACCTTAGATGTGAGCGGGGGGCGGGGGTGGGAGGGACGGGAGTGGGGGGCGCGGGGCGACCGCCGCGTTACATCGTGCTATTGTCCCACTCCAGCTGGCTGATGTTTCTGTACTTGTGCTGCTTGCCGGGAATCACTGAAGGAGAGAGAAAATACGCTGTAGTTACGAGGTAGGAAATAGGTAGAGCTATAAACTAATATCGACTAATAATATGACTACTTATTCAAATAATAAATGAAGGCTCTAATACCCCGAGACGTAAGCGCAAAAGATTGCAACTACTTTCTAAAAGCTGAATTTTTGATATCAACTTGTCATGGTGGTGTACAACAATACCCCGGCTTCAGTCAGCTGGGATGCTTAGAGTGTGGTGGGGATACATGTTCTGGAGGATTGTCTATGGTTAAACTCTTTTTTAGTTATTTTTCTACCCGTACACCAATTTTCAGCTCTTAAAAGTAGTAGCAAGATCAACATTTTTTTAATTCAAACGGGTATCCTCACCAAACGCTAAGCATCCCAGCTGACAGAAGCCGGGGTATCGTTGTACACCACCATAACAACGTAATGCCAAAAATTCAGCTTTTAGAAAGTAGTTAATTTTTTTTGCGCTTACCTCCCGGGCTATAAATTCTATAGCTATCCGGAAACCTGTGCTGTGTCAGCATTTTCTCCCAATTTTGTCGGCTAATTTCATTATATCAACAGGTAACAGGTACATAAGTATATCTGTATTTATTGGCGCAACAACCAGGTGAGTCTCGGCCTCTGATATTCAGCACTGTCATCCGTCTCTATCCTGAGCGAGTCCGTTCTAATCTTGCATCCCGTTTTCGAGCTGGTCTTCGGTAAACATTTGAAAATGTAAAAGTTAAGGTGGTTTCACTAGGTCAACTTGAGATATTTAGTTTTATTGGTGACAAAGTAGCGCTTACGTGAAGCATCAAGCAGTTGGCATAATTATAAAGTGACTTGTGGCACCATCTATCGAACAGTTGACGTATTAAGTGGCTTGTAGCGTCACCTATCGATCAGTCGACGTATCACATACAAGTCGCGGCATATATTATATAAGTCTAACGCTGAGCGAAGTGTGGAGGGGGTGGCTGCGCATGAGTTTAGTACGGCAGTCAGCATGCGCAACCATCCCCTCCGCAGTACCCTCAGCGCTAGACTTACGTACCGCTACTTGTACCCTGTAGCGCCATCTATCGTACAGTTGACGTACTAAGTGACTTGTAGTACCCACCTATCGATCAGTTGACGTACTAAGTGATTTTTAGTACCATCTGTCGTACAGTTGACGTACTAAGTGACTTGTAGTGCCACCTATCGATCAGTTGACGTAATAAGTGCTTTGTGGTAAAATCTACCGTACATTTGACATACTAAGTGACTTGGAGTGCCACCTATCGATCAGTTGACGTACTAAGTGTTTTGTGGTACCATCTATCGCACAGTTACCTTCGTCCTCGTCGTCTGTGGAGTCATTGTGGTCGGAGTCGGAGTCGGAGCAGGACTCGCCGTCCGAGCTGTCCGCGCCCGCGTGCGTGCCGCACGTCGGCGCCGCCGTCTGTGGAATTCGGACAGAAAAAATTGTAAAGATAATGCGGTCCGAATTGTACTAGAACTTCTACATCTGATATTTGAGATAACTATACAAATTTGCAAATAAAATAACTTAGGCATTAGACAGAACTTTGGTGTAATAGTAAAAAAAACTAGTAGTTATAGATAATCATCATCATTACATAAACAGATTTCTTTGGCCGCCTAAGAGAATTTACTCGAAGGCTGTAATATACTCACCTCGTCCATGGGGTTGACGGTGATGGTGAGTGCGGAGTCGTCCCACGCCATCTCTGTGTCTGCGGGCGGGCGGGGCGCGCGGGGCGGGCGGCGGGCCCCCCGCGCGCGCGCCACGGCCGCGCCCCCCGCCACCAGCACCACGCCCACGCTCACCACGCCTATCAGCAGCGCCACGTGGTCTGATAACACACAGATATTTCAAATAATTAATGCAAATATGAATCATTCGTAGCCGGGAGATTCAAGCTTGCTAAGTCGACAGATATCCAACACACTTTTCCGTCGCTCGTAGCCTGTCCTCGCTTATGTCCTGACCTCTCTCGTGGCCTGACCTCGCTCGTGGCCTGACCTCGCTCGTGGCCTGACCTCGCTAGACAGTAGGTATACTTACTGGTGACCCGACCTCGCTAGATAGTAAACTTACTAGTGATCTGACCTGGCTAGACAATATACGCACTTGTCAACCTGACCTCGCTAGACAGTATACATACTCGTGATCTGACCTCGCTAGATACGTACTGGTGACGTGACTTCGCTAGGCAGTATATGTACTGGTGACGTGACCTCGCTAGGCAGTATATGTACTGGTGATGGTGACGTGACCTCGCTAGACAGTATACTTACTCGTGATCTGACCTCTAGATAAGTACTGGTGACGTGACTTCGCTAGGCAGTATATGTACTGGTGATAGTGACGTGACCTCGCTAGACAGTATATATACTGGTGACGTGGCCTCGTTAGACAGTATACGTACTGGCGGGCTTGTCCTGGTGCAGGTCGATGACCCGGGCTTGCGGCACGTCGGCCGCGTGGAGCTCGCGCTGCGCGTGCGCCGCGTACACGCGCGGGGACATCGCGTGACCTCGCTCGTGCCCGTGACCGTGCTCAGCCTGAAAAAAACAATAGGTTTTAGTCTCATCATCATTCACTAGGTGGGGTCGGCACAGCACGTTTCCTTTCGTCACTTCACTCTATCATACGTCTCATCATCAACTCCTCTCTCTTTTTTGGTCTTCCTTACACTTTTGCTGCTTACCATCATATTAAGACTTCTCTTGGTAACATGACTATCTTATATCTTATATTATCAAAGAGTTACTTTTTATGAACATTTCAAAAATTCGTCGCGGATGCAGGATTCGAACCTTGCATCTTCGGATCACTAGCCCGGTGCTCTGACCACTGAGCTAAGCCGCTATACTGACTCCGCGCCAAATTTTGTGAAGAGTTTAACATTTTAATCAACTTGTAGCGTTGGCGGCGCCACCTGTGATACCCGTATTAGACAGGTTATCACTCAATTGAAGTTATAAGAACTTCTGTATTGACGAGAGATGGCGCACTGCTAATCAATGAAATAATTTTAATTTTATAGTGCATCCCACACTAGTTATAAAAAGTAACTCTTTGAGATAAACCTAGTGTGGGATGCACTATAAAATTAAAATCATAACATGACTATCCTCTCTTCTCATGATATGCCCATACCGAGATAGCCTGCCGCTCTTTAACTTCTCAGTCACTGGCGCTACTTTCAGACTTCCCCTAACATACATATATATAATCTTATCCATTCTAGGTTTTAGAGTCTCAATAACCCCTTTTAAAACTTCTATACAAAGTCTGCGAACCACACGGCGAGCTGCCATCTAATTAACGAGGGCTTGAAAGAGTGTTCATGTTTCTCTCTTATTTTTGACGTGATTACGTCTTATAAATAGATCAACGCCGGCTGCACTCACAAAAAAAAGTCACGTTCCGTCTGAGCCGAGCGCGCAAGCGAGAACGCGGCACAAGCGATAGAGAGGCACGATCGGCCTAAGCGTTTGGCTTGTTTCACTTGTTGATTCAACAATAAGCCCGATTACAGAGGCACCAGCGTAAATTTAACAGCAACTTAAAAAGCATTATCTCTATCGAATGCCTAAAGAGAAAAAGAAACAGAACTATGCTATTTAGCTAATATAATTACGTTGGCGCCTCTGTAATCAGCCTTAACGTTTTCTTATGACGTTATCACGTAAAATTATAGTCCGGAAACTAACTTTACAGACAAAAATTTTTTTCATTACTAAAAAAGTTATTGTATGAGTGTAGTACCAGTTTGTCTCGTGCGATCGCGTCGACCTTATCAGCAACACCACTAGGGTGAAGTTCGCGCGACAGGCCGGCTTCAGACATGTGCGGGTGAACCACCGTCAACTGTAACAAAACAATATATCAGACACTTTAAAAAAATAAGGAATTTTCATCGTATTCGTACTTATGGTGCATACAAAAAAATACAAAAAAATATTTACTTATGCACCGTACTCTCAGACGTCATGTGTTACATTTTTTTCTTGATACTCGTAGTTCCGTCAATTAATACATGCCGAATTTTTCAATCAATACGTTTTAGCTGTCCTAAACAGATCATCTGTCCATTTAATCGAACCTTAAAAAATAACTTTTAGAAGTCTGAAAAAAACGTGTTGTTGTGCTTGATTCAATCAGCTACTAATAAATTTCGACCTTAAAATTCAGCTAAAGTTCCGCAAAAAATCAGTTGAAATTCAGATAAAATTCAGTTAAAACAGTTTAAATTCAGTTAAATTAAAGTTAAAACTCTATAAATCAGTTAAAACTCAGGTTGAAATGCAGTTAAATTCAGCTTTAAAATCAGTTAAACTTCAGTTAAAACTCGGATAAAATTCAGTTAAAACACAGTTAAAAATCACGTTAAAATGCAGTTAAACTCAGTTAAACTTCAGTTAAAACTCGGCAAAAATTCAATTAAAACTCATTTAAAACGCAGGTAAAACTCCGTTTAAAACGCAGTTAAATTTCAGTCAAATTTCAGCTAAAATTCATTAAAAAGATATCTAAGTATTTTAATATTTAGGACGAAAACTGTTCCTCAAAAATGAAAAGCGACTCACCGTCTGCACATATTCGTTGCTAGTAAATCTTCCGTTCAGCTCGGAGCAGGTCAGCTTGAACACGCGGTTCAGGTAGTACGCCGGCTTCTTGTTGCTGTACTCGATCTCGCGAAGCACCTGGGAATATACGTTCATAATTTTGCTAATAAATAGTTTATAGTACATTATGATATAAGTGCTGTAAGTTGAAAATTACAGCCGAGGCAATATTGCTAGCCCTAGAGGGCTGTAAGGAAGCAGAGGCTGTAATTTTCAAAGCGCACGTATGTCATACGACGTTTTATTACATATTTGCGAGGAAATTAATAAAACTGTGAGTTGCGCCTTGTGCTAGTAGCAGCACGCGAACCACTGCAGGAACATCTCACTTCCAGTGCTGGCCATAAAGTCGTGCATCAGTCGAAGCATCGTGCGTTTAACATTACATTACCGCACAAGTGCCGTAACGTCTCTCACTCTCTTGAGTGAAAGTAGGAGAAACGAGACCACAGAGTTCTGCAGTCGGTGGCGGCGTGCGTTTTACATTACAATAAAGCACAAGTGCGTAATGAAATACATTACGATATTGAAATTGGTGTGATTACAGCTACTTTACGAGCAAATATGTTATAAAATATAGTACGTTACTGCAGCGGCCAGCAACAGTGGCATTGATAAACGTGCGTGAGATGGGGGCCTAGGCGAATCTAAGGTACACATACGTGAGTCCATCAATGCCTAGTAGTGGCCAAGGTTTGTTTAGTACTTTTCTCAAACTACTATTGAAAAGATAGCTCTGTTTTGTTCTGGGCGCCTGGTACTTATGTCTTGCATTTCTTTTTATAATTTTCAAAAACAAAGCCTGTTTTGAATATTAACTTTTTTGTTTGATTGGTCATACTTTAAACTATGTAAACTGATATATGTCGTGTTATTTAAAAATGGAACGATCAAAAACGGCTCAGCCGTAAAAATCATTTTATTTCAAAAATTAGTACAAACATGGATAGTGCAGCCATAGCCATGCAAACTATGTGAGTACACACCTGTGTTTTGATGGATAGCCTTCCCTAGGGTGAATCTTGATGTAGTATGTACTATGTACAAATATAAAAGTTCATTGACAAATAAGAACAAGGGGGTACAACGGGATAACTGATCATAAGTATTCCGAAGTAATCTCTGGCTTCGTCAATTTACTAACCTTCTCGTAATTAGTATGAGTATCAGCTCCAGTCAGTATAACTCCATCCCGAGTGACGGCAGCGCGGATGTCGTAACGTAGTGGCAGGTCGGCGGCGTGGCGCAGGGATAACGCCTCGTGGTCGGGGTTCAAAGCCGGGTACACGGACACCACGCACGAGTCTAGTTTCTGGCTCTCCTCTGTGAAATATGTTATAACACGTTAATGTTACCGTATGTTATTGTTACATAAGATTATACTAGGTTAAACGAGATTTAGATGATAAAAATGTTTTTTGATAAACGGTTTAGAAAATATTTAAAGATCATTAAATATGATACCTACGACATCTACATTAGATAATTATTCTACTACAGGCCGAATAAAATCGCCAAAAAAAATTCTTAGAAGCTGAGAATACGAAGCGAGTGGTTACGCAGTAGCATAGTCAGAATATGTTAGCTGTATCCGTGGTGGTCTAGTGGTTGTAACACTGGCCTGTCATTTTTGAGGTCGTGGGTTCAATCCCGGTCCCGTACCAATGAGTTTCTTTGGAACTTATGTACGGAATTTCACACCACTGGCTTTTTGGTGAAGGAAAACATCGTGAGGCAACCTGCATACGTCCGTGGAAGAAATTCGATGGCGTATGTGAATCCACCAACCCGCACTGGGCCAACGTTGTGGATATAGCCCAATCACCCTTCGTGGGTAGGCCTACGTCCTGCAGTGGACTATTAAAAAAAGGCTGGTACAGTACAGTACATCCTCTATATGCACAGCTTATTTATAGCTAACTTCACAGACGCCAAAAAGTTTGATTCACCCTATACTACTAAGTAAGTTTTGCCCTACTACCCTAAAAGAAAGCTGAAAATAAATTAAAAATGTAAAAAACCCCCGACACATTGACAACCATTTTGGGCACATTTGTAGAATTTTGGTTCTTCCATCCCCACTTTAACCCACCATAACTCTTAAACGGCTCAATCGATTTTTATAAAACATAGCTAAGAACACTCTCGATTAAGTTTCCTTTCATCCAAAAAAAACTAAACTGAAATCGGTTCAGTGGTTCGGGCGCTATGATGCCACGGACAGACAGACAGACAGACACACAGACAGCCA
The DNA here is from genome assembly GCA_964007245.1 of Hypomecis atomaria. Lineage (NCBI taxonomy): Eukaryota > Metazoa > Arthropoda > Insecta > Lepidoptera > Geometridae > Hypomecis > Hypomecis atomaria. The sequence continues at coordinate 14,212,874 of OZ023305.1, forward strand.
AACAGACACGTCAAACTTATAACACCCCTCTTTTGCGTCGGGGGTTAATCAGCTGTCTTAAGCAAATCAACTCACCAAATTAAGCCTTAACTCCATTCGCGACTACTCATCAGAGATAGCTATCAAGTTATGACAGGGAAAACCGTCAATCCCGCGCGAATTCTTCAGACCCATTGAAAAGAACACTCATACTCATTTATTTGTACAAACATGTATACGTAAATTAACAAAACAAAAAAAAATGCAATTTAAATTAGACAACTTGACTAGTACAAATAATTTTAAGAAATGTGAAATAATTCAATAATATAAAAAATAAGACACAATGAGTCAAAAACAAAATAAAAATGTATACTTAATAGTAATGTCAATTTATAATGTCACCTTTAGAGTCAGAAATTCTTTGTCTATGTCGTAGAACGCCTGATCAACAAGCCAGCGTTTTAGCCTTACCCTGAAAGTAATTAGATTCGCTGCCTCTATCACGTCCTGGGGAAGTCTGTTATATACTGATGTGCCCATGACGTGAGTTAGATTCTCGGACTTCGTGAGAGAGAGTTCGACAGGCATGAGTCTGTTTTTATAGACAGAGTTGCCAGCCAGCACCATGATGTATACTTTTATCTATATTTAGGATGATAAGATGACTCACCGGGTAAAACATTGGCTCCATTCGTGACCACTCTGACAGCTAAGTCCGGGAAAACAGTCTATCCCGCGCGGAAATGCGCATAGTCTCGCGTTAAATCTTCAGACCCGTTGAATAGAATAGCCAGAGTTTATAGCGCCAGCTTCATAATGTACTATTTCTATCTTTGTTTTCTAGCTATCTCCTTGTGGTAGGATAGTTGGCGAAAGAATGATGAAGCTTGTACTCTACAGTGGGCGAAATTAGCTTCGAATGATGATGATAGTTTCTAAGCAATAGCTGGCTAGGTAAATAGCTTCACGTTGAATAAAAGAAGTTCTGTGTTGTACCTACGATCTACCACAGCTATTATGAGAGAACACGCGCACCGCAATTATTTTTATTATCGTTTTTTTTCCTTTTCTTTTCCTTCATCTGTTCAGAAATGTTAAAAATTAATATAAAGTTAAGTTACGACATTGTGTTAAATTATCTAATGATGAGTACGTATCGTCAAGACAAACTAAATCTTGGTGTTTTAACAATATGTAATGGTAATCACAATTGTTTTAAGTTTTTGAATAAATAAATAAAAAGCCAAAAATATTTACGTTGATGCTGCTGCTGTAGCTGATGATAGTACTTACTTATAATTGACGCAGGCTGGTTTTATTACCCAACTGTTCAAGAAGAAGGTTTACTTACCAGGTAAAGCATTGGCTCCATTTGCAACCACTCTGACAGCCAAGTCTGGGAACACGGTCAATCCCGCGCGGAAGTGCGCGTAGTCCCGCGCTAAATCTTCAGATCCGTTGAGCAGGATGGACGGGGTTTGTGGAGCGAGGACCATGATGTACGACTCCGCTGGTCTTGCTTTGATGATGCGTCCGTTGTCGCAACTGTTGGGGCATATTTAGTATTACAGTAACGTAAATAAAAAGTTATTAACATCATTTATTGCAGCAATTTTTACATCACCTAAAGCAATCTTTATGGCATTATTGAAGTGAAACTAATGCGACTTCCAACAAAACCTTGTAATAATTAATGCTTAATGCTACCACGAAAGCACTGTTGGATCGAAGTTTCACTTCTTCCGCGCGGAGGGACTCCACTTGTAGTTTTTTTTAATTTGGATGTGTTCTTTGAAAGATAGACATAAACAACTTTTGTGGATTTTTTCTGTGATATAAAAAAATATTTAACTCTTTTGGAAAAATGCCTCATTTTATGCTTAGTACTGTTACCGACTTCCCTAGTGGTAATTTATAAGTAGTTAGTTTTACAGGGTAGCATAGTCAATGTTAATAAAACTCTTTTTTATCACAATAAAGATATAAAATAATGATACATACGTGATAGTGGTAGCAACGTGCACGTTCCTGCGGCCGGGCGTGGGGAAGGCGCGCGCGTCGCCATAGGAAACCCTCCGCAACAGCGTCTCCACGTCGGCCACGCCGTCACCCTCCACCGACACCGACTTCAGGTCTGCAACATTCATGTTACAGTTGATTGACTGCCTCGATGGCTCAGTGGTTAGTGACCCTTACTCCTGGGTCAAAGAGGCGTGGATTCGTTTCCCAACCAGGGCAAATATTTTTGTGACGAACATAGGTGTTTGCTCTGTGTCTGGGTGTTATTTAGGTATTATATGTATTTAAAAAATATGTATGTTCTCTGGCAGCCATATCACAAGCTTTGCTTAGTTTGGGGTCAGAGACCGTATGTAAGATGTCCCCTAATATTTATATTATTACGAATGCTTATTCACTACAAAAACTTATGTTACAGTTAATTACAATCGCCTGTTTGTAACCTCACTGATTACCAATACTATTCGTAATATATTTCATTACGAACACATAAGTTCAGTTAATTACAAACAGTTACAGTTTAGAACGAAAACTTATGTTACAGTTGATTACAACAACTTGTTACCTTGATGAATACAATGATTGTCATAGACCGAATCATACAAGTCGACGGATGTGAATGTAGCTACGTGAAACCCAATCCTAGCACAATAGATAAGTGAACGTCAGTCAGGATTCTATTTTGCAGCTTGTAGCTAATATCACAGGCGAGAAATTAATTTCGGCCTATACCTTGCTGATTACCAGTGCTTGTTACAGTTGATTACGAATACAGTCCAAACGCTTTCCGTGAGGAAGCATAGAACTATTAAAGGCTCAAAAATACGGAAGGCATGTAGTTGTTTGACTTTGTACTCACATAGATCAGGAGCCAGACTGAGTCCTTCGCGGCAACGCGCGAGGCAGCCAAGAGCCTGTTTGGGCTGCACGTCTCCGCGGACGATGCCCAGACCAGCCAGCCAGCCGTGGAGATGGTGCTTCATGTTGCCTTCAGTGCCTGGACAAAAAGGAATGGCAAAGTTAATGAAATTGCTTTTTCTTCAATCATAATATCCCTCAAATGCGAATACAGGATTACTGGTAATCAATAAGCATCCTTTTAGGGGCTTTTTCTGTACATCACTAACGAATTTGGTTCTCCGAATTATGCCAAAACTAAAAAAAAACAGCTGTCCCATACATTTTGTCGAGGGTGAACGATAGTTTTCTATGGAACAGCTTTTTTTGGGATTTGTCAAAAGTCGTTGAACAACAGTTGTCGTAACACGCACCAGCAAGCGTCAACGACCATGGTAGTGTTGACAACGACCAGTTGTCGATGATCTCTGGGCCCTTGCCATCAGTACTGCGTTAGAGCTCTTCATAGCTGGCTACCTATGTATTAGTGATCTGTAAACTCTAAGGTGAGAATATAGAGTACAGTTTACCTTGCCAGCAAGCGCCCACGACCATGGTAGTGTTGACTCCGTGTACAGGGTGTGACGCCAGTCGTCGATGACCTCTGGTCCCTTGTCGTCAGTGCTGCGGTAGGGTTCTCCATCGCTGGCTACCCGTACGTAAGTAAGCTGTAGATTCTAAGGTGAGGATATAGAGTTCAGTTTACCTTGCCAGCAAGCGCCAACGACCATGGTAGTGTTGACTCCGTGGGCAGGGTGTAACGGCCAGTCGTCAATGACCTCTGGTCCCTTGCCGTCAGTACTGCGGTAGGGTTCTCCATCGATGTACAGCTCCACGTTGGGGAATCGAACGTTGATCGCGTAGTGATGCCATTCGTTGTCGCACACCTTGAAACAAACATTGACAAAATTTTCATCTTCCAGGGTCATCTAGAACTGGTGTGCTAGGCCGAAAGGAAGTTATTGAAATCATCATTAAGAACAACTTTTAATTAAAAGGCCGTGTATAAAATGTCTAACCAGAATCGAGATATTAGTACTACAAAACATTTTTTTTGTAAAGAAAAAAGTTATTCTGGAGCATAATTATATCATGTCGGCAAACCATGTTTGATACGTACAAGGAACAACTGCGCTCGATCGAAAAAAAACTAAGTCACCTCTGTTTTGATTATATTCAATGTATTAAGTAGTAGCTAAAGTATTGGCAAATCTCATAAAACAGTTAAAAAGTTGACTTGATAATTTTATATGAATTTTTATTGTTAATTTCACCACACGAAGACGCGCTCCCCTCGCCTTTCGTCGTCTCACTTTATTCGCAGTCTACGCAGTCTACGTCTACGCTCTTCAGTACTATGGGCCAAACCGGAATTTACAAAAAAAAATGCTATTTAATTCATCGATTCTGAGAGGGATGTATTTTTGTATAGATCAGCGGATTTTTTTTTCTCGAATTCCGGTTTCGTCCATGCAGAGTAAAAGTTGATCATAATGATGGTCGTCACCCCTCTACTCTGTATGGTAAATGAGGTTCTTTTTATGATTTCACAATAGACAAAAACTAAAAGCTGTTGCTTCACAGAGTGCAGAGGTTTAAGAACGTGTTTAAACTCATCGTTAGCCATTTTTAGATTTATTATTGATTTTTCAAAAACGACTTAGCTGATTTCGGTAAAATTTAATTATCGGACAATTACGAGTCGGACTCGCGCACGGAGGGTTCCGTACTGTTTGGGAGCCCCTCTTAAAAATTTATTTTATTTTGTTTTTAGTATTTGTTGTTATGGCGGCAACAGAAATACATCATCTGTGAAAATGTCAGCTGCCTAGCTATCATGGTTCATGAGATACAGCCCAGTGACAGACAGACAGACGGACAGACGGACATCGAAGTCTTAGTAATAGGGTCCCGTTATTCCCTTTGGGTACGGAACCCTAAAAAGGAACACCTCTGAAGTAAGATCTACCACACAAAACCAATCATCAAAGTCCGTTTCTAATTGGCGACGTACTGTTAATCACGTAACATATAAGATAGGTACATACAAAACATATTTTTTGAAGTCAGTTGGGCATTTTTATTTTAAATGATGCAGGCTGTTTTTTGGTTGTCGCACGGTAATAATCCAATAAAAAAATATTTCGAAACATATTTTTTAAGAAAAAGCTGAAGGTATTTTATAAATCTGTATTATATCTGTACAAATCTGTTTTATTGACTCCTGAAATAACACATTTTCAATTTTATTTTAGTTAAAAACTTCAAAAATGTGTAAAACTTTGCTGTCCCAATGACAGTTTGCCTCCTTGCATTTGATTTTTCGGAAGCTTTTTGTACTACGGCTAACGTAGCGACGATTTACTTTCATTGTAAGATAGTTATTTATGCATTTAAACTAAGTATTTCACATCAATTAGTAAACATAATTATTTAAAAAATTAAAAAAGCTTGTCTCACGAATTCGCGATTACCGGACATGTCTGGATAGTCACGCGCTTTTTACTATTAAGATACCCATTTAATAGAGCAAATTTGGTTTTTATGACAACCCCATGTACAATGTCAAAGTATGAAACGCCATTTTGAAGTTAGTCACGCAAGGTGTTCGGTTGGTGCGGCACGCTCTCGTTCCTGACATTTTGGGCAAAAAAAATCTATTGAGGTTAGTAACGGATTTTTTAATAAATATCAAGTTTGTTTTTATTTCTTCTTGAGCTGTATATACCTTAAGTCCTGCTAAAGTATATAGAAGTTGAATTAGATAGTTTTTGATGGCATTGTTGAGTATTTTAAGATATTTTTAAAATGATCTCGACATTCGTCACGTCTTGTTAGCAACCGTTACTATAGGATGGACAAAAAATGTTACGAAACAGACATATAAAGCATATTACTCATGACCATTTTAAATAAACGGAATTTATTAGGTATAATAACAACAACAGCTTGTAAAGAGATCCTTTTAATATTATAAATGTCAAAGTTTGTATGTTTGTTACTCATTCACGCAAAAACAGCGAACGAATATTATTCTTATTAATTCTGTTTCGTCACTTCACCTGTCTATTTAGTGACTGTCCCTAAAATATTTTCACCGTATTTCTTTAAAAAAAACTAAACATATTACTTAATTTTATTATTAATTTATTATAAAAAAGAGAAATAAACAACAATTAAGATTCTATTTAAAATTTTTCATTCATTGACTGATCAAAAATGTTATACAAAAAATAAATCTTGCATTTGGACAATATGTTACGATATAACCCGGTTCATTAAAGAAAGGAATCTAAAATGGCGGCTTGTACTTGCGTTGACAGATAGTACAGTTAGCATAAAAAATTATAAGTCAGTTTTTTTTTTTCAAATTATAAATAATAAAAACAAGACCGGGTCGTATTAATTTCAAACTAGCTTCTACCAGCGGCTTCGCCCGCGTGAAAGTTGAAAATTTGAAAGACACGTGGGGCCATCTATTATCATTAGAACGTTATTGTTGTTTTCATCGGAAACAGTGCCTACTTTTTTTCGGGATGAAGAAGACGCTCCAGATTTTTTTCTTTTTCAAAATATTTGATGACATTATACACAATTTGGCGTGTATCACTGCGTAAGTAAAATCTTTCCTCGCTTTCGAGGAGACATGATTACTGTCTCCGCACAGTCCACACGTCCAAACAGCGAAACTTGACAATAAAACAAAACTCAACAACAGTAACACACAGGTAACAACGGAAAAATAACAGAAAACTATAACAAGGAATTATTCCTAATAAGGATCATTGAGCGCGTCAAGACAGCGTGGAAGCAAATCAAGACTAATATTTTTTCTGCTTGCGGTACGCGCGAGTGTGAGTATAGACGGCACTAGTGTGCGAGCGAGAGAACATGATAAGCGCCGCCATTTTAGATTCTTTTCTTTAATGAACCGGGTTATACTGACCAAATTGTTGAATTTTAATTTAAAATAAATATCTAATGACTAGGTTATATATATTTAGTTTTATTAATTGGTACATTAAAAGATCATTAGGAACGATTTTCTCAGTGCATTTCCAACAGTTAAATATTTATCGAGATTTGATTTTTGTTACTAACAGTACATTTTTTCCCCAATCTACTATGAAAAAATTTAATTAAAACATAAAATACACATTTCTGCTCGGAACTTTTATATTTATTACATAAATTACAATATTTTTTACAATGACTCAAAGTTCTAAGTCCTAAAACAAAAATGCATTTTTAAAAGCTGTTTTTATAACCAGCGCCATTTAAAACAAAAATGCCCAGTTACGAGTAATAAATGAAATAAATACGTAGCGCTCGTAGCGTAGTTTGACTAAGTGATTGTCAGCGATCACCGAAATTAAGCAACGTTCCGCACGGTTAGTACTTGGATGGGTGACCGCGGGTGGCATTTTCCAACTGATCGCTACCGTGGCTCGGATGACACGTTAAATTGTAGGCCCCGGTTGTTTTAACCGTTTAGCCATGTCAGAGGCCTTCAGGCGGCCTAAAAACTCTGACACCAGGGTTTGCCACCCGGCCTATACGAACTTACTTACTTAATGAAATAAATAACAAAAGTACAGCGTACCTCAGGGATCTTCCACCTCCACTCAGCAGGTCGGAAGATGTTCAGGTCTCCCTCGCCGAAGTCGCGGCGGAGCAGCAGGATCAGGCGGCAGTTCCGCACGAACAGGGCGTAGTGGTGACGGTTCATTTCTGACAACGAAATACTCGATATTAGATCCAAAAGTTTATTGTATCCGAACTCATTTATAAGTAAGTTATCTAGCAAACACGCAGTGAGTGGGATGCCACTTCGCTCAAAGATGCATATGCCATCAACTAGATTTTTTTACTAACTACAATACAACAAAATACGTAGTGATGTATTTTGTTGTACATAGGTTAAAGCTTCATAAACAACTACTACATAAAAAAATTCTTACATCCCATGTTGATGGTACAGGCATATATCAGATTACATGTAATATTCTTAAGCTAAGGTTTTCGACCTATTTGAGGCTTAAAGTTACTGAATGATGAAACCAAAAGTCACATAGGAAATAAATGCAGAACAATACAACGTTGAGAGATATCATATAACCGCGATGCCGAATGCTACAGGTCTCTATATAAATTAGGAAAATTGAAACAGTTAAAAATAAATAAATTCTTTATTCATCAAAACCTTTTAACAGTGAATAATATATCTATCAATTAAGTAGCTAGAAAAGTTGCACTATTTATGTATCTGTTGCCGAACTAGGCCGGTGGCCTGTGTTTCGGCTTACAGCGCCCTCCCTTATTGCACTTATTTCTAGCATACAAAATAATTTTGAATTTAAATTACAAATACAATATAAATCGTGCTATTATAAATTAATTCAAATATAAATAAATATAGAATTTTGTGTCATTAATAAAATTATTTTATACGAGTAGGCATGCAAATTCATCCTACACTAAATAACATTAATTACCAATATTATTTATAAACAACAAAACATACATTTTACTTTACAGTTATGATCAATATAAGATTATGACTCAATGGCACAGTAGCTCGTACTAATCAGACCTACTCCCTAGTACCGGTGGTACCGGTGGTAGCTATCAGTAGGTTATCACCCAGGATCCTATACAATATTTTGTGTGAAGTTCCGCGGTTAAAGTCGCTAGATAGATGAAAGAATGAATCAACCGTGATCATGACTTACTGTGATCATCAGCGAGACAAAGCACGTGCTCCTTCCTGTGCTGGTCTCCATCAGCCCTCGCCGCGTGCCTTAACCAGGTGCTAATAGAGAAGGTGTTAGCGAGGTGATGCGGGAGGACCGACTCGGGAACAATGGCGGAGGTCGTCTCGCCGTCGAATTCGAAGATCTGCTCGCCGTCGCGGCCTGGAATGTATATAGCAGATTGTTCTTAGAAAAGTTTGCAGGAAAATAATCAATTCATATTTCTTGCTTAGTTGGAAAAGCGCCGGGACGGTGACCCGGAGAAGCAGGTTCAAGCCCTGCGTTCGCAACAAATTTTCGAAATGTTTATCATAATAATCGGTCAAGTGCGAGTCGGACTCGCGCACGAAAGGTTCCGTACACTATGGAAGCCCCCTGTAATTACATATAATTTAATATAACTATTTATTTTTGAAGGGAATATTTTGTGAACATTTCAAGCATATACCTGTCACCGTCATTAATATCGTTTGTTGTACGGGAGCCCCCTTTAATTTTTTTTTTCTGTATTTAGTACTTGTTGTTATAGCGGCAACAGAAATACGTCATCTTTGAAAATTTTAACGTTCAGCTAGAACGTTATCACCGTTCATTAGGTACAGCCTGGTGACAGACAAACAGACGGACGGACAGCAGTCTTAGACTAGACGGACAGCGTAGTCTTTGGGTACCGAACCCTAAAAAAAAACTCATTGAGATAAACCTAGTGTGGAGAAGCACGTTTAAAAAAATAGATTTATGGTGAATCCAAGTTTTGTCATAATGCAATAAATAGTTTACCTGAGTCAGGTTTGAGTGATTTCGCCCATTCATTGCCCGCTCCAGGGCTCGGTAGAAGGTCTATCGTTTTCGAGTCCAGTCCTGAAAACAAATACGTACCTCTATTAATAACACAAATCAGAATTACTAAAAAACAAACCCTTAAAAAGCGCCAACGAATCTTAAAGTATGCTATGTATTGGGGATCTTTCTAGTCTCTCCAGGATCTCGTAGTTCTGAAAGCTTTTGCGTCTTTCATCTCCCCATTAGGACTTATCTGTGGCATCTTGTCAGTACATTGCGAAGGTATCTACTATAAAAGGTATAGTGGAAAGGTCCCTTATTCTAAAACCTTTAGAATATCTTAAAGATCCACCCAGAATGTGGAACGTTTTGAGTATTTCCTCAGTAGAATTTAGGCGTCCTCAAATAAATAGGTATCTCCTAGGTAAGCGTGATACACCCTAGTCTGCATAGCTATCTGATTACTACCGCAGTGTGTAGTCCAGCGCATACCTATATTAAATTAGGAAAACCTTTTGGGTAGTTTGGGACCTTAGGTTCACTTCTGAATCTTCCATCCCCCAATCAAAACCTGACCGAAAACAGCCTATAATTAATACAAGAAGACTTACCACAAATAGTCTTTTGAGAGTGTACGGAGTAAGTATCCCTGTCGCAGCCACTGCCAGCCCGTGAAGCCTGGAGGGTGACCGCCGCCTGGATCCTGGTGACTCCTGGGCAGCGCTCGTCGGAAGAGCAGGTGTCCAGGCGAGCTGCTGGAAACAGCGCCAGCGGGCCGGTTCCTGGGGCGTAATCCACGCGCTCCGCCACTTCTGGATCAAAGTAGTACGTCAATTTGAGTGTTGCAAATACAATAGTCTTGAAATCTCTGGCAGCCATAAAACAAGCTTTGCATAGTTTGGGCAAAGAAGATATAATAATACTACGTATAGAATGGCCACTCGTTACACCCCACCCGTTTGAGTCTTCCCCGCTTCCACCCCGCGTCTACGGACAGAACTTGCACTCTGCGCGCGGGCTGCACAGGCCGGTGGATTTTCTAATAGAAACTACCTAGACTGTGACGATAGGGAAGACTTGTAATGTGTATGGTTGAATATGAATGAAACGTAACAAAACAAGAAATTTTAATCTTTCATACATACATATTTATTTATTTAAACGATAGGCTTTAGTTAAGTATAAGCCTGAAAAATGTAACTCCGGGGCAAGCACGCGATAAGGCTACATTATACCTTGTCCAACCAACTATTTTGCTACTTTCCACTAGTCACATTATATTCCATGCAACAACTAACCATAGTCTGAATAAATACACGGAATTTGTCATAAAGTGCTCTGAAAATTAACACATTCAACATTCGTCCATTCTGACCCTACACACTTCCCAGGTTTAAACTCCTACAACCCATCAAGTTATCAACCAACAAGTTTTATATTTAAAAAAAAAAAACTCGCTAAGACGAATCATACGAGCCGAAACTCGATAGTGTTGCGTCGTTTCATTACAGAGTTCCTACGACCACCTTCCAGCTCCATCATCAGACCCTGGTTACCATTGAAAGACAAATTACTCGCCAATACCATTCAAATGAACCCAAACTCGATGAGGTTGTGTCGTTTCATTGCTAAGTTCGTTTGGCCACCTTCCAGCTCCATCATCAAATCAGCACCATGTCATCATAATATTGCATCGTCACGCGATTTACACATGTATGCACAATTTCAGCTCAATTGGTAACCGGGAAGTGGATCAAATATAAATTGCAAGATTTGATTACAGACTGACAGACAGATAGATAACGGGACAGGTGAAACTAAATAAAAGCTGAACTGTTGAGCTGATTTTTACAAAAGACACAAACTAACCAACAGTTCTACAAATCGCTTACCTTTCCAGCCTGCGCGGCAGGGCTTGTTGACCTTGATGGTGACCATAACGGGTGTTGACTGCATCATGCCGCAGTCATACGCGACCACCGACAGGATGTGGTTATGCGACTTCTCGTATTCTAGCGGTTCCGTGTTGCGGATCACACCTGGAATGGAAAACACAATTTGAAAATGGAGACGAAAAATTGCCACGTAATGTTTCAATGGATTCAACACAGTGATGTGTTTTTAATCGTCTAGTGTTGTTGTAAGGTGTAGGTACTCATGTAAATCTTCTACAAAGAACTCATTCACGTCGATCACTGTTATTAAAACGATCGAGTTACGAGACATACAATCTCTTCCTGATGTTAAACGTCACGAATACTCAGAAAAAGATACCTAGTATTTTGAAAAACATCAGCTCGAAACCTGAGCAGCAAGGCACTACTGCACTGGTCACTGAGATATTAAAATCTGAAATATCTTATTTGCCTGGAAACATTCTCTCCATATACAAAGTCACACTAGCTTGGCAGTTAAACAACTGACAAAAATGTAAAGCCCGAATCAAAATTCTTGCGGCTGTGAAATCAGATACAAGCTGCACAAAACTCAATCCTTGCGCTGCTATTACGTGAGCTTCAGTCAGGATTGCGTTTTGCAGCTTGTAGCTAACACACAGCCGTCAAGAAGTTTGATTCGGCCTATAGTATATAAATAGTGTGATATGACTGACCTTCATTATCGATAGCGAAGGGCTGACTCCTATCAGTGAGTATCTCGTATTTACAGACGTCGCCGTATCGCGGCGTGCAGTCCTTGTCGACGGCCTCGACGCGCAGGATCTCGTCGTAGACGCGGCCCTCGTCGACACTTTGGACGTAGGACGCCTGGGTGAACGTGGGCGGGAACTCGTTCACGTCCGTCACGGTGATGTGGACTGGCACCCTGCGGGAATCACGAAGAAATTGAGTTTTGACAAATACCTTTGCAAGTATCAGAAATCTTGTAAAGTTTTAGCACAAGAGCTATCCCTCGATCCCTCGTATTTTAGCCATTCGGAGACTTCTTTCGAAAATTTCCATTATCATTCTATGATCTCTGTCAATGGCGCAAATAAGAATTAGTCATGGCAAGGACGATATTATTATCATAAATTATATAACAGATAATTTATGATAATAATATAATCGTTTCCGATCGGGGGACCTTTCAATAGAATTCAGGAGCTGGACCATTGGAACACTAGCTAGATTTAAGAGAAATAAGTATGTAGATGGACATGTTACATTATTCAGCAAAAACATTAACACAACAAAAACGCTAACAAAGCTGAGTATCTGATGAGACAGGAGAACACTGTCAAATAGCTCTTATGGAGAAAGATTCAGTCCAGTAGTGGACTAATAAACTCACGTGTTGGAATAGGAGCCATCGCAGCCGACAGCGGCAATGTCGAACTTGTAGTTCCGCCGTTTCTCGCAATTGAGCGGGTAGCGCACGCGCAGCCGCGCCTCGTTCTCGTCTATCACCATTATCTGGAATAATACATAAATAGAGGATAACTTGCACACAGTCTCTGACCCCAAATAAAGCAAAGTTATATGGCTGCCATAGACTGATATACTACATGATATGAAGTACAAATATCAGTCAGAAATTCCTACTGTTGTATAGGTATCATCACAGATATCATGTATCATGTACACTACCTCAACAATCACAATTTGACGAGACTATAGCTTTATGGTTTTTGCTTTAAATTATATGATGAATGACAACATTGCGGTCGCTCGATGGTCTTCTGGAATTTCATTATTCTGTACACGTCCCATTCGTCAGAATCAAGGTAGATTTTTAAAACATATGGTTATCCTCTCCCTTTAACGTAAGATGTACTGGTTGTGCTATATTTATATGTATATTATACATATTTATATAGAACAACCAGATAGAGTAAACGCCTATGTTCATCACATGAAATAAATGCTTGCCCTGGGTAGGAATCGTATCCACGCCTTTTTGGCCCATAAGTCAGGGTCGCTAACCGTTGGGATGGCTCAGCGGTTAGTGACCTTCATGTCTCGATGACGAGAAATTCAGAATATACGGAACACCGAGTTAGCTCTACATATACTTACAGAACCTACAGAAGAGAGATGATTCAAACATTACATCTTAGGGAGAGCACAACCATATGTTCCAAAACTCTACCTTGTTTCTGGCAAATGGGAACGTGTACAAGAATTCTGAAATTCCAGAAGACCATCAGGCGACCGCAATATTGTCATTCATCATATAATTTAAACTTTTAAAGCAAGTACCATAAAGCTTTAGTCTCGTCACTTTTTATTATTGAGGTAGTGTCCAAGGTCCATTAGGTACATGATTTCTGTGATGATACCTATGCCTACAACAGTAAGAATTTCTGAGCGAAGTGAGCGAAATTAACAAGATGAAACAAACGTTTTATTTTTACGACCGCTTATAAATAATCTCAAATCTTCACATTTTACCAAAACTCATAGCTCGCACGAACCTAGCCAAATGTTTGCTCCTAATACCTTTAATAATTCACCAAAAACAATGTAATCCCGGCAGAGAGCTCCAATATCGTACAAATCCGATTTGGCTAAACTAACCCCATTAAGGGGAAGAAATACCCATGACTAATATCAATTTCCCGTAGCTGCCTTTATGGCATCCCATATTCATACTGATATGTAATGGAAAGTCAGTACCTAATGTTTGTAGGCAGAGTTCACGGACACGTTCCGATTAATATAATTGATTAAGGTCAAGAACATGAAAGGAATTTCTCTGAATCTTTTTTGTATATAATGAAAGGAATTGGGGGAGGCCTTTGCCCAGCAGTGGGACAGTACAGGTTAAATAAATAAAAGTCAGCGTCGTCCTAGATAATCGACATACTGACTGACAAATAAACGTGTCATCCGAGCCACTGTCGTGGCACGTTTATTTGTGGTACTTTAGGTGGTATAAACCATTTAGCTATGTCAGAGGCCTTCAAGCGGCTTAAAAACTGTGACACCAGGGCTAGCCATCCGACCTATACGAACTTACTATCGTCGTCGTGTAAGAACTAAGAATTTGAGCAGCTGATCTTTTTCGCGATTTCAGGGTTGTCCCATAACAAAAGCAGTCCACAATTCATCATCATCATCTTCTTGCCCTTGTCCATTGCCCTTGCCATTTCCATTTGCCATTTCTTTTGCCATTTCACTCAATCATACCTACGTCATATCATCATTAAATCCTTTTTCTCACATAATTATCATCTTTCACAAAATTCATTATTTTTTGGTCAACTTTGCTCTAAATTTCTGATCCATTTTTTTTAAATAAGGTTTAGGATCACTTACTGAGCATAACATCACAAAATGCTGACAGATCTAGGTGGAGCTTCATTCGCCATCTTGAAAAAACATTTTTGGCCGATATCTCGGAAACTATGCACTTTAGGGCAAAAGTCATGAAAACCATTTTTGTAGAGAATAAAATTTCGCATCTTTTGTTGCCAGCACACTTTTTTGTAAAACTTTCCGTTTACGATTTCTGGTCCATTTTAAAAAACTTCTTTTAATTACCTTTGATAGCCCCTCTACGTTTCAAAGTAAAAGCCTGTCTTGAAACTACTCGTATCGCATTACAGTTCAATTTGCTGAAAGCTAAGCTACTGTTTCAAACTCTACTCCCAACCAAAACTCTCACAATACGAAATTTGTTCATCCGAACAAAATGTAAATATAATTCTTCCAGTCTCCTTAACATGCGGAAATATTGCATATTACGGCTGCGATTCGTTTTCGATACGTTTAACGTTGCGAAGGTGTTATGGGTTTGGGGGTTTTTGATAATATTATGGTGTTAGGCAGGTAGATTGGAAAATGGAATTCAAAATTGATGTTTTTGTAGCTGGATACGCCACTTTATGTCACACGAATGGTAGGGAAAACAAGGAGGCAAACCGCGTGACCTGACTGTGACGTCATGCGGGTCTCAAGAGCTGCTAGCTTCATAACATGTATTCAAAAAATGTATTCGTATAAGCAAATATTAAAATTCCCGAAATTACCAAAAAGAACTTCCATAAACCGTATTTTACAAAACTTGAAATTATGTCCCTGGTGTCTATCTATATATTCGAAATATGTAAATTTGTCAAAAAGCACCTGACTATTTCAACAAAGCGTCTGATAAATCGCTCAAAATCAGATCACAATACAGACATAAACTCGTGGGATCAGTCCAACTTAGCAATGCATAGTTCCAGCCCGCATTCTATGGCTATAAAAATATTTAATAAACTGCCAAATAATCTAAAAGATATCGAAAAGGAAAACTGTTTTAAAAAACAACTAAAAATTATTCTATTATCCAAATGTTATTACACATTAGACGAATTTTTTAACGATAATCTAGAAAATATAATAATAAATCGTTCCAATACGAATCATACAAATAATAAAATTGCCATACCCTTATCAGGGTCATATGTATAACTATACAAAACATGTTAATTAAGAACCGCATGTAAATTTCATATGTTGCAATAAATGATTTGACTTTGACTACCAGTCGATGACAATCATCAAGAAGTTTCGCAGCCCGCTTCACTTTTCCAAGCGCAGTTTCCAGTAATCTTTTTTGTTAAACTTACCGTTTACGAATTATGGCCAATTTAATGAAGCGGTTTTTCTATCGCGGCCGATATCTCTTGAAATATTGGTTCGTCGCCGCTAGTATAGGTTAATCAATAAAAACCGGCTCATTAAATTCTATTTTTACTGAGCTATAAGAACCGCTTGTCGAGAACTAAATGAGTTTACAAACAGTCAAAAGTAAGTTTCCACTTTTCCAGGTATTCCAGCACTTGTGTTCAGTTCTGTATTTGTTAACTGAGAACGCAGCTGAAGTTTCATACTGCACTCAGAACTATTGATTACTCGTATAACTGGGCAATACAAGTTTCTTTTGAAATTGAAATTGAAATATATTTATTGGACAACATTGTTTGCAAAAACTGTCGGATGAGTTACCGTAAATGAAATTACAAACATGAGTTTTTGGATGTAACTGTGGGTTCCAAACTCGGCTAAGCCTGTTTTTAACCGACTTCCAAAAAGGAGGAGGTTCTATATTCGTCTGTATGTATTTTTTTGTGTCTGTTCATTTGTTCATCGATAATTTCGCCAATTATTGTGAACCGAATCGAAAAAAACATTTTTTAGTTCGAAAGAGCACATACTCTCGAAGTGGTCCCATTTAAATTTGAGCCGTTTTTGAAAAATCTATTTAACACTTTATTGCACACCATTTGTACAAAAGGAGGACTTAACGCTAAATAGCATTATCTACCAGTCAAAACGACAAAATAAATAATAATGTAAACGATTCGAGCGAAATATTCGAATTTTGTACACGATGGAAGGCGGTTTTACCATTTTTTGGGAAAAAGAATTATTTAGTAACCCAGGTGGGGAATTACCTAAACATACAGTGTGCGCGCTCTTGTTTACAATTGTTCTTTCTGACTGTTTCTTTCTAAAACGATTGCAAAGTAAAGTTTCAATTATTTACAACCGACTTCAAAAAGAGGATCTCTATTTGACTCAATGTTTTTCTGGTAATGTTCATAGCGTAATTTGACTGAACTACATCTTCGTCGTCATTTTAGCTATAGTCGACATCTACTACTGGACATAGGTCTCTCCTATAGATGTCTAATAATACCAGTTCGGAACGGCTGGCATCTTTGTTTTATTGGATTTGCAAACTTCTAGCGCTATATGGTTATGTACGCTTTGATACGCTTTGGTACGCTTATGTACGCTTGGTAGCGTATAAAGCGTTTTAAATTATTTGTAAGCGGAAGAGGCGCCGTGTCCCCAATTTACTTGTTAAAATGTTGACCGATGCTGTTTTAAAATATACGATAAACCGTCGGAAAATGTAAACGAAACTTTCAGCTCAAAAGAAAATAGATCCGTGTACATTTTAAATTTCAAAATAGTATTATGTATAGGTAAGGTACGATGAAAAGTGTTTTATACACTATCTAATATAGGATGTAGTTTAGGATGGATTAAATACATAATGTTTTTGTACGACATTATATAGGTAATTATATCATTACGAGTTGGACATATGGTATTATCAAGACCACGCGATCGCGCTGGATGTTCCAACCGGTGATCCAAAAAGGAGGCCTATTTCCAGCATTGGACGTTCTATTGCTAATGCATGTATGTTAATCATTACCCCTCATTTTTGTTACCAAAATGGTGAATAGGAACCAAAATCTAAGTAATTCAATTTGCTTAAAAGTACTATAAGCCCGATTACAGAGGCGCCATCGTAATTATATTAGCTAAATAGCATAGTTCTGTTTCTTTTTCACTTTAGGCATTCAATAGAGAGAACGCTTTTTACGTTGCTAATAAATTTACGCTGGCGCTTCTGTAATCGGTGGTAATGCATTTTTGCAATGTGCACTTAAGTCTGCGCTAGACCGTTTGTCATGGGCTACGTATATTAAAATTTGCTAAATGATTTTACGTCGGATATTGACCGGATATTTTAACCAAACTAATGGCGCTACCCCATAATCGTCGAACCACGCGGCAGTACAAAACAAAACAAGATGTAATTAAAATTTAAAAAAAAAAACCTACTGCAGCTAAAAAAAAGAGCTGATTATTTTGAAAATAATAGCAGGACCGAATTTCATCTACGAACCATCACTAGAAAACTTGTTTTGAAATAAATAAAAACCACATCCAAATCGGTTTCAGAGCTACGAGTACAGTGCCACGGAAAAACACACACAGAGATCAGTCAAATTTCAATTATATTTTAACTATTATGTTGTTTTCGAGGGCTAATAATAATTTTTCGCAAAAATGGCAAAACCGCCTTCCATCATGTACAAAATTCGAATATTTCGCTCGAGTTAATTACATTATTGTTGATTTTTCGAAAACAGCTCAGCCGATTTCTGTAAAATTTTTATGGGTGGTCCCATTAAAATTTTACAAGGAAGTTACCTTTTTGAACTAAAAAAGAATTTTGCGATTCAGTTCACAATTGGCGAAATTATTGATGAATACACAAAATAAAACATACAGACGAACATAGAACCTCCTCCTTTTTGGAAGTCAGTTAAAAAACATCTTATCATCGCATAAGATCACACCCGTATCCGGCAGATTCCACCCTCGCAATCCCTAGTACATATCTCACGGTGTCAGTTACATTGCGGAGGCAGCTCGACTGGGGATGCAAATTGCGCTTGTTTACGAGCAATGTACTGTTCTGTTTGATTTACAACCTGAATCGCGACGAGCGGGGTACAGGTGGCTTATGAATGCGAGATCTCATGCTATTTGTTTACAAATCATGGCTGATATGAACGAAAATGATTTTGATTTTGGAATCCTTACTTCGTTACGAATATTATGAAAGAAATGACGCCGCTAAGTATGTATTATACCAAAACCTGAATAAATAATAATTGTTTTTCGCAAAAAATGGCAAAACTGCCTTCCATTTGTACAATATTCGAATATTTCGCTCGAATTGTTTAAATTATTGTTGATTTATCAAAAACAGCACAGCCGATTTCTGTAAAATTTACAGAACCACCTTGGGCGCATACCCTTTCGAACTAAAAAAAAACTGTTCGATTCGGTTCACAATTAGCGAAATTATCGAACATACACAAAAAAATACATACACACGAACATAGAACCTCCTCCTTTTTGGAAGTCGGTTAATGAATTAGTTATCACGGGTGGATGATGATGAGAATTTTTGTGTAAAAATTCTATCATCATCTTGGTTTTAAAAACAAGACAAAAAGAAGACAAATTACCTAATGAAATAAATTCGAGGCAAGTAAAGTGAAGCATTGTATCCAAAATGACACAGGTCAGAACGTACTTTTACTTTTAGGTCAAAAATGGTGTAAAAGAAACCACCTTCGCGAGTAGGTATCATAATGTTCACTTTGCGCCCTCGGGTAGAAAATGACAAAAACGTCCAACGCAACTACAATTTCTCAGCTCATTTCATCTTATAACAGAACATAGATTACCCCTATAGAATCCGCAAAGACGTTTCAAGCTGGAGACAAAATAACGGATTGGCGAGTACTGTTCAGCATCAGCAGTTTTGAAACTTAATAATATTTAATCTAACATAAAAACAGTAACTATACTAAGCGCCACACAAATCGGCGGATGAGAAGTTAGCCGCAGATGACACTTCGCCGTGATTCGCTAATTATTACGCATGTGTGCACAATGCGTAGGGAGCGCGCGGGAGGCATGAGGTTGGCGGGCGGGTGTGCCCGGCGCGAGTCTGTTCTGAGCATAACTTCCCATCCGCCGATTTGTGTGGCGCTTAGTATATGTCATAAATTGAAGTTGTCAAATCATAATTCTTGGGTCTGTAAACACGAGATGAGTCATTGCGCAGTACCAAATTCGTTACATCAGCTACACGAGGAAGGCAGTTTGTGTTGTAGCTAATTTCACAGAAAACCAAAAAGTTATATTCAGCCTATACCTGTGATACATTTAATACGCACTTAAAGCAACAGTGTTCAACAGAGAGATTTTTTTTAATGAATCAGGCTTTACTTTGCGGCAGTTCATCTTCAAATTCTTGTTTTGAATAAATATTTAGTGTATTTCCGCTCTGTCGTGGGCATATAAGTGAAGGGTACCATTCAAAAACCAAATTAAATCACAAACAAAATTAGTAATTAATCATCAAATCAACAAGGATTGGGTTTAGCGCAGCCGGTAGCTTAATTCACAGGCGACAAGATTGTTGTCCTTCATTCGGTCTATTATTATTATTAGGGTTCCGTACTCAAAGGGTAAATACGGGACCCTATTACTAAGACTCCGCTGTTCATCTGTCCGTCTGTTTGTCTGTCTGTCACCAGGCTGTATCTCATGAACCGTTATACCTAGAAAGCTAAAATTTTCACAGATGATGTATTTCTGTTACAAATACTAAAAACAGAATAAAATTTATTTTTAAGGGTGGCTCTCATAGAACAAACCTGAATTTTTAGCAGTTTTTCGCAGCTTCAAGCTTCTAGCTTGAAATATGCACAGAAATTTTAGTTGTATATTCACTTCAATAATAAATAATTAAATTAAAATAAATATTTAAGGGGGGCTCCCATACAGTACGGAACCCTTCGTGCGCGAGTTTGACTCGTAGTTGGCCGATTATTGATTTTCATGATCTTATCTATTCAGCCCACCCACTGCTGAGTATATAAGCCTTCTCTCTTTTTTGCCATTCTTCCGATCCTGTGCTAGCTTCAAGCTAGACCGATATTTCTCTGAATTATCTAACCACCAACGTTATCTAAGCAGGGTAACCTGTGAGTAGTAGCTGCAAGATCTAATGTTTTACAGCGCCCGTCCATTTCTCATTCTGTGAGACAATGTAAGCGCTCGATAATACTCAGCGACAGCGGTGATATGTGACTCTCCTTGGTATTTTATTAAAGTTCAGAACTTTGATTTAGATCAAACAAATCGATTAAGGGTGTAGAAATGGATGTTCCAGACAACAGGTCATACTTCGAATGGTGCCTTTCTAGGAGCTGGTTGTAGGGGAAGAGGAAAGAGGTTACCACCAGGTTCCCTCCTGTTCTCACGGCCTAGATAGAACCGGTCATACTTCGAAAGGCATAAGACGATAAAGCAGCAAGGCGTCACTCCACCAGGATTCTGTTTTCACTGTACTAAACCAGCCTTTTTAATGGTCCACTGCAGGACATAGGCCTACCCATGATGGGTAATTAGGCCATATCAACCACGCTGGCCCAGTGCGGGTTGGTGGGTTCACACACGCCATTGAATTTCTTCTACGGACATATGCAGGTTGCCTCACGATGTTTTCCTTCACCGAAAAGTCAGTTGGTGTGAAATTCCGTACATAAGTTCTAAAGAAACTCATTGGTTAGACAGGGATTGTACCCACGACCTCAAGACCACCACGGCTTTCACTGGGTTTAGAAGAACAGGTGTTTACCTCGAAAGGCGCCTCTCCATGGTGCTTGTTGTTGAGGATGAGGAAGGAGCAGAGCGGCCCGCGCGCGCGGATCGCCGGTGTCACCTCCACCAGGGTCTCATTCTCGCGGATCAGCCCGTGGTAGCCCTCTTCAGGCTCCGCCAGTTCCAGGTACGGTGTGTCTGGAAAGAAGAGAAATCACGTTAGAGCAGCGAAAGTAAAAACAATGCCAAGTTGATGAGTTACAGATGCCTACATTACGTTACGATAGTACTGATAGTAGCTGCTGTAGTCCGGCAACTTCATGCGCGACCTCAGAAGAATTACAAGTAATAGAAGTATTACTAAATTTTACTCAAATAAAAACGGCGTTATAGCTGTCTTCTTCATATCTGGTTACGCGAGAGTAAGTGGAACAAAAAAAACACAATGTCTGTCGCATACGTCAGAATCATCAGTTGGAATGTCAAAATGGTTAAAATTTGGTTAGATTAGGTCATTTGTCTTTTTCGGAAATTTGAACCCTCTTGTTCCAGTAAGAAGGTTCAAATCTCTGATCATTTTACCTTCCTACTTTTTACCTTTTTGATTTTGGACACCCGAGATAGCTTAATGCTAGTTTGTGAAACCCTTCGAAATTACGTAAGTTCGGGAGTATGTGCATCTTTATCTAACACCTTTTAAATTTCAAATTTAAAATGGGACAAAGTGATGTATTTCTCTTGCTATTTTAGTACTGTTTCTAGTACTTTGTTCTTATTCTATGTGCCATATATACTGTCCCGCAGGGGTGACAGACGGTCGCGGGGACGAGGTACCCAAGATGTCAGCGGGTAGCGGGTGGTGTAGCGGGGAAGGGAAATAATGCTTGAATGACGCGGAGTTACTACTACTACCTCGTCCCCGCCACCGTCTGTCACCCCGCGGGACGGTTGCGCACGAGGTTGCCGGACTTTAGTTGTTAGTTGAGGTGTCGCAAGTTGATGCATGTATTTCTTGCTGTATGTATTTCTTGTTGCCATACCCTTATCATTGTCATATGTATAACTATACAAAACATGTTAATTAAGAACCGCATGTAAATTTCATATGTTGCAATAAGTGATTTGACTTTGACTTTGTTTTTTTTTGCGTATGTTCATCGATATTTTGGCCAATTGTAAACCGATTTAATTTTATTTTTATTCTGAAAGGGTATCTATATTTAAATAGGTATATATTTTATATGTATACTCCCGAGGTAGTCCCTTTTTAAATTTTATCAAAATCGGCTGAGCCGTTTTTATAAATCAACAATATTGTACATGGATGTCACATCGATTCGTGAAAACTAAGTATTCGAATTCTATACACGGTGGAAGTCGGCGCAACCATTTTTTGCGAAAAATAATCATGTTATTAGGTAAATAAAAACAGCGAAATATTATTAGCTAAACAAAATATCGACATAACAACTCCCCACAACTGGCAGTCACATCACATTTTCACTTGATTATCCCCATACATATCTAGCTCGTGAGTCTATAAAAATCCTACAAAGCGTACGCTATGATGAAACAATTTCCTTCCTTTGTATCCGACACCCCCGAATAACCACCCTTAACTCCCTGGCCCCCTTAGCAGAGGCTCTGTCTGCCATCCGTAAGCTATGAAGCCGCAAACTGCAAAATCAACTATTTAAGCTATATTTTTTTAACCTATGCTCTCTCACTGCAGCACCCCTGCATGTCCCCTGCACCCCTAGCATGGCAAAGGGTCAAATTGTCTTTCCGCCAATTTATCCCCTCGGAGTGGAAACAAAGTATGAATTGACATTGACAACTAGATGATATAGTCTTATCCCTTTGCCATGCTAGACGACGTCTGCACTTCCTGCCAACGTTTCGGGAAAGTGTCTTAAGATCACCACCCCATCGTTTAATGTACAATAGTAAAACTGGCTAAATGTGTGCGACAGCAGTCGGTTAGCCGCTCTTGGTGCCAGACCTCTGTTTTTTTGAAACAAGTGGAGTTTTTAATTTAATTTGTGGTACTTGATAACGAATACAGATATCTAAAATTTAATAACACAAATAGAATTGAAGAAGCACTTTTTTTATCGCGGATAAGTCCTCGCTTGACTACCAACTCGCCTGATAGTAAGCGACGTTGTAGTCGAAGATGAAGCACGCAGACCTAGAAGATACCTATCCGCTCTGACCTTGAAAAGCTTTAGATTATATATCTTATAGGAAACAGGAAAGCAGGAAGACTGTTCTGTTATTGACTTTCTGACTAACAATTTATTTCAGAATAATTAGTAAAAAAATAGAGATGTTGTTTTTTTTTCTATTTCAAAAACTGTAAAAGAAATCGAAAATCTGAAAATAGAGATCGATAGTTTTAAATTTTTAAGTCTATGTGTTCAAGTCATAATCATCTAAATGAGGATGAACTGAATCTATCTTTGTCTAACGAGGTTAAATTTCTAGGAGTTTGGCTCGATAACAAACTAATGTGGAGTACTCACGTCGCCAATTTGACCAAAAAACTTAGTCCAGCGACTTATGCTATAAAAAAGATCAGGGAACTAGCAGGTTCAGCAGCGGCTAGAACCGTCTATTTTGCATACTTCCACTCCCTTTTAACTTACGGTATCTTGTTTTGGGGTTCCGCCGCTGCACGCCATACCAATAGAATATTTATGCTGCAGAAACGTGCTGTGCGTAATATACTAGGACTTAAGAGATTGGACTCATGCAGGAACGTATTTAATGAACTAGGAATTATGACGATGACGGGAGAATTTGTGTACCAAAGCGTTTTATATGTGACTGAGAATTTAGAGAAGTTGGATAAGATTAGTGTTAATGGCCGCAATGGCAGATATAAAAACAATATTGTGCAGCCGTGACGACGACTAACAAAGACATCAAATAGTTTCCATTGCTTAGGTATTGATTTTTATAACAAAATCCCAGAATGTATCAAGCTAAGTCCAAAGAATGACATTCTAAGTTTTGTAAAAAAGCACCTTCTACAGAAGAGTTACTATAAATTAGCAGATGCTATATCTGACAAAACCCAGTTTGATAATGTTTACTAATTGTACTATAATTTACTACTTAAGTTAGATATTATTACTGTTGACGATGCTATTGCTGATACCTTTTGATTGTTTTATTGTTATTTTGATTATTGCTCCTGTGTGTTCAGTTGTTCTGTAATTTTATAATTTTATTTTATTGTATTGACGATTCTAAGCACATGTAATATGTCTATTGAATAAAAACATTTTGAATTTTGACAGATAGCAGCTTTTTAGCTTGGAAACGGCTGTATTATCCCGTCCGTAACGAGGACTCGCAGCAAATCCATCAGGATCGCATCCGATCAGCCGCAGGGCAGGCAGTATAATCACAGTATAGGTTGAATCAAACCTATCGGCGGCTGCGAAGTTAGCAGTACTGTATCTAGGTAAGCAAATATGACATTGTTGAGCAATGGACTTACGGACTCCTTCGCACATCTACGCTCCTCTCTGCGTTGGTGGAATCTGGTCCTAATGCTTTCCAAACATTGTTGATTTCTATCAAAGAGTCAGCCCTGAATCACGGAACAATGTACACGAATTTTCGTCAGTTGTGAATTTTTTTCGCGCCATTGTTCAATTTCCATTTCATTTGCAATATTTCATTTCGACGCTTGATGATGTGCGAATATAATGCGTGATATTTTTATATCCACACGTGTGCTTTCAACCCTTGCTATGTAATTATTTGTATTGTATTTGAGTAGAGTATTTTTCATAACATAATCTTAGATTAAGGGTTAACCCTTTAACCGCCAGACTATATATCAGTTGTCGTGCCACTAGCGCCAGGCAAGTTTATCGAATTATAAATACCTACAGTTAAAGTGACGTGATAATGTTTTAGGTTATTGACCTCGATTTATTTAATAAAACAAAAACTAATTAGCAACAATTTAGCTAATTATGAACATATCTTCATAAAATACAGCGTAATGATTTAAACATGTAGGTTAAAAGCGCAGTCGTAAATACACGACTGTGGCGGTTATTTAGTAGAACACAGTTGTCGGATGAATCCGACCATGGCGGTTAAAGGGTTAAAAAAACGTAGTAGACGCAAGTCAGTACACGTGACCTGATCGAAAATTCGTAAGACGGCGCAGGGCGTTTGCGCGAGTGTGCGTCTGTGATATTGTATTTTACCACATAAATGATAGTACTTAATAAGTTCAAGTTTTCACTTCTGCCGGCACTCCCTGAGTGCAACTCGTTATTTTTTTTTATCAGGGGCTCTATTTTTATACATATTCTATGCGTAAATGGTAATGAGGCCTAGTTAGAGCAGGAGCGACCATCGAACATCTGCATTAGTTAGAAAGGAATAGCGAAAAGTCAGTTTCTATCCGTTAAAAAAATCTATAAGGAAGGCTTTTTTTTTTAATAAAAAGGAAGGAATTTTGCTGAATAAAAAATTTGTAGCGATTATTCTATATAGCCTTATTCTAAATAAAAAATTACAAGTCATCGTCTCAAAAGATTTTCCACAACATTTTCAACATTTCTGTTGAAATATCCAACATTTCTCGCTTGACGCCCCAAAAAATACTTCCATGAAAGATTAATGACTTTCGCATTCAATCACGGCATTTTTCCGTTAAAGGGTTTTATGAAGCCTTCAAAGTCTAATTTATATAAATGGTCGTGAAATTCACATTTTTCTCGCTTTACATTGTTTGTAAACATACATTTTAATTACCAATTTGTTGTTAGAATGTTCTACAAGTAATTAGTAGCTAGCTGATGAGGTTCATTTAACATCATAATTAATTCCCAGCAACTATATAACTCACTTTATTTCGAAGTTCGTACGACGCAAAATTGATTGCAAACGTAACGTACGGTATATGGTAAACGTGTGTGGTAAATATTAAATTACTGTAACGTAATATTGAACATGTTACCTTTGAAGACAAAATACTTCGTATACGAATTACGCCGTCCTTTGCGACCTACTCATGATTTCAGCAAAATAACTCCAGTACCTTTCTAATATTTGCCAAAGGACTCTACCTTATTACCTTAGTAAAAGTGGCGCCCAACGTGGGGCGAACAAAAATCTTTTTTTGAGGCATATTCGTACGATAACATTTACAAAGAAAGAAACCCTGCGGGTTTTGTACGGTTCTCTGAGCACTTTGTGCTTTCCGGACACGGTAAGCAAAAAATGTTTACATTTTATTTTCTTGCTTGTTTTATTTGGCATTACACGAGTAGCGAATTGAGAACTGCGAGAGAAGCGGAATGGCTGTCATCTGTGAATGATAACGTTTGATTTCCGCTTCAATGGTAACTGGGAAAAAGAACTAGCGTTTATTTGTATCCGCTTTTTAGGGCTCCGTACCTGAAAAGGAAAAAATGGAACCCTTATAGGTTCAATTTGTTGTCTTTTGTCCGTCGGAGTTAAAGAGTTAAAATTAAAGCCGAATAAGCAGATTTTTATAGTACCTTGCTGCAGCTGTGGAAAAATGAAACTTCTTAGTTATCGTGAAAAAACAAACGTACAACAGCTTCATCCATCAATCAGCCATAGGAAGTCCACTGCTGGACATAGGCCTCCACTATGGATCTCCAATAAGACCAGTTAGTGCTAGTTTGCATCCAACGAGGTCTTAATGAGGTCATTCGTCCACCTTGCTAGGTGGACGTCCTATGCTGCGCTTGCCGGTACGTGATCTCCACTCGAGAACTTTTCGACCCTATCGGTCATCAGTCCTCCGCGCTATGTGCCCTGCCCACTGCCATTTCAACTTGCCAATCCGCTGGGCTATGTCGGTAACTTTGGTTCTTTTACGAATCTCCTCATTCTTGATTCGATCTCGCAGAGAGACTCCGAGCACAGCCGCTTATGTCGCATAAAATCACTCATTTCGACACTCACAAGGTAATCAAAACCTATACTTCCCGTTGATCTAAGAGTATATTTGGGACTAAAAATTATATTAACTAAATTTTTACCCAATTTTATCAATGACTAGCTTCACTCTAAGGTTTTAACAATTCCACTATTTGTACGGAACCCTCGTTGGACGAGTGTGACTCGTACTAGTCCTGTTTTCTTTTTCTGATTTGGTTGTTTCAACGCACAGATTTTAAATTCAAACAACACGTTGGGCGCCACAGATATTGTGTTTGCGTAACATATGCACATAGGCCGGTTAGAAATGCCCCGGGGAAGGTGGAACTAACGAGCTATTTGCCGGATTCAGCTTCGGGTGTTTTTGTATGCGAAAGGGATATGAAAATAGTTGTACTGTATTGGGAAAATCTTTATTTGAAGTGACACTCTTAGGTAAACGAAAGCGGTAGAAATTGGATTGAATTCAATTTCCAATATGTGTCTAAGCAGCATATGACTGTGTCTGATACTAAACATAAGTAAAATTTTGTTATCAGAAATTGTGAACTTGAAACGGTTACCAAATTTACAATAAGTGTTATTTTTGCTCGTTTCAAAATGCAAATTCTATTCAAAAATCTATTACACTGTTTAGCCAAAGCATAAATGTTTAGCCAAAACTTTGCTATACCCTATGAAACAGGGTGATATGTACCTGTAAGTTTGTTAGTCTTATATTAAGATCTAATTATAATTACGAGTATGTGATCTCACTAAATAAATAAATATCTAAATATCAAATAAAATTGAACTTTTGTCGTCCTGCCGGGCACGAAATAATTCTTTCGATGTGTTAGAACAAGACAGAGTCATGGTGAAGTATATGTCTGTCACTTTTTCACACGTCGAAAGAGCTGTTTTTGTAGTCGTATGCTAAGTTAGCTGGTCGTTCGTTGTTTCAGTTATAGGACATCCACTGCCGGATATATTTGCTGATGTATTAAGTATAACTTTTTCAAGCAACTAAGGTCAAATAGAGAATGGTATGCTAGTTCTGATTTAGATTAGATGGAAAATATAATAAGGTAAACTGAATTTCGTAAACGACACGAAATATTGAAAAACATCATGTTGCAGCGCTGTGACTCCCTGCATTTGGTATTTCATTCATTCACTATGAAGTAGAGCAAAGTAGTTATTACCCAGAGGCTTCGTCTAATGCTAGTTGAACCAAAGCCACAGGACCAGGACACACTAAGCAATCTTTTTCTCCTTTTATGTTTTGGTGTCGCATTGTTGTGCATTTGCCAGTGTCGAATAAGTTTTAATAATTTATGATATTTTATCAAAATAGTCACGGTCGTAGTCACGTCATAGTCCAATAAAGTCACGGTCAAGTCAAAACATAGCCCAAGTCATACCTCAGTAAAGCAGTGGAGACTTTACTAGTGGCGTCTATGGAGTTTTGGTAACAACACGGCACAACTGGATAGACCACATTATAACACTTGTCTACACTCATGCACGTAAAACGTAAATCAGCTCGTAATCAACGAAATACCACAATTTTTCACTAATTATCACTGATAGAAACACGAGTTTAACAAAATGACACAATGCGGCGACATGATTTTTCCGCGTTGCCGCCAAAACTCCCACAATGCAGTCAGAGCTAAAATACATCTCAGCAAACTGCATATTCAAATTAAACTAGGTTTTTCACTGACCTGAAGCTGTTAAAGTGTCATTTAATCACTTGTGACAGCGTAGTTTTACGCCGGGCCACATATTGGACGGTGACTTGCGTCCAAGCTTGGCTACGAATTGAATAGCCAATCAGACTCAATTTATTGTTGTTCGGTTTGCGCCCAATGTCAGTCCAAGATCGATCCAACATTAGAGTGTCGTCTTAGTTCCAACCAAGACCAATGTGTGACCAAAGTGTCCCGGTTTTATGTGATTAAAGTAGGTATACAGTAGGGCAAGTAGCGTAAGTAAAGTGCATTGGAGGTCTCCCTACGGTATCGAACAAATAAGGAGATCAAGGTTACCAACATAGCAAAGCGAATTGGCAAGTCGATATGGCAATGGGCAGGGCACATAGCAGGGAGAACTAATGAAGTTGGAAAGTTCTCGAGTGGAGACCACCGTACCCGTAAATGCAGCGAAGGAATTCCACCCACGAGATGAACCTCGTTAAAATCACAAGGTGATACT
The DNA here is from genome assembly GCA_964007245.1 of Hypomecis atomaria. Classification (NCBI taxonomy): domain Eukaryota; kingdom Metazoa; phylum Arthropoda; class Insecta; order Lepidoptera; family Geometridae; genus Hypomecis; species Hypomecis atomaria. The sequence continues at coordinate 14,242,368 of OZ023305.1, forward strand.
AGATAAATTATGAAATTAAATGTGAGTAGTACCCAGACAAGAAAATCTGAATCCTGGACACAACGTCTTCCAACGAGTCAGAAAATTACATGTACAAAATGCCAATATATGTAAAATTAACATTTAATGATACAAAATTTGGAAACTATTATTTTAGTCATATCGAGTAGAGTATAAAATAATAACGTTTATACTACATTTCAATTTGTATGCTTTAGTATAAACTACACGCTGCATACGAGCCGTGAGTTTCATAAAAAAACACTGCATAATTTCTGCTGCAGTGAACGAAGGGGCAGGAATATGCAAGTTTGGATTACAGCTATGTTGTAAGACTAGGAGTATTGAAGCTGCATCGTACTTTGAACAAACATTAAACATTTTTACTTAGTTATTACTCAGAAGCAGAATAAAAAAAAGGTTGTGTGGTTTTATGAAACCACGGTAAAAGTGAAACTTTTACTAGCACAAATGAGTAATAGTGTATACACTACACGGTCAGCTGATGCGAACCATAGGCGCCGCTATATTGGCCTCGGCTGCTCTGTCGAACATCTTTCACTTTACCCCTACTCCGCGGCCGACCATCACGCGACATGCAATAGATGGACGAAAAATTTTGAGGCGATGTAATAAAAGCTTAACTTTAAAAAGTATTAAAATGTACGTGTGCATACATACTATTTTATTAAGAAAACAATTTTTTGAATCCAGGTAAATTCTTACAAATATTTAAAATTCTATTGTGGTTGGTTTGGTACTCTTTCACGCAGAAGTAGAGCAACAGACAGACTACATTTTTGGCATAGATGTAGTGCAAATTACCCAGAAGAAGGACGAAGACATAGAGGCAGACCACCAGCCCGATGGTCAGATGATGTCATCAAACATGTCGGGAGGCAATGGATGAGGCTAGCACAGAACCGGAAAGAAAAACGAGAAGGAGGCTTATACCACAGCCCGGACACTCCGCGATTTTTCATACAAAATCTGCTGTCTTACGCACACCTACACAGTACTTACTCACAGACAACACACTTACGCACGGTCGCTACACGCGCATTTGTGTGCGGAATGTCTATGGCTGTCAGTGATCACCACAACGTGACGACATGCCGCGTGAGTGAGACAGTTGCGTACTTAATTTGCAAAAATGAATATTAATCTAGTGCTTAAAAAAGTATAACAATTACTTAATTTGGAAGCATTTTAACAAAAAGTAACCGATCTACTTCTTTTGTAAGATAATATCAAGAGGAAGTTACCAAATATTGTAAAATAAGTTCCTATTATTTATCCTTAGGGAAACATTAAAATTTCTTGTTTTGTTACGTATCATTGATATTCAACCATACACAGTACAAGTGTTCCCTATTGTCACAGTCTAGGTAGTTTTTATTAGAAAATCCACCGGCCAGTGCAGCCCGCGCGCAGAGTACACGATGCGGTACGTAGCGCGGGGTGGAAGTGAGGAAGACTCAAACGGGTGGGGGGTAACGAGTGGCCGTTCTATACGTAGTATTATTATATATTCTTTGCTTATACTCAGCAGTGGGTGGAGCAGGCTTAATAGATAGATAGATAGTGCAAAGGTTGAAGAGAGACATAGGTTACTTTTTATCCCAGAAAAATAACAGGTATCTAAAATAAAATTCAAGGTATTTGTATATTTGTAGGTTATAAGATATGTATATTATGTTTTTTTTTTTATAATATACCTTTGTCTGTTTATTTTTATTATTGTATCTAAGTATTTCACAGTATTTATACACCACCGACCGTATTTCTATTTTTCATGTCCAGACCATCTAAAGGTTGCCTGGTAGAAATCGCCAAAGGCGATAAGGCCGACCTTGTACATTTTTTTTTTGTGTAGTGTCTATTGTATGTTACTGTAATTTATGGTGTACAATAAAGATATATTTATTTTATTTATTATTATTTCTCTGGGATATGACAAAAATACCCATAGCTTTTCCATTTCTTTGTAACAAAGGACGTAAGTGTAAAGATATACTGAACATGTACTAAATATAATAAACATATCCAATACATCCGTTATTCAGGCCGTATATCGTATGCATTACACGTGTCGTGTACGTGATCTTTGATCGACATCCGTGGACCAATAAAAGGCTTATTTCCAAATAGTTTTAGATAGCTACAAGTGCTACAACATAACCAATTTACGGAAGGAAAAATGGTACAGGTGAAAATTCGATACGGTAGGAATAGAATAGATTGGATACTGTTTATTTTACTCCATTCTTTTTTTACCGTCTTCCAAAAAGGAAGAGGTAGGTACTATGTTCGACTGTGAGCTATTTAGGGTTCCGTACTCAAAGGATAAAAACTGGACCCTATTACTATGACTTCGATGTCCGTCTGTCTGTCTGTCACCGGGCTGTATCTCATGAACCGTGATAGCTAGGCAGCTGAAATTTTCACAGATGATGTATTTCTGTTGCCGCTATAACAACAAATACTAAAAACAGAATAAAATAAATATTTAAGGGTGGCTCCCATACAACAAACGTGATTTTTAGTAGTTTTTTTGCTCGCTATTAATAACGGCAAGAAGAATGGGGGCTCCCATACGGTACGGAACCCTTCGTGCGCGAGTCCGACTCGCACTTGGCCGAATTTTTATGTATATTCATCGATATTTTCGCCAATTATAAACCGATTTTAAAAAAATCTGTTTTACTTAGTAGTATTTTTAAAATTATGTTTAATGTATTAAGTAGTAGCTAAAGTATTGGCAAATCACATAAAACAGTTTAAAAGTTGACTTCATAATTTTATACGAATTTTTGGTTTTTAAACGGTTTGGTTAAACGGTTGAACAACCGAGACCTACAATTTAACGTGTCATCCGAGACAAGGTAGCGCTCAGTTGTAAATTTCACCCGCGGTCACCCATCCAAAGATAGACCGCGCCGAACGTTGCTTCACTTCGGTGATTAACATTAATATTGTATATGTTTTAAGCTATTCATGCAGACATTGTTACAGATGCATTGGAATGAGAATTGCATTTAAAATGTACCACTATTATTATTGCTTCTAATTATTTGTACAGTAATACCCCAGTTTACTCGAATATCACTAATTAAACGCATATAACTCATTAGCGTTGAATTTGCTCATTGGATTATATGAAAATAAATTTCAATTATCGGTATTTCGGTGTGAAATACAATTTTGGACGATATCATTTAGCATTTATTCTGAACTAGCGATCCGCCCCGGCTTCGCACAGGTGTATTATTCATATAAACCTTCCTCTTGAATCACTCTATCTATTGAAAAAACCGCATCAAAATCCGTTGCGTAATTTTAAAGATATGAGCATACATGGGGACAGACTTCTATAATTAATTCTATTCTAAAGAATTCCATAATTATAATATTATTAAAAGTATTGTTATCGGACGTTTTCAAGAACATGTAATGTGTCTACGAAATAAAGAGAATTTGACTTTGACTTTGACAGACAGCGAGAAGCGACATTGTTTTAGTGATAGTGATCTATACCAATATTATAAAGAGGAAAGATTTGATTGTTTGTTTGTTTGCATTGAATAGGCTCCGAAACTACTGAACCGATTTGAAAAATTCTTTCACTGTTGGGAAGCTACACAGTCCCCGGGTGTTATAGGCTATATTATATATTTAAAAAAAATAGGGAGGCTGCTAGTTTCTGAATAATTTTTTAAATATCAATTTGAGTATAGAAATAATGCTACGGCAGCACATTCCTTGTTTTACTACGGAACCTTAAAAAGTATTAAAATCATTCAAGAGTGGAGGCTCTTGACGTCACTTCTATAAAAGTGTAGCTAGACAACATCACACGGAACTTCAATACATCATTTATGTAAAAGTCAGAATAGAAAAAATACTCGTCGATTTTTTTTATTAACTAACTGACGGACATTTATTTTTTACCTTATTCTACTGCAAAAATATTCAATGAAAATTTAGAAGAATATCGCATCTAACAAACAAAGAGCTCAAATAAAAACTAGAGCTTTGAGCTGATTACACAAAATACTGCTTTGTGCAGTCTGCAAACAAACTACCAAATTGAAAACATAAAGAACCAAACATACCTAGCAGCTGGTAAATATAATGCAATGGGTAGGATTGGTATATAAACTGTAAATTTCAGTGTACTTGTACAAGTCTGAGGTGAATGCATGCATATCTTTAACCGTCTTCCAAAAAGGAGGAGGTTCTACGTTTGTCTGCATGTATTTTTTTGTATATTTTCATGGATACTTTCACCAATTGTGATCGGATTTACAAAAATATTTTTTTGTTCGCTAGGAAACTACTTTAAATTTTATGGAAACCGGTTGAGCTGTTGTTGAAAAATCAAAATCAATGTAAAAATGGCATACATTCATTTAAGCGAACTATTCGAATTTTGTAAACGATTGAAGTTAGTTATGCCATTTTTTTGCGTAAAATAATTTATATATTTTCGCATTTCATCACAAAACACAGGCTGTTTAAAAATAAAATGCGAAAACTTACTTTAACGTTACGAATAATTATAAAAATAAATTTGTGCCAGCTGACATTTCCTTTATCTTTGAGATGCTGCTTTTAAAGGTTTCGCCATACTGTTGATTCATGTCGAATAATATACATCATATTGATAAATACAAGCCAAAAGCTTTCATAAACCGCTTTCTGACAGCTACACTTGACTTTGACACAAACATAATACCTGTCACACGCAAACATTGCCATGTCATTACCAAAATTACATTTGGCATTCTCCCCAATATTTGGGAATATATTTAAAATTCATACCCTTCAGCCTGGAGACATGTCCTCTAATATTAAACCACATCGAGGGAAATGTTGAAACGAGCCTGACTAGGGTTACCACCATCAACTTTCCAAAAGTCCTTGAGTCAACAACCACAGAAAGTTTTGTGATAAAACGTCACGGTTGTTTAAAGTCATTTAAGTGCACTTAAGGGAATTTTATACGTCAGATACTTACCGTCTCGCTCGTGTAATTTCGCATTAATAAAAATAAAAAAAAGAGAATTTGTATATGAAAATTACGCACGTTATGTATTTTTCGTTTTTATTTGACAGAGTAGATCGAGACTAAAAAAATTGGCCAAGTGCGAGTTGGACTCGCAAACGAAAGGTTTCGTAGGTACCGTATAGGAACCCCTTTAGCCCATTTCAAGTGTCTACTTGGTGCCGTTATTAATATTGTGCATATAACGGCAAAAACTTACGTTTTTGTATGGGAGCCCCTTCAATATTTATTTTATTCTATTTTAAGTATTTGTTATTATAGCGGCAACAGAAATACATCATCGGTGAAAATTTCAGCTGTCTAGCTATCACAGTTCATGAGATACAGCCTGGTGACAGACAGACGGACAGACGGACGGACAGCAAAGTCTTAGTAATAGGGTCCCGTTTTACCCTTTGGGTACGGAACCCTAAAAAGAGATTTTTAGATGTCTTCTATTAAATCACGAGATATCAATACCGACTTTACTGTCGTATATTTTACATACATGTTGATTGATAAATGCGACATGGAGTTGGTTTTTAGTACCTACCTACTCAAACTTTCAAATTTGCGTGTAAGACATCTATCTGGGTCGGTTGAAAAGCTGTTAAAGCCTGTTCTCGTATTTATGTCAGGGTCAAGCAACAAAATTATATAGGTCAAGAAATATCTCCCCTCTAAACAAATGACAATGGACAATTTATTTGCAAGAAATTGGCTAATTCGTAATTTTTTTTCGTCACTAAATGTTGCCTTTAAATTGTTCTCTTCTCATTGAAATTATCCATAGTTTCCCGTATAATAAACGTAATGAAATTTTCCGTACTACGTTTTAGAAAATTTTGCAAAAAAAAAACACGAACAAATTAAATAATGTGCTCAAATCGCAAAAGTTGAAAAACGTTGAGACACATTTCATACTTTTGAAACTTAAAAAGTAAGCACTACATAGTATAAAAAAGTCGCTTCCCGCTGTCTGTCTCCATGTATGCTTATATCTTTAAAACTACGCAACGGATTTTGATGCGGTTTGTTTTAATAGATAGAGTGATTCAAGGGGAAGATTTATATGCATAATAATACACCTGTGCGAAGCCGGGGCGGGTCGCTAGTAAAATATAAAACGGTCGATCCAACTGTAGGCGACAGGAAAATTCAAACCGGTAACTAGTTAAGGATTAACTCTGATATCAGTTTTCCGATACCCTAAGGCAATAAACCCTCTTTAATTCTCCCCGGATGTGGCCAGATGTTTCAAACTAGGCCACCGACCGGGGAGAGCGGACGACATGGCAGCCCCGTGCGGGCTTGACAATGCGAACCATTTAGAAAATGAAAACTGTCTTCCACCGTCCTGGAGACCCGCGAGGGACTTCCGCATATTATTTTTGAAATACATAGCGGTGCTCTGATAAGGACTTGTTAAAACTTCGTTGGAGTTTAGATCTGAAAAGGTTTTGTTACAATTATCTGTTTTGTAAGGCTTGTATTTTTGATATTAGAGCATAAGTGGGTATTACAGTATTTTGATTCTAAAATGTTGTTTATCGCATGAAAAGACAAACCATACTTTAGAACCATATACTAGACACGGTCTAGTCTAAGACTGATAAGTTTAAAACATACCTACGTCACATTTATGCCAAGTTTACAATAAAACAATAATAAAATACTGCAAAATTATATGTGATTGGTATACTTATAAAACATATATTTGCGTACCCATATATATCCAAGTGTCTAGAATACTAGCATTACACAGTATTTAGGACGCTGTAGGAAGGTTTAACTCCAAGTTAAAGAGTAAAAACACTGACTAAGAGTCTCTTAGACCGCTATTATTCAAGGTAAGGGGCCCCTAAATACCGTGAAAATTAATAGGAGTTTTACTCGGGGTCATAGTTGAAATTTTTCCTACATTTTGGCTAGTATCACATGCGTATCTAGCCCTAATAAATATTCGGGCAAGTACGAGTCGGACTCGCGCACGGAGGGAAAAAAAAATAAAAAAATTTTGATTTTGATTTTGATTTGATTTGATTTGAGGGTTCCGTACTGTATGGGAGCCCCCCATAAATATTTATTTTATTTTAATTTTATTATTTATTATTGAAGGGAATATAAAACTGAATATTCTGTGAAAATTTCAAGTATCTACCTGGTACCATTATTAATATAGAGCGAAAAACGTCTAAAAATTCAGGTTTGTTGTATGGGAGCCCCCAGACGGACAGGCGGACAGACGGACATCGAAGTCTTAGTAATAGGGTCCCGTTTTTCCCTTTGGGTACGGAACCCTACAAACTAAAATAACAAAATCAATTTCAAAAAACTACTACATCATACAAAGAAACCTCGCTAGAGCTATCTAGCCACTCAATATCGCCATCTATCCGAGTCAGGGGGTATCATTTGTCAAATTACGTCAAAACGTCACTCACAGGAGTCTTTATATCGACTAAAGATAAATTAACGTTTTTTCGCAACTATAGGTACTTATCACTTGTACGGTTCGCATTAGAGTAGTTTCTTTTCTTTTTAACCGAATTTCAAAAAAGAGGAGGTTCTATGTTCGTGTGTGTGTATTTTCTTTTTTTGTGTATATTCATGTATAATTTCGCCAATTGTGAACCGAATCGAAAAATTCGTTTTTAGTGCGAAAGGGTACATTCCCGAGGTAGTCCCATTTAAATTTTACAGAAATCGGCTGAGCCGTTTTTGATTAATCAACAATAATGTAAACAATTCCAGTAAAAAAAAAAATCGAGTTTTGTACACGACGGAAGGCGGTTTTACCATTTTTTTTTTTTGCGAAAAATAATTATTATCTATTTAAGGCTGTGGATGACCATCGTGTACATTTTCGTGTTATCGAAAACGATTTAAAATATGTTCATTAAAATTGTTAGAGCCGTTTTCGAAATGTGAATTTCGTATTACAAACGAATAAATATACAAAAAAATACATTTACGAGTAAAATACATTTAAATCCTCCGATTCCGTACCCAAAAGGTAAAAACGGGACTATGCTTCATCCATACATAAAAAAATATCCAGACTTCCTTTTGCTGACATAAAATAACCAGGCGCTTCTACGAAAACTTGCATGAAGTATTACTAAGTGAAATCACTGTCATTATAGTAATGTTTTACACGTACGCATCAAGTACTAAACGTACAACAGTTTTTATCGTAAAACAGTCGCATTTATCTTTTCTGAATACAAGTTCGGAGTGGCTCTGATGGAGAGTGTGCTCCGCAGCAGAGCCACAATTGATGTCTATTTTGTCAATACCTAATGGACGTACAGCAATAATATTATACATACATTATGTACGTCTAATGTACAACATTTTAAGGTACTATTGAATTTTATCTAGATGGTGGTGCTTCCGCAGAGGATGACACGCTATAGCAACAAAAGCTGTGCCATAAATTTTGTCAAGAATCGATGAAGTTTTAGTATGAGAGAGAGAGAGAGTGAGAGATCTTGACAAACTCCCCCTAGAATACCCACTCTATATTTGATTGATATCGGGGTCCCACAAGGTTCCTCATTCGGCAATGTAATGTTTATAATGTTTCTTAATGACATGGTCCATTTGAATATTAAAGGTGAAATTATACAGTATGCGGACGATACCACAATTGTGGTATCGGGAGATACTATTGAAGATCTCCATCAGAACATAAATGAATCACTTCATATTATTAATGAGTGGTTCATAATGAATGGTCTGAAATTAAATACTAGTAAGACCAAAGTGATTGTTTTCAATGCCGTTTCTCCACAACTAGAAACTGTGTCTATTTCTACTAGTCATGGAAAGCCTTTGCAAACTGTAAAATCGGCAAAACTGTTAGGTTTCGAGCTAGATGCGGCACTTACGTGGAAAAATCATATAGACGTGACATGTAAAAAGATGTCTAAAGGCATATATGCTCTAAAGCAGCTAAGACACATAACATCAGAGTCACAGCTCAAAGAGGTCTATTTTGCGTATATCCATTCTATTATGTCCTACGGCATTATTCTCTGGGGCTGTTCCACTGATTATGAACGTGTGTTAAAAACACAAAAACGTGCCATAAGAGTACTAACTAAAAGTAAGCCGAGAGAATCATGTAGAGATCATTTTAAAAATCTAAACATAATGACTTCAGTATCCGTATATATTTTTGAAGTTTTAAAGTACGTCCGCGCGAATCTTCATAAATATGAAATAAAAAAATCTAAAGCGAAGCCAAGAAACTGTACGAAAGGAAATAATTATTTGTGTCCTATTCCCCATAGGCTGAACATGACCGGGAAACTTCCCATAATAGTAGGACAAAAACTTTATAACAAACTACCGGAACAAGTTCAGCAGACAGAAACAGAAGGGAAATTCAGAAACAGCGTTAAAAATTTGCTTCTATCGAAATCAATTTACAAAATATCGGAATTTCTAAATAACGACTATAGTGATCACCAATGTTAGAAAAAGAATGTATATTATTTCTGATTTATTGTGATAATTATACTAATATGATAACTTTGTCTATCTGTTGAATATAATTCTATTGTTTTTGGACTGGGAAGGTACAAACAAAGCCCCTTTACAGCTTAATTGTTGTTACCTACTTTTGATCAATATTTTATACAATTTTAAATGTCTATTTATTGTTATTATTTATTGAATGACTTAATTTTAATTAGTATTTTATGCAATTTTAAATGTCTTTTTATTATTGTTGTTTTTTTTTCTCGAATGACTTTGAGTCTATAAAGTTTTTGTTTGATTAGCTTATTTAACATCTGATTATTTTAAATATATTTTTGTTAATGATAGAAAAGAAAAAATAATAATAATGTAAATTGTACTTCTTCTTATAATTTTTTTGACAAGGCCTTTTTACTTTTTTTAAATGTATAATGTACAGTTCTATTTTAATATTAACTACTTATAACATAATTCAATTGTATTACTATTATTTAAATTTTGGTTATATTTTTGACAATGCCCTTTTACAGCTGACTCGTTTAAATCTAGAGGATTTATGTACGTAGGCATAGCATGCTGCGAATGTTTGGCAACCGCCGACATTTAACATTTCAATTTCGATGACATGCAAACAATATTTTATATACGTAACACTTTATTTTTTTGTAATGTAGGTAGATTAGAAAAACAATCGAACTACTGTAAGTAATGACGAGTCCATAATAGAACCATTTATACTCCTTTTCCTCATATGAGAATGTGTAAATGTAATATTATGTCAATAAATGATTTTCTTTCGTTCTTTCTTTCTATACCTTTCAGTTATGAAATTCTAAATCTAAGTACAATAAATGCCTATAAATTTATCCAAACACCTAACGAAACTCATTTCTCTTAATTAAGGCAGTACAGAATATGTAATAAATCATAATCAGCAACGTAACGACCTAGATTACAGGCTAGGATCGTAATCCTGAGTTATTTGCTAAAATATTATTGAAAATCCTAAATAATACGGTACATTTGAGAACTGGTACAGTCAAGCCCGTATTTATTTATCATATTTCATTTTTTTTATCGTAAGTCGGCGTTTGACCACCGACTCGCCTGATGGTAAGCGACGTTGTGGTCGAAGATTAAGCGCGCAGACCTAGAAGATACCTATTCACTCTGATCTTGAAAAGATTTAGATTATATCTCTTTGGAAACAAGAAAGCAGGCAGCCAGTTTCATTCCCTGGCGGTACGAATCAGAAATATTGAGTCAAACCGCTTCGTACGTATCTAAGGAAAATCGACAGTGTAGGCGTGGTAGTGAGGCGTCTTTCTACTTGTGCTGTAGTAATATATTTAAAAAACCCCCGACACGTCTTATCTTTCATTTGACAACCATATTGGGCAAATTTGTAGAATTTTGGTTCTTCCATCCCCACTTTAACCCACCATAACTCTTAAACGGCTCAATCGATTTTTATAAAACATAGCTAAGAACACTCTCGATTAAGTCTCCTTTCATCCAAAAAAAAAACTAAACTGAAATCGGTTCAGTGGTTCGGGCGCTATGATGCCACAGACAGACAGACAGACAGACACACAGACAAACAGACACGTCAAACTTATAACACCCCTCTTTTGCGTCGGGGGTTAAAAAGAGGATGGAAGGGTAAGGTCGTGTAGCTCTGATGCACACTCTCCGAAATAAATTAAAACTACTAGTTCTCGGAACAGTAGACCTCGAGACACATCTCTTTAACTGAATCTTCACAAGCCTATGACTCGATCTTGACCAATTTATTTCATCTTATTTGGTTCATACCAAAAAATTATAGTATTAAAATTATAGTATTTTCTTGGGAACATCTTACACACGGCCTCTGACCCAAAACTAAGGAAACAAAGCTTTGCGATATGGCTGCAATAAAACGAAGTAAATTACATCAGAACAGCATACAAATATTATGAATGTTGCAATTAATGATTATGGTTCTTCTGCGGATCTCCTCATTCCTGATTCGATCTCGGAAAGTCGTTTCGATATCTTTTAGATTACGTATTTGGGAGTTTATTAAATATTTTTATAGCCATAGATTGCGGGCAACATATGATGGAGTGTTTTCTACAAAATCTATGTGCGCTCCGCGCTATCCCCACATTTTAACTCAATTGTGTAGCCGAGTGTACACAATCAATCATAACATTTGGTATGTTTGCTTGTTTGTCAGTATCGGTGATCCAAATCGGACAAATTGATATTTATTGAGGATTTCGGTACTCGTGTTCATTCAGACATATTGGGAGCGTTTGCTTCGCTCTCTGATAGCGATACTCCATGTGATTGAACGGTTTTAGATTTGGTGTTTCTGTTGTTGTATTTTTTAGGGTTCCATACCCAAAGGGTAAAGTAAAAACGGGACCCTATTACTAAACTCCGCTGTCCGTCTGTTTGTCACCATGTATCTCATAAATCGTTATAGCTAGAAAGCTGAAATTTTCACAGATGATATATTTCTCTTGCCGCTAAAACAACAAACTAAGGGGTCTCCCATACAACAAACCTAAATTTTTAACCGTTTTTTTGCTCGATATTAATAATAGTAATAGATAGATTTATTATTATTATTTGTATCGTTGTGTCCGTCTGTCTGTTGTTATTTTCTTACACTTTGACTACACGATATACGACTACACGTAGCTATTTAAGTTGTAGAGAAAGTTAGGAGAAGCCGATATGATATAAATAATTAGAATCATGACGAAAAACCTTATCTTATTTACTATTAACATTAGATGAGCAATTAAATCCAAAAATGTATTCTTCGATATCGGTAAAAAGATTTTTCTGTTCAGATTTGGCTTTATAAGCAACTTTTCTTTCTAAAATACGAAACTTATTTTTGCAAAAGGCGAAGATTGACTATTATAGAAATAGGCTACTAGGCCTACTAGTTTTTAAATCTGCCATCTTTAATGAGAATGGCAGATATAAATACTAGTAGCCGTAGTAAGCTGCGCTTTAAATATAACTAGCGACCCGCCCCGGCTTCGCTCAGGTGTATTTATACATATAAACCTTCCTCTTGAATCACTCTATCTACTAAAAAACCGCATCAAAATCCGTTGCGTAGTTTTAAAGATATAAGCATACACGGGGACAGACAGCGGGAAGCGACTTTGTTTTATACTATGTAGTGATGATTTTATCAACCTAACATTTTTCTCCAATTACTGCCGTTTTGCTTATGAACGCAGAAATAACATTAATGACAATAATTCTGTTATGTCAAAATGTACAAAGTTAATTAAAATTATTTAATACTCTTGACGTACTACGGTAACAAACCTTTATGGAATAAATGTCTTTAAGTACGTCAAAAAAGTACAAAATCAAATTACATCCTACCCTCAAAGCAAACAATACGAGCACAAATCGTCGCATGTAAAAAATACACGTGTTTTCACAATATCAGTTAAGGGCTTGTTATTTTTAACCCTTTTTTAATTAAGGGGCTATTTTTAAGAATAACAACGCTCGTTCCGCGTTGTTACGTACCCCGAGGACTGTCAACAACAACGCTAGATAAAGTATCGGAAGTGAACACAAATTAAATAAAAATAGATTTACAAAAACATACTGCGATACTTTACCTGCAATGTTTTTATGCTATCCATCCATCCTTTTATGAGCCATAGGACATTCACTACGGGACGAGACCTGTGTCCAGGTGTTTTTCCTATGGATTTTTAATCAAACTGGTTTGAAGCGGTTTCCACCCAGGTCGTTCATTTATTCGACAAATGGGTGTCAGAGACACACTTATGAATCGTCAACAAAAATCTACACAATGGTAAATTATTTATATTATAAATATCTACCAATGTCAAATATACCTAGCTAAATCATTTAAACTTAATTCACATCAATTAATTAAATTTACATTAGAACTTTGATTATACATCTGTCTAGATGGACAAACATAAACATTAATCACAAAGAAAACGGCCCAGATCTTTGACAATGAGCGCGTACTTAATATGTCAAACCTGGCAAAATTTGTATGGATAGGCACCAATTATGGACCATATTTTTGGGGTCGTTTTGCTCAGCTAACTAATTCGGTATCTAGACAGTTACATAACCAAAGCATTAGATATTAAAAACAAGTAAACACAACAAGGTGCCAGTTGCATGAAAGAGGAGAACCTACCAGATCCATCCAATTTGGTAGATTTTCGTCAGTCAATAATAATAAATACGGTCTATTAATGCTTTAAAAGCATTAATAGACGATCGAACTTGTCCGCCCGAACCGCCGGACCGGTACGGTGCGCTCGACACGCCACACCACCGCACCGCACACGAGATGGTCCAGTGTGCTATCCGTGCTTGATCGCGTCAGACATGCCTCCAACCTTGTCATAGGAAGCTAAAATAGCTTTAATTGCGGCAACCGTCGTAGCTAGCACGCCTATCCAAAGGCAAAGGAAAGAATGGGCAAAATTTTATTTAAGATACAGAGACTCATACAGTCATATGCGACTGATAAAGGAACTAGACGATGAAGACTTTCGTATATACCTTCGCATGAGTTCTGATCTATTTGCTGGATTGCTGGAAATGGTGAAACCATATTATTACTAAAACCGATACAGTTATGAGAAAAGCTGTGACTGCTGAAGAAAGATTATTAGCAACCTAAAGTATCTCGCGTCAGGAAGAATCCCATAAACATGGGAAATTATAAAATCAACTTTTTCTCCGTAATATTTACGGCTTCTTGCTCCGACGCCGCCGCCATTACAACTTCGTTACGCGTGTCTCGCTCGGAAGCAGAATTGCGACTAAAGCGCTAAACGGTGCGGTGCGTGGGCCACACGAGCGAACAACGCGCGAACCGCACCAAATCCTTTGACAGAACCATCCGACCGAGCGGACAGTCAATAATAATAATAATGTGCGGCGGACCGATGTACACACTATCGAATATGGTCCGGAGCGCACCAAGGTTACGGTGCGGTGCGATCGTCTGTTAATAGTTTTACGCTGCGCTTGCCGTAACGTTGTCTCCATGCGGGTGTTTTTAGGCGTCCGAATAAAATTTCTGTTTAAAATGACTAAACCCATATTTACGATTTTTAAAGCATATGTTATTTCGATAGCTTTTTCACATAATTCTGTGATAAGGCGAGCTATATAGGGAAGGTCTCTGTATTAGATTTCTGAGAACTACCCGTCTTACTACAAAAAATTTTACCCACGCTTTAGACAATGTTAAACAGTACAAATAGCACAGTTAAACAGTGTTTCAAGCGTGTTTAAATATTTTCTGGTAAGGCGGTATATGTCTACTGAGAACCTCGTTTTGGCGAAGTCGGTAAAAACAGCCAGACGTTAAAATAAAAAGGGTAGAATATAAATAATTAAATGAAAATATGAATCGATTCATCTCAGTTAAGCTCCAATGGCGAATGGCGTTGCAGGTGGATATTCAATTCCCGGGATTCCCACTTTGAAATGCAGATTTGTGGACCAGAAAACGAGTTTTATCGATCAGGGTTTAGCACAGTCCAGTTTCTTCTGAGGATCTATTTTGGAAGTTATTAAAAACTAGCGACCCGCCCCGCTTCGCACAGGTGTATTATACCTACAGATATAAACCGTCCTCTTGAATTACTCTATCTATTAAAAAAAACCCCGTACCAAAGTCCGTTGCGTAGTTTTAAAGACATAAGCAAACATAGGGACAGACAGACAGGGAAGCGACTTTGTTTTATACTATGTAGTGAGAGAAATAAATAAAGAAAAATAACAATAGAGCCAGACCCCAGAACAGATATTTCAATTAATTCGTCACACAAATATCTGTTCGGGACCACATTATCTAAGAAACAGAAAATAACCACTACGTTAGGAAAGTTACATAACGTCTTACCACAAAAATTTACGCACGCTTTAGACAAAGTTTAACGGTGCAAATTTCACGGTTAAACAAAGTTTAAAGCGTGTTTATATATTTTGTGTTAAGGCGGATAAAGTCTTAAAATTGCAACTTGTATTGTATTCCGAGAATAATATTTCAATTTAAAGATTGTTCCTTTGGGATTTTAAAATTGTTAAAGATCGAGATAGCCTAGAAGTGTGTTGTTTTCTTGTGAATACTGTAGAAACTATTACAATGCCGCGCGATGCCAAAGTGCTCGGTTACAACTTTGAGATTATTATTGTAAATATATTACGTTGATTGAGTAATGGGTCATTGTGAATTATTTAATGTAAAGAATATCAAGTCGGTATGTATGGCGGTGCTCGGATATTTTTTTACTACTTTTACTTAGGGACTGTGGGCTTTCTCTGCGTGGAGTTCTCAAAGCATAAATCCGGCATATTGTGCGAAGTAAACAAACTTCCCCGGAGCTTATCTTATCTCCCTCCCTCCCTTATCACTCTTATCTGCCATTGTTCCGTTTGATGTCACCGGCTTATACAAATGTATTTCGCAGCGTTTTACCTTACTTTATTCCTGTTGTGGTCGCTCTACACGCTTGGCAAGTTTATATACATAAACTTTAAATAATTTGAGACATATTCAAATTATTGTGCAACCGACTTCAAATAATTATTTTTCGCTAAAAATCGCAACACCGACTTCCACGTGTACAGAATTCGAATAATTTGCAAGAATAGATGTGACGTCCATGTACATTTATGTTGATTTATCAAAAACGGCTCAGCCTATTTCGATAAAATTTAAATGGGACCATCTTGGAAGTACCTACACCCTTTCGAACTAAAAAAGATTTTTTTTAAATCGGTTCACAATTGGTGAAAATATCGATGAACATACACAAAAAAAATACATACAGACGAACATAGTACCTCCTCCTTTTTGGAAGTCGGTAAAAATTCGACTGCATGTTCTTTTCATTTAGGTATGTTACGTGATCATTCGCCAATAATGAATGGATTTTGATGATTTTTTTTTGTTTGGTAGATCATACTTCAAATCCATTCCATTTAAATTTTATCGAAATCGGTTGAGTGGTTTTTGAAAATCCACTATACATAGTATGAAACAAAGTCGCTTCCCGCTGTCTGTCCCCATTATCTTTAAAACTACGCAACGGATTTTGATGCGTTTTTTTTTAAATAGATAAAGTGATTCAAGAGGAAAGTTAATATGTATAAAATATACCTGTGCGAAGCCGGGGCGGGTCGCTAGTGAACAATAATCTTAAAATTGGTACAACTATAGCGAATCGAGCAAAGTAATCGAATTTTGTACCATACCTACGTAGAACGCGATGAATGAAGGGGGTTGTGCCAATTTTGGCGAAAAATAATTATAGTTTTTCTAGAACGGTCATTCTTCGTCAAGCGTGTGGCAGTGGCATTAGTCATAAAATAAAAAGATCTGATAGAATGGCCGATCCGGAGCCAGATTCGGAGCTTTAAGTTAATTTTTATCGTTGTACCGAAGAAAGGTACTCAGGTACATAAGTATTGCGCTGAAAATCACTACATAGTATAAAACAAAGTCACTTCCCGCTGTCTGTCCCTATGTATGCTTATATCTTTAAAACAACGCAACGGATTTTGATGCGGATTTTTTTTATAGATAGTGTGATTCAAGAGGACGGTTTATGTATAATACACCTGTGCGAAGCCGGGGCGGGTAGCTAGTGATTTATAAGATGGGTTCGAAAAAGTCCTCTGGGTCTCCATACAAGAAACGTGTTTTTTTTTGCGCGAGATTAATAACGGCAATAGGAAGATGCTTGAAATAAGAAGTTGTATGTTTCTTCAAAAATAAATAATTGAAATAAAACATATTAAGGGGGGCTCCCATACGGTACGGAACCCTTGGTGCGCGAGCCCGACTTGCACTTGGCCTCTATCATAGAGGACGATGGCGCAAGATCGTTAAAGAGAAGCTTTTAGGAGGTGGTCACTACCCTCAGACACGAGGGATTCGATTCGAGGAGGAGGATAAGTTTAAAAATTTTACTGGTAAAATATAACCACAAATCGATTCCACATTTCTAATACGAATCGAAACGATTTCGGAACTCTCTGTAGTAAAAGCGCAACCTGTCTTCATTTCCGTGTAAAAGCAATGTGGGTGTCTTCAAAATTAGAACAAACCGGGCCTTTTAGGTAAGCACGATAGAGTCTAGAATATCACCAAAAAATAATCACACTACGACATCATAAAAACCAACATTTATTCCTCAGTTAACAAGCCCGATCCAATAAATCTAAAAGTTGGAAACAACTCGCATGAAATTTGAAATTTTGGACTGAATGCAGCCAGACAGCTAGTTCGGAAGAGTGGCCGACTTTACCGACTCTGACTTGCAGTCCGTGTAACTTTGCCCAACTCAGCTCTCGCTGGTGTAACTTTACCGCTACCACATAAACTTATCAACCAATGACTTGATAACTTGATAAAGACCGCAGTCGCTTTTATGTCAATTGCATTCGGTCAGGGGGACAGGTTCAAATCTTTAGATTCGATCATTTAAAATACCGATGTGTGTGCTGTAGATCCATCCTTCTCGCCAATATGTATGGAACTTCTGATTTTTTTAGGGTTCCCCACGCGAAGGGTAATAACGGGACCCTATTACTAAGACTCCACCGTCCGTCTGTCCGACTGTCTGTCACCAGGCTGTATCTCATGAACCGTGACAGCTAGAAGGTTGAAATTTTCACTGATGACGTATTTCTGTCGTCACTATATGAACAAGGATTAAAAGCAGAAAAAAAAATTTTAAGAGGGGGCTCCCATACAACATACCTGAATTTTTAGCAGTTTTTCGCTCGATATTAATAACGGCGATAAGTAGATGCTTTAAATATTTTTACAGAATATTTAATGAAATATTCACATCAAAAATAAATAATTACTTAAATGAAAATAAAATAAATATTTAAGGGGGCTCCCATACAAGAAACACTAATTTTTGCTCGATATTAGGTAATAACGGCAACAAGGAGTTGCCTAAATATTCAAAGAATGTTAAGTTGTATATTCACTTAAGAAATAAATGATTAAAATAAAATATATTAAGGTGGGCTTCCATACAGTATGGAACACTTCGTGCGCGAGTCCGACTCGCACTTGACCGATTATTACTGTATCTGTACTGTATCAGACTGAGTATCAACTGTAGAAATAATCTGAGAATTTTAGTGAGCTAAGTCATTTTAATTTTTCGTCGAACCTGGCCATGATTAGCACAGAACCGAGACAGATGACCATAGTAAAAGAGAGGCCTATACCCAGCAGTGGGGATAGGACAGGAAGGCTGTAGATGATGACGACGGGCTAATTTTCTCTAGTTGCTTATTTTTCCAAATTAACCCTCAACAAAAAAAATGTTCATGAAAAATAAACACTTCCACGTCATAATCGGATGAAAGTGAAGCACCCTCGCGGTGAGTGGCCTCGGTGCCTCGGACCGATGGGGCCGCCAGTTTGTGGCGGATTCCCCAAAATTCGGGAGATTTAGATTAGGGTGTGGAAATTTCCACGGCTATAAATAAGAACTGTGTTCTATATTTGAAATTATTTACTACATCCGTAGCTAAATTCGCAAATATGTATTCTACTACAAATAATTATCTCAAATCTTCACATATTTTCTTTAAATATTTTTTTAGTGTGTGTCCGGTCTGTTCTGATAATTATAAGGATAATAAGTTTAAGGGTAGGTACTATTTA
Organism: Hypomecis atomaria; assembly: GCA_964007245.1. NCBI lineage: Eukaryota > Metazoa > Arthropoda > Insecta > Lepidoptera > Geometridae > Hypomecis > Hypomecis atomaria. The sequence continues at coordinate 14,261,624 of OZ023305.1, forward strand.
ACTTGACTTAGAATAAAATAGTTCTATTAAATCTGAAACAATACTGATTCATAAAATCGAACACAATATTAATTTAAAAAAAACACAAAAGAGAGTACACAAAAAAATAACCAAAACAAAGATTTTGAAGATAAATTTCCGCAATGTAACGCCTGATTAAATCAACTACCCTTGTTTATATCATTTAAATTGAATACCGGTTTAATTAACGTAACTAGTATCATTGCCGAGTTAATCGAAAGAAATAAAATAAAATGGAAATTTAGGACACAACATTGGCAACACTGCCGTCGGGAGGCGAGAACCCTCTACCAAGTATTTTACGGTTATAGCCGGCAGCCAGCCGATTATGAAACTAATTTAGCAGATTACACTTGGATGTAGCGCAAACAGCTTAAAGCAAAGCTGGCACTTACAGCCAGAGTCCTTCGATGAACAAATATTTACAATTACCTATACAGGGTTATTCCTAATCAATTAGCATCCTTTAAGGGGTTGTGTCGGCGTATTCGCTCGAACCGGTAGTGGTGTCGCGACAGTATACGCGCTTGTTAGATCAGGGTTAAAAAGGCGGTTACTTTATCTATCAAAATATCATTGTCAGGATGGAAATCTTACTTTTAAATAATACAGCAACCCTGAATCTAACATAATAACAAAGAAACTCATCAATCTGATCCTCTAAACGTTTGTGAGGGCAGTTACCTAACTTGAGGTTTCTAAATTAGTAATGGAAACAAGTAAGTAATCTTTGTTTATTCATAAACCTCGTGGGCCCCGAGAGGGTACCTCCATGTATTGCAAAGACTCTAAGCCACGTTCGTAAGGCCCTGACGTCTGAGAAGAAGTGGCAAGAAACTCAGAAGTCATCAATCTAATCTTTTGTTACAATGTACAATGATCAGTCACATAATTTAGATATTACACAAAGTACTTAATTACTTCTTACTTAACATTATGAAATCACAGTATTAAATAAATAGTGTATGTAAACAACAATGGCCGACTTTCGGACGTCATGATATTTCTTAGTTCTATTTAGTTACTTATAAGTTTTATATTACTTATTACATCTTGTAATCGTTATTAAATATTATTCTTTCAACTATTAGGGAATAGTTGATTGGATCACAATCACTTTGACTAAAGAATAACACATTCGATAACTTCGAGGAAATATTACTACGTATAGAGAAGCTACCCTGACCAAATATCATGCTCAATTTTGTTTAGAATATAATCTAAAGTGCGCTTCAGCACTGTAACAATAATTAGTCGTCTAATCAGCCAGTATAAACACGCAGCGCTAGAACACTTTAAGGTATAGTTTTCTCGTGGCAAAAAGGTCGAAAGCGCCGCGATTCTTCGAAGCGCTTACGCGTTTCGTTCAACGTTCTGCATAACTTGTCGTTTCTATAGACTAAGATGCTGACTGACTACAGAAGTGACAAAGTTTATATTACCTACACACGCTTCAATTGAATTCATACTTTGTTTTTTCTTCTTCATAATATAATATTAGTTGAATTATTGATCAGTAGAAAATATGATATTCATCATCATCATCATCAGCCCGTAGAAGTCCACTGCTGGATATAGGCCTCCCTCAAAGATTTCCACGACGAACGTAATATTATATCATAATATAAATATTTAAGTTAAACTAATTCATTCGTTTAATTCGTTGATTTTCCATGTTTTTTAATGTTATTCAAATTTTTCAAACATAATCACAGAGTTCCTATCTGTGAACATAATACTTATAATTTGTTTTGATTAGGTATACTACAGTAATTTTTCAACCTACCAACTTAAATTCGGTTTAAATACAAATCTGTCATGTTTTGTTTGTTTTTGTTATTATAATTTTACGGTAGTAACAGGAGTAATTTTTTTTTACTGTTCTAACAACTTTCAACCGTAGTAGTAAGAAGAGTAATTCGTTTCCCGTTCTTACTACTGGTAGTAAGAATGGTAGTAACACTGGGAACAAACCCTAATTTTACCTACACTTGTTACACACACAACGTCACATCTTCGTTTTTAGTCTATGAAAAGTATCGCAACATGGCGTCCACGCGACATCCGATAATATTTTGTTTGTATTTAATTGTAAAATGATTATCTAATTACTCACCGATGGAAAGTTATTCCTTTGCACTTCGCCGTATTCTTTGTATTATTCGTGCAATATCTTAACACACACGAGACCATATTCAATAATTTTGAACTTTTTTCGTTTTAAAACAAACTAGACTGATGTACTCAAGAGCTAGCAAGCAACTAATTGATGTGCAGCCATATGGCTGCATTTGGGCGGAACATGGTAGGGATGTGCGTCGTCCTCTCTATACGTAGTAATATAGCTCGATGTTCGATAAACAATATTACAAACACAACAAGGAATGGCGGATATAGTATCTTGATTTGTCTATTTATAAGAATAGAAGGTAAAGAAATAGTTTTAGACCAATAAATGGAGTACAGCGGCTATTTTAAGTGATATAGAATAATATAATAAAATATCCTATCTAACAACTTTATACGAGCTTTAAAGCTCGTCAACGCTCGTGCGAGTTGCGCGTGGCCAAAAGGCGCACATATACATACGCGCCTACATGTGGTTCTATAAACGAGCTTTATACGCGCGTATAAAGCGCTAGTCTGAAACCCTTACATTGTAAAGGTGGAAAAATTCTTCTATAGCTCAAAGGACATTTGAATAATGGTGTAATTCAGGAGATGACAAGAGAATATGTAAAGATGCATAGGTCGCAACACACAAATTGGTGGATGTAAAGTTAGCTACAAGCTGCGCAATATCCAATCCTGACTGAAGCTCATAAAGCCGCACGTTATTAACCGCGTATGGGATATTAAAACACAAATTAGACGGTTTATATCACCACTAAAGCCCTAAAAACAACAGATTTCATTAATCCACATCCAACCAGAGAACAATACTCCAAAACAAATTAAATGAACCAAAACAATATTTGTAATAGAGCTATAAAAGTTAGTCAAATACGCTAAACTCGTAACGACTTCCAAGCGAGCCTGACTAAATAACCTCTTAAAACGTCTGTTTGTCCAAATCCGGGGTGAAATAATATACAGCACTATTACACGACCCATTTAGTACCATCACGGGCTACGCCCGCCATTTTGTTTTGCGAATTTCACTCGATTTAGTCTAATATCACGCGTTGGTGCTCTCCTTTAGGTCTTAATGACCCTCTTAACATTGGCACAGGCATTCTTAAGCGCGATTAAGTACAGAGCCCTGTCTGTGACGGCAACAACACTTGTGACGTCATTGTGCAGTTTTTTGGAGGTACAATACAAAACAAAATTACCTTATTTTCACACCGTATAAATACAGAGCAAACTTAAACTAGAAAAATAAACAATAATTCGGTAGAACAATGGGCGGCCTTATCGCCTGCAGTGATTTCTTCCAGGCAACCTAAATGGAACAATTTTACAGATAATTTATGTTGCGGTCGGTGCTGTTCAATAGCATAAACTACATAGACAAGAATACACAAACAACAAATTATAATAATAACCTACATACAAATAAATGAATACCTATTTACCTACATAAAATACATACATAAAACCATAATAAAATATACACATATGTACCAAATTAACACAAGGTAATATGACGTCAACAATTAGCTGTATTGTGGATTCGAATAAAAAAATACTCACTTAATCATGCGGTTAAATATTCGAAAGAGCGATCGATATTGCGAGTCTTGAAGCATTTCATAAGCAATCCGATAGATGACACCGTAAGTAGGTTTAGATCGTTTTTATTTATTTTACTAACAAAATGAACGGAACATGATGAGACGTATTGTTCTGCCTTTGCCATTAGTACAATACGACGGTAAAGAAACCCATAAATATCTATTGATCAGGTAAAACCACGTGGTTCGTCAAGTCTGATCTCTGGTGCCACGTTTTTAGGGTTCCGTACCCAAAGCGTAAAAACGGGACCCTATTACTAAGACTCCGCTGTCCGTCTGTCTCCAAGCTGTATCTCATGAACCGTTATAACTAGAAAGCTGAAATTTTCACAGATGATATATTTCTGTTGCCGCTATAACAATAAATACTAAAAACATAATAAAATTAATAATTACGAAGGGCTCCCATACAACAAACCTGATATTTTTGATGTTTTTCGCTCTATATTAATAATGGTAACAGGTAGATGCTTAAAATTTTCACAGAATACTTAGTTATATATTCACTTCAATAATAAATAATAAAATTAATTAGACTCCGCTGTACGTCTGTCCGTCTGTCTCCAGGCTGTATCTCATGAACCGTTATAGCTAGAAAGCTGAAATTTTCACAGATGATGTATTTCTGTTGCCGCTATAACAACAAATACTAAAAACAGAATGAAATAAATATTAAAGATGGGCTCCCACACAGTACGGAACCCCCCGTGCGGGAGCCCGACTCGTACTTGGCCGATTTTAAACTACTATCATCATAAGGTTCAGTTTATAACTTTGGCTCTTTCACAACAAAGACAAATAGAAAACACAATGTAAATAACAAAAGCCACAAGCCCTTGTAAGTTTGAAGCACTTCGTCCGAAGGCCACCGCCGAAGGGGAATAGGACCGCGTTGGGCGCCAATGATACTTAAACTCTGCGAAACTGCGCATTAATGTTATTATCTTTTGAAACACGTGTTTGTTGAACATTTTGAACTTTACATTATGTTGTACGCAGGGGCGTAGCTACTGCCGTATCAGTTATACGGGGCCCAGGCTACGGGGGCCCCCAAGACGTGCGTAAGCAAAAATTAATAAAAAACTTCCCAATTTTTTTTTATTTCAAAAATGATAAAGTCAAATTTAAAGCTTTTTTCTTGCGTAAAGATTTAATAAAGATTGAAAGAGAGAAACATTCATTATATCAGTTTGCCAAAAAAAGGCAAGGAGAGTGTATATTTAATTTGAATTGTAGTATTTTTTTAATGTGATAGGAAGATAATTAGGATTAATTAATATTTCTTTTCACTATATGCAAACATTTTTTTCTTTTATGAGAAATCTTTACCTTTCATGAGGGCCCCAAACAATTTTTTATACGGGGCCCCGCCAAGGCACGCTACGCCACTGGACTGCCGAAAGGGTCGGGAATTATGACCATATCTGTTTAATTTGATGCTATGCTTAAATAACTAAGCCAGCAGGAGATTTGTCGCGATAAACCATTTTAAAAAAATCGTCGTCGTCATCGTGTTATAACGAGAGTCGTTGACTATACCTAGCTTAATATTTTGTAGTTTAACATTTTTTAGGGTTCCGTACCCAAAGGGTAAACACGGGACCCTATTACTAAGACTCCGCTGTCCGTCCGTCTGTCTGTCTGTCACCAGGCTGTATCTCATGAACGGCTTTAGCTAGAAAGCTGAAATTTTCACAGATGATGTATTTCTGTTGCCGCTATAACAACAAAAACGTTTTTTGCTCGATATTAATAATGGTAACAGGCTTAACATGCTTTAAATATTCACAGAATATTTAGTTGTAAATTCGATTGTCAACATTTCTGATTCGTACCGCCAGGGAATGGAACAGTCTTCCTGCTTTCCTGTTTCCTAAGAGATATAATCTAAAGCTTTTCAAGGTCAGAGTGAATAGGTATCTTCTAGGTCTGCGTGCTTCATCTTCGACCACAACGTCGCTTACCATCAAGCGAGTTGGCGGTCAAGCGCGAACTTAATAGCGTTGAAAAATATATATTCACTTCAATAATAAATAATTGAATTAAAATAAAATGAATATTTAAGGGGGCTCCCATAGAGTACGGAACACTTCGTGCGCGAGTCCGACTCGTACTTGGCCAATTATTTTTTAATCTAAAATAGGTTTATGCGTTTATCTACGTCTTCGATGCTATTTATCAGGAATCACGACTTCAAATCTTCAACCTTAGGCAACTTTTCTCTTTCCTGTTTCTATGGAGGAACCGGATATTGGCGGGGAGAGTTCTATGGCTATTCTCTATATATACAGGGTTACCTGCTTACCCTGCACTAAGCTAAAAGGGGGTGATAAAAACCATACAAAACTGCAACACGGAATCGACAAAATGTATGAAACGGCAATTTTTTTTTTCTCGAAGTTTGAGTTGGTCCCATGGTAAAAGTTGTTCAGAATTTTCTGAATCAGCTTCGGCTTAGTACATCAGTTCTGGATAACCCTGTATCCTGTTGTACTCAGATTTTATATTTATTGCATATCTGACATAAATTCATTATGCGAAGAGATAAATTCCAAATGAACACCATAATTTTTGTTACGCAGATAATTAGCCAAGCGCTTATATTAAATATATCTTTAATATTTATCACCATCATTATACAGCATAGATATTAAATATTTATAAGGGCCAAAAATCAACACAAAAGGCGTAAATTTCATTACACACATTTCATTATTCATCACATCAAGATACAATTTCACAAAAAAGTATTCTGATATATTTTCTTAACACTCAACGAAATTTCACAATCCAAATATATTTTTCCACTTTCCAAAACTCGAGTATCATGATAGTTACACAATAAAATCTCGAAAATTGAACATTTTATTTTCATCACTTGTATAACTGTATTCGCGTTTCAATACATAACTCCTATAGGCGCTTTGCACATGGAGCAACTTAAGTTGAGGCAACTATCCACTTTTTAAAAGTTACCTGTAAAAAGTTGGTAGTTGGTATAACGTTTAAGGTTCCATCCATCAGCCATAAGAAGTCCTCTGCTGGACATAGGCCTCTCCTATGGATCTCCAATAAGACCGGTTGGAAGCGGCTTGCATCCAGCGCGATCCTGCGGTCTTGATGAGGTCATCCGTCCACCTTGTGGGTTGATGTCCTACGCTGCGCTTGCCGGTACGTGGTCTCCACTCGAGAACTTTTCGACCCCATCGGTCATCAGTCCTCTGCGCTATGTGCCCTGCCCATTTACGTTTACGGTTGCCGCACTTTTATGACAATCTGTGAGAGACACTGGCATTGCCGGGCACAGGATTAGGGAGGGAGGGTTTGAAATCGCCCGACACGTTGCGATTGACGTATTGAGGAAACCAGCAACTTTAAAAACCGGTATATATTTAACAGTTGCTAGTTGTAGAAACTATTATTAGAAACTAACTTAGTTTTCGATTACAGCATCTGAAAACTGTTCACGATTACCGGAACTCGAAACTGGAGTTGCTATGTGTGCGCAGTCCCATTTATATTTAAAATATGTAAACAGATAGTTGCCAGTTGCTGCAATTGCAATAGTTGCTCCATGTGCAAAGCGCCTTATAATAACTTAACAAGTCTCGAAAACTCTCAAAATAAAATAAATACAGGTTCTCGCGTTTTCACTTCAACATAAACGTTGCCTTAAATTTAAAAATAAATTACTCTACAGCTTTTTCAAGCTATTACAAGGGTTTAAATTCGCAATTTTATGGACCATTTATTTTGATAAAATTGCTCAATCCAATTTTCTAGTCGGATTATTCATTCAAGGTAACGCAATTATCTTTTAGAGAAGAAAAAATTTGGTTATAAAGTTAACAATGAAACAACGGAGGTAAGGGACTTTTATCTTTCGCTTACCTCGTCTGATTTAGGCATTGCATTATTGACGCATTTGCCATCTTTGAATCAACCAATTATTAATTGAATAGATAACTAATTACACCTTATGAAGCGTTGCAAACGTTACAATTTTTTAATAATCCACTGTTGATCATGTGCCTCCCTTTGTTTGTACCATTCACCTCTATTCCTTGAAATTTCATCCATTTGCTTCATATTATACTACAAATCACTACATAGTATAAAACAAAGTCGCTTCCCGCTGTCTGTCCCCATGTATGCTTATATCTTTAAAACTACGCAACGGATTTTGATGCGGTTTTTTTAATAGATAGAGTGATTCAAGAGGAAGGTTTATATGTATAACTAGCGACCCGCCCCGGCTTCGCACAGGTGTATTATACATATAAACCTTCCTCTTGAATCACTCTATCCATTAAAAAAACCGCATCAAAATCCGTTGCGTAGTTTTAAAGATTTAAGCATACAGACAAACAAACAGACAAAAATAGCGACTTTATTTTATACTATGTAAGGATACACCTGTGCGAAGCCGGGGCGGGTCGCTAGTAAATAATCAAATTATTCGTAGCACAGATTCGTAATATCTAAGAATGAATGAAAATTGTGATAGATCTCTATATGTCAAACTTGAATCAAATGTCAATGTCAAAGCTCAAGATAGCGGCGTGCAGTTAAAAATCAGTGCAATAACTTCAAAGAGGCTCCTATCAAACCGTCTAGACGTCGTAACGACCTCAAACCAATATGCTCCCACTTGGGAAACCTGTTTTATTTTCCTATTTTCATAAACATGCGTTAATCTGAGAGAACAGGGAAGCATGGCAATAAGGGGTGTGGTTGTGGGGGGGAGGATTTGATGTGTTTTGGAGATGTCATAAAGCGGTGCTGAATGAAAAGTAATGGTCGCGTTTTTGTCGTCGTTTGTATTTTTTTATTAAATAAATGTTCCCTTTTAGAATGTGGTTATTATTAGACTGAGATATAAGTTTTATTCTATCTTCTGCATTGATTTCTTTATAAGGTAAAACAAGTAGTTTTACCATCAAGTTCTCTATTTTTTTAAATAGCTTTGCCTTTGACTACACACTGCCTGATGTTAAGCAGATATGCGGTCTAGGGTGTTGTAGCACGCTTACCTAGAAGATAAATACCTGTTTACTCGAGATTTGAAGACACATTGTAATTTAGCGGGAAGACAGACTCTGGTAAAGCGTTCCACATTCTGGCTAACACTTGTGGTAAAAATCAAGAAATATTACCGTAATCTTTCTTCCCAACCGCACAGGGGCATGCAAGGGGAGTAAGAGGGGGTGGGAACATGTGCGAGAAGATTGGCTTAGATTGAATTCGCGGGGGAAGGAATTGATTTGTTTTTGTCTGGATAATGTAGGAATTTACAAGCACATTAGTTGGCTGAGTGAAGCGGAGAACAAATAGGAAAATGCAAAATAATAATTATGAAATAAAAGTTATGCGCATCTTTAAAATTGTTCAATGTCAGTGTAGTTGTAAAAGTAGTCTGGAAGAAATCTTTTTGAATCGGATTTCTTTATTTGTATATACTCGTATTATAAATTGTATATGGTTTAGTCAGCTAAGTAAAATAAATCAAGGTGACGAATGTGACGATTCTGAAGATGCGGATTATTGTTATATATTGTCATGAAAAAACTAACTAACGGATTGGCAAGTTGAAATGGCAATGGGCAGGGCACATAGCACGGAGGACTGATGACCGATGGGATAGAAAAGTTCTCGAGTGGAGACCACGTACCGGCAAGCGCAGCGTAGAACGTCCACCCACACGGTGGACGGATGACCTCATTAAGACCGCAGGATCACGCTGGATGCAAGTCGCTTCCAACCGGTCTTATTGGAGATCCATAGGGGAGGCCTATGTTCAGCAGTGGACTTCTTATGGCTGATGGATGGATGGATGGATGACAAAAACTAAAAACTGCTCTATATATAAAGGTAACCTAAATTTACCGATCAATTCAATTTCATTGATCTTATCTTTATAAAATAGTAGGCAACTCATAGGAGATATTTCGAAATATAATTTTTAAGCGCAATCAACATATATTATGCAAAATTAACGTTGAGGTTCTAAGTTTGCAATACAAAATTTACACTAGCACATCTTACTACTTTGTGGGTAAATACGAGTACGCCACAAATTTCGCATATTTCGTAGAGTACTTCAAATTCGGTTGCACTAACATCTAACTTAGTCCATAAAACAAGTAACGGTAACTTCTGACCCGTCTACATTATTTCACCGCAGATACGGTCGAATGAAGCCGTAAAACTGCCATACTACGGCAGAACTACAATATACGAGCGTAACACAACCGAGGACTAATGAAAGTGTACATGAACTGCAAAGTTTAAATGAAGCTAGAGCGTTCGTACCTTGCCGTAGTTGACATAGGTGCGGGGAAAGTAGGGAAACTTTAAGTGACAGAATAACGAGGGATAGACAATTTATTACACGGACAGTAAAGAGTTTCTCTAAAATAAATTGGTCTCTCCGGAGGGATTCCTAAAGATTGACGCTAGAATTTGGCTACCTCGTTTTTCTCTTACTGTTTCTTGGTTTGGGGTTTACTGTTACTTTATGTAGAACCACCACGGTCTAGTGGTAATGACACCCGCCTTACAATCGTGAGGTCGTGGGTTCAAATCCCGGCCCCGTACCAATGTATTTGGAATTTGGAATTTATATACGGAATTTCACACCACTGGCTTTTCGGTGAAAGAAAACATCGTGAGGCAACCTGCATACGTCCGTAGAAGAAATTCGATGGCGTATGTGAATCCACCAACCCGCACTGGGCCAGCGTGGTGGATATGACCCGATCACCCTTCGTGGGTAGGCCTGCGTCCTGCAGTGGGCTATTAAAAAGGCAGGTACAGTACAGTTACTTTATCAATGTACTAGCAGCCTGTCCAGACTTTGACTGGCTACGAATGAATTTTAACTAAGAACCTTCCGGAAGAAATTTGGTAAAGATAATCTTTAGATAGATTGTAGAGCAAAACCGCGTTGCAATCTGCCGTGTAGTTTAGAAGATCTGAGCTATGTGCTGTATGTTTAAAAATTTCAATTTTCCTTTATAACTCTAAGTTATGATCCCACCCATAGTGCTCGAAATAATTTTAAAGGAAAGTTTTTGATGTGATCTATAAACTCAGAAAGTTTGAATAATGTATCTTGCATACTTTAGAATTTTTTATGACACACACTCTTTTTTCAACTTTGTTCCTTCAATATTTTAGGAAAGAAAAAATGCCAAGTCGATGTCTATATCTCACCAATGGTACATGTGACACTTAAATAAACAGTTTTGATTTTTCTACTATTAAAAATTGAGATCTATACCTTGAACTACCATAGGATCAATTTTCATGCAATTTGATTGATAAATGTGGAAGTAATAAGGCTTTGTATTAATGGGAAGGACAGACGGATTTATAAGGGTTCCGTGGTAAGACGAGGAAGATAAAAAGGAGATTTTGTATTACTATGTGTACAGATTTCATGTCCAAGGTAAATGAAATTCTTTCTGTAATAGTTCACAATATTGCAGCTTTTCATGACGTATAAGAATAATATTGGGTTTTATAAGTGTTCAGCGCTCTACCACTGAGCTAACGAGCCTTGTTTTCATGACGTAGTTAAAAAAATAGAATAGCTAATTATTTTACTCTAAATGAAGAGACAAGTGCATTACATGGGTACCATTCAGACGCTGGCGAAATTTATAAGCAGCGAAAAACGTTACAACAAAATATAAAATACTCTACTGTATGACTTATACTGTGTCTGTTAATATATTTCTCTGCTAGCTGTTTGTTAATTTAGCAGCAGAACGTTTAATTGCGTTCAGCATTTTACTCATTTTGATCAAATAATTTAGTCTAGTCAACACAACGTCAACGTTCCTTTTCAAAGCGAAACAACACTGAATTTAATAAAGATAAACATCACCAGTATATACCGGTTTTGCCTTTTATTGTACATAAATGATTAAAAATGAGAATAAATTATTTGTAACATCATGTTAGTGCAAGATACTTGGGGTAACGAAACCGATGGGGTCAACTGTCAACTGTCGAGTCCGCTTTGCTTGTTATAATACCTGAAACAAAAATAACAAGCAATTAGTATAATTGATACAAAGCTTAAACATCTACGAGTATAAGGGTCCTTTAGATTAATAAAGGTAGTACATAAAGATATCAAAATTGATAATCCGTCAAGCTTTGGTCTAGAACCAATTGTTGTGAAAGGTAGTCCAACCAAAACCAACAAAACGGCAAATAATCTGAAAACTAAATTCAAACGTAGATTAAATCTAGATATATTTAATAGTGAACATGGCAAATGACACCATTTTCTAGGTAGAATCGAGAGACAGAAAATAAATGAAAACGTCAAATCGGTACGTCAATTTACCTTTGAACTTTGACGTACCAATTTATTCCCTTATCACCTGACTAGCTGACCCGGCGAACTTCGTTTCACGCAATATCTTTATAAATTAAAGCCTAGGTGTTATTCTGTTGTATAAGCATGACTATTGCAAAGTATTATCTTATTCCGTTCAGTAGTTTTTGCGTGAAAGAGGAACAAACATCCAAACTTTCTCGTTTATGATATTAGTAGGATAAAACCTTTGATTCTGGTCAAATAATATTTCTCAATCTCGACCCAAATTTTTGATTCCTACAATTAAAACTGATTCCTACAGTGACTCCTAAAAGTAAATACATTAATTAAACCCCACAAGGGCTGTTTGTCTTGGCCCTGCCTACCTTCAAAACTTAAGCCTTATAATAATAAGGGTAGGTACCCCTGTCATTATTATAACGCCCTTCATGACCTCTCAGGGTCACGGCCGTACCCTGAGGGGTATTATGAAGCCGTGTTAGAATTTTTAAGCTGAAAACTCTGTTAGCTTTTTCATAGAAATGATGCTAATTTTATTTTATGGCTGCTTTAGTACCTATAAGACTAGTTTCAGGACTAGTATGATGACAATAAGCCCGACTACAGAGGCGCCATCATATTTATGATAGCTAAATAGCATAGTTCTGTTTCTTTTCCACTTTAGGCATTCGATAGAGAGAACGCTTTTTACGTTGCTATTAAATTTACGCTGGCGCCTCTGTGATCGGGCCTAATGAGTTTTTTATTTGGTTCTAATGAGATATAGAGATAAGTGTATTACATGCACCAAAAATAAGACCGACCGTTTTTTAGGGTTCCGTACCCAAAGGGAAAAACGGGACCCTATTACTAAGACTTCAATGTCCGTCTGTCTGTATGTCTGTCACCGGGCTGTATCTCATGAACCATGATAGCTAGGCAGCTGAAATTTTCACAGATGATGTATTTCTATTCCCGCTATAACAACAAATACAATAAAAAGAAAATAAAATAAATATTTAAGAGGGGCTCCCATACAACAAACCTGATTTTTAGACGTTTTTCACTCTATATTAATAATGGTAACAGGTAGATGCTTGAAATTTTCACAGAACATTTAGTTTTATATTCACTTCACTAATAAATAATAAAATTAAAATAAAATAAATATTTAAGGGGCCATACAGTATGGAACCCTCCGTGCGCGAGTCCGACTCGTACTTAGCCGATTATAATTAAATTAAATTCAGCACGGTCAGTCTTCGGATGGGTGACAGCGGGTGGCATTTACAACTGATGGCTAGCGTGGCATGGACGAGTTAGAATTTTTAAGCTGAAAACTCTGTTAGCCTTTTTTAATGGAAATGGTGCTAATTTTATAACATGACTGCTTTAGTATAAGACTTGTTTCAGACAAGAGTTTTATGTATCAATGACTAGTCGTATTAAGTGTATGAAGATATTATGATAGTGTAAAACTTAGTAACAACACAAGTCAGAAACAATAATTTTGTATCATCATTGATGATGATTTCCAGGCCGTTTTCGGCCACGGCGACTGCGTAGTTTTAAACTGACTTCCAAAAAGGAGGAGGTTCTAGGCCGAATCATACAAGTCTGCGGAAGTGAAGTCAGTTACAAGCTGCGGAATATCCAATCAACGCGCAGCTTGATGTGAGTCAGGATTAACCTGTAAATCGCGCCACATCCGACGCCTCCATGCAGTTTTACAAATTCTGCCACTAGGGCTAGCCAGAGCGGGTAAGTAAGTTCGTATAGTTCGTACTCGTATAGGCATACGGCCTATAGGAACTTACTAGCTTTTAACATACTTAGTCCATTTCAAGACGTAATCCTTACATAAAAAGTGCGCAAATGTATAAAAATATCCACATAATAAACTGTTACATCAGACTTAAGAATTTTCCAGAACTCTGACATCTAAGAATTACGAAATCTCCCGGAGCGGCGACGACCAAAGACAACAAAATAAAGGGATATGCGGAACGTGACAAAAGACAAATATTTCCTACACCTTTTACTTTCGTCCGTATTTTCCCATGAAATCTTTATCCCGAACAAGCAGGATCCCGATTTGTCCGGGAAATACAAACAATGGGGGAGCAACGGGTTTGTGCTGAAATAAAAATCCATCATCTTATCTTTCCTCGTAGCTCTAGGTCAGATTTAAAATATCTGAGTAATCTGATTTTACTTATCTGAGTTTATTGTAGCGTAGATTGACTAGATGTTCGTTGGCGATCATCGAAGTTAAGCAACGTTCAGCACGGCTAGTCTTCGGATGGGTGACAGCTGATGGCAGTTACAACTGAGAGCTACCGTGGCTCGGATGACACGTTAAATTGTAGGCCGCGATTGTTTTAATCTTTGAGACAAGTCAGAGGTCTTCAGGCGGCCTAAAACTCTGACCTGGTGTCAGTGTAACCACCCAGCATATATGGACTTACTTTGTTGATTGGTTTTACACTATAATTTGTGGGTGCATGTGTGTTTGAAATATGAATGGATTTTTTATTTCTTCTTAGACCAGTTTCCCGTAGTTGCAGAGTAAACAAGTTCGTAGGTATAAGTCGGATGGCTCGCCTTGGCGTCAGAGTTTTTAAGCCGTTGACGATCTATGTGTTTCTCTAGCATGCGGTAAATAATCGGCCAAGTGCGAGTTGAACTCGCGCACGAAGGGTTCCGTACCGTACGGAAGCCCCCCTTATTATAGTTTATTTTAACTATTTATTTTTAAAGTAAATATACATCTTAATTTTCTGTGAATATTTCAAGCATTCAACCTGACACCGTTATTAATATCGAGCGAAAAACGGTAAAAAATTCCGGTTTGTTGTATGGGAGCCCCCCTTATATAATTTTTTCCTGTTTTGAGTATTTGTTGTTATAGCGACAACAGAAATACGTAATCTGTGAAAAATCCAACGTTCTAACTATTACGGTTCATGAGTTACAGCCTGGTGACAGACAGATGGACAGCGGAGTCTTAGTAATAGGGTCCCGTTTTTACCCTTTGGGTACGGAACCCTGAAAAACGGTAAAAAATCCGGGACCAACAATTTCATGTATCATCCGAACCATGGCAGCGCTCAGAGAGTTAGTAAGCCAGAGCTAGCCAGAGCCACCCAGCCCATACGAATTTAATTATTTACGAAATTATAAAAATAATGGTTTATATCTAGGACAAGTCAAAAAATAATTCATTTGTGGATGCCAAAACATTTAAATATTCGTGAAATATTCAAAAACATCAAGAAGTATAATATAAAATGTACCTCGTATTCTTCATTTTATTCAAGCAACGTAAAAAATCACTAAAAGACTGGTATGCACAAGAAAATGCTACCACAAGAGAATAAAAAGATGTGCCCACAGTTTCTACATTTCATAGTCCCTAGAGGACACATGAAAGAAAATATAAAATCAAACATTACAATTCCATTTCTTATGATCTACCAACGAAATCTATGAAAGAAATTATACACAAAGTATATAGGTATTATTAAGGAATAATATTCCCCTGTGTTTGCGCGGTTTGAAGAACTTTCCAAGTTTTAAACCTAATTCAGACTTGCTAGAACTTTTTACAAGTTATTGCGTTAACCAAATTCTTGTTTTGAATAAACATTTAGTGTATTTCCGCTCTCTCTCGCAATTTAACGCCTGATTCAATAAACTATTGCGTTAACCTGCAACGTGAAATTAAAAATATACGTTTTAAACTAAATTGTATAATGTTTTCATGATGATTTGATATTTAATGCGTGCTATCTTAACTTACAGTTATAACTCTATGGGATATTCTCTATCTCTCTATCTAGTAAATTATTAGTCTAGCTAGACTGAAAAAAATCGATGTTTGTAGTAGGTACCTTGCCCAGTAGGAATGATTTCATGAATTCCGATTATTTTATCTTTATGCGATATTATCTAGTTCTTTCCAAATTATAGAAAATAACGTAATTCATCACTATCACTACATAGTATAAAACAAAGTCGCTTCCCGCCGTCTGTCCCCATGTATGCTTATATCTTCAAAACTACTCAACGGATTTTGATGCGGTTTGTTTTTAATAGATAGAGTAATTCAAGTTTAGCAATGTCAGAGGTCATCAGGCGACTACAAGGCTAGCCACCCGGCCTATACGAACTTACTTATAGGCGTAAGTGCGCATTCGCAACATGGCAACTCTAACACGCACATTTTATTACTTCACAACAAAAACTGATTTGTTTACCAACTGAATTACGACATAAATCCAAATTTATACAAAGTATCACAAAACTTTCCCCACTCCGCCAACTTTATAACATTTTCATTGCGAGAAGACACGTGTTCCGAAACTCGGAAATTATGACGTCATAAAAGTTTATTATACTATACATTCTAGTTTAATGTGTACTGAGAGAGTTCTATAGGATAATTGTTCTCGAATGATTGTCTTGGTCGTTAAATTTAAAACATTGTAAAGGTAACATTGGCGCCCAACGTGGGGCATCTCGATCTTTTTCAACATAATATAACTTAGGACGTGACGTCTTATAAGCCGATGACCGCCGGCTGCACGCACCAAAATGTGTCACGTTCCGCCTGAGCCGAGCGTGCAAACGAGAGCGCGGAACGAGCGACAGAGGCACGATCGGCCTAAGCGTTTGTCTCGGTTTGGTTCAGTTCAATTCAAGTTGATTTAACAATGGTTTCTTATGATGTTATCACGTACAACCCGGTCACAATATCTGTACACCTGGTTTCGTGACGTCATATCGAATTATCGGGACGTATATACATTACCGGACTCTACCGTCTAGTATACCGTCCGGACGTAAATTATTATCGGGACGTGTATCGGCAACGAAGATGCTAACCGTACTGTCGCACCGGGGAGTGCGCGGAGAGGTGACAGGGGAAGCGGGAGAGGCGCCGCATTCCAGCGAGGTGCACAGATATTCTGACCGGGTTGTAAAATTATTGTCGTCTGTTAGCCGACTTTACATATAACCAATTATTTTATTAGAATATAACGCAAGTATTACTCACGTATTCAAATTTAAAAGAGACGTGAGGAGGATTGCATTCACGGTTTACCGTGAAATAGTTAAATTACTTTGTTTACATATTAACCTACTTAATATCAATTGTATTTCTTTCAAATACCTAAGTACTGTTACAGTAATTAATCATGATGTGTACACATGTTTTGGAATATGGTTTAGCTCATAGTTCTTAACACTACATTATTTAAGCATATTATTGACTGTATTCTGTTTTGTGTACCAAATAAATAAAATAAAATCATGTGCGATTTTTACTGTCAAGCCAGACAAGCCCGAGCTCTGTACTTTCAAAGTACATTGCTGCAGAAAAAAGAATGAAATTATTTGATCTTGTCAAAATGACCAAATGCGGTAAAAATATCACGCGAGCGAAACTGTGGGCGAAAAATAGTTTAAATACAGATTTTAATAGTAGTTTTAGTATTATTAGCACTTCAATAGACTAGTATACAGGGTTATTTCTAATCAATTAGCATCCTTTTAGGGTCTTATTCTGTACATCTAAACCACGGTAATTATCATTACCGTGTCTAAACTAACAACTTTCGTACTGCGACTTTTGTCAAAACTAAAAAAAAAACAGCTGTTTCATACATTTCGTCGAGGGTGAACGATATTTTTCTATGGAACAACTTTTTTTGAGAATTAATAAAAGTCGTAGAACAAAAGTTGTTAGTTTAGATGTACAGAATAAGCCCCTAAAAGGATGCTAATTGATTAGAAATAACCCCGTATGGTAAACAGTCAGCAAAAAAGGTACTCCTTCTGTATCGCACCTTGAATATTTTCGAAAAAAATCTAATAAACATAAAATGTCCTTCGATTACTAAAGGCCCGGTACAACGTCCATGCGTTTCCCTTTTTCATCAAGCGCCGAAAAACTCTTTTACATACCTACCGTATTTACGTTGGCGCCCAACCAGGGACCCATTTCCAACGAAATTGATCTTGATATTTTCTGGAGGGTAAATAAAAGTTATCTTTAAAAGTCGCGACAGGTTTCAATAAGCGAGATATTGTGTTACGAGCAACTGAGCGTGTGTGGCTGTGGGGGGCGTGGAATTGAATTTGTTAGCTGATACGCTTTAAAACAGCGTTTATTGCGTCTTTTTGCTATATTAGATAACGTTCTTAATGACTTGGAAAATAATGTAAGCGATATTGTGTTAAGTATACAATTTAATAAAAAGCGAAAATAATATCTTACTAAATCTATATTATCATTCGTCTATTTAGAAAAACAGTACCTATATTTTTTACTTTTTAGGGTTCCGCACCCAAAGGGAAAAACGGTACCCTATTACTAAGACTTCGATGTCCGTCTGTCCGTTGTCCGTCTGTCTGTCACCGGGCTGTATCTCATGAACCATGATAGCTAGGCAGCTGAAATTTTCACAGAATATTTCGTTTTATATTCCCTTCAATAATAAATAATAAAATTAAAATAAAGAAATATTTATTTCCCATACAGTACGGAACCCTCCGTGCGCGAGTCCGACTCGTACTTGGCCGATTATTACTTAATAGCCCGGGACCCCGGGAGGTAAGCAAAAAAAATCTAGTACTTTCTAAAAGCTGAATTTTTAGTATTACGTTATATTGATGGTGTACACTGTACAACATATATTCCGGCGTAAGTCAGCTGGTTACTTTAGCGTATGGCATCCGTTAGTATTTCTATACAGGATTTTGTACTTATTACTATTACAAATTATTTTTGCGGACATTACATTTACGCGCAGCCAAATGGCAATGCACATCTTATCATGAAAATATCTTCTTATATATAAAAATGAATCGTGGTTGTTTGTCTCGCTAAAACTCGAGAATGGCGGGACCGATGCATGTGGCTAATTTAGATTTTGAAATATCCGTGGAAGCTAAGGGAAGGTTTAAACGATGAGGAAATTTTAAAAAGAAGCGTGATAAATAATAAAAACTTGAAATTAATTTTCCGATACAAAATGTTCCTACCTGTGAATGTTTCCAGTATTTGGTCGCCGGTGGCGATAAGGTGATATGAAGTTCACCGGGTCAGCTAGTATGAAATAAATGAAATGAAAAATCATTAGTCTTACGTTATTAGTAGAAGGAACTGTCAATTCAATGGAGATATTATGGCCAATCACGAAGGCACCATCGTATTTATATTAGCAATTTATAATATTTCTCTATCTTTTTCACTTTAGACGTTCGATAGAGATAACACTTTTTATGTTGCTTTTAAATTTACGATGGCGCCTTCATAATCGGGCCTATTATCAACGTTACCATGCCCTACTTGTCTCCGGCGAGGAAAGCCAGCTATAAATGGCTGAAAAGGGAATTAATTCGGCTTCAAGTCGCCGAGAGTTGGATTTCTGTCTTGCGAGTGTGACAGCTCACATGCTGAGCTTTGTACACTTCGAGACAGTATTTGGGGCCGCTTTGGGCCCTCGAACTACCTGATACCATATTGAACTGGAACGTTTGCAAACCTAAGACGCATTTTACCGACTTCCAAAAAGGAGGAGGTACTATGTTCGCCTATATGTTTTTTTGTGTATGTTAATCGATACTTTCGCCAATTGTAAAGCGATTAAAAACACTTTTTTATCGAAGGAGTAGGTAAACTCTCGAGTTCCCATTTAAATTTTATCGAAATCGGTTGAGCCGTTTTTGATAAATCAACAATAATGCACAATGCAATTGTACATATTTTAAGTATGTATTTACCATCTTTTTATAACATTGGAACACATTCACATCAAACATTGTGGAAGCAAATAAATATGAATATGAATACATGGATGTCACATCGATTCGTGCAATACTTATATGTAGTTCGAAGTAGTTGTTGCGATTTTTTTGCGAAAAATAATTATTGTTTCGTCAAACAATGTCAAAAAACATTCGAATTACGATTGTTAACGTGAAAACTTGTGATGTTTTGTTTTTGGAGAAAGCTCCAAGGCGAAGAAACGAATAAAAATAATTTCAGATTCGTCTGATTTGAGTGAGCTGCCCGCTTATACAGAACGGAAAAGCTAGTTAATTTTGATATTACGCAGAGCCAATTCCATAAAGCAAATAATGATTGCTTGCGAAGTTAACACAGTGGTCACGCTTTATATTCGTTACTTCTTTAGATTCTTGACAAGGAATAATCTGGATGCGTAAAGAGAATTCAAAATTAGAATGGAAAGTCAAAGCCGATCGCTTTTCGTGTGTCGATAGAATTTACCATTAAGATATTCAAAAAAGTTTAAATCTTTTACAAGCACTACCTTCCTCTATGAATCTTGTTAGCACTCGGGTTCAACAATATCTAAATCCTTACATAGTATAAAATAAAGTCGCTATTTTTGTTTGTCTGTATGCTTAAATCTTTAAAACTACGCAACGGATTTTGATGCGGTTTTTTTAATGGATAGAGTGATTCAAGAGGAAGGTTTATATGTATAATACACCTGTGCGAAGCCGGGGCGGGTCGTCTAGTGTCATATAAAACTGTTTGCGCTCCCTACGTCCATATTTGTTCATTATACTTCAGAGCCCTTAGTATGAGTTTAAAGAGCACCTAACGAAAACTATTATCGTTTGGCTCCATTTAATAATATTTTTGTACCTCAATAGTCCTTCCTCGTGTCCTCCAGAAGCGCTGTACAAGAATATATGGTGCTACACGGAACTATCGCAGTTTCTGTTCACGAGTAATCTCATACTAACTGCTCAGAGCGGCCAAAAAAGTGAGCACGCATTGCAGCAGGACTTACAATATGTCAGAACTTGTCGGATGGTATAATCCAGCGGGTCGGTCCAGTAGCTGGATTAAAGCACTGGAACAGGCACTGGACACCAACTGGCGGCTTTTTGTACTCACTTCAGAGGCGGATTTGGACGGATTTTCATTAGATACCACGCTTTTGGCACGGAAAAACAAGTTTACGTAAGTTGCTGTTTTCAAACAAAGTTGGGCAAATATAGAAGTTTTTGTGACTTAGTTTTTTATCTTTTTCCTTTTATAAAATATGTTGAAGTATGAACGAAAGAAAGTTCCGCATTAACATAATACAATATTGATGACTCATGATACACAAGTACAACTAAAGAACGGCAAAAACTTACAAAACTTGAAAAAAAAATAACAAATTCAAAATGACCATCACTATGAACAACAAAGTATGACTAGCCCGGAATTGGAGAAAAAAAAACAGCAATTTCATATTACATTTTGTCGTTTAGAATTTGGAATTTTATATGAGACTGCTGATTTTTTCCTCGAATTCCTGGTTGGTTCTAAAGTAGAAGTGGATCATAATGATGATCAGAAACAAACCCTTTCTATTTAGTACACGCTTTCTAAAACAAGGTACAATGTATGGCCAATGGGATGGTACAAGTAGCGGCACGTAAGTCAGGCGCTGAGGGTACTGTGGAGGGGGTGGCTGCGCATGTTGACCGCCATACTAAACTCATGCGCAGCCATCCCCTCCACCCTTCGCTCAGCGCTAGACTTATATGCCGCGACCTGTAGACGTACAAAGTAGCATGTCCACAGAAAGGATCACGCCGAATGTAAGTCAGTGTTGCCAACCCCAGAAAACTAAAATACAGCAGCTCACCAGTAAAAACACAGGACAAAACAGTAGATAAAGTGACATGAGGCAGATTTCTTCTTACGTTTCTCTTTTAATTAAAATAATAATATCTACTTTTATTACGCGACTGCGCGACGCAAAGGAGCCATTATTCGACAGCCAATCTAAATTTTTCAATGGATTCCGACTGTTCGTTGTTGTTCCATTATTAGAATATATTTTATTTTCTTCAATATTATAGAATTCTAGACCACCGGACATCTAAGAGCTTGTTTTTTTCTTTTCAGTTTACGTAGTTTGGTGGATTTTTTAAATTAATATTTTTTATTAGTTTATAGGACCTTATAGGACTCACAAACATTGTTGTCATAGCTATAACTCAGAATTACAACCTAATAAAAACAATAATCAAAGTAAAATTATTTTCCATTTTGCCTCATCTTCAGCCATTTTCTTATATTTCATAGTATCACCCCAATGCTTCGATATCTTAGTATTTTGTGAAGATTTTCCCCTATTAAAAAGACCTGAGTCCAGTAGTGAAGGTCCTAAAGCTGATAGATGGACGGTCCAACGAGATAAAGGATTTGCTACACTGGATGCGTTCTGCGGTCAGGACTCAGTTCAAATTAAACGCAGCTCGCATTATGTATGTGTATGAACAACGTTTTCGGGTTCTATATATTTTGTATAGTCAAAAGTCAATTATAGATATGTGATCTGACCGTGGATCACGCAGAAAGAACGTTAGGCCGCGTACGGGCGTTCAATTGAACCTGCCCGCAGAACGCACCCAGTGTGCCAAATCATCTAATTCGAATCTAATTCGAATTCTGGGTTGGCCTCGCAATGAAAGTTGTTCCCAATAATGGTCTAAATCCCCTCTCCGATTCCACATTTTACTAATAGATAACTAAAGTATAGAATGCTTTACCTGAGTCTGTATATTTGTCCTTACAATGTAGGAGTGTTCACTCTGAGTAATCCTAAGTAAATTCTTGCTGAGCATGCTGTATCGAAAAGCGCATCTGGCTAAACCCCTGATTAGATGCAAGCTTGTATTAAAATCGTTGGCCTCTTCCTCGTACAACTCTGCACCAACTGCATTTCTGACAATACAAGAGATTTAAGATGTCTAATCCGATTTAATCTCGCTTTAAGATATTCCTTTAGATTTTTTTCGGAATGAATCTCAAAATAAAGCGCATACTGCACTAGTAGTCTTTTTACGAGAATACCATCGAAATTTGAGGAATGTACATTATAGGGGCTAAGAAACTTCTATTAGCTCAGGATTAGACTGCATTTCCACCAGGGATGTGGGGATCTGGGGTAGAAAAACTATAGGAGATAGAAAGACGTGAGTTAGGCCAAAATATAAAAAATCGCAATTTCATCTCACCATTTTTCTGTTAAAATCACAAAACGGGTACAATTCGACCTTAGATCACCCATCACAGGAGGCACATATTGTGTTTTGTTTCTTGCCAACGAAATATCGTCACAAGAGTCTATGAACTACAACGCTTCGCTTACAGGAGTCGGGGTCTAAAAGGAAGCTCGGACCTTTGGCTTACAACGGACCTATTTAATCTGTACGTGTATCCCTCAAGGAGATTTTATACCCATCTCGGGTCGGCTCGCAATCCGACGAGATCTCAGACGGTCCAATTGATGTGTAAAAGAAGTGTAAAAGTGCTTCAGCTGCCACACACTTGAATAAATTGTGTGGATTTGCCAATTGAATTCGCTGATTCATTTGGGGTTTAGTAAGCTGCCTCTTTTCCGATGAAAACAGTGTCATGTTTCCGTCTTTTAGACGGGAATGTATCGATTGTTTTGTTTCAGGGACTTTCTGCAACTTTTTTGATTGGGCTTGAGATGGACAAATAGGATCTTTTCGCCTGATGTTCTAAACGTGATGCTTGTTGTAATATTTCAAAGGTTTCATTATTTCGAACTCCATACTAGTACTTCAAGTACTACATACTAGTCATTTTGAGATAATTCAAATATACGAATCTAGTGTTTCTCTGCAAAACCCGAGTAAATAAATAGAGTTACATTCTGTGCTTGCATCGGACACAACTGTCAGGAGTTATAGAAATGAAAAAATATCTTTTTGACCGACGAAAAAACAGAGGGGGTACTCAAGTCGACACGTATATTTTTGTTAAACGACGAAGCGGAGGAGGTTTGCAAGTCGACGCGTTATTTTTTTTATATTTGACCACGCATAACGTTTTACAGAGTAGTCCGATTTTGATAATTATTTTTTTTTGACTGGCAGATCATATTTCAAAGTTGGTCCCATTTAAATGTTATCAAAATCGGCTGAGCCATTTTTGATAAGTCAACAATAATATGAAAATTACTACTTCGATCCGTGCGAACTATTCGAATTATGTACACGGTTGAAGTCGGTTATGCCACTTTTTGGGGAAAACAATTATTCCAGAACAATAAATTAGGGGAATTTTATATTTGATGTTAGTGCAACGAGAACCTTTATGCAAATCAAAATGAACATGATACATTTCTTTAATAGATTTACTCCAATACGAGTATTTTAGACAAAGGCGTCAAGTACCTACTGATTCTTACAAACAACAGTATTCAATATTGTTTTGTTTTATTCACCAAAGACATTTAAAATTAAATAAAACAAGACTCTCTGATTGAGTATTACTCAGTTCAAAGGACTCCTTCATTCCTCACTCCTTCATTAACCTTCAAGAAATCTGCTTATTTCTTTGAAATCAATCTCCGACATGTATTTCCGTTTGTAATTTATTTATAGAGTAAACATATTACTCTTACATTATGGTGAATGCTATTATATTATTGTAATATATTGTACTTTGACATGCAACTATATAACAGACAGACAGACAGCAAGAAAATCTTTCTCGTTGAAACTCTATAATAAATTGTGAAAACCGCATCCGAATCTGTTTTGTAATTTGGAAGATATAAGAGAATAGACAAACAGAGAGACAAAAAGACACAGAAATAGCGACTTTGCTTTATAACATGTAGTGATAGTGATGGTGATAATATAATTCAGTGATTGTAATTTTAACTGCGCTCGCATTTTGGGCTGTCGAATGCATAGCGAGAGCAAGTACAGTAAGCTCGATTACAGAGGCGCCATCGTAATTATATTAGCTAAATAGCATAGTTCTGTTTCTTTTACACTCTAGGCATTCGATAGAGAGAACGCTTTTTACGTTGCTATTAAATTTACGCTGGCGCCTCTGTAATCGGGCTTAGTAAGTGTATAGTAACTTTTTTAGGGTTCCGTACCCAAAAGGTAAAAACGGGACCCTATTACTAAGACTCCGATGTCCGTCTGTCTGTCACCAGGCTGTATCTCATGAACGGTGATAGCTAGACCGCTGGAATTTTCACAGTTGATGTATTTCTGTTGCCGCTATAACAACAAATACTAAAAATAGAATTAAATAAATATTTAAGGCGGGCCCCCATACAACAAACCTGATTTTTTAGACGTTTTTCGCTCTATATTAATATTGGTAACAGGTAGATGCTTGAAATTTTCACAGAATATTTACTTTTATATTCACTTTAGTAATAAATAGTAAAATTAAAATAAAATTAATATTTAAGGGGGCTCCCATACAGTACGGAACCCTCCATGTGCGAGTCCGACTCGTACTTGGCCGATTTTTCACTTTAGGCATTCGATAGAGAGAACATTTTTTACGTTGCTATTAAATTTACGATGGCGCTTCATAATTGGACCTAGTATAGATATAGTAACTGAAAAATATAAAAATAAAATCGCCGGAGTATCTGAAACCGACTTTAAGTATTTAAGGGTTGAAAAATACATTAACAACGTGAAGAAACACAAAAAAATACTCTGATTCAGTAATCAAATAACTCGATATTCCTCGCTCCTTCATTAGCCTTCAAGAAATCGGCTTATTTGTTTGAAATCGATCTCCGACATGTAAGAATAACATTGTTTCCTCACGAAATTCGTCACAACGTGTCCTGTCTGTAATTTTCCCCATTATCGAGTTGAGAGAGCAGGACGAAGTGACTCGGCAAATAGGATTACCGACGGAACTGTGGACCAGAATCAGTTATTGAGCTTGGAAACGTTGAAGACCAGATCCTTAGTATAGAGTGATTCGTCAAGTTTTTTATACGAGTATATGCAACTAAAAAGAAGAAAGTATCATCTTGTGGTAACTCTTTTTAGGGTTCCGTACCCAAAGGGTAAAAATGGGACCCTATTACTAAGACTCCGCTGTCCGTCTGTCTGTCTATCACCAGGCTGTATCTCATAAACCGTTATAGCTAGAAAGCTGAAATTTTCACGAATGATGTATTTCTGTTGCCGCTATAACAACAAATACTAAAACAGAACAAAATTAATATTTAAGGCTCCCATACAACAAACCTGAATTTTTAACCGTTTTTCGCTCGATATTAACAATGGTACGAGTAACAGATAAAATGCTTGAAATATTCACAGAATGTTTAGTTGCATATACAGTTCAATAATAATTAATTAAATTCAAATAAATAAATATTTAAGGGACAGGACCCATACAGTACGGAACTCTGTGTGCGCGAGTCCTACTCGTAGGTACTTGGCCGATTATTTACTTCTCTAAAATATAAAAACTAGCGTACTGAATGCAATGCGTTTTCAAAATAAATCGATAATGCAAGCCTATGTCCTGCTGTGGAAATCCTACAGCTGAAAAACTAATGATACACAAACAAGACCTACCCATGTAACCAGGAGCACATAAAATACAACAATTCAATTCAACATCTCAAACGCTCTTAAGATCGAAAACTGTTTTCCACACTGCCGCGATCACAGGCCTCGCTCCACTGAACAATATTGGAACGTTCACAGAATTTTCGACTTAATCGCCCTTAAGAGGATATTGTTTTAGGACGGAATATTCTTTTGATGTGAGTTGTGATCGATACCAGGGAATTGGACAAGGTTAATGATGGCGGAATAATGAGTTTGAAGCTCGGATCGAGTTTCGCTGTTTGTTTTTGTGTTGGACAGCGTTTAAAAAGTTTGAGCTCGTTAAAATAAACAGGGGTATCTACGGGATGGCTGTGGGGACATAACACAGATTATTTTTTATAACAATGATTTTTATGTCCCATTTGCCATACATTTTTCAAACGTAAGGAGAATGGGCAAACTGTCTGGGTAGCACGGCAAGGGGGGGAGAAAACCATTTTATCCACTCTTAATGTCAGATGCCTCTACCATAAATACTACGTGATGACCACGACCGCTCTGTCAAGAGCGTAACGACTAAGAAGAATGTCAGATGTCATTCCATACTTTATTTCCTCTTGGAGGGGATATAATGGTGGAAAGACTATTAGTCCCTTTGCCATGCTTCCCGTGCTGGTCCATAAAATATATAAGTTTTCCCGCATGGATGGCACATGGCGCATTTTGTAGATTATTTTATGCATTACAATTACAACATAAGTGTGACAGCGGTAAAATTCAACCTACAGAAACCGATATATTTTACTTTTAAGAATAGTAAAATATAACATTCATTGTATTATTTGTATTGTAAATAAAAATTATGTAAAAGGCTTCATTTTTAGGTTTCCGTACCCAAAGGGAAAACGGGACCCTATTACTAAGACTTCGATGTCCGTCTGTCTGTCTGTCCGTCTGTCTGTCACCGGGCTATATCTCATGAACCATGATAGCTAGGCAGCTGAAATTTTCACAGATGATGAATTTCGGTTGCCGCTATAACAACAAATACTAAAAACCAAATAAAACAAATATTTAAGGGGGGCTCCTATACAACAAACCTGAATTTTTAGACGATTTTCGCTCTATATTAATAATGGTACCAGGTAGATGCTTGAAATTTTCACAGAATATTTAGTTTTATATTCCCTTCAATATTAAAAAATAAAATTAAAATAAAATAAATATTTAAGGGGGGCTCCCATACAGTACGGAACCCTCCGTGCGCGAGTCCGACTCGTACTTTGGCCGATTATTATCCTATCCTACGGGAACTGTTAAATTTTTTGGGATAAAAAGTGGCCTATGTCACTTTTGGTCTTTCAATCTATATTCATGCATCAGTAGAGGTTTAACATGTTTCTTTATTCTACCTTTATGGTACAGAATCATCATACTTTAATATTATCAATCCGAAAAGTTTGTTCCTCTTTGACGCAGCAACGGAGCAAAAGATTGATTTGATTTTTGGCATGGATACCTATGGTTTAAAAGACAGAAAGTGATAATAGGATACTTTTTCATCCCGAGAAAATTCGTGATTCCCATGGGATAGGACAATAACTGTCTCTTAGCAATGGAGCAACGGATTGACTTGATTTTTGGGGTGGGCATAGTTTGGAAGACGGAAAGTGACATAGGATACTTTCCATCCCGAAAAATTGTGGTTCCCTTAGGATAAGACAATAACTTTTTCTCAGCAACGGAGCAACAAATTGACTTGGCTTATTGCATGAATATAGTTTGAAAGACCAAAAGTGACATAGGCCACTTTTTATCCCAAAAACTTTAACAGTTCCCGTAGGATAGGATAAAAACTATGTGAGCGGGCCGCGGTAGCAGCCGTCTAAGCGCCAGAAATAACCTGTCATTTCAAATTTAGGACGTTCCTATATTTTTCGCACTCCTTTGCGGCACTCAACAGCGCTAGCCCAGACTCGGGCTCCATAACGGAGCTTGCGCTCCCGCCATAATGACGGAGTGTTTCGGAGCACAAGACACATTGTCATCCACCACTCGGGACTAACCAGCACTGAGCGTCGGACAGCATTCCAACGCCCTGGTCCCAGTGCAACGGGTCAGTCATGGTAGCCCAGCGCCTGCCTCTTCAACTGCAGAAGACAGTGAGAACAGCCATCGCGATACCGACACTTCTCTTCCCCTGCAGCCACACTGCGTCTGCCAACAGGTTGACAGCCTAGCGGAAGGTAGGGTAGGTGGCGGCACCCACACCACCAGTTCCATCCCACTGCGGCCCCTAATCCTCGGCTGCAGCGTCGCAAGAGCGGCACTGCAGCCCGCCTCAGATGCAACACTCCTAATAAGGCACGCAACCTACCGGCCATCCTCTCAGCTGCTTTAGTTAAAAGCGGCTGAACCTCGAGTGTCGGGCTCTAAGCTGCTTTGGGGGAAAAGACCCAAAGAAGAGGGAGACTTCGAGCTCCGCCTTTTCAGCTGCCTTAGACCTCCCCCGCCACGACAAGGCACTATACACACTCCAACCTTAACTTAACCAACAAAAGCATTTCTCTAAGGTATTTTGATGTATGTCGCTTAGGTTAGGTTTCGCAGCCGACATAAACATAAGCCAAAATCAAAATGTAACGCGGGCGAAGCCGCGGTTAAAAGCTAGTAACATTATATAATCACGTTATCAGACACAATAGTGAATATAAACAACAACGGACGTCTTGATGTTTCTCAGTTCTATTTAGTTATACATTTTGTAATCGTTATTAAATGTTATCTTATCAACTATTAGAGAATTAGTTGATAAGATCATCACTTTGACCACAGGATAACACACTGCTAAACAATATCACAAACATAACTAGTAATGGCAGATAATATGGTGTCTTGATATTATGTCTGTTTATAAGAATGGAAGGTTAAATAAATAGTTTTAGACCAAAGGAAGTGCAGAAGCGATTTTAAGTGATATAGAATATTATAATAAAATCCCTAGTCTTACACGCGCTTATAAAGAAATATTACAAATTATTACAGTAAGACAAATAAACAAATTAAGGTATAAGTGCGGTCCTAAGTTTATTTGATTATTACGTAAGATAATTCTAATCTCACTGCTGGATATAGGCCTCTCTCTTACTATGCCATCTGCCTCAGTCTTGAACCAATCGTGTTCAGGTTCGACCCGCGCATTTGACAATAGGTACCTACTCTCATCGTCGACTCATCGCGGGAACCTCAAGTTCATGCGCAATCAGAACATGCGCGTGGAAATATCGCGATATCTTCCTCAAGGAAGACTTGACTAAAAGTCTCGTGAAAATGTAATATGTGTGAGTTTAAAAGTAAGATTGGAATTTCTAATTTAATTATTATCTAACAATTTCTTCTTATCATTTTCCTGTTTTTTCCGCTTCCCATTTTTTTACACTATCAACATGCACGTGGATATATCGCGATATCTTCCTTAAGGAAAACTTGACTGAAAATTTCGTAAAAAATGTACTAAATGTAATTTTATAAGTAAGATTGGAATTTCTAAGTGAATCATTTGCTAATATGTTCTTATCTTTGGCCTGTTTTTTCCACTTCCAATTTTTTACTACGATATCGGCTATCTTTTTCCCCTGTGTTTTATCCTGTATAGAATATTTCTTGGACAAATACGAGATACTGATAACCTTGTAGGTCACTGGATTCTTATAAAAGCCGAAGCTTCCATCTAATAAATCATATCATTTCTAACATTCATTTGAATCGGTTAAGTAAATTTTAAGCTAATTATTTTTTAAAGAAAGTAAATAACTAAATTTGGCTTTAAAAATGAAGTATGGGTGTGGCGTGATTTTATTATTTATTTTGACGCTGACAAGAAACGCGGCAAAAACTCGGGAAATTAAACTCCGTGACTCAGATTTTGTTTCACATAACATAGTGCAACCTGTTGTGCATCAAAGACGAACGAAACGAGAATTAACATCAACCAGAGATGCCAGCGGGACGCATCATCCAGAAATTCAACTGACGGTACAAGTCAACGGTGAGCAGTACTTTCTAGACCTGCAACTCAACAAAGACCTGCTGACGCGAGAACACACGCTGCAATTTCAGAAAGAAGGACAAACTGTACAAAATAGACCTAAACTTGAAGAATTAGATCTGTGCTACTACACCGGCAGGGTGAGGGGAAAGCCCAACTCATTAGTTGCCGTGTCTACCTGTCACGGCGTCCGAGGAGTCATACACGACGGGAAAACGATGCGATACATTGAACCCGTGCGAGTACCTGAAATACAGTCTCCTCATCATTTATACGACCATAAGGATTTTAACCCAAGTAACAACGTTGGACATCACGAGTACAGTCACATTTCTGATCTATCAAACAGAAGTTACCAGATCGACGTAAAAGGAAGTCAATTTGTCAGGCACAAAAGAGACACTTCTAAGCAAATACGTTTACCATACAATGCAAATGATGAAACTCGTTATATGGAACTGGTAATAGTCGTCGACAACGCAGAGTTCCGTGCCAACGGGGGTGATGTACAGGCTATTCACTCAAAAGTTTTTCAAATATTTAACATTGTTAATACCTTCCTCTCGCAACTCAATATTTATGTAGCTCTAGTGGGAGTAGTGGTGTGGAACGAGCGGGATGAAGTCGTGATAGAAAATGACAGCAGCGTTACACTTGAAAGATTTTTGGGATATAGGAGATGGAAACTAGCCTTTGAAATGCCAAATGATGCTGCCGTTTTACTTACTAACCTTACTGTAGACGTTTTAGGCAAAGCGTATTTATATTCAAGTTGCACAATAGAATTGTCAGGTGCTTTAGTTAGCACTATAGAAGAAAAACCCAGCTACATAGCGGAAACTGTTGCTCACGAATTGGGACACATTCTTGGCATGGTTCACGACTCTAAGTCCTGCAAATGTCCCGAAGGCTCACTTTCATGTATTATGAATGCAACGGTAAACAGAAACATACAAAATTACGTTCATTGGTCTGCATGCAATATTGATTCTTTGGCTAATACTTACCGACATGATTTTGACCATTGTTTACGCAACAAACCGATTACTCTGTTTAACTCACCGAATTGTGGCAACGGTTTCGTCGATCCAGGGGAGCAATGTGATTGCGGTACAGAAGCTGGCGTCGGTGGCATCAACCTGTGCCACGCGTGCTGCCACGCCGCCACGTGCACGCTGCGCAGTAATGCCACGTGTGGCGCCGGTGCTTGCTGCGACTTTACGACTTGCGAACTGAAGCCAGCTGGTGTAGTGTGCCGCGCGACAGATAAAGAATGCGATTTACCAGAGTTTTGTACAGGAAGTTCAGAGTTCTGTCCCGCTGATGTGTACCTAATGGATTCTACGCCATGCGGAGAAGGAGACGACGCAGCGCACTGCGTGCGTGGTGCGTGTCGCTCTCATACCAACCAGTGCCGGTATCATTGGAATGCCACCAGCGAGTCTTCGGATCAAAAATGCTATGACCGGAATACAGAAGGAACTCATTACGGTAACTGCGGCTTCGACCAAGTGAAGCTTAAATTCATTCCTTGCCCTGCCAGAGACATCCTTTGCGGAAAATTGCAATGCCGCTCCCCTTACGAGTCGGACGAGTTTTTCTCGGGGCCCAGATATACAATTAGTAAAATGAATATGTCAAGTAATGGCTCAAATATTATGTGCCAGACTATTACCATGAAATATGGCCTAGACGTTGTCGATCCTGGATTAGTACAAGACGGCGCAAGGTGTGGAAATGAAAGAATGTGCTTAAAACAAAAATGTGTTTCCGTCGAGTCAGTACGTGAAGAGATAAAGAACGGCGAGGCGTCTGTATGTCCTTCAGATTGCTCGGGACACGGAGTCTGCAACTCCGAGGGTCATTGCCACTGCGACGAGGGCTTCGCCCCCCCTCTGTGCGCGGAGCCCGGCTCGGGCGGCTCTGTAGACTCTGGACCTGTTGGACTGGTTAGTGTCTCGGATTTAGAAGATCCAATTCCGCATCCTGCAGGATTATTAGATACTTAATTCGGTAGCCGTAGTTCAGCTTTCTTTATAGGTATATAATTTATCTGGCTCCTGGTGAATACTTCTTTTTTATAATAGGTATATCTGGGGTTTTTTTTTCCTTAGTATAGCTTATCTTCATTACTGTTTTCTCAAGTCGAAAGTGTTCGACCAGTGTCTGTTACCAGCGATGACTTATTGCGCTGAAACGTGGTTTCTTACTATGGGCCTTATTAATAATCTGCAAGTAGTCTAACGAGCTATGGAGAGGGTTATGCTCAGTCTCATTGCTAGATCGAGTCTGAAATGAAGAGATCCGTAGAAGAACCAAAGTTACCGACATAGCCCAACGGATTGGCGAGTTGAAATGGCAGGGTACATAGCGTGGAGGACTGATGACCAATGGGGTCGAAATGTTCTCGAGTGGAGACCATGTACCGGCAAGCGCATCGTAGGAAGTCCACCTACAAGATGGGAGGATGACCTTATTAAGACCGCAGGATCGCGCTGGATGCAAGCCGCTTCGAACCGGTCTTATTGGAGATCCATTGGAGAGGCCTATGTCCCGCAGTGGACGTTCTATCGCTCATGAATGGATGGATATCTTATATTGAAGTGGTAGTATACCTAAATGGAACATAATGCACTTAAAAATAGTCGGTGGACCTGGCAGAAACGTGGTGAGTGCATCGTGTTTTCAATAGACATTTCTAGAAATCAACTTAGGCATGAAGTGTCCGCAGAATCTACTGAACAACTGGAACGGTTTCAGATATAATAGGTAGGGATTAAAAGTTTTTTGTTCTTTATAAAAAAATGCGAATTAGAATACCTACTTAGAACATAGTTAGAAGCTAAGATTTATTTATTTTCGACGAGTATTGTAATAGTAATTTATTATTTAAATCCATTGCTTGCCGCACTTACAGCGTACGCCAAAGCATGCGACAAGCTAGCTATTAAATTAATTAATTAAGTTCATCACAGCTGCATTCAAATAAGCTGATGCACACATACCTGCACTGCCAACTCTAACCTAGTGTTGACACTCACTCACACTACAGTACTTTCACGATTTGCGTTCTATCTATGTGTGCGGTGTGTCATTGTTGAGGTGTGGGTGTGGTGTTGGCGCTTCCGTGGTGTGTGAATGTTTGTGAATATCTATAAGTATACCTAGATAAATTAGATAATATGAATTACTTTCCTAGTACCTACTGTATTTGTAATGTTGGATACCTAAAATACTTAATAATAAGGAAGAGCCTAGTTCCCACGACACAGGTCACCCTAGTGTGGGAACTAGTGTACAACTTGTTTTTGTAAACTTTTTGGATCAATAAACGTTTTTTTTTTTTTTTAAGTTAATAAATGTTATAAAATTCTGTGGTAAAATGTATTAAATAAAGTTGGTGAATGTAATGTAATAAAAAATATATAGCAGTGAATAAATATTTCATTAGATTTTAATTTATTAGTCTACAAATATTTCAATTTTTTTATTATTCATTAATAAGGGTTCCGTACCCAATGGGTAAAAACGAGACATCCGCTGTCCGTCTGTCTGTCTGTCTGACACCAGGCTGTATCTCTTGAACCGTGATAATAGCTCAGTAAAAATAGACTTTAACTTTGCACTAAATTTCCGATTCAATTTTTTATAAGCTTTAGGATCACTTACTGAGCATAAAATCACACAATGCTGACAGATCCAGGTGGAGCTTCAAACGCCATCTTGAAAAAACGGTTTTGACCGATATCTCGGAAACTATGCACTTTAAAAATCGCAGGAACGCGCTGGATGCAGGCCGCTTCCAACCCGGCCTTATTGGAAATCCATGGGGGAAATCCATGGAGGCCTATGTCCAGCAGTGGATGTCCTATGGCTGATAGAATAGGCAGCGAAAATTGCAAATTCACACAAAGCGTCCCAATTGGCGGGACGGGTCGCGGAGGGACACCGTGTCCCGCCCTCGCCGCGTGACGCCTGGGCTAGGCTTGATCTAGAAGTGATTTTGTAAGAACATATCCAGAAATGGTGTACTAAGCCGAAAGGAGGTGGTTCAGTCCATCATTTTGAACCACTTTTACACTGGGGCAACCCTAAATTCGAGAAAAAATATTTAGCTGTTTCATACAATGCCAAGTTGCAACTTTGTTTAGAATAGCTGATTTTTAGGGTTCCGTACCCAAAGGGAAAAACGGGACCCTATTACTAAGACTTCGGTGTCCGTCT
Organism: Hypomecis atomaria; assembly: GCA_964007245.1. Lineage (NCBI taxonomy): Eukaryota > Metazoa > Arthropoda > Insecta > Lepidoptera > Geometridae > Hypomecis > Hypomecis atomaria. Next base: position 14,296,386 of record OZ023305.1, read on the forward strand.
GTCACCGGGCTGTATCTCATGAACCGTAATAGCTAGGCAGCTGAAATTTTCACAGATGATGTATTTCTGTTGCCGCAATAACAACAAATACTAAAAAGAGAATTAAATAAATATTTAAGGGGGGCTCCCATATAGTACGGAACCCCCCGTGCGCGAGTCCGACTCGTACTTGGCCGATTATTTCTTTTCATTTTCGTATAACCTAAACTTTAAACATAACCAATGTATTAGGTTACTAAATAATTCGTTTCACAAGGTTTATTAAATCACAATTACAATACAAAATATCTCCTAAGGTGTGACTTTGAATTCAACGAGATTTATTTTGCGAAAACCTATAACCATACCTACAAATTGGCAATAGTGTCAACGCTGCGGGCGTTTAGACCAACTTCCATATATTTTTATCCATTCTCCTTTCTCATGTTGTCACTTGATCGTGTAAAAAGTGTACATCAATACTGTTATTCTGCGCCGGGGGTCCAAGGTCAGAAAAGTTGTGACACGTGTCGAGCCGGTAATCGGTTTATGAAGGGGATGGAAACTTTCTAGCTCGCTTGATTGAAGTTGGAGGCCCCATCTCGTCAGATGTTTTGGAATTGCCCAAAAAACAACGGAAAAGTTTTTCTTTTCAGCAAATTGTATCGGCTATACTGTGAATATTTCAGTACAGTAACGTCCTGTAGTAAGATACTTTTTAATTATATTGTAAATCATTGACCGATTTTTTAGAAAAGCATTTCATTACATACATTATTTTAAACTAAATATCGAAATTTTCATAACGACCTTAAAGTCCTGGCATTCAGACCACGTACCAGCAAGCGTAGCGTAGGATGTCCACATATGACCTCATTATGACAGCAAACTGACGTCATTAAGATCCTCGTTAAGAGATCTATAGGAGAAGCCTATGTCCAGTTAGGACATTCTTTCGCTGAAACGAACGGACGAATGAATGCGAAAAGGATTTAACTATTTTCAGACAAAATAACTTATCGAATGAGTCCCAAGTTGGGCGCCATTTAGAAATTTACAACTTATGGTGCATAACCGTAAGTTAACTACTTAACTAAGTCGTTCTAAGCTCCATTACCACACAAATCATCCGTTATTTGTCCAGGTATCCCGTATAATTCCATGACTTATCAACAGATTAGAAGATTACTTACCGCTAGCTTACTAAGTTACAACATAACTTCTTAGGGTTTACCCTTTTCTCAAAATGGCGACCAAGTTGCAGAAAAACAATTCTCAGAATAGATATATTTCTAAAAATGCCTAGTTTCTGAAGCAAATTTAGCAAATTGTTGGTGTATTTACACCAACAACAAATAATAAATAAATAAATATTAGGGGACATCTTACACACAGTATCTGACCTCAAACTAAGCATAGCTTGTGATATGGCTGCCAGATACTGATATACTACATGTACATATTTTTAAATACATACTTATATAGATAGTACCTAAATAACACCTAGACACAGAGCAAACACCTATGTTCATCACACAAATGTTTGCCCTGGGTCGAGATCGAACCCACGCCTCTTTGACCCAGAAGTCAGGGTCACTAACCACTGAGCCACCGAGGCAGTCAAAAAAAGGTGTTCTAATTCTCATCATTCTCAAATCGACATAATCCATATTTTAAGAAAACTCATTTGTTTACTTCTATTCGCATCATTAATAAATATGAATCATTAAAAACCATCCAATTAGTCCTCCCGCAATCAGCTATGTACAATAAAAAATATTTACAAAATATTGAAAATCTCAGAACGACGGTTTTGCGTCTAAGCTCGCCTGTACAACTTAAAAAAATAAGTTAAAGTTCCACAACTTCACGCCAATAAATATGAAAGTTTATCGGAATAAGCAGTTTGTTTGCTCTTACAGATTTATAAGCTCTTTGGACTTGGAAAATTCATTGGAAATTAAAAAGATTTAAAAGTTTCCAACTACAAAGTTCTGAATACAGTCAAGATTGAAACAAGTTGAAATTTCTAAGAAGACTGGCGTATTTTTTACAAAATAACATATCAATAATAATATTGATTGACTCTTTTATAGTGATCGAACTGAATTTCCGAATATCAAACTCAATGTTTTGGTTCATAAAACTGAGCACTTTTAAAAACGCTCTGTTGTGTTAAAAAAAATCGTACAAATTACAATGTGTACAAAAAATACCTCTCGTACAATCAAAACTTTGTGAAAATTACCTGAATTGCTTTACTTAAAACTTAGAACCAAAATAACAATCATAATAGTCTTAAATGTTCGACTACGTAACGTCTACAACGATAGCTACTAACACTATTCTAAACAAGTTGTAGAATCCCGAATTTCAGTTTAAACACGTCTTCCATTCGGGTCTGGAGATGATTATCTGTGTCCTTCGAGTCGAGTGGGTACAATCGAGATTGTATTACTCGATATAATAGTCCAATATCGATAACTGGCCGCAAACAAGGCTGCTATTTGCGATTGGGCTCACTCGACGATTTGCTACAATTCGCTCGAATGAACACACGTATAGTTGGGACTAGCGGGCACAATCCCGTGTATAACGAAACGTTTTATGCTATGATTTTTAATTTCTTGTTTTTGTTTGATACATGGACCGTTTCATGCTATGACCTTACTGCTCAGAAAGTACTCTTCTCATTACGACAAGGTTTAAGGGTTATCTGCCGCACTAATTAAATGCAAGTTTGCAACTTTCGCACATTTAAGTCATTGAACATAGTGTAGGGTTACATATACGAAGACTACTCTCTCTCACTCCACCATGTTATGTTTGCGACTATTTCTGTTTCCTTCACATTGTTTACATCATGGTAAAATACCTCTTTGTTCGATAGCTAAATCGCAGGGCTCATATACGAGTAGCTTCGGAATTATTAGACGGAGTAGACGGCGCTCGCGCCTGTTCTATAAATACTTATAATATTTATACTTTTAATACTTATAATATTTTACAATGATTTAAATGGTAGTTATGTAACTGTGAACATGGAAAATGTAACTCATATAATCACGTGTAAATGGAAAATATATATAATGTATGGAACATACTGGACGATGTTTGATTTCCCTGACCTTAGGATAAAAATAGATAAAAAAAAATGTGAAGTGTGGGTTATTTTACGATTTTCTCTTTCACCGTTTGAAGCGGCGTATTGCAGCTAAACAATACGCACATCTTTGCAAAAAATTATAGTGCTTTAGTGTTCTAGCATACGGTTTTTGGATTGAATAAATCTCTAATTAGTTGTGTTTTGTCGACTGCACATTTAATGATTATATAGGCTTTAAAATACCTGCCAAAGGTAGCCATGTGCTCGCAACTCGTTGCATATCTTCAAGGCTACATAGATGAATTCTTTATTATTCACACCCATAATGACATCAATGGTACATATCGTCGTTGCAAATTTAAAACCTCCCATGTGACATTTTTCTTATAAATTAGATTAACACATTTTTTGCAAGATTATTTTAGGAGCTATCGTTTGCAAAAACTCTTATGTGAATATCTTAATATTTCACTGACACACGGTGCATTTATAAATTGCCTTATGTGACAGCCTACTAAGAACTGTTGATCAGTTTTTTTGTTTTTCTCAAAATGTTACATTTTGCACATGGGAGATAGAGAATAACCATACGACCATCGAGCAATGGTCATGGCATTGTAATAAAGTAAATCCAGGCTACATTCGCACCTGTAGGTACGCTCTAGTTAGCTTCAATCTGCATGTGTGTTACCGCTTTGTGTCTGGTTTCAAAGAGGCCCCTAACAAGCTCAGGTATTCACTATGAGCTTACTAACAGCAACATTCGTATATTTGTAGCTATATATTTATCACTAAATAGTATAAAACAAAGTCGCTTCCCGTCTGTCTGTCTCCATGTATGCTTATATCTTTACAACTACACAACGGATTTTGATGCGGTTTTTTTAATAGATAGAGTGATTCAAGAGGAAGGTTTATAATATGTATAATACACCTGGGCGAAGCCGGGGCGGGTCACTAGTAACTACTAAACGGCTGACACGATTATACCAACTAACTCTTAAAACCAGTAGTCAGACAGTAAGCCCGATTACAGAGGCGCCATCGTAAGTTTAATAGCAACGTAAAAAGCGTTCTCTCTATCGAATGCCTAAAGTGAAAAAGAAACAGAACTATGTTATTTAGCTAATACTCGTATAATTACGATGGCATCTCTGAAATCGGGCTTATTATTGTACGCAATGTTCGCCTGTGATACGATTGTGCTAACGTGTCCGTTCGCCAATTTGGTGAGCACGGTCGGCTGACGCCAGACATGCCTTTGACAATCGGCCATTCCAAGCCACCGGCCCGCAGGACTATCGGTGCGTGGATTCAAATCATAACAAGCGTTATGATTGATACACTCAATATTCTATCTAATTTTATTATAGCAAAGACTGGCTCTTGCCGGCGACTTTCCCTTTAGGGGAAAGCCGCCGCAAGTCTTTGCCAATAATAATAATAGATAGAACATTGAGTATATCAATTATAGGAGTTTTTTATACTACAGGAAAAATAAATGTTTTTTTGGTCAACTTTGCACTATATTTCCGTTCCAAACTATTTTATTAATAATGTTTAGGATCACTTACTGAGCATAAAATCACAAAATGCTGACAGATCCAGGTGGAGCGTCAAGCGCCATCTTGAAAAAACATTTTTGGCTGGATCTGTCAGCATTTTGTGATTTTATGCTCAGTAAGTAATCTTAACTATTAAGAAAATAATTTTAATCGGAAATTTAGAACTAAGTTTTTTCTTTTTTACTGTATTTTTCCGGGATAAAAAAGTAGTCGATGACACTAGTAGGCTCACTACGTGATGAATGTCTGTTAAGGGTAAACATACCTACTTCATTTCTGTTATCAAAAGTTATGAAGGTTGTCTCGACACACTAGGCACGGCTAGCCTGAAGGCCGCCGGTCGATCGCAACCTTCGGGTTATGAATAGTTAAGAATCACCATGAATAACTATAAATACGGGGGAAGGCCAGGCCTTGGGCTGGGTTCGTTAATGTATTAGGTTTCAGACGTTCGAGGTTTCTGTTTGTTTTGAATAATGGGCTGCGCTGCGTACGATCGGTTCTACTGGAAAACTATAACAGACAGCATAAGACGTCCTACAATGACACAATCAATTTATCTATACATATAAGTAAAATTGGACTGTCTGTTTGTAACATTGAAATAACCGTTTTTTAATACACGTATATGAATATATAAACGGTACATACACCAAAACAACATTTTTTTAAACTTTTGTCTGTCTGTCTGTTTGTTCCGCCTAATCTCTGAAATGGCTAGACCAATTTTGACGGGACTTTTATTGGCACGTAGCTGATGTAATAAGGAGTGACTTAGGACTGTTAGGCGGAACGAAGTTCGTCGGGTCAGCTAGTTTATCTATAAAACTAGGTGCAAGATAGCTGTTACATAATGTTACAAGTACTCTAGCTTCTACCTCTAGCGGTTTTTTAATGTTTAAACGAGTTTAAAAGAAAAAGACATAAAATATGATCTCGATTCGATGAGTGAGGCCAGATATTACAACTAGGAACGTCAAATTGCAATGCATATTTGACAACTTTGATAGCTGTTAAGGTGGGCATACACGATGCGATGATTTGATCAAATTTTCGCTTCATGCCAACTGGGAGCTCATTCAGTTAATTCAAAGGTAGGAATTGGTAGTTAACGATTTGTACCACTAACTGAAACTGGGCGCACAGAACGCGATGATCGTATCAATTCATCAGATCAGTCCAGTGGAGGCCAATAATATAGGTAGTTAACTATAGCTGGTTAGTAGTTATTGAGGAAACAAAATGGTACACCTCCTACCTTTGAATTAATTGAATGAGCTCCCAGTTGGAATGAAGCGAAAATTTGATCAAATCATCGCATCGTGTATTACCACCTTTAGTCAAAAAATTCCACAGAGATACCAGAGGGATAATATGGTCGATCGAGAAAAGAAAGAAAGAGATGCAATTGACAATGATTTAATATTGCATGAGTTAGGAAGAGACATGAAAAATATCTCGATTGAGCGGCTAGTTGCCGTGTGTTTCTCTCAGGGGTGTCAAATTCTAATACGTATTTGACAGTTTTGACAGCTCTGAGCCAGATTATCCACACATTTTTGTGGATGAGAATTGCCTCAAGCGACAACAGTTCTCTCTAGTTGTAATAGCTCTGTGAAAAAATCCATATTTCTTTGAACTGAAGAGTTGTCAACTGGTACTCGAGTTAGGATTCAAGTAATGTTTATTCTGTGCGGCACTTGACCTGCCAGCTAAAAGGTATGGAATGGAGGGTAGGGATTTCATTAATTATTATCCAAGCATACTAGGCCTTAACAATACAATACTACATGGTATACATGCATACGACCTACATAAGAAAACATAGACCTCGACTCTAAGCGAGAAGTTAGCAAGCAAGCAAATCCATCAATCATTCATAGGATGTACACTGCTGGACATAGGCCCCCCTATGGATCTCCAATAAGACCGGTTGGAAGCGGCTTGCATCCAGCGCGATCCTAAGGTCATCCGTCCACCTTGTAGGTGGGCGTCATACGCTGCGCTTGCCGGTAACTACGTGGTCTCCTCTCGAAGACTTTTCGACCCTATCGGTCATCAGTCCTCCGCGCAATGTGCGCTGCCCACAGCCATTTCAACTAGCCAATCCGCTGGAATATGTCGGTAACTCATACACATTTTCAAGAAAATACCACAAAAAGCATCTTTAAATATCTAACCAACAAAAACAAGGTTTATTTCACAAAACGACGCGCCCCGTGTCACAGGCAGAATATCGTCCAAATGATATGTCACAACACTGACAGCTGACAGGAGTGACAGATGACATTTGTGACGTGTAAATAGTGTCGTCTACTGTTCTCTGGACGACGGACATGTTTGGGCTGAAGATGAATATGTTTTTGTTGTAAAAAATATTGTGGCCGCGAGCATTTTATTTCACTTATCATTATCACAATGAGTTTCAGTTATCATAATAATTTTGGTAATTGGTATTTGTTGTTTCACTTGGTTTTCTTTGAAAAGAAGCTAAAACACTAAAAACTCAATACTACAATGTTAGTGGATACATTTTATTTACCATGACATTACTAAACAGTTTGCAACAGCATAACATCTTGACCTTAAAAAGATTTTCAACTATCAGGCACATCACTACCTACCTAATAGGTATATTGTTTGGTCAAGCGCGATCCTTTTAGAGTAGTGTAACCACGAGTAAAAAAGTTTACTCGTAGTCACAATGGACACAACAAAGCGGTGTAACCACGAGTCTGGACCCGTTTTCTGTCTAGTTCCAAATTTTTACTGTTTTTAGGGTTCCGTACCCAAAGGGTAAAAATGGGACCCTATTACTAATACTCCGATGTCCGTCTGTCCGCCTGTCTGTCACCAGGCTGTATCTCATGAACCGTGATAGCTAGACAGCTGAAATTTTCACAGATGATGTATTTCTGATAGCAACAAAATACTAAAAACAGAAAAAAAAAAATATTTAAGGGCTCCAATACAACAAACGTGATTTTTTAGGAGTTTTTTGCTGCGGCAAGAGGGATGGGGCTAAGGGGGCTCCAACACGGCGGGTTCCCCTTCGTTTGCGAGTTCGACTCGCACTTGGCCGATTATTCAATAAGCGTACAGCGCCATCTAATTACACAATAATATAGCTCTGAAATAAAATAAAACGTCTGAAAAAACTGAAGATGAAGTAATTGAGGATGAAAGTGGAAAATAATTATACTTTGATTTATGTTTTTCATTATGTTTTCATCCATATTATGCATAATAATAATAACAAATGCGAGTCCTAGTATCTCATAAAAGCAGGTACTGTAATGTTTAATTTTAATGTTTTATTTCACGGGATTGTACTCACGTTTATTAACCCCCGACGCAAAAGAGGGGTGTTATAAGTTTGACGTGTCTGTTTGTCTGTGTGTCTGTCTGTCTGTGGCATCATAGCGCCCGAACCACTGAACCGATTTCAGTTTAGTTTTCTTTGGATGAAAGGAGACTTAATCGAGAGTGTTCTTAGCTATGTTTTATAAAAATCGATTGAGCCGTTTAAGCTATATGGTGGGTTAAAGTGGGGATGGAAGAACCAAAATTCTACAAATGTGCCCAAAATGGTTGTCAATGTGTCGGGGGTTTTTTAAATTTTTAATTTATGTTTATTTTTTTCAGTAGTCATTACATAGTACGACTATAGTTTCTAAATGTAATGACTACTGAAAATAAACGTGAGTACAATCCCGTGATTAAAAACATTACAATGTGTGAAAACCACGTTAGTTTCCATAATAAAAAAAGGTACCTAATTGTTTTAATTCTAAGGGAAAAGTATGAATTCTGCCTTCTTTTCCTTTACCAACTGTTTTTTTCAGTTTTTATTTGTGAGTTTCTGTTTTATTTAGGTTTTGGAGACGGCAACACCGGCTACAACCTCTACTAGTACACACATACATGTAAGTAAAGCTATTATTACATAGTGTAAGATATTCTACAGCCTACACAATGTGTAACATAAAGCTGAGTGTACATTTACGTTCTTGCGAACAAAATAACTTTATACCAAAACTTCCTACTTGTTTCTTGTGTAAAATTGAACCAGTAATTTTAATCAATAATTGAATTCTTAAAATGACGAAATCTAATCTAGCTCACAAAGAGTACTCTATCGTATTTAGGGTTCCGTATCCAAAGGGTAAAAACGGGACTCTATTACTGAGTAAGACTCCGATGTCCGTCTGTCTGTATGTCTGTCACCAGGCTGTATCTTATGAACCGTGATAGCTAGACAGCTGAAATTTTCACAGAAGATGTACTTCTGTTGCCGCTACAACAACAAATACTATAACCATAATAAAATAAATATTTAAGGCCCCATACAAAAAACGTAATTTTCAGGAGGTTTTTGCTTGCTATTAATAACGGCAAGAGGAATGGGGTTAAGTCGGCTTCAACACGGTACGGTACCCTTCGTGCGCGAGGTCAACTCGCACTTGGCCTATTATTTATTGTTTTTGTGTATCTTGAATATGCAACGTCGAATAAAGCTAATTTAAATTTCTTGTGATTTATAGGTCATCTAAAACGTATATAAATCGAGCTTCAGGCCATATTCATATTACAGGCTGTCCTACTCACAGCCTTACGCACTTCACGCAAATATACAAGCTACACGCACACAACTACAAGCCTTATAAAACAGTCCATGAAATATTAATGAAGAAAACAACGGGGCCGCTAAAGTTCGCAGGAAAAGTTTTGCTTTCTGTAATTCTAGTAGTGATTTCAAGTAAATTGTTATTTACTACTGAAGTTTGTTTTACTGCCATCTGGATTATAAGTTTAACTTTCTAAGTAAGTCAAAATAAGTCGTTTAGGGCACAGACAAAGGATATCCTTCATAGAATGGTTTGGCGCATAACATGGCGCCCAACGTGGGACAGCTCTTAATAATATAACGCTCAATATGTGACATTAATTATTCTGGCGCTCAGACCAAACACACAAAATGTTTTGACAGAATGTTGTGAACAAAACAACTGAAGCCGGCAAAACTACGCCTCGGAGTGTACAGACACAATTACACACACAAACACGTACAAGGAAACTACGCCTTGGATTGACAGTCGAACTATGGCAGCGCAACACCGACGCACTCACCACTTGTATAAAAAACCGGCCTCACTTTGTCTGTTCACGACGTTCTGTCTTGTTTTTTTTATTTGGTCTGAGTTCTGGTGGTTCCGGCTATTGTTTCCTAAGTTTTTGACATGCATGAATCTTGTACAAATATTATCACTTAATTAATTACTTAATAATATTAGCCCTGTCTGAGTGGCTCCCAATAGCAGATAAGCGTTCTACAGGCAGAACACCAGCCCGATGGGTCGACGACATCAGACCCATCGCTGGTCAAGCGTGGATGAGATTGGCCCAAGATAGTGAACAATGGCGCATAAGAGAGGAGGCCTATACCTAGCAGTGGGTCGATACAGGCTGATGATGATGATAAATTAGAATCCGTCCAAACAGCAGCTAGAAACCAACGGACTATTATTCAAATACTACCAACTACTCCATTTGTAAAATTAAATTACTTTTAATCGACATCAAGCCGCCTGAAGGCCATCAATCCATCAAGCTCGGTTCTAATTAACCAAACTGCTAAATGTTCGAGACCGAAATAGCACAAGAATGAAACTTTTTGTGGAAGTAATAGCAAATAATATACATATAATAATACTACGGTAATAGGCTAGTAAGTAAGTTCGTGTAGGCCGGGGCTAGCCCTGGTGTCAGAGTTTTTAGGCCGCCTGAAGGCCTCTAACATGGCTAAACGGTTAAAACAACCGAAACCTACAATTTAACGTGTCATCCGAGCGCTCAGTTGAAAAATGCCACCCGCGGTCACCCATACAAATACCGACCGTGCGGAACGTTGCTTAATTTCGGTGATCGCCTAGTCAAACTACGCTACGAGCGCTACTGATAGGCTAATATGCCAGATGACAAAAAAAAATATCCATCAGTTAGATTACCCTGACTATTTTAACAAAGCGTCTGATAAATCGCTCAAAATTAGATCACAATACAGACATAAACTGGGATCAAAGTCCAACTTAGCAATGCATCTGCCAAATAATCTAAAAGATTTCGAAAAGGAAAACTGTTTTATAAAACAACTAAAAATTATTCTATTATCCAAATGTTATTACACATTAGACGAATTTTTTAACGATAATCTAGAAAACATAATAATAAATCGTTCCAATACGAATCATACGAATAATACAGTTGCCATACCGTTATCAGGGTCATATGTATAACTATATAAAACATGTTAATTAAGATCCGCATGTAAATTTCATATGTCGCAATAAATGATTTGACTTTGACTTTGATTATCAAAAAATATTAGAGAAGTATTTTTTCTTACGTCAATTTAAATAAGTAAAAAAAAAAAAAGATTGCTTGATATTTTTATCTCATGGAGACTATTTATTTTTACGGGATAAAAAATCACTATGTTCGTCTTCACCTTTTGAACTACGAGTAGAGTTTGTGCAAAACGAGAAGCGTCGTAGGTGAGGTCGCCCGTGTGCCATTTTACTAATTTTGTTGCGTTGACAACACTGCTCTGTCATTGCTAGTACAACAGCTAAAAGTGTTTGATACTTGGTAGACACCAATTCGGTTTTCATCAGTACTCGCGTCTACCAAGTATAGTCGGTACCTTGGCTGCTGATTTAATCTTATAGTTAGTTCACCGTAACGCACTCTTTATTAATAATAACTAGTTACAAGTCATTACTCATACTAGCATATTTCAGCTAACATTATAGTATGATTGTTTATTTATAAAATAAAAGTGCATTTAACAAAATCCAATAAAAAAATTCGTCAAAAAAATAAATTCAATCCAAAAATAAATCAATTAAATGTCAATATTAATAATTAAATATTCTGCATTTCGTTATACCATATATGGTAGAAAAATGTCAAACAATACAATACGGCACGACGGTTCTGTTTTTGCACATACTCTATGTCAATGCCAAATTTTTTTTCCAATGCTCTGTTGCTGTGTAAAAAGTATTAAACGAACAAACACCCTTTCGAATTTATAGTATTTGTAAGGATTACAAAATAAACCAAATGTCTACTTTAGACAAAGACTTAATTGGAGCAAATATTTTCTTAATTCCATCTCAATTTCTCCCACGAGTTAGGAGGCTGACTTATAAAGGTCAATTTACACAGGAGCCGACCCTACCTGAACCTATAGCTGCTTTGTTGGCTTCAATTAGACCTTAACAGAGGAAAAGGTGAGCATGGAAATTGAATAACTTAGAGTCAGATAAGTTATAAATCAAACAATACTCTATCAGCCTTTTTTCACAGTCCTCTGCAGGACGTAGGCCTACCCACGAAGGGCGATAAAGCCATATGCACCACGCTAGCCCACTGCGGATACGTGGATTCATATAAGCCATCGAATAGGAATGTTAACTGAGTACAAAAATCATTATTATAATTAGTCTATTAGTTAGATTATTAAAAAATATTGGACACGTATTTTTATGTTTTCTGGAGACCATAGCGGAGGCTTATGTCCAGAAGTGGACGTCCTATGGCTGATGGATAAAGATTGATTTACTGTTCACTTATTCTCAGTTGTATATTAGTTCTTGACAGTTCTTGTACCTACGAGTACCGACCGGCCAAACCGAATATGTTGAATTAGAATTAGAAGAATTAGAATCGTTTATTGATGTATTGAGCTTAATACTAAAATTATATATACAACAGTTTGTACAATAATATAAAGTACCGCAAAATATATCTCGTCATTTCACAATACATAATACGTAGCAACGAATTTAAACAATGATTAAAATAATAGCTATCTACTTTACAATTGAACACAAAATTAAGTTGTACTCGTACAACTTGTAATTTGTGAAGTTTGTAGAATTAAAAACTTGGATCTACATGAGATTTGCTAAACATTTGATGGTACGAACTATGGTTCCGTCTTAGCAACATTTTAAATGAATATGTTTTATAGGGATATTTTTTTAGAAATCATCTACTGTCGCAACAAATAATATTGGATCTTTTCAGATATTCAATTAGAGCAGTCCTTCTCTCCTGTCTCTTACAACTGTCTCACTCACTCGCCTGTCCATTACAATTAGCACCATCTCTTTTTCGCAGCGATCAATCAATCAACGTTACATCTTGTAATTACGAAGATTACTTACTTATATTGTGTTTTGTGAACATGGAAGGTATTTAAAAGCCGGATTTTCTCTTGGATTGAAGACAAAATTATTATTTTTAGAGTTACCAGTACTTTAGGCCCAATTATGAAGTTGCCATCGTAAATTTAATAGCAACGTAAAAAGAGTTCTCTCTATCGAATGCCTAAAGTGAAAAAGAAACAGAAATAATCTAAATAGTTATTATAATTACGATGGCGCCTTCATTTCTTGGCGCAATACCTACGCTCTTCGTGGCCTATGTTATTCAGTATGTGTTAAGATAATTATTTAATTATTAATATCACAAGCTTTGCTTAGTTTGGGGTCAGAGGCCGTGTGTAAGATAACCCCTAACATTTGTTTTTATTTATTTAGCGGTAAATTAGACGTATTGTAAAAATAATTTTACAATACGTCTAATCGCACACAACGCCGTGTCGAAGACTGCCGAACTGAAACGACGTTAGACGATGCACAGCCTTCAAGCCACACCTCCTTGCCCGTCGGAGTGGGGAGCGTGAGGTTTTTTCGTTACGGAATTTCTGGATTCGGTCCCCGCGCTCAAGGCCCGCGACAGAAGCTATGCAATAGCTTAAAAAAATATTTAAAGGGGCTCCCATACAACAAATCTAAATTTTTAGCCGTTTTTCGCTCGATATCAATAATGGTAACAGGTAGATGCTTGAAATATTCACAGAATATTTAGTTGCATGCTAACTTTAATAATAAATAATGAAATTGAAATAAAATAAATAATTAAGGGGGCTCCCATACAGTACGGAAACCTTCGTGTGCGAGTCCGACTCGTACTTGGCAGGTTATTCAGATTGTTGAATTTCAAGAATGATTTTGAGGCCAACCCTGAAATTCAAACAAAAAGTTCATTGTTCCTCGGCAAAATGTTTACAGCTGATTTTTGCGAGATCTACTTTTACTACCAGTTCTAATCTCGAATTCCAAAATCGTCTTAGACATTATTCCTAGAACAATATTTATATCTCCAGGTCAGCCCATCTAGCAGACAGATGGTCGGACGGACGGACTGACGGATGGCCGGCGTCAGCTAATATTTACGGACATTTGCTCCGTCTCCTTGTGTATTAGGAGTTTAGGAGTATACTGCCCGGTTGTATCTACTTTATACAGGGTAATTTAGAAATGTGTATCAAGTGATGTATATCAACCCAGTATTCAAACCACATTCAAACTACATACCTGGTACTAGGTACTAGACCTATCAGTACTACACAATGTAAGATATAGAAATCTAAAGAGGCAGATAAAACGACCATAATGCCATGTATTCACTAAGCAACAATTTTTCGGATACACAGTTTCTGAAACATCACGTAGATGTTTCTAGGAACTGATTTGTTTCCGTGTTCCACACGGTAATGTTTACAGAAACAAAATACCTAATTGTATCTGAAACATTTTTTTTTTCGGAAACACGTAGATTTTGTTTCTGATACTGAGTTTATAAACAAATGTTGCTCAGTAAACATCTTCAAAACTTTATAGTTCAAAAAATTGGTATTCATCCGGCTCGAAGGACCAATTCAAACCACACGTCTGCGAGTCCTCGAAAATTACTGACTTCAGCTCAAACTAGTCACATTCGAGCTTACTCAAAGACTTTTTTCTAAAACATTCTAGAATACGCACGCACCCTTCATCATCATAATCCCCACCCCATCCATCAAACTCCAAGAACCGACACATTGTACGCGGCGCTCGGACGAATGACGCCGATCTATCAAATACTACGGGAATGTTCGGGAAAGTTTGGGAAGATTCGGGAAGCCTGCGGCCATTACCGCGACGCTTAACCCGAACACTTCCGAATTTTCCCGACAATAAACACAATATAAATTGAGTATTTCTTAAAAGTTTTTCATGATAACGAGAACTAAGTAATAGAAAAACGTACTAAAGTAGCAAGAGATATACATCGCTTTGTCCCATTTTAAATATGAAAAAAATATGTTAGAAAAAGATGCACATACACCCGAACTAACGTAATTTCAAAGGGTTTCACAAACTAGCATTGAGCTATCTCGGCTGTCCAAATTCAAAAAGGTAAAAGTAGGAAGGTAAAATAATCAGAGATTTGAACCTTCTTACTGGAACTAAAGGGTTCAAATTTCCGAAAAAGACAAAGGTCAAGTGGAACCAAATTTTAAGTATTTTGACATTCCAATTGGTGATTTTGACGTATGTGACAGACATTGCGTTTACTCTCGCGTATACTGTATAACCAAATATGAATAAGACAGCTGTAACGTAGTTTTTATTTGAGTTAAATTTAGCAATACTTCCATAACTTGTCATTTTTTCTGAGATTCGGCCTATCAGTATTCAAGACGACAAATGAGACCGATCTATCAAATAGCTCGAGAAGGTTCGAGACGGTGCGGGAAGAGGCGGCCATGATGGCAGCCATTAGCGCGTCGCTTCCGGCCCGAACACTTCCGGAATGGCCGGACATTGCTCACGAGTGCGCGTATTAATGAGCCAGTCATACGGAAACTTTCTTAAAGGGTTGCATTGTTGTAATATTTCTGGTACTTATGGAACCTTGAAGGTAACTTTTTGTTTTTCTCGTAAAAATACTTACATTACGATTTAGCTAGTAGTAGTTTGGAAGTTAGAAGTTAGTTAGTAGTTTCAAGCAAGTGGTGGTCTAGAGGTAGTGACACCCGCCTTACAATCGTGAGGTCGTGGGTTCAAATCCCGGTCCCATACCAATGAGTTCTTTAGAATTGATGTACGGAATTTCACACCACTGGCTTTTCGGTGAAGGAAAACATCGTGAGGCAACCTGCATACGTCCGTAGAAGAAATTCGATGGCGTAAGTGAATCCACCAACCCACACTGGGCCAGCGAAGTGGATTTGGCCCAATCACCCTTCGTGAGTAGGCCTACGTCCTGCAGTGGACTATTAAAAAAAAGCTGGTACAGTACAGTACAGTTTGGAAGAAATCGCTTCCAGCGATAAGGCCGCCGTTTGTTTCTAGCTATTGTGTTAATTGTATTATTTTTCTGTTTTTGGTGTGAAACAATAAAGAATTATCTATCTATCTAGTTTATAAAAGCGAGTAATTTTTGCCGATTTTTAGGGTTCCGTAGTAAAACGAGGAAACCTTATTATATAACTTCGTTGTGTCCGTCCATCTGTCCGTCCATTCTAATATTACAAAGTCTTATATCTACCACATTTATAAACCAAATTGCATGAAATTTGAGAGTACGATAGTTTTACTATTGATCTAAATTAAGAACAGGTATTTTTTTAAATAGTGTAGTTAAGGGGTAGCTTCTATACATGTGAAGTGGGGATGAATTTTTTTTCAACACGCATATGACGTACAATTATCGTACAACCCATTTTCTCGAAACTAATTGTGAGCTTTTTTTTGGATTGATGCCGTAATACGTCATCTATTTACGGCAAACATTTAAAACAACAGTTGGAACTTGAAAAACCATTTTTGGAAAATCATGAAGATTTTACTTTTAAGTTTCAAACTGAACATTCTAGAAACCCCAACAGAACAGCACACGTCACATCCCAAGTAGCATTTTACTCCATTTAAGAGTACACATTTAGTTCCCAGGTGTACTTGAAGCATTATTGCAGTTCACTCGTGATGTATAAGCTGCATTATTGCGATTAATTACACCTACACCTGTCTAAGGGACTTATAGGAGTGTAGAGTTATACTTTTATATGTTTGTTGGTGTTATAATACTCTAACAATTATCCTTTAGTCAGCCGTCTGACTAAGAGCATTATAGGAGGGTAGAGATATGGCAACCGCTGTTTAACAGCCTACTTGTACGATGTTGTAGAGCTAGCATTTTAATAGAACACACGTGGTCATTTATAAAGCCAAAGGCTGTTATGTTTACTTGTTTTAGACTGTTATACAGCTAGTAGCTGTAGTAGGACTTGTTTGTGATCATTAAAATAACCTTTTTTACTATCTGTACAGAAGTGTTTAAATGGTTCGCATGTGCACTGTAGGCTGTTAAAAGGACTATATGTGTTGTCCATTAACATCAATAGCAGTTTATTTGTCCACAAGTACTACTCTTATTTGCTTTCATTTCCACCATTTTGTTCTAACCTAAAATTTACCAAATAATAAATCTCAAAAATTATCGTGCAGATTTATCACAAAATACGCAGATAGAGCGATTGAGTTTTGGTTTCATGTTATAATTAATTACCGTAGTATAATCATAATGCCAAGATAATATCAAAAACTGAAAATTGTAGATTTCCTCTCAGCCAGTTTTAAATATTTTAAAATGAATATCGCGTTTTAACAGAGGCGCGTGAATATTTTAGCTGTAAATATGTATACATTTCACGATAAAGTTGCATTCCCATGGCAATTAACATTATTAAGTCTTTGAAACAGGTACATTACCGCGTGTTATCATAAATTTTTATCCAAATATCCGCCGGAGTTATTAAGTTTTTGGATGGCACACACAAAACCATAAACAATTAAATTGTGAATAAAATTATAAAATGAAGAAATAATTTAGGGCACACGTGAATTTTAGGTAGCACTGGAGTACTTTTGTCGGATTTTTTAACTGTGAAGGTTGTGTATTTAGCCACGTGTTACTCTTTATTACGCTCATGTACATTGTATGGATCACACTGCGTCCCATATAGTGCCGCAAGTCAGCCTTAAGTCCGATGTTACTACTTAAGCTGCTATTATAATGCTATTGTACTGCTAATGTACAGCCATAGTGAACTTACGGCTGTCTAATTTGTGCCCAAACTGGTTCTATAAGAGCGTTATATCCAGCTATACAGCTCTTATACAGCTGACTTACACAGCTTGTGGAGTACATGTGAACGACTAGACATCTTATATAGAACCCCCAATGCTACTTGGGATTACAGCGCTACGTTTCACGAATGCAAATAACTCTACCATTTCTCAAGGCAAATGCGATTTGGCCACAGCAGCGTGTGCAACCCGTATCGAAGTGCAGAACACAAGAGCAGTGGGTGCAGTAAGTTATCCATTTGCACTGTCTGTGGCACTATTTGATATATCTTTTTGAGGGTAGATAGAAATATTTTGTTGTCGCTGTGGGCGGGCGAAGTGCGATGAGAGACATTGAGATATGCTTGCGGAACGGGACGTTGTATACCTTTTCTAATGGAAACAAACAAAATCAACGTTCTTGTTTGATTGTTGAGATTGTTCTCGTTCTTCTGTAATTTTATTCAGAATCAGAACCCATGATATACTTTAGATGTTGTGTACCCGGCCGAAAGCGATGTAGAGCTGCACCAACGTTAGTTGGTGGTAGGTGGTATCATGCTAAACCCCAAAACCTTAAACGTAGTTACTTTGGAGTAGTTAGTTCGTGTCTGACTAAAAGCAGACTAACTACTTCAAAGAAACTCTGTGTTTAATAATAATAAGGTTGCTAGAGTTTTAGATATATCGCTATTTTTTAACAATAACTCTTAGTTTGTTATTTTTAAACTTTCGCGATTTGAACACATTATCATACTACTACACGGGACTTATCGCGCTATAAAACTTGAGATATGAGCTAATTAAGTACCTCTTTTTCTCCTACCGACGTTTCGACCAAGTTGCATTGGTCGTGGTCACGGGCAGACTAAATGCGACGCCGTATCACTCAAATTGAAATTGTCACCGCGACACACCACACTGACAGTGTCTGTAAAGGTCTTAATGCCTACACCACGCAGTTTGCACTTGTTGACTACAGGATTCCACGACACTAATAGTTTGAAACCATCCTCTCGGTTGAAATTACGATGTTTTTTAATTTCTACGGCCTCACGAACTATTCTTGAGAAATAGTGACGATCATTAGAGAGAACTTTCGGGTCGTGGAGCTCGATCCAATGACCAGTTCCTCCGTCAAGCAAATGCTCGGCTATGGAAGACTTCTCTATCTGGCGGTTTTTGACCGCTGCGATATGTTCTTTGATCCGTTCAGCAATAGTACGCTTCGTTTGACCTATATAGGAACTACCGCAGCTGCAATCCACCTTGTACACACCAGGATTCTGGAACGGAATGACATCTTTCGGCGTTCTAACTTGGCTCAACAGTTTGGATAAGGGAGTATACACTGTTTTGATGGAGTAGTCCTTTAGCAAAGTGGCTCTTTCGTGGGTTCGCCCCCAAGCTGTTCGGTCCGCGGGGCGAATCAACGAAGCCTCTTTTTGAAAGGGCGAAAGAGGGCCTTCAAAAAGAGGCTTCGTTGATTCGCCCCGCGATTCACTTTTTTATCTGAACATTTAAGTAGAAAAGTAGTTAATGGAAAAAAAAAACAATTGCATTATATCAAGGGCATCATTCTATGAGTCCTATGGGGGTGTATGAACAAAAATGCAATTGTTTATTGATGAAGAACCATAAACAATTTATGGTAATGAATTTTTTTGTACAAAAATATTTTGCTTTGCTTTGATAGTAAATACCAAATTTAATGCCAG
Source organism: Hypomecis atomaria (assembly GCA_964007245.1). NCBI lineage: Eukaryota > Metazoa > Arthropoda > Insecta > Lepidoptera > Geometridae > Hypomecis > Hypomecis atomaria. Next base: position 14,315,782 of record OZ023305.1, read on the forward strand.
TTTAAAGCGTCAGTTTTCTTTCTAAATAAGTATTTCAACTAAATAAGAGGATGAAATTTATGCGGTACATCTAATAGATTAGTTATTTGCTCTCAAATCTATACGTTTAGGTTATGAACGACGGTGGTAATGAATTTTTGGCAAGTTAATATTTTTTAACAAATTTAATACTAAATTAATATAAAAAAATAAAGATGCAAAGTATACCTATAGTCCCATATACGTAACACACCATAAATATTTAGATTTCATTTAGCTGTTGATGCATGTTATTTTTTCTTCGAACATGTGATTTGCTCGAAATGTTAGAACTACCCTTTAGTCCTAGCTAATACAATCACAAGAGATTTGGGAAAATAACCATATTATCTCGGAAGTGGTCCGATGTTGCTATTTCGCGACCGTGCAGTCAGTGCTGCAGTACGGAACGGTTCTAGCATAGGTTCTTTCAAAGCCCGCCTGAAACGCTGGCTTATCGAGGAAGCATTTCATGATTTCGATATGTTTAAATGTTTACAATTAGTGAAACATGTAATGGTTAAGAATTATTTCTATCAATTTGATCAATTTACAATGATGTAATGTTTTTGTTATTTTTGTATTTTTTTAAGACATGTTTTATTAATGTTTTCATTCATTACAATGACATACTTCATTGGTGTAATTTATTTTAATTGTATTTTTCTTGACATTTTAATTATAACATGTAGTTGTAAACATAATGATGTAGTAGGTAGTTAATGTGAATATTTATTTGTTATCAATGTACCTACTTTACTGCAATTTTTAATCTATTCATTGTGTAATGACGTGTAATATTTTTTTTATGAATTAAATAAATATCGAAAATATTACATAGTTACCATGTCCCACACCTGTTTATTTTCTTACAATTTATAGTTTGCAAATGGGCCCCGCCTGCTACCAAACAATATTCAATTTAACTTAAGCCATAATGTCTGTTATATCAATACAGTAAGTTTTTGGTAGTTTGTTTTTCTTGTTTAGTTTTTTATAGCGTTGCATATCTGTTGATTACTTGTAGTGGGATTTTTATTTTATCTCATGTAATTTTATGCGTGGCTGTACCATATGAAATACGTAATACTGATGCGGAAAATTGATCTTTATCAACGTGGACCGAAACGGCCTCTTCTTTTATCGTTCTCGGCGATTCGCCCCACGGGGCGAAAGAGGGCATTCAAAAAGAGGCTTCGTTGATTCGCCCCGCGGGCCGAATAGCTTGTGGGGCGAATGCACGAAAGAGCCAGCAAAGTCCCCACCTTATCCGTCACTCCTTTGATATAAGGAATAAAAGCCGGTTGCCTCTCAACGTCAAAGCTGTTCTTACGATATCTGCGCCTTCCTAGCTCCCGCTTGGTCACACTATAGCCATTTCTTTTTAAGACTTCTCGAACATGTGCTTTCTCAGCCGCCACATGTTCGGTGTCACAGAGGGCATCCGCTCTGTCAAGTAACGCTTTGGGCACCGACTGCAAATGGCACGGGTGATGGTGTGAAGTTGCGTGTAGGTATCTGTCTGTGTGTGTGGGTTTTCTATATACTGTGTGTGCCAAAAAGCCATCGGATTTTAACATCACTTTGACATCCAGGAATGGCAAAGTTTTCTCCACCTCCAGTTCATACGTAAACTTAATGTTCGGATGGATCGAGTTAAGGTATTCTACAAACTGGTCGACTGTCTGTTTTTCTGTTTTCATTATGCAGAAAACGTCATCCACATACCTCTTCCAGATCTTTATCGCGGCAGACTGTAGATTAATGGACTTTTCAAAGTGTTCCATCCAGATATTTGCCAACACCGGTGCTACTGGGCTTCCCATGGCAACACCATCAATCTGGAGGTAGTGTTGTCCACGATAAAGGAAGAAACTACCTTCAAGACTGTTCCTTAGTAATACCAATAAGTTCTCTGGCATGTGGTTCTCCTTTAACAATTTCCTAATAACCTCGAGACATTCTTTTACTGGAACTTTGGTGAAAAGAGATTCGACAGCTTTTTAATCCACAGGTAAATCTACATTTACTCATAGATACAGCTGATAATTTAAGCCGTGGTGGTCTAGTTGTAATAACAACCGCCATGCAATCGTGACGTCGTGGGTTCAAATCCAGGTCCCGTACCAGTTAATTCCTTGGAATTTATGTACGGAATTTCTCACCAGAGGCTTTTCGGTGAAGGAAAATATCGTGAGGCAACCTGCATACGTCCTTAGAAGAAATTCGAAGGCGTTTAAGAATCCACCAACCCGTACAGGGCCAGCGTGGTGGATTTGGCTCAACCATCCTTCGTACTAGGCTTACGTCCTGCTGAGGACTAATAAAAAGGTTGGTACAGTACAGTTCAGCTGATGAGCTGATCCTGAGTTTCCCTAGACACTCCATGGAATAAACAAAAGCGATAATAGCTATCCCGCTGACCCAGTCAACGAAGTGACCCGAAACAATATGAGCCCCTATTGGACGGGATAGTTCCAAACTTGTTTATCCATTAAACAAACACGACGTCATCATTTCCGTTAATTAACAAACTCTGCAGCTTAAATAACTTTAAGCCATTACCCGTCAGCCATTATAAAACAAAGCCTGCCATTGGCTTATCTTAATCACGTACCTGATTGGCGGATATCGGAGCGCAGCTCGTTTACATAGGCGCTAGTTGCCGGACCGGGTTTTGTGGTGGGGATGATTGAATTACCTGAAACTAAAGGAATGTGATTTAAATGTTTCTAATTAAATTACAGATACTGAATTATGAAGAGATCCGTAGGGGAACTAAAATTACCGCCATAGCACAACGGATTTGCAAGTGAAAGTGGCAGTGGGCAGAGGCAGAACGCGCGGAGAACAGATGACCGAATGGAGATCAAGTAAGGGTAAGCGCAGTATAGGGCTGACTAGGTGGTTAGACGACGTAATAGACAGATTATTTATTGGAAATCTGTAGGCGAGGCCTATGTCTAGTCATCCACCCTCGAGGAAGACAAAAACTAATTAGAACTACAGGACGTCGCTGGATGCAAGCCAAGATTTACTTAGACTTATGATCAGTAATGGACGTTGTTTTCCTCAGACCAAATAAAAATCATGACAGAAAGTCGTGAACAGATAAGTGTGGCCAGTTTTTATACATGTGGTGAGTGCGTCGATGTTGCGCCGCCATAGTTCGACTGACTAGTAAAAGCGTATAGTTTCGTTGTTCATATTTGTGTGTGTAATTGTGTCTGTACACGGCGAGGCGTAGTTTTGCCGGCTTCACTTTTTGTTACTCAACATTCGGTCTTGATTTTTTTTTATTTGGTCCGAGGTCTTTTGGTAAGATTATGACGATGACATCAAAAATGGTATGAAGGTATTGAATCAGTACTTCCTTGTTATTATCTTGCAATAACATTTAATGCCTATTAATGAAAAAATCGTAACAAATTTGTAGAGCTTGAGGTTTTTTTATTATTTTAGATAATAGTTTATTTTGGTAGCTTTTTGGTAAGTACAAAAGCAACTTTGTTTTCCCAGTAGAAGTAATCCTTTTTGGTCCCATTTTACCAGGGACGTATAAACAAGGGTAGTTAGTCCGTTCATCCCTCTAGCCACCGCGCTCGGTCATTCCCCCGTTTTAGACAAAATTGATCAATTTATCTTGGAAGTTTTACTTATTTAGATTAAGCTCTGATAAATTGAGGAAAATGGGATTCAGTTACCGAACCATTAGAGGATGTAGAGCTCGGGCAAACCTGCGCAAATGTGTAGCTAAATTTTTCGGAGCCCAATATTTGTTGATTTTGATGGGTAAGAAACAAGGGTTATTTAAGGTAACCAGTGTTTGCATCGCGTATACTTAATATTAGAGATTTTTATACCCAGAAACACATAATTACTATTTTTCGCCAAAAAAGGCATAACGCATTACCAACTTCGATAAAATTTAAATGGTCCTCGATAAAGTCCAAATATGAGTCTTTGTATGATGTTTGTATGTTCTTATCTGTCCTCATTTCGAATAGATCCTGTTACTAAATCATGTAGCAATAAGTAATTGAGAGTATAGTTTCTATATATATTACAAACTTCCACATTTTTTTGTTTCGAAAAATAAAAATAGACGAATTCTCATATATCTTTCACGGAATCATTACCGCTCGCAGCAGTCGCGCGTACTCGTATTTAAATTAATCCAAAATGGGAACCGAAGCGCCTCGGTGTATCCGAAAATAATGAGGAGTTTCCAACCTCATTCCCCTGGATTCAGTGCGCTCGTAAAGTAAGACGAATCATCTTATAAAACAATCAGAATCCCCCATCAAGTTGTTACGCCTCTAGGCTCTCAAGTTTTTTTTTTTTTTTTTTTTTAATTTTTGACTCACAGACTCCAGGGTCTCTGCCCTTTGTTGAGTAGTTACATTTTAAAGAATTCGACTGTACTATAGAGAGAGGTTAGTTTAAATCTTAGTCTAAGTTAGTAGTTTCAGTGCATTGCGTAAATGCCGCGAGCAAACCGGCGACCCGCACGCAGCACCCGATCACGAGTGTGACGCATGTGCCAGCCATCGCTCTCCTCGACCATATTTGAGGGAAGAAAACGACCCGACAAGGTTCATCATCATCCATCAGCCATAAGAAGTCCACTGCTGGACATAGGCCTCCCCTATGGATCTCCAATAAGACCGGTTGGAAGCGGCTTGCATCCAGCGTGATCCTGCGGTCTTAATGAGGTCATCCGTCCACCTTGTGGGTGGACGTCCTACGCTGCGCTTGCCGATACGTGGTCTCCACTCGAGAACTTTCCGACCCCATCGGTCATCAGTCCTCCGCGCTATGTGCCCTGCCCATTGCCATTTCAACTTGCCAATCCGTTGTGCTATGTCGGTAACTTTGGTTCTTCTACGGATCTCCTCATTTCTGATTCGATCTCGCAGAGAGACTCCGAGCATAGCCCTCTCCATAGCTCTTTGGGCTACTTGGAGCTTACTAATAAGGCCCATAGTGAGAGACCACGTTTCTGTGCCATAAGTCATCACTGGCAACACACACTGGTCGAAAACTTTCGACTTGAGGCACTGAGGTATGTCGGACGAGAAGACGCTACGCAATTTTCCGAACGCTGCCCAGCCGAGTTGGATTCGGCGATTGGCCTCTTTCTTGAAGTCGGACCTACCTAACTGGACTACTTGTCCTAGGTAGACGTACGAGTCAACGACTTCAAGAACCGAGTTCCCAACAGAGATCGGGGTGGGTACAACATGGGAATTACACATGACTTTCGTCTTGTCCATGTTCATCTTAAGACCCACCTGTTGAGAAACCCGATTGAGGCCTTCGAGCATCGTGCTGAGCTCTTCCATCGATTTTGCCATGACTACTATATCGTCGGCAAACCGAAGGTGAGTGAGGTATTCGCCATTGACATTGATGCCGAATCCTTTCCATTCCAGACAAGGTTAATGATGTTAAAAAATCAAGGATTTGATTCTCCATCGACATAATCTAAAGTGCTTTTAACTAAATATTTTCGCGAATTACGTTTACAATGTCGTTTTTACATCAAAAGTGATGTGGAAATTAAATTTGAAAAATCTGCCAAGTACGAGTCAGACTCGCTCACGAAGGGTTCCGTATGGGAGTCTCCCTTAATATTACTTTGTTTTATTTTTTAAGTGATTATTCAACTAAAATATATTCTGTGACTTTTATAAACATCTATCTGTTACCGTTAGTCCGTTATTAATTTCGAGCAAAAACGGCAAAAAAATGAGGGTTGTAACAGAAATCCATAATCTGTGAAAATTTAAACTGTTTAGCTATAACGGTTCATGAGATACAGCCTGGTGACAGACAGACAGGTAGAACGCTTTGCCTGGGTCTGTCTTCCCGCTAAAGTACAACGTGGGCGTCTTCAAATCCCGAGTAAATAGGTATCTTCTAGGTAAGCGAACTACACACCCTAGACCGTACATATGTGATCTCCTCAACATTAGTCAGTAGGTATGTAGTCAAACGCAAACCTATTCGGAATAAAAAAAAGACAGACAGACGGACGGGTAGCGGAGTCTTAGTAATAGGATCCCGTATTTACCCTTTGGGTACGGAACCTTAAAAATAATCAGCTGTTCTCCGTATTTTGTCGAAACTCAATGAACGGTATGTGAATGGTTTTGGCGACTTCAGGAATGATAAGCAACATAATAAACGGTGGGCAAAACGGTGTGTCTTGTTTTTTATTGACATAAAAAGAACATAAAACTACAACTAATATTTTTTTCTACTTTAGTTTGATTTTGTTTTCAATATTAATTTGTACTAGAGATAAGATACGAGAACATCTCTTAAGTTTTATTCCATTTAGTATTTATATCTTTTTGTAGATAGACCTCACGCTACCTTTCACCGAATAATCGCAGACTGAGACAGTGGAGTGTATTTAAATTAATCCAAAATGAAACCAAAGTAATGAGGGAATTTCAGACTTCATTCCTCTAGATTCAGTACGCTCGTAAAGTAAGACGAATTCTCTTATAAAACAATCAGAACCCCCATCAAGTTGTAACGGCTCGAGGCAGGCGCTTTCAAGTTTGATGCCATTAAATTCTTTACGGCTGTGTTTGTTGGTGGAATTACTGGAATGTTCAGGTGGAACTTTGGAACTTAGACTGCTGGACATACGCCTGCCTTATAGATTTCCCAAAAAGACCGGGTGAAAGCAGTTTACTTTCAGCGCGGTTCTGCAGTCTTAATGAGGTTATCCATACACCTTGTGCGTAGACCCTGCACTGCGCTTGCCGGTACATGGTTTCTACTCGAGAACATTTCGACCTCATCGGTCGTCAATTTTCCGTGCTACGTGCTTCGAGCAAATATCTATAGAGTCACAATCGAGCAAAAAAAGTGTCTGAGCCAAAACCCTGCCCAAGCTACGTGGGGTGGCTTTTAGCTAGTCCTAAGGTGAATGCAAGCCGACTACAACGCCGCGCGATGCCAGTGCTCGGTTACAAATACTAATTAGGTGACATGACGTCGAGATTCGAGAAAACGGGTCATTGTGAATTATCTAAGTCGGTATGTATGACGGCGGTCGGACATTTTTTTACTACTTTCACTTAGGGACTGTGGCTCTGTAGATATTTGCTCGAAGGCTATGTGCCCTGGTCACTCTTTCTTGACTATCTCAGTCACTTTGGTTCTACTACGAATCTCCTCATTTCTGATTCGATCACGTATAGAGACTACGCGCACAATACTCTCCATAGCGTTGGGTTTCCTTGTGTTTACTTATTAATAAGTGGACCTTACCTTGGACAGTTTTGTACTGTACTGTACCACCCTTTTTAATAGTCCACTACAGGACGTAGGCCTACCCACGAAGGGTGATTGGGCCATGTCCACCACGCTGGCCCAGTGCGGGTTGGTGGATTCACATACGCCATCAAATTACTACTACGGACGTATGCAGATTACCTCACGATGTTTTTCTTCACCAAAAAGCCAGTGATGTGGAATTCCGTACATAAATTCTAAAGAACTCATTGGTACAGGACCGGGATTTGAACCCACGACCTCACGGGTTTCAGTACCACTAGAGCACCTCGGCTTGCACAGTACAGTATTGTACCTGAAAGTATTTGATTGAATCTGGTGATATTTGACAGAAGTTCACCTTCTAATACTAATCCATTAACTGACAGATTTGTGTTGAAGGATAACTGTCCTTAATTTGTACCATCATTAAGGCTGCAACGGTTTTATCACTGCCCTTAAGTAAATCACGAAGAAGCACACTTACAGATAATATTTCGACGATGAAGGCTTAATACAGTACCAGGTCGAAAAATTCAATTAGCTGACAGGTGGCACAGTTTCGACGAATCCTGACGAAAATACAATTCGAATTCTGTCGAAATTGGAGACGAACGAAGCATTGTTAAAACTGGGCATAACCGTGATCAATCAGACCGACCGGCAACGTGAACATGTATTTGTTTGTCCTTTTCACATACAACGTGTATTCCAAAAGTTAAGTGACACTGAACCTCCCATCAGGTATAAGCTGGATGACAGTAAATTTATTTGCATCACTCTCATCACTATCACTATCACAATCACTACATAGTATAAAACAAAGTCGCTTTTTCTGTCCCTATATCCCTATGTCCCTATGTATGCTTAAATCTTTAAAACTACGCAACGGATTTTGATACGGTTTTTTTAAAATAGATATAGTGATTCAAGAGGAAGGTTTATATGTATAATACACCTGCCTGTGCGAAGCCGGGGCGGGTCGCTTGTAACTTATAAAACACTGAGTTGTCATTATATACTAAATACTAGAAAAAATGAAAATCCTACCTAAATATAGGTGTATTTACAGGGTTATTTATAATCAATTAACATCCTTTTAGGGGCTTATTCTGTACATCAAAACTAACAACTTTTGTTCTGCGACTTTTGTCATAACTTAAAATAAAAATCAGCTGTTCCATACATTTTGTCGAGGGTAAACGATATTTTTCTATGAAACAACTTTCGTTTTAAGAATTAATAAAAGTAGTAAAACAAAAGTTGTTAGTTTTGATGTACAGAATAAGCCCCGAAAAGGATGCTAATTGATTAGAAATAACCCTGTATACACAAAGTATATAACTGAATCACACAACTTGGCGGCTATGATGTTAGCTAAAAGCTTCGGATAATCCAATCCTGACTGAAGCTCACTTAACAGCTGCGCGAGATTGGGCTATCCGCAGCTTGTAGCTAACATCACAACGACCAAGTTGTGTGATACATCATATCTCATCATATTAAACAACTTTTTATACTTTTGGTTTTATTTATCTTGAAATTGCGAGAAAAATACAGCTGTTTCATTCATTTTGTCGAACGAAGCTAATTTTGTATGGATGTAGGGTAAAGGTGCGTAAATATTTTTGACCAACGAAACGGAGGAGGTACTCAATTCGACGCCTATATAATTTTTTATGTGGAGGGGAAGACCAAAAAAAGTGTGGATGAATTGTGTGAAAGATGACATGCGAGAGAAAGGAGTTGATGATGAGATGACGAATGATAGAGAGAAGTGGCGAAAGGAAACGTGCTGTGCCGACCCCACCTAGTGGGATAAGGGCAAGATGATGATGATGATGATAATTTTTAGGGTTCCGTACCTCAAAAGGAAAAAACGGAACCCTTATAGGATCACTTTGTTGTCCGTCTGTCCGTCCGTCCGTCTGTCAAGACCCTTTTTCTCAGGAACGCGTGGAGGTATGAAGCTGAAATTTATATCAATTACTCAGGTCTACTGTCCCTTGAAGCTGTGAAAAAATCACACTTCTAAGCCAACGCAATCAAAAGATACAGCCGTTTATGCCGCAAATTTTGAAACTCGCAAGTACTCGCAAGGGAATCAAAACTACTTCCAGTCGACCTAGAATCTTGAAATTTGGCATGAAGCAACGTTTTATAGCACACATAAAGGAAAAATTCCGAAAACCTTAAATTTTTAGTTACATTACAAAATATATATTTTTTAATAAATATAAACTTATTACTTTTTTTGTCGTAATGAACGAACTTTGTAAACCTTGCAGGTTTGTACGGAACCCTCGGTGCGCGAGTCCGACTCGCACTTGGCCGGTTTTTTTTATGTATTACCACGCATTACTTTTTACATAGTAGTCCGATTTCGATAATTATTTTTTTTACTGGAAAGAGTATATGTACTTCGTAATTTGGTCCTATTTAAATTTTATCGAAATAGGCCGATCCATTTTTGATAAATCAACCATGATGTGAAAAATGCTATACGAATAATGTAATCTACATAGAATTGAAATAAGCCATGCTATTAGCACTCCTATGTCCAACTAATTACGTAGTCGCTAGTAAATAATTACAAATGAGCAAATCCGATCGGCCATCAACTATTTATGTTGTTTGCTAAACATAAATTTGCCGAACGCTCCACCGCAATCGGCTTTGTACACAAATTCGATGGCAGCTACTGGCCCTCTTCAAACTACGACACAATTTAAACACAGACACAATAAATACATTTAAAAAAATACTTAAAATGGCATAGCCGACTTCCACCGTGTACAAAATTCGAATAGTTCGCATGAATTATAGAATAGAATAGAAACGCTTTATTGTTCACACAATCGAAAATATTACAATAAAAGAGTACAATATAATTATAATAGTGCGACAATCGGCGGCCTTATCGCTTAGAGCGATCTCTTCTAGGAATTGATGTCATCCATGTAGTAATTTTCATTATTGATGATTATTCAAAAACGGCGCAGCCGATTTCGTAAAGATTTAAATGGAACCACCTCGGGAGTTTACCCTTATGAAATAAAAAGATTTTTTAAAATCGGTTCACAATTGGCGAAAATATGGATGAACATACCTACACAAAAAAGCATAGAGACGAACATAGTACCTCCAATGATTATTTTTTGCAAAAAATAGCTTGAGCGACTTCACCCGCGTACAGAATTCGCGAATATTTCGCACGGATCGATGTAGCATTTTTCACATTATTGTTGATTTATCAAAAATGGCTAAGCCGATTTCGATAACATTAAAATGGGACCAATTTCGAAGTATACTTTTTCTAATAAAAAAAGAATTATTGAAATCGGACTACTATAAAAAGAGTTACGCGTGGTTATACATAAAAAAAAATATACGCGTCGAATTGAGTAGGTAGGTAACCTCCTCCGGTTCGTGGGTCAAAAATAACAATTTTCTTTTATAATTGTATTTTACTTCGTACAAATTATCGCTTTGCAAAGTATAGTCGTAACTGTCATAACATCTTCTGCTATTCATGCACCGTCTCCGTCTAGACGGATCCGTCTTGAATTATTAATCTACGGTAGCATTGTCTGAACAGGCCGAACTATCCAACCTCAAATTCATATTAATCTCTCAAATATAGCATCGGTCCATTAATACACTCGTGCAAATCCGCATTGTCCGGAAATTTGATAATCTGAGGGGTCCGGCTTAGAGACGGATCCGGCAACCTATCAAACTACGGCGGACCGAAAATCGGACCAAAATGGGGATCGGACGAAAATAGGGAAGCCAAATATAGGAGCACTATCTGAAAGTCACATTGACAGACGAAATGATAGACGTTAACCAAGAAAGATAAAGGTAGAAGAAATAAAGAGATCACTTTCAATAAATGGAAGAGTTCTTTTACAAAGCCATTAATTTCATGTACAACAATGTATCGTACTGAAATTCATTAATACTCTTATGACTTGTGTTTTATGTACTTTAGCACCAATAAAGATCTGTATCAATGATATATAGGTACGAGTAGTTTTGAAACAGTATTAAGACACGTGAAATATCTAGTCAAATCAATAATTAAAATAAAAAAAATGACAAGTATTAAATAAATTATGGATAGAACATACCAAGAGAGCTGCGCTCATAGCATAGTTTGACTAGGTGTTTGTTAGCAATCATCGAAGTTACTTAAGCAACGCTCAGCACGGTCAGTCTTCAGATGGGTAACCGCGGGTGGCATTTACAACTAAGTGCTGCCGTGGCTCGGATGACACGTTAAATGGAGCCCCCGGTTGTTTTAACCGTTTAGCCATATCCAGAGGCCTTGAGGCGGCTTTTAAAACTCTGACATCAGGGTTAGCCACCCGGGCTATACGAACATTCTTACCAGGAGAGCAGAGCCTAAAAGAGACTGCGAGTATAGCCCTTGTTACTCCTAAAACCTACTAGTACCGACCAGTGCTAAAATACACAATAAAGTACTGTAATACACGGCTTCGGTACCCGCTGGGGGAGAATTTGCCACGGTAATTTTAAGTGATAAAGTCATAAGAAAACAATGTTGAATCAACAACTGAAACAAGGCGAACGCTTAGGCTGATTGTGCATCTCTATCATTTGTTCCGTGCTGGCGCACGCTCGGCTTTGCCGGAACTCGACACTTTTTCGTGCGTGCATCCGGCGTTCATCGAATAAGACGTTATCACATAACAAAAAAAAAACAGTCTTAAAAATAAATTATCAAGTAATATGGATAGGACATACAGGTACCAGGCACCAAGAAAAAATGCCAAGTCGATGGTACCAGGAGAGCAGAGCCTAAAAGAGTCTGCTAGTATAGCCCTGGTTACTTCTATACCGGCCAGAGCTAAAATTCCGTAATACACGGCTTCGGTATTGAACCACATTGGAGATAAGACAGCCTATGGAATGAAAATACCAGGAGAGCAGAGCCTAAAAGAGACTCCGATTATAACCCTTGTTACTCTTAGAACCTACTCGTACCGACCAGTGCTTAAGTTCCGTAATACATGGCTTCGGTACCCGCTGAGGACGCATTTGTCATCCCACGGTTACTCTCACCCCTCGGGGGCGCATCCGTCTAGACCAAATACTGGAGTGCAGCCTACTCGGTATAGTAGCTGGATAAAGTGCAAACAAGATTTATAAGCTAACTACTCAGCCAGTTTAATTATATTATAGGGCTGTTATACGTTAAAAACAACTTAGACTACATCGAAAGTCACAAGAATACCGCTGAAAATTTTCGAGCGCCAAGTTGAAAGACGTTATGACACGTCATTTTAAAAAGGCCACCAAATTTTTTAATGTTTTTTTTTATTTATCGTGAATGAGTCCGCGCTTGACCACCAACTCGCCTGATGGTAAACGACGTTGTGGTCGAAGATGAAGCACGCAGACCTAGAAGATACCTATGACCTTGAAAAGCTTTAGATTACATGTCTTAGGAAACAGGGAAGCAGGAAAACTGTTCCATTTCTTGTTCCATTTGACTCAACTTTTCTGATTCGTACGAATCAGAAAAGTTGAGTTAAACCGCTTCGTACGTATCGAAGGAAAATCGATAAGGATTCTCTGTACTTCTTACATTTTCAAACGTAGTATTTAGATTTTTTAATGATTGCTTTGATTCTAGCCCATCCTTTAATCTTTCATTGTTACCTAGTAATATCACTACAATTTAAATATCAATTTATTTATTTTAATTAACACGGTATTTACACTAATTACGTTAATGTCATCAAAGTCATTAATCAATCAAATTCAAATTCTAAGTTGTTAGATTATTCTAAACTACACTTACTCGTAACTGATTTCAATGCGGTTTTCTTTCTTTCTGAATATTTTTTTAGGTGGTTTTCAATGCACCTTGGTACGTAAGAAATGATGATCTCCACCGGGACCAAAGTGGAATCCGTAAAAAGTAGAATAAAAATACGCAGAAGTTCACGATTATAGACTTCACCACCATGTGAATGTTGAGGCAATCCAGCTCCTCGACCAAACGGACACAGTCATCATCATCTTGCCCTTATCCCACTAGGTGGGGTCGGCACAGCACGTTTCCTTTCGCCACTTCGCTCTATCATTCGTCATCTCATCATCAACTCCTTTCTCTCGCATGTCATCTTTCACACAATTCATCCACACTTTTTTTGGTCTTCCCCTCCCGCTTTTGCCATTTGCCGTCATATTAAGAGTTCTTTTTGTGACATGACTATCCTCCCTTCTCATTATATGCCCATACCAAACGGACACAGTGAGAATAATTAAACGAACAAAATTAGTTTAAAAGTTAATTGAGTGCTAACTCGTAATCATAGTGCTATAGTGCTAGTGCCGCGTATAAAGAACATAATAACGTAGTGTCTTCGCCTTAATAAAGACAATAAGAAAAGTGTAGATGGGACACATTCTTAGTTTATTATACCTAGCAATTTAAGTTAGATTTAAATTACTTACTAGCCCATAGCTAGATAGTATTTTTTTAAAGAAATGCTTGTCAGCGTTTCTTAAACAAAATAAAAACTTAAATTAAAAATTTAAAAAAACCCCCGACAGACTAGACAGAGTCCTACCACTGATAAAATATCTTATCTTTCATTTGACAACCATTTTGGGCACATTATTTTATAGAATTTTGGTTCTTCCATCCCCACTTTAATCCACCATAACTCTTAAACGGCTCAATCGTTTTTTATAAAACATAGCTAAGAACACTCTCGATTAAGTCTCCTTTCATCCAAAAAAAACTTAACTGAAATCGGTTCAGTGGTTCGGGCGCTATGATGCCACAGACAGACAGACAGACACACAGACAGACACACAAACAGACACGTCAAACTTATAACACCCCTCTTTTGCGTGGGGGGTTAAAAAAAGGTGGGTTTCAAAGCTTTATAGATATTATTCTAAAACTATTGCTTTATTCAAATATTTGTTATCTTCCTATGGGTATACTCCATATTTTTCTTACTGTTACTCTTTTGGCAATAACCTTGTTATTTAAATATTTAAAAAAAATCGTAACATCACCTATATATTACTGTCTTCGAAATAAAAAAATAAAAAATCGTAATTTGTATTGTACCTTACGTTATTATGGAGTGGTTATCCCTGACGCCCACACATTTGCCCGGGCTCGTAATTAGAGATCCCCGGGCGGGTATTAATCAGCTGACGTCCCACGGTTCACGATAACGTTGGGTTCCGTACACTTGGTGCACTCAGTGTGTTAAGTTACATTGTGTAGGTTGAGTAGGTACTTAATGTCGTAAGTCTGTATTTTGAAGTCGTTTGTAGGCGGAAGAATATTAAAATATCGTCATTTTGAGTATGAAAAGTAAAGTGATTGTCGCGCATCTGGGGGCAGTATATGGAAGGTCAAGACGAGTCAAGCAAAGCGCAAGGCCAAAGGAAAGCTTATTGTTTTTTAATCCCTAATAACTTGAATTTTAATGATACCTGATAAACAAAATTAGAGTTTAGACGTTTGTAGAGTAAAAGCTTGGCCCTATATGAGATCTGATAACTTGACAGTGCGAACTTGCGACAGTAGAGTTTCGTCTTGGCAACATTTAACATGAAAATATTCTTGATGGGATTTTAATTACGTGAGACGGAATGTCGACTACATTTTCCACCTTTTTGGCGGCCTTTTTCTAGGCAAACACTAATGAAATTATTATTTTATTTTCTGTACTGATTCGGCTAAAAATGAGTATCACTGGAATTTATCTAAAATACTGCTTCATTTATATTATTTGAAACCAAGTTGAAATAAAGTTTGTCCTCTACTTCACCGAAAGTCAATATTTATTAGGTCGCGGTCACCTACAGGACAACGGACGGGTAGAGACGTTGACCACAGAGGTAATTTTTTTTTATATATTTGACTGCCTCGGTAGCTCAATGGTTACTAACCTTGACTTCTGGGTCAAAGAGGCGCGGGTTCGATTCCTACCCAGAGCGAATATTTATGTGATAAACATAGGTGTTTGCTCTGTGTCTGGGTGTTATTTAGGTATTATCTATTTAAGTATGTATTTAAACATGTGTATATGTAGTATATCAGTCTCTGGCAGCCATATCACAGACTTTGCTATAGTTTGGGGTAAGAGACCGTGTGTAAGATGTTCCCTAATATTTACATATAATTATGTGAGTTGTGATTACGAGGTCTAAGTTTCAATAAAATTGGCGATACTTTTCATTGCTTATTGATATACTCGTATTGTTTCATAAACTTGCCCTGAACATATCAGTACGTGATAACTTCAGCTATAACAAAACAAAGGTACTCGTAAAATAGATTCAGATTCAGATATCTTTATTGTTAAGCTGTGTTACATTATAAAGGTCTTAATAATAGCTTATAGTACCAACAGTTTCGCCCATAATGGACATACATGTTTAGTCGTCACAAAACATGTTAAAAATTTATACATTTACATTTCAATTTAATACATACTCAATTTTAATTTCATTCACATTTCAATTTAATATAATAACATAAAAAGTAAAATAAAAGCGCAGAAAAAACAAAAACTTAAGCCGTTCATAAAATAAAAGTAGATATGTCTTATTTAGGTAGCTTATCCTTAAGAAACTCATCTACCCTGTAGTAACTTTTTTGTATTAACAATTCAAAAACTTTCCGTTTAAATGTAGCTACGCACTCCGATTCCAGCACTGATTTGGGCAAATGATTATAAATTACTGGACCCATCCCTAAAAAACTTTTGTTAAATAATGCAGTAGTGTGAGGTGCCATACAAATTTTATTATGATTCCTTTTTGATGTCATGGTTTGAAACATATGCAAATTATTCCTAATAAACAGTGAGATTTCATAAATATACAGGCATGGAAATGTCAATATTTTTAATTTCTTAAAATACTCCTTACATGAATCTGTGGTCTTTAAATGGCATACTGACCTAAAACATTTTTTCTGAGCTTTGAAGACAGTTTCCCTCTCGGTACAGTTACCCCAAAATATAATTCCATATCGTAAGGTCGATGTAACATAAGCATTATACGAAGTAAGCACTGCTGTTTGGTTTACAACTTTCCCCAACATGAATAAGGCGTACGAATAACTATTTAATTTAGAGCAAACAGTTTCTGCTTGCTTATTCCAGTTTAAGTCAGAGTCAATGTGAAGGCCCAGAAATTTCGTTACTGAAATTTCCTTAATATCATTATTTAAATACTTAATCCCAGATGTCAATTTTCTATACTTATTAAATGTCATTATATATGTTTTGTCCAAATTAATTAATAATTTATTACATGTCAACCAATTAACTAAATCACGTAATGCTAAATTTATTTCCGGCTCTAAAGGTTTATCATTATCACCTACGAAAATGGCTGTGCTATCGTCGGCAAAAAGAACCATTGGATGGTTGATAGCTTTCGGGAAATCATTTATATAAGAAATAAAATACAATGGTCCACCTATGCTGCCTTGCGGTACCCCGCACTTCACTACGCTAGGAGATGACAAATATTTCCTCTCTGTTTTCGATCTTGGACTTATTTGCACAATTTGTGTGTACTGAACCCGATTCGAATGGTAGGATTTAATTAAATTTAGAGGATTTTCCCTAACTCCGTATTTCTCTAGTTTGGAATATAATATATCATGGTCAACATAGTCGAAGGCCTTTGTCAAATCCATAAACATAGCATAAACAGGTAGTTTCTTATCCCTGGCTGTAATTACAGTTTTTAACAAATTGTAAATGGCCAGGTTTATGGACTTTTTTTTCCTAAAACCAACTTGTTCGTCGACAAGAATACCATACTTGTCCATGTATGAATACAGGCTAGAGTGAATGTAAGTTTCAAATATTTTTGACAATACTGGTACTAGAGCAACCGGTCTAAAATTATTCATGACTTCTCTGTCTTCCTTTTTGAAAAGTGGCTTAACTATAGTAGTTTTTAATTTATCAGGATATGAACCACACTCTATGCAAAGGTTATTTATGTGGCTTAGTACTGGCGATATTATAATTGCAACATACTTTAAGACCTTAGTTGTAATTTCATCGTAACCTGTGCTCGGGGTATCGGGGGTGTAATACCGAAAAATAGGTTCTTTACAAAACATTAATTGACCCTCGATAAAAGGTAGTTAGTAAAATTGTTTTTGTCAAAGTAACTTTAAACACTTATTTAAAGCGAATGACATTTTTTTTATTATTTCGTATAAGTTTGCGTTTCACTACACACTGCCTGATGTTAGATAAACAGATATGCGGTCTAGGGTGTAACATCAAATATAATTATCATGTCTGCACCTAATTTATTTATTTTTGTCACTTTTTCTGAGACACAAGCTAAAAGCTTAGTTCAGCAAAGGAAGAATGCGACTGTGGCGCTGCCCAACAAACCATGGAGCATCTTCTACAATGCCAACTGTGCCCTAACACCTGCACACAAAAAGATCTTTACGAGGCCAACACTGCCGCAGTTTCCGTGGACTCCTACTAGTCGAACAACATCTAGCCAAATTTAAAGGGGTTTAAACGTTTTTGTACGGATGCTGGCATTTCCACCCGCCGCCATTTAGTTTTTTTTTTTTTTTAAGTCTCCGCGCACAATGAAAGTAGTATATTTGGGTAGGGGATACTTTTACAAATAACAGATGTTCCGTACTATGAGACTGTAAAGTGTCACATTCTCGAGATATTTTGCGATCGTAATGATCGATCTAAATATAATTCAATATCTCGAGAAAGTAACACTTTAGGGTACCATACTAAAATATTTATTGTGTGTATAAGTATCCCCTACTCATGTATACTAATTACATCGTGCCCGAAAACGTTTAAAAAAAAACAACACGGCGGCGGGTTGATATGCCACAAATGTTCAAACCCCTTTATGATCGAATCGCTGAATCGACAAGAAGAAGTTCAGATCCCAGAAAGAAACTCATGTTAGGTATAGTAACAAATCATCTCATGAATGTTAAGATACAACTTCAACTCTGTATGCTACGATGTTATTATTATGTCAATAGATTAAATTCAATTGAATTCTGTGTTTATTACGGCAACTAACGTAACCATTTATGGTTATATTCAAAACTAGCGACCCGCCCCGGCTTCGCACAGGTGTATTATACATATAAATCTTCCTCTCGAAACACTCTATATATTTAAAAAAACCGCATCAAAATCCGTTGCGTAGTTTTAAAGATATAAGCATACATGGGGACAGACAGCGGCAAGCGACTTTGTTTTTTACATATACTACTAGCGACCCGCCCCGGCTTCGCACAGCTGTATTATACATATAAACCTTCATCTTGAAACACTCTTATCTATTTAAAAAACAGCATCAAAATCCGTAGTGTAGTTTTAAAGATATAAGCATACATGGGGACAGACAGCGGCAAGCGACTTTGTTTTATACTATGTAGTGATAAAAACATTGGACTTGAGTCGCCGCATCTACCTACTATGTGAAGTATGTCCATATTGTCGTGTAAGTTTAACCACTGTGGATGTCTTCGCCGATCAATATGTGTATCAGTCCTTGACTCACAACGTTATTAGACCAAGCCTTGACATTTTATGCCTCATACTCTTATAGCGCAGGTAGATACGAGTACTAAATGTAGGTACCATGACGTACTAGATGTATTATCTTCATTAGCAGCTCATTTCAGCCTACTGTAGGGCTTTTGAAATAAGGCCCCCTTAGCCAATAGGCTATATGACTAAAAATATACATATAATTAGTTCGTGAGATAGATCATAATTAATATAGTAAGTTCTTATAGCGCTGCATCATCGGAACGAGACGTGCAGGAAAATAACAGGTTGCCTCAAACCCACCCCTCTTAACTTACTCTACCCTCTAGCGGGTAGAGCTCCGCCATCTACTCGCAGAAATATCGCCTGTGCACTGGAAAAACGCAAACAAGATACTGATAGTAGGCACCCAATGTTCGGAGCTAGCCCGCCACAATGCCGCCTGAAGAACCGTAACAGCTTTTTAACATAAACTACGTCACTGCATCTTCTCCCCAGGGAAGCTCGAATTAAACAATGGAAAGACACACTCGCCCCGCCACCTGACTTTGTAGCGCCCTCTGAACAACTCCCGGCCGGCGGTGATCTCCCGTGGCCCACGTGGAAGTCGTTAAATCTACTCCGGACCCAAGTGGGCCGCTGCAAGGATAACCTCGTGAAATGGGGAAACTCAGAGAGCGCTCAGTGCGAGTGTGGAGCCCCGGTGCAAAACATGCAGCACTTGCTAGCATGCCCTCAAGGCCCAACCTGCACTCTCCAGGACCTGTACCAAGCATCTCCTCGCGGAGTGGCAGTGGCGAAGCGTTGGGAAAAGGCCTTGTAAACAGACATTTGGATCATCGATACGACGAAGAAGATAGCGCTGCATGGTGTCAGTTTTAAAGCAGCCGGTAAATGGTTAAAACAACAGGGGCCTACAATTTAACGTGCAATGTGAGCCACGGTAGTGGTCAGTTGTAAATGCCACCCGCGGTCACCCGTCCGAAGACTGACCGTGCTGAACGTTGCTTAACTTCGATGATCGCTAACGAACACCTAGTCAAACTACGCTATGAGCGCTAGATAGATAATCAAAACAATATTATATACGTACTAGATTTTACCCGCGGCTTCGCCCGCATCATATTTCGAGGCCCTACCTTACCACCCTTAATAAAGGAGGTGGAAAATAAAAAAACAAAAAAAAAATCGATTTGACATTAATTTGTTCGATTTGATATTTCTTGGAGCGCACGCTAGAATAGCTCGCAGATGGCAGATTTTTTCCTACTTACTTAACACTTATGTCATAATATGAAAAATTTACGCAATATCATTATAATTTATAGCCAATGTGTTATTCTGATGTATAAGCTACATAATTGCAAAGTTTCGTCTCAATCCGTTCAGTCGTTTTTGCGTGAAAGAGTAACAAACATCCATCCATCCATCCTTACAAACTTTCACGTTTATAATATTAGTAGGATTTTTTTCCTTTGCCAATTATATAAGACTAGGGACCCGCCCCGGCTTCGCAACGGTGTATTACACATATAAACCTTCCTCTTGAATAATTCTATCTATTAAAAAAACGCATCAAATTCCGTTGTGTAGTTTTAATGATATAAGCATACCCGGGGACAGACAGCGGGAAGCAACTTTGTTTTATACTATGTAGTGATAATGTTTTTTACCCAGTCATCACGCCTATTATGCCATGATAAGCATGATAAGGTTTTAACCGATTTAACCGCTAAGTTAGTTCAGAAAACTTACAGAAGCTTATATACTTGAGCTTTTAAGTCTGGGAACTTTTGACATTTGAAAGGTTGAGCTCACGTACTGCGTAAGTAGGTATATTGTGTAGGGTTAGGTTTTCTGCTTGCTGTGAAATTTTACAAAGGATACGGGTCTTGCCCAAATGCCCACGCCGCGCGCCGCTATTGTTACAAATATATCGAAAATGTGATACCAAGTCGAAAATATATTCAAACTAGCTTTACCCGCGGATTGTCACAAGATCATTTAATTTTTCCAGGACAAACAGAAGCCTGTGAGAGAGTCAGAGAGAGTCACAACACTCCCTGACCTCGGGACTTGACAACTTATTTACACTAATATAGTGTAAATAAGTTGTCAAAGTAAGTTGACAACTTGACAACTATATTAGTGTAAATAAGTTGTCAAGTGCCAAGTCAAGTGACGTGTGGCTTCCGTAGATGGTGGCAATTATTATGAGGATGATAAAAAAACCATTTTTACGATGTCATTAGACGGTTGACTACTAGGAAAACGTAATTGAGTATGAAATATGTGTGTAAGTTCAATGACCTCTGTGCTATGTGCATGTTTAAAAAAATCCTTTATAACTGAAAAAGTTATGATCTTGTTTCAAAAACTTTACATTCATTTTAGAAACCCTAATCAACGAATCACAAATGTGGGGTTGAAAAATAATTCATCCCCACTTTACATGTAGTGGAAAAATAAATTTTGAATTTTTAAAATATTTAAAATAGAGATCTATACTTAAACTATCAGAATATAAAGCCGCACGTTGATTGGCTATTGCGCAGCTTGTGGCTAACTTAACATCCGGCAACTTGTGTGGCGCGACCTATACATAATTATGTTTGTTTGTTTTCCTTTTACCTCGTATCTTCAACAATTGATGGATTTCCACAATTAGGATATCATTATATTTGTGTTAAAAAACTTAAGTGTCTTCAGATAGGCGTTTTATTGACATAATTTTAGGGACGAAATGGGACCTGAAGCTCGAGATTTTGTCCTCTCACACCGCTTATCTAGATATTTCAACTCTGATGGATACGCAACCTAAGTGGCACTGAATTATGTCACAGCGTGTTCGAAATTTCGACAAGAAATTCGTGCTATTTTTTTCCAATCCTCAAAAAAGATGCGGTAAAGACTGTGGGTAAAAAGATCCACTCAAAATGCGGTGAAAGACTTTCTAGAACTTTTCAACTAAAACGGAACATTCTCGACGAAAGCCGAACTTTTCCGAACCGAAGAATGAAACTCGCGTGTAACGTCTCTACATACTTCTGGAAGTTACTGATGTATGAGGATGATCCAACTTTTCTGACAGCTTTGTTCGAGTCCTGAGGAGATTTTTTCTAAAATTAAGCAACGAATTCGAAGCTAAATAATATAACTAACTAGCGACCCGCCCCGGCTTCGCACAGGTCTATTACACATATAAACCTTCCTCTTGAAACACTCTATCTACCTATTTAAAAAAAACGCATCAAAATCCGTTGCGTAGTTTTGAAGATATAAGCATACTCGTACATGGGGACAGACAGCGGGAAGCGACTTTGTTTTATATTATGTAGTGATATAACTACCATCCTTTTAATAGTCCACTGCAGGAAGTAGGCCTATCCATGAAGGGTGATTGGGCCATATCCCCCACGCTGGCCCAGTGCGGGTTGGTGGATTCACATAAGCTATCGAATTTCTTCTATGGACGTATGCAGGTTGCCGCACGATGTTTTCCTTCACCGAAAAGCCAATGGTGTGAAATTCCGTACATAATTTTCCAAGAAATTCATTGGTACGGGGACCAGGATTTAAACCCATGACCTGACCATTGTAAGGCGGATGTCATTACCACTAGACCACCACGGCTTCCTTTGCTGCTTGCTTTGAAGCTGAATATAGGAAATTAGCTTGAATCTCTATGATGATGTTAATTTTTTTTCTCGAATTCTGGATTGGGCACATAGTAAAAGTTGTTCATAATGATGGTCTTAATTACTCTCTTTCGGCTTAGTAAAGGTTAAGCAGGTAACCCTGTATTATTCTACATGGTTATCCAGATCTGGTGTACTAAGCAGAAGGTGACTGTAACCATCATTTTGAACAACTTTTACTACAACCCGGTCAGAATATCTGTGCACCTCGCTGGAATGCGGCGCCTCTCCCGCTTCCCCTGTCACCTCTCCGCGCACTCCCCGGTGCGACAGTACGGTTAGCATCTTCGTTGCCGATACACGTCCCGATAATAATTTACGTCCGGACGGTATACTAGACGTCCGGTAATGTATATACGTCCCGATAATTCGATATGACGTCACGAAGTCATGTGCACACATATTGTGACCGGGTTGTAAAGGCGTCTAACCGAAATTCGAGAAACAAAAAGCTGTTTCGTATATTTTGTAGATTCAGTATTGTATGGAACAGCAGTTTTTTTTCTCGAAGTATTTAGGTACAATATATACAGGGTCATAGGTATTAAACGCAAAACCTCACACTCGTGATCGGGTGCTGCATGCGGGTCGCCGGTTTGCACGCGGTATTTACACAATGCACTGAAACTACTAACTTAGACTAATATTTAAACTAACTCATCTCTATTGTACAGTCGCATTCTATCAATTGTAACTTAGTTAACAAAGGGCACAGACCCTGGAGTCAGTGTATCATTAATTTAAATATAAAAAAAAAATAAAAAAAAACCTTTTAAGGGCGGGTCTAGTACATCTAGACAAACAACCTTTCTACTACGACTTTTGAAAATTCACAAAAAAAAACGCTCCATACATTTTGCCGCGCGTTGACGAATTTTTTGTATGACAAAGCTGATTTTTTCTTCATTATTTTCTAAAAGTCCTAGAACAAAAGTTGTTTTGTCTAGATGTACTAGACCCGCCCTTACAAGGTTTTGCGTTTAATATCTATGACCTTGTATACAGGGTTATTTCTAATCAATTAGCATCCTTTTAGGGGCTTATTCTGCATATCAAAACCAACAACTTTTGTTCTGCGACTTTTGTCAAAACTAAAAAAAATATATCAGCTGTTCCATACATTTTGTCGCGGGTGAACGACATTTTTCTATGGAACAACATTTATTTTAAATTTTGACTAAAGGCGCAGAACAAAAGTTGTTAGTTTTATGTACAGAATAAGCCCAATTACAGAGGCGCCATCGTAATTATATTAGCTAAATAGCATAGTTCTGTTTCTTTTTCACTTTAGGCGTTCGATAGAGAGAACGCTCTTTACGTTGCTAATAAATTTACGCTGGCGCCTCTATAATCGGGCTTTCTAAGCCCCTAAAATGATGTTAATTGATTAGAAATAACCCTGTATATGTACATAGGTACTCGGTTTTGTAGTCCTCCATTGCGTAAAAAGGAGGCTTCGTAACACATAGATTTTCATTTGAAACGCGACTCTAATTCAGACAGTTTTATTGCTACCGCTTACCACACAATTTAGTAGAAAAAACTTTAAGACAGCCAAAATTTACGGCCTCGCGGTGGATTAACAAAATATAATTTATACCTAGCCATGAAAAAAACGTAAAATGTAAGAGTGAAGCAAATTACGTAGCAGAATTTCAATTAGATCCAAATTAATTTCACCAAGCTCAGAGAGAAAGAGAGGCAATGTAAACAATTAAAGGTCGTCGCACATCATACTGACTCTATAATAGACTTGAAACTGAGCACTCTAAGTCTCTCTACGAGATTGAATCAGAAATTAGGAGATCCGTAGAAGAACCAAGGTTGCCGTTACCCATCGGATTGGCAAGTTGAACACGGCACGATGAGGCAGGGATGACCGATGGAGTCAAAAAGTTCTCGAGTGGAGACCACGTACTTGCTGGCAAGTGCAGCGTAGGACGTCCACCCACATGGTGGACGGAGACCTCATTGGGACCGGAAGATCGCAGTCTTATTGGAGATCTATAGGGGAGGTCTATGTCTAGCAGTGGACGTCCTATGGCTCATGGATAGATATTGGAGAAACATAAAAGTCACGAAACTCACAGTTTTATGTAATTTATTTCTTTACAAATTAAAACAATAATATGCAAAATACATACTTATTTATGTAATTTATCTCTTTAAAAATTAAAACAATAATATGCAAATTTAAACAATAATATAAAATTATTTAATCATTCTGCGAGGCTTGAATTGTAAGATTTAAAATATGTTATTACTTGACACTACTTACTATGATGTTTCAACTTATAATGCCACTTAAATTTTAGAGTACGCTAATGAAAGGATATGGTGTACGAAAGCCTTTATCGAGATAGTTGTTTACTTATGCTAACTTGAAGTAAAAGAGAAGGAAACAAAATAAACTAGTAAAAGAACGGGACAGCTAGTTAATTTGTACTCTACGTGACATGTACCAGGGTCTTGCCAGAATATAAATGACTAGTTTCTCGAATTTTCTGGAAATGAACACATAAACAAAGTGGAAGGCTGGAGTTTTTCACAATTTCCGAAATTGTCGGGTTTCTTTTAAAGTTATTACTGTGCTTTAGAAAGCGTTGTGGATGGTAATTATTCATTCTAGTTTAGAAACGTTCGTAGAATTACCGAGTTCTTCTATAACTTTAGTTTTCAAATAAGTACCTAGATAGGTATACAGGGTATAAAGCTACAGACGAAAATCTACTTAAATTCGGGTAGCTTTAGAAGCTTTCTGATTTCTAAAATTTAAATTTTACATTTAATAGTGATTCATATCTCTTCTTTTAACAGTGTTTAAAGGAGGTTTTACGACATTTCATCTATAAAACTTAGACTCCTGAACCCACTGGACTCCTGTGGGTATAGGTATATATAAAGTGCTGGTATGATAAAATAATTGGCCAAGTGCGAGTTGGACTCGCGCTTAAAGGATTCCGTACCCCATGGGAACCCCCTTAGCCCCATTTCAAGCGTCTACCTGTTGTCGTTATTAATATGGAGCAAAAAACGGCAAAAAAAAAATACGTTTGTTGTATGGGAGCCCCCTTAAATATTTATTTAATTCTGTTTTTATTGTTTGTTGTTATAGCGGCAATAGAAATACATCATTTGTGAAAATTTCAGCTGTCTAGTTATAATGGCTAATGAGATACAGCCTGGTGACAGACAGACGGACGGCCAGCGGAGTCTTAGTAATAGGGTCCCGTTTTTGCCCTTTGGGTACGGAACCCTAAAAAGACTAAATATATAACTATTTTTCGCAAAAAATGGCAAAACCTCCTTCCATCGTGTACAAAATTCGAATATTTAGCTCGAATTGTTTACATTATTGTTGATTTTTCAAAAACGGCTAAGCCGAGTTCTGTAAAATTTAAATGGGACCACCTTGGGAGTACACCCTTTCGAACTAAAAACGATTCGGTGCACAATTAGCGAAATTATCGATAAACATACAAAAAAAAAAAACATACAGACGAACATAGAACCTCCTCCTTTGTGGAAGTCAGTTAAAAACATCACTAGCTAAAGAGTGGGCTCCTCTTTTAATCTGTTGCGCCGATGCGATAAATAAAGTCGATCCGTAGCTCCGTTGCTGCGTCAAAAGTAAGAAACAAACACACCTTAGAATTATATTAGGTAGGATAATCACTCTCAATCAAACCTTCTACGGAAACTACTACTAAGTTCCATTTTATCCTACAAACGCCTACAGCTATTCTCATAGCAATCTGTCAGACGCACCGCAGGCACCAAAGCGAAGTTTACGGCAGGCGTCGGCGACAAATCAATCGTACAGACGTCCGGGCCGGCTCCCGGACGGCACCCGGACGTCGGACGTCCGCCAATTAGCCGGAGTATTATTTATGTCACTCCGATAGCATCCCCATTAACCGCCATTAGCTTATTGCCTTGTAAGATTGATCGAGGAGCCAAACGTTACACAACTTACACAATCTTAGCCTTCATAGAATAAGGTACCTAAAGTATACCTAACTCACAGCTGTAAATAGTGTGGTGCATGGGTAGCATTTACATCCAAACAATAATTATTTTAACTAGTAATCTTGATGAAATTTGGTATTTTCAGGTTGCATTTATTTTAACTTATTCTAGATTAAACTTGGTATTTTCAGGTTGCTGCAGGTCGCCGGTCTGCTCGTGGCATTCACGCAATGCACCGACTAAAATAGCTTAGGTTAAGATTTAACTATGCATTAACTCTCTTTGTACAGTAAAATCAAATAATTGTAAATTTTATTATGTAGGTACGTACTGTACATATGTTCTGGATATTTTGTAAAATTTAAATCAGGTACCACACAGGTAGGTATCGCATGGTTTTTGTGGTATTTAACCAACTTCTAAAAAGGAGCAGGTTCTATGTTCGTCTGTATTTACTGTATGCATGTTTTTTTTTTTGTGTATGTTCATCGATAATTACGCCAATTGTGAACCGAATCAAAAAAATATTTTTACAAGATAAAGAAAGGATATACTCCGGAGGTGGTCCCATTTAAATTTTACATAAATCGGTCTAGTCGTTTTAAAAATCAACAATGTAAATAATCCGAGCGAAATAATCGAATTTTGTATACGATGGAAGGCGCTTTTGCAATTTTTTGCAAAAAAAATATTAGTATTATAAAGAAACATTTTGTTTCCTTGAAAAGGAAGTTTGGCTGTGTGGCGCTTTGTAATTAATGATTTTGATAGTGACAGATAACTATTTGAAACGTTAAATATTCTACATACTATCTGCTTGTCCTGGCTTCACCCGGTTACGAATGAGTTAAATACTCGTAGCTATAAATCTTCCAGAAGAAATATTCTAAAAGATAGTGAAAACCGTATTAAAACCTGTTGTCTTGTTTGGAAGATATATGCGGATACACAGACAAACACACAAAAATAGCGGTTTTACTTTATACTATGAATTACTATGTAGTGATATATAAACGATATAAAATACATATTACTTATTCAATCCAGAGAAGCTCTGAAAAAGCAGTTTCGCATTTAAAAATGCAACAGATGCATCCTTTAGACAATGTGGCTGCAATTCTCGAAATTCTCGGATAACAAAGCCAACATTCTTCCTCCTCATCTCCTCATCTAAGCAATAAATGCGCTAGACTGGTTCATAAAGCTCTCTCGCCCATATTGCATTCTGCACGTCGTATGCATCTCTACCTGCCTCGGCTTTAACTAATGAGGTACTCTATGTGAGTACTTGTGTTCACTTTATTTCTACTATATTATTAACTAGCGACCCGCCCTGGCTTCGCACAGGTGTATTATACATATAAACCTTCCTCTTGAATCACTCTATCTATTTAAAAAAACCGCATCAAAATCCGTTGCGTAGTTTTAAAAATATAAGCATACATGGGGACAGCGGAAGCGATTTTGTTTTATACTATGTAGTGATAGTGATTATGTAAACTGGACGATATTCTAGACGAAGGATATACTGGGAAAGTCTTGTACCTACTCTATTATGACCTACTTTTGGAGCAGCCCCGAAATTTTGTACCACGCTTTTTGTTTGAAGGGAATGGTTGATTTCAGAAATAATTTAAACGGATCGTAGGAGTATAAGAAAGTAATGCTATGCGTGCTTCATCTTTGACCTTAAGGTGAAACTAGTTGACGGCACGAAGTCAGATTTGGCGTAGTTTAAATAAACCATATCTCAGCTGTATTGTCTGAAGAAGAGATAGATTAAGTAGTAAAATTAACCTCTTCTAAAAATCACAGCACAATGTTGACATATGAGAGTCATGGAAACCTACCAGTTGGTTTGGTTGATCGGTTTACAACACTCAAATAATAAAGATGATTAATAGTTTATTTACGTTAGAAAAATTAAAACTATCTAAAATACCAATTTAAATGAAATGTCGTATAACGATAGGCATACCTAAATAAGCAATTGTCAAATAATTGAATTTAACTGCCTCGGTGGCTCAGTGGTTAGTGACCCTAACTTCTGAGTTAAAAAGGCGTGGGTTCGATCCCCACCCAGGGCAAGTATTTATTTGATGAACATAAGTGTATGCTCTGTGTCTGGGTGTTATTTAGTTACTATCTATACAAGTATGTATTAAAAATATGTATGAGTATATCAATCTCTGGCAGCCATCTCACAAACTTGGCTTAGTTTGGGGTTAGAGACCGTGTGTAAGATGTCCCCAAATATTTATTTATTTAATTAAAATGTCAATAATCATGAGTATAGTATACATATGTATAGTATAGTAGTTATATAGGTATTGGCTTCATGGCAACAAGGTAAGGACGGGCAGCGAGTCAGCGGCCCAAGTAGTTACCTATCTAATGATTATTTGCAATGTAACACACACAATCACGACAATTAATCACGTCCCGGGCGGACAGGGGTTCGATACCGGCTTTGTTTCGCGCACAAAGAGAACAGACACCATTGAGCACGACAAAGGGAGGTGATTAGCGCACCATTACTCGGCTAAGTGCTCTTTTTAGCTCCCGTGGGTGTAAGGAAGTGTTTTTTACGTTGCGACGAGCAGGACGAATGTGTAATAGAGAATATTTTATCTCCCGTGCCGTCCAGTGGGGTTAGTTAGGGTTGAATTGAATTTATTTATTTGCATAGTATACAGAGCATTCTTTAGCTATGTATATACCCTGTCTAGTAGAGTAGGGCATGGCAAACATTATAATATTAGGTAAATGTCTTACAAATCTTAAAAATTACTTACTAAACCTATCTTATTTTAAATATAGTCATTTAACTACCTATAATGTATATTGATAGCGCGCGAGTTGAATGCAGTCGGGGTCTGAGGTAAAGAGCGGGAGCATCTCCCCCGCTATCCGCACGCCCCACCTCACGCGCCTGGGCGGGTTGGGCGTGCGGATAGCGGGGGGAGACATTCGCATTCCTAAGCTCTGCATTCAACTCGCGCGCTAACAGTACTTTACTATAATTTTACTTAGTACACATTTTACTTATAAAACATTATTAAGTTTATACATAATCAGAAACTATACAGCGGTTTCCGTGTGGCTCTATACATTTGTGTACAGCGCCTCTGGCGGAAACGAGGCAGAACTTACAAAAATGTATGGAGCTACACGCGAACGCTTAAGTAGTAGGAAGTATGCAAAACCTGAGGGGTTAGTCCAGGTTTACACGTAAATTGAAACTACAGCTGTTTCCGTATAGCTTCATACATTTCTGTACAGCGCCCCTGGCAGAAACGAGGAAGATCTAGGCAACCAAAATGTATGGAGCCACACGCGAACGCGAAAGTTTAAGTAAACTACGCAAAACCTGGACTAAGGGTTCAGTACTAAAGGCTCTGTAGGGGGAGGCATTTTTTACGTCGTCGAGGCGAGCGGGACGATTCTCTGATACAAGTAGCGGCACGTAAGTCTAGCGCTGAGGGTACTGAGGAGGGGATGGCTGCGCATGTTGACCGCCATACTAAACTCATGCGCAGCCATCCCCTCCACACTTCGCTCAGTGCTAGACTTATATGCCACGACCTGTAGTCCTACGTTACCCTAATAAGACCCACTGTGGACAAAACATCCCTCCGATTTATGATTGATCAATAATCATGAAAATAAAAGAGCATTTAATTAAGTACCTAATATTCTTCTTCGTCGAGTCAATGGTTCAATGCTTTTATTATTTTTTTCCAATATTTGGCTACTGCGACCCCGCAGGAAGTGGCCTCCTATTACCTAAGTACCTAATATTGAACAGCGAGGATGTGTGTAGCGTGTTTATGAGTTATCTATGAAGTAGGTATGTTTTATTGATAAACTAACTGAACATGCCGGTTTCATTACAATTAAAATATCAGCCTTAAGCCTCCCGAAAGAAATAATCTAAAAGATATTGGAAACCCCATTGCTATCTGTTGAGTAGTTTAACTTTTTTCTCAACAAAGATAAAATGATGTATACTTGTGAATGTGTAATGTATGTTATGAATGTGAATGTAGTTTAGAAGATCTAAGTGAAAACCGAAACAGACACACAAAACAGGCAACTTTTATTTGTGATATGTATTGATAATGGTATCGCCGCATCTAACATAAAACTATGAACTCCTTTCGTGCACACTCATACCCTTTTTAAACAACCCGATATTGATAGGTATTTAAAGAAACTGAGTTGGAAGTGTAGCAGATAAGTTTATTTCCTACCTGTCACTCGCAGTGAACTGGGGAGAGCCCCGGGACTCCCTCGGAAGACCCCGGGGTCCCCGGACCCCCGGAACACCCCGGGAGTCCCCCGGACGTGCGGTCAGCGTGCGCTTTGTATCGATAGGTACGTGATTGGAATGTTCAAGCATGTGTCGGGGTTGCCATATTTGTAATGATATTTTAAAGGTTGTTATACGAATGGAGAGGTTGTCAAACTATAATATATAGTCTACAACTAAAAACGCAAATGTGTTTCGCAAACAAATTAATTTAGAGCTTTTAAATTTGATACAAAAAAATAACATAGGTAAATTATCAGATACAGGCCGAATCAACTTCTTGGCGGATATGAAGTTAGCTACAAGCTGCGCAGTATCCAATCCTGACTGAAGCTCACATAAAGCCGCGCGTTCATTGGGTTTCGCACAGCCTGTAGCTAACTTCATGATTCGGCCTATATTATGATACAGCAGTAAGATAACGGTCGGAACAAAAATTTTAAAATAAACGACATTTCTTGGAAATAAGCCTTCCCGGAGATTTGGATAAATCAATCCACAATGCCCAGTTGCAATTTGGAGCGAAACAGTTTTGTTTATTTCTAAATGTACTGTCTTTGAGTCGTGCTAACAAATTCGTTGGCAACATTACAACTAAGTAATGCTAACAAATTCTATCTACACGAAAACACGAAAATTCAATAACTGACAACACATACAGTTCCTCGCGTTTTATGAACAGAATTAATAATTAAACGTTTCTGACCGAGGGTTATTCCCCGATTCCGTAATGACGTAATAATGTGCGTGAGATATCGAGAGGGTATCCGGCGAATAATAAACTTCTTACACGATTCTTTTTCACATCTACCCGCATTTCGAGCTCCCGCGGGAAGACGCGGCTTTTGCGGAATAAAAATGAGGTCAAACGTGAACTGATGGTAGATTATTTCAAAAAACGTCCGTGATCTGGCAATACGCGTTACGTCACAATTGTAATAAAGCTGTAAAAGAATCGTGAAACTAGGGAGGCAACCCCGAGAGCTTCAGAGGTCGGCACTAACTAAAATAGTGGTTAAAAATTGGTCAAGTGCGAGTTGGACTCACGCACGAAGGGTTCCGTACCCGATGGGAACCCCCTTAGCCCCATTCCAAGCGTCTACCTGTTGTCGTTATTAATATGGAGCAAATAACGACAAAAAAATTACGTTTGTTGTATGGTAGCCCCCCTTAAATATTTACTTAATATTTATTCTGTTTTTAGTACTTGTTGCTATAGCGGCAACCGAAATACATCATGTGTGAAAATTTCAGCTGCCTAGCTATCACGGTTCATGAGATGCAGCCTGGAGACAGACAGACAGGGAGTTTTAGTAATAGGGTCCCGTTTTTACCCTTTGGGTACGGAACCCTAAAAACCATTATCTAGTTATTCCCGAAATATTTATGTCATTTTAATGCTATAGCAAAACAGGGAATGGAACATCCTACCATCTTTCTATTTTTTCAAAGTAAAGTGAATCTGAAGGTGTCTTTACTTTACCTTATATACTTATTATGGTTCATCGACCACAACGTCGCTTACCATTAGGCGAGTTGGCGATGATTACTTGTGTTAAAAAAAATAGAGCAGCTAACCTTTCTATAAAAATCTAGTAACTTTTCCAAAGGTTTCCTTTAAAGGTAAGACAGATAGATCTATAATAGACTAAGTTTTAAAATATGGCATTCAGGCATCAGAGCACGTGCCTTGCCCTTCAAGTATAAAAGTACATTTTCAAAATGTCAAATCTGCGATATTCCATTTTTGGTCCAGTAGTCTACACCAGAATCCGACCAATGCCTTTAGACCACCTACGTGTAACCCACACACCTGTAACTGTGTGTTAAAGCACTATGATCACGGTCCCGCATTAGCCACTGACCCGGATACCCCCCTTCCCCACGGCCCAGGAGGAGGGGGCTGCGGCAACAAAGCCCTTCGGTATATTGTGATGGATAATGAAGCCCGTATTGGTCCGAGTACATATTTTATGGCTAGCTTTTGATTTATTAAAATCTTTTCTGAAATAATTACAATTGATTTTCAGATAATTTTGCAATTATCTACTCTATTTTAGAGTCTCTCTGCGAGATTGAATCAGATATGAGGAGATCCGTAGAAGAACCAAAGTTACCGTTAAAAAAAGACAATGGGCAGAGCACATACCACGGAGGACTGATGACTGATGGGGTCGAAAAGTTTTCGAATGGAGACCACGTACCGGCAAGGGCAGTGCAAGTTTGGCACGAGGGGATGAGAGCACCGTAACCACATGAAAACGTATATTTTTATGTTGTATTACAGTGTTGCCAACTAGATTTTATAAAATCTGCCAAATTCATGAATCTGTATATTTTTTTAAATTTGCCGCACTTTTTCAGTATCAACTTTAATTGCCAGACTCTAATGGGACGGGTTATTCATAAAGGGTGTACATGTAAAAAGCTGAAACAGGGATGATATGAAAAACTTTTACTATTTGGCCAATTCGGAATTTAAGAAAAAAATCAGCTGAACCATAAGTAAAGTCGCAACTTTTAAACGACATAATATCTTTTAAAACTGCTGATTTTTTGTCGATTTCCGTGTTGACCCATTGTAAAAGTTGTCCATAACCATGGTCTAAATCAACCCATTTCGACAAAGTAGTCGGCATAACTGATTTTCGGACATTTTCGGATTTTCTGATGATTCAAATCCTGCGCTCACGATAATTTTTTATCGAGTTAATTTATTTTTAACAAAAAAAAAAACTCTTTGAGAGAAACCTGGTATATTATGTATATTACTATAAATAAAACAGTTCAAATATTTTCTTAAGTTTACACAGTGTCATAATAATTTTCACGAAATAAAGTCACGAACATTCATTATAAAATAATGGGTCTATCAAAGCCAACGGCGCACATTATAATTGCTTTCACAACGATAAACAGCTAAGTTTAATTAACTACAGATACGAATATTTACTATAAATTCAGATCAAAGTTGTAATATTATTGCGGGATAATCAATCATGGGGAAGACGAAACTTGTAGGTAAACATGTTTATCTACACTAATGTTGTAACATTCTACTTATGTTTCCAAAACTTGACTTATAATGACTACTGTTATAGCGCAGACAACAAAACACTCAATTTAAGCAATTTCACATGATGTTATAATATCCACATTGATAACGTACCTATATTACTGTAATTTTGGTGTACAATAAAGATATATTTATTTATTATTTATTTATCTTGCAACCACGTATTGCAAGGAAAGTAATTTCCAAAAGACCAAATTGTAAGCGGCTTCCGAAGCGGCGAATCTAATTTCGGCTAAAACAATCCTCGCGCAGCTGTTAAGTGAGCTTCAGTCAGGATTGGATTATCCGCAGCTTGTAGCTAACATCACAGATGCCAATCTTGGCATGTTTGATTCGGTCTTTTCGCGATCTTTGAGTGAACATGCTACGCTACGTTATCTCTAGAAACTTTACGTGGTCTCTATTCGAAGACTTTGCAACCTATCGTCTATCGATCCAGCAAGCGGTGTACCCTGCTCACTACGTCAATGAATTCCTATTGAGCTAAGAATACTATCCATAAAACGATGAGTTTTCGAATATTTTTTCAAACTGTTTCTCATTGATGAAATGTGGCTCAGTGGTTAGTGACCCTAATTACTGGGTCAAAGAGGTGTGGGTTCGATCCCCACCCTGGGCAAGTATTTATGTGATGAAGCGAGTGCTATAGTTAAGTCGCAATATCTGATCTGTATGTTATTACGGGGGTGACATAGTCACTGCGTGACTAAACCCCTTTACAATTAATAAAGATTTAAAAAAATAAAAAATTATGTGATGAACATAGGTGTTTTCTCTGTGTTTGGGTATGTTATAAATTTAGTTACTATCTATATATCCGTGTAAGATGTAAAAAAGGGCCATAATAAACACAACAGGCTGTGTTTATTATGGCCCTTTTTTATTCACGGCTAAGGCACCGGCCATTTTCCTGCAGTTATTAAACTAAGTGAGTTTGCGGTTAAAAAATGTTGCCATATTAATGTATCCTTTATTTCGCACGATAGAGTAATTAAATTTTTTGCTGTAGGCCTCATTAACCTTGATGAAGGTTATTAGAGCCGAAACGGGCACGCCATAAATGGCCTACTCATTTTTTTTAAATATATTTCTTTTAATTTAACTTGATGACGTTGTGTTCATTTATGTTCATTTTCCTCCGCATTTATATATTCCATCCATCCTTTCGTCAGCCGTAGGACGTCCACTGCTCGACTTAAGCTTTCCACTAAGGATTTTTAATAAGAGCGGTTGGTACTTGGTAACTGCGGTCTTGACTATAACATCGTTCCTTGTAGTCAAAAGACGTCCTACGCTGCGCTTGCCGGTATATGTCTATATTCGAAGAGACTACATTTTTTTATTCTAATTAATGACAACGTACCCAAGTTAGTTCTAATCGGTCTTATTGGAAAACAGCAGGATGATCATTTCCAACACAAGACGTCCTACGACTGATATGGACAGCTGTAAACTTACTTGGCGTAAGAGACATTTTGCTCAAATTGCGGCGATAAAAACAATTTTGTACAGAACAGATGTTCTTTTTTTTATTGGCCCCATAGTATTGCCTTTGCCCTGATGCCGGGGCACTAGAATACGGCATCGGAATCCCCTGCCTGTAGTAAGAGCCTACTAAAAGAAGACCCCTGGGTTCGTGGGTGGTCAGAGTTGGGGCTCTGGTCATCCACTCAAGCGGGCCCGAGGAGGACGGCAGCGCGTGTGGCAACGCTGTCGTAAAGGACGGTACAAGCCTGGTTTTATCACCAGGCGAGTAGTCGTATAAAGTGCTGGGAGCACCGGTGCGTTCCTCTAGAGATCCCGGAGCTCCCAAGAGGGCACAAAGGCTGGCCACCGAGAGGGTTTTAATGGGTACAATCCCACATAACCCAACTGCACCCCAAAGCGGTCGGGCATCTTTAGAAGATTTCCCGTCATAAAAAATAAATAAAAAGGTTGGCCCCATACTAAAAATTGTTTGTAACGCTGGACGAAATCAGCCTACTTCGCCTTGGCACGTACACCATTACTGAATTATACAGAATTTTAATGTAAGTTATTTCTGGAAGGATATAGACGCCTCTTTACTCATCCTCTGGAAAGATCTTACTTTTCAAGATATTTCAGTGTCGTTTGGTACATGTCTCGTGTCGTACCTGGAAACAAAAGAAAAAGCTGGTTAATTTTATTAATTTCTCCAACACATTTTCAAGAAATAATAATATAATTATATAAAGGGATATACATAATTATACCTAATATGCGTAAAGAACCGATCGTCGTTTAAATATGAGCGTGACCATGAACATGATTGCCCGGTGACCACCATTGCCCTGCTTTCCCCTAAGATCTGTCATCTAACAGCCTGTTAACTTTTAACGGATCTCAAAAGCAGTTATTTTATTTAATATCTTGTCAAGAGAAAACAAACCATTAGCGCATGGTAAGACACTGGCATTAAATATTTGACATGGTATGGTGAATTTATAAATAATAAATTTCTTTATTTGTTCCAACATCAAATTAAATGTATGGTACTATTAACTACTAACAGTGGGCCTTATAAAAATCGTAGTTGAGATAACGTTAAAGTACCATTAGAATACTTGAACCACTCACTAGGTCTCATAGGAGGAGCCTGTATGGCAGGCCTTAATTATTGTTCTGAGCACAAGTGCTGGGGTTAAACCATTTTATCTACTTTTAATGTCAGCTGTCAATGTCAATTCGTGGTCAATTCATTATTTTGTTTCCTCTTTTAGGGTATACATTTCTGCAAAGACAATTTGTCTATTTACCATAATAGCAATGCTACTATTGCTAAAACAATAACTTTGCCGCTAAATTACTCCGCTAATGACATAAATAACTAAACCAATTACGGTGAACCTCAGTCAATAAGCAAATTGTTATGAACGGAATCCCCGTGATCACTTATTCACTCGTTAATATATTAATAAATAATTTATATCCGCTTCCGCCGCCGCGAGTTACTTAGCAAATGGAGTCGAGAATATGGCAACATTCGCGGTTAATTTATTGATTAAATTAATAGGGATGTTACTAGCGTATTACATGTTTATTTGAAACCTGCATTGATAACTAACCCATTTCTTTCTGAAAAGTAACGATATTACCCAGATGCCGCAGTTACTATTACAGTTTAAAATCAACCGCCCATGGGCGGTCACGGCGTGAAAGTTAAAAAAAATTGCCCGCCGATGGGCGGGCTCAGCGCTGAATGGGTTAATTGGCTGAGCGTCTTTACTTAGGGCAAAGAATATATAATAATACTACGTGCTTAGGGTTGCCAAAAGTTACTTTCATACGAGTATATGCCCAGCTGGGCTAGGATGCGCGCCACGCAATATTCCTATCGCCGTGTCAGAACGAGACAGGGTTATGGCAAAGTATATCTGTCACTTTTTCACACGTCGAAAAGAGTTCTTTTTGTGGTCGTATGCTTGGCCTACAGATGTTGCTCCTCGCGTAGGTTTTTCAACTAATCTTGACAAACTTGGTTTAGTAACTTTGTATTTTTTTAGTTGTCATTAAAAAATAATATTCGCGACGTTTATCCGAACTACTAGTATTGTATTGTATAGCTTATTAGGTAATTGTAAGAGATGCAAAGATTTCGTGAAAAAGTC
The DNA here is from genome assembly GCA_964007245.1 of Hypomecis atomaria. Classification (NCBI taxonomy): domain Eukaryota; kingdom Metazoa; phylum Arthropoda; class Insecta; order Lepidoptera; family Geometridae; genus Hypomecis; species Hypomecis atomaria. Next base: position 14,353,356 of record OZ023305.1, read on the forward strand.
GTTCGTGAAAAAATACTAGCGCCGTATCTACGATAAAACCTACGACTTTTCTAGTCATCTCACTCCAAAAACTTATTTTACTTTTATTGTTTTCTTATCTAAACTAACAAGTTCAATTACCTATGCACAAAATAAACGAATTAAAAAACTTCTTTCAACAAAACTTTAATTGGAGTACAATCAAAGGTACTTTTTATTGTTATTGCACTAAAAAATATGGAGAACGTTATTATCAAAGGACCTTAAAAATAAACAACCCTTGAATTAAAAAACATTTTACAAAGAGGTCTAAGTTCGTAAGGACTTTTCGAGCGCCTCCTGAAGCTAGATTGGCTATTTAGATCGTTTTGTAGACTTTGTAGTAGCCAGAGCCACACTGGAGGTTGTAAAAAAGTATAATAAAAACTCTAAGAATACTTGATGCTCGCAAATGTATAAGTAATGTCAGGCCAAGTTAAAAAGCTGTAAGTTTTGGCGTGAATGCGGGAAAAATAAATCGCCTCATTGCAGTTTAAAAAATTAATTCTTTTTTTAGTGTTTTGTTTTTTAAATTTTTTTTTTTTTTTTTTTGTTAAAAATAGGATTGTAGGCAGTAATATGTGTTTTTTGTTGTTTTGTGATATTCTGCAAAAGTTGCTAGATAATTATGATTCGCGAAATATGACCTAAAAATATACTGTAATGTAAAAAATAAAGATAAAGTTTCAAATAAAACCATACAAAAGTAGTTGGGTTAAAACACTTTACAGAAAACTTGGGACAAGCGAAAACTCAAGTTGCAGAGAAAAGTCTGCAGAGGGCGCCACGACACAAGAAACGCTTTAGCCGTGATAAATAATTCAAACTTGGGACACAGTTAATACCAGTTTCTGAGGCACAGATTATACAATAATGCTATTATCACGTGTATTCGAGATTTTAGCGGCAATGTTAGTAAATATACTTTAAGTTACATTTAAATTCTATTATTTCAAAGACATGTTTTATTTGATTAGAATCGTCATTACCTACATGAAGTTTAGTAGGTGAATTTAATTTATATACAGAGAATCAGATTTTAAATCTCGTGTAGGCTTTAGGTCCACAGGATCCTTTGTAGTTGCTACAACTCTATTAGATTATGCGATACGTAGAGCCCTGTAGGAGTGTGTTTGTAATTTTCGTGTTTTACTATCATTTTCATTTACACCATATTTTCGGCATAGGGATCCTGCCTGTTGCGTTGTGTAATAACCGTTTTAAAGTCGACTATCCAAATACACTTACACGAATTCATTAGTTTCCACTTTCTAACTTATTGTTATCAAGTTCAACTGGCAGTGGGCAGGACATATTAAACCTAGTTGAGGTGATGATAAATAATAAACCTTTAAAACTCCCCACTCCGCCGTTTCTAACTCAACCTCACTTTAATAGACGTGAAGAGCCTCCTATTTTTAGTGTAGTCGGGTAAAAATGTAGGAAGTGTACACAACCCAGCTCTCACGGGAGCGCTGAGTAAATTTTCTCCCATTCAGTCTAGCATGTTGTTGCAGACCAACCGGCTATACAAAACTGGCTGCCTGTGCGAATTGACATGCGGGGATCGAACCTGGGACCTTCGGATCGGAAGCCGATCGGTTCAGCCACTAGGCTGGGCGACCGCTATAGAGAGTGCCTAACTTTACATATAGCTTGTAACTGATGTGATATCATGACATTGTTGTACCAAACTATTTTGCTGACAAAAGAAAAAACTATTCACGTAGGGCAATGCATGTACTCGTAGGTATGTTTGTTTCTTTTTTAACTTAGAAAAATGTCATTGTTCTTATACGAGTATTACCACTATTTCGTTAAATTTCGCTTTGCAATGAACTATTATAATCAACATCTAAAATAGTTATTTAAGATGTTTGAGAGACTAAGTTCTAATTTTATGGCTAAGTGGTGGCAATGATAGTCACATTCATAAAGCTAGAATAGATAGAAGAAATACATATGTTCGCGATTGCGTTTTGTCCTGCTCTATCAGATCTACTTGCGCTATACAAACGAGAGGGACGGAAATCTTTACTACGCTTTCACAAAATCTACTAAGGATTTTTTTTTATATTATAGTACAGGTCGCGGCATATAAGTCTAGCGCTGAGCGAAGTGTGGAGGGGATGGCTGCGTAAAAGTTTAGTAAGGCAGTCAACATGCGCAGTCATCCCCTCCACAGTACCCTCAGCGCTAGACTTACGTGCCGCTACTTGTAGTTTAGGTTTGACTACATCCAAGCATATAGATTTGCCCATAAGATTATTTAAGTTCATAAAAAATGGATGACCTGAAGGCCACTGACATGGGTAGGCAGTTATAAAAAACCGGAACCTACAATTTAACGTGTCACCCGTGCCACGGCAGCGCCCATAAGATTAAAAGAATATCGAGAAAGCACAATTCTCTGTGAGATATTTCTACAGAACATCTAATTTGTAAGCTTTCAATTATTTTCATGTAGGTGCAATATTTGCAAAAATCATACAATTAAGGTGATTACTACATCAGTGCTAAAAACTTACTGTAGTATACCAAGATGTCATAAGTGATAAAACAAATATTTAGGTACGTTTTTCTTTCGCCACTCTGCTAGCTTGGCATAAGAACACGAAAAGAGTTCTGTCGATGTGATAGATATATACTTCACCATAACCACAGCCCGGACACTCCGCGATTTTTCATACAAAATCTGCTGTCTTACGCACACCTACACAGTACTTACTCACAGACAACACACTTACGCACGGTCGCTACACGCGCATTTGTGTGCGGAACGTCTATGGCTGTCAGCGATCACCACAACGTGACGACATGCCGCGTGAGTGAGACAGTTGCGTACTTAATTTGCAAAAATGAATATTAATCTAGTGCTTAAAAAAGTATAACAATTACTTAATTTGGAAGCATTTTAACAAAAAGTAACCGATCTACTTCTTTTGTTAGATAATATCAAGAGGAAGTTACCAAATAATGTAAAATAAGTTCCTATTATTTATCCTTAGGGAAACATTAAAATTTCTTGTTTTGTTACGTATCATTGATATTCAACCATACACAGTACAAGTGTTCCCTATTGTCACAGTCTAGGTAGTTTTTATTAGAAAATCCACCGGCCAGTGCAGCCCGCGCGCAGAGTACACGATGCGGTACGTAGCGCGGGGTGGAAGTGAGGAAGACTCAAACGGGTGGGGGGTAACGAGTGGCCGTTCTATACGTAGTATTATTATATATTCTTTGCCATAACTCTGTCTCGTTCTGACACGTCGATAAAATTATTTCGTGGTACGTATGCTAGCCCTCCTGGTTATTTCGTTGTCAATTTTAGCAATGAGTGGGCATTGTTTACCCAATGTAGGTATTATTTGTAAAGTAAGTATGGTAGTTATAATCAATAAGCCAGTAACGACTCACTCACTTCAATATGTAACTACTATGATAAAAAATTTATAAGCCGTTTCAAATATTATCGTGAGTGTATCCGGTTTTTCATATAAAAATTTAATAATGAATCCTCAAGCTAGTTTCAATGAAGTGGGTACTATGATAAAATACATTTTTGATATGATATTAATTACTTTTAGAAAGTCTTGGTAATATAGAGTATTTTTAGAGTTCTGTCAAAAACGGGACCCTATTATTAAGACTCCGCTGTCCGTCTCTCTGTCCATATGCCTGTCTGTCACCAGGCTGTATCTCATGAACCGTGATAGCAAGACAGTTGAAATTTTCACAGATGACGTATTTACGTTGCCGCTATAACAACAAATACTATAAACAGAATAAAATAAATGTTTAAAGGGGGCTCCCATACAACAAACGTGATTTTTTAAAATATTTGTTTTGTTTAAATTGCAATTTTTTGCACGATATTAATAACGGCAACAAATGGGGCAAAGGGGGATCCCATACGGTAAGGAACTCTTCGTGCGCGAGTCCGACTTGCACTTGGCCGATTTTTATTTTATAAGTAGGTATACGAATAGTAATTAGGTACTTTCAGGTTAATTAAGATTATTAAAATTTATAGGAGCGGCCTACGTGCAGCAGTAGACGTCTAACAGCTTATAATATTATGTATTATGAAGAAACGAGACAGATAAACAAGTAACGAAATAATTATAATCACCATGATCATTCCCGTTTTCAAGCACCACTTAAAGAAAAGTTTGTATCTTAAGACTCTTTCAAGATTTACGGGAAGTTTCGTCTTTGAGATTTAAAGTTATAGCAATTACAGTACAAGTGTAGTAGGGTTGCGAGTCTGTCCATTTTCTATAGGATTCATTCATTCATTCATCTGAGCTGCACACTCACCTTATCCTACCATCTCCTTTTTACTACAGGACAAGTAGGGTGGACGCCACATTACCACCCCTACACTGCCGATTTTCCTTCGATACGTACGAAGCGGTTTGACTTAACATTTCTGATTCATACTTTCGGTATCTTCTAGATCTGCATGCTTCATCTTCGAACACAACGTCGCTTACCATCAGGCGAGTTGGTGGTCAAACGCGGATTTATTTGCGATAAAAAAAAACTGTTTCGAAAATTGAAACTGTGATGGAGTGGTAGTAAAGCTCGCCTTGCTATTAGTAAGGTTGCGGGTTCAAAACCCTATCCTGTACCAATTAGTGCTTTAAGTTCGTATAGACCGGGTGGCTAACCCTGGTGTCAGATGCCTGAAAGCCTCTGACATGGCTAAACGGTGAGAACAACCGGGACCTACAATTTAGCGTATCATCCGAGCCACTGTAGCGCTCAGTTGTAAATGCCACCCGCGGTCACCCATCCGAAGACACCGTGCCGCACGTTGCTTAACTTTGGTGAACAACAACTTGGTGATCGCTGAAAAATAACTAGTCAAACTATGCTATGGTTTGAAACTTATGAACGGACTTTCACACCACTACTGGTTTTTCGGTGAGTATTTTTTTTATAATCTTAGAAACGAACTGCTATAAATATGAAATAAAAAAATTGAATAAACTAACAAAGAAGCTAATAGTAAGTCTCTACTAAGTAATAGAAAAATCTTTAAATTTTAGACGCTCATATAACAGGTGATTGCTCTGTGTCTGGATGGTATTTAGGTACTATCTATATAAGTACGTATTTAAAAATATGTATTCGTGTATATCAGTCTTTGGCAGCCACATCACAAGCTTTGCTAAGTTTGGAGTCGGAGACCGTGTGTAAGATGGCGCCTAATTTTTTTTTTTTATTTAACTATTTTAATGAATAAAGAACCTGTACTCGTAATTCAGACTTAGTTTTATTTAATAACAATATTTTATACATTATCGATAAACATCGGCGTATGTGAATCCACAACATATAGATAGGTACTTACAACAACTGCGCCAGTGTGGTGGACACTAACTAAGGCGAGATTGGGTCTTTCGTGGGGCGGCCTATGTTCAGCAGTACCTTAACTATTTAACGGCCGGTACAGATCATCCGCAAATTTCAAGCACCACTTAAAGAAAAGTGTGTAGCTTATAAACTTAAAGCGTTGCAAGTTTTTCCAGAAATTCCGTCTTCGAGATGTAAACTTGTAGCTATTAAAGTACAAGTGTTTCGAAGATTGTTGCCTGGTAATTAATTACTTTGTAATTGCCACTCGAAGGTAAAATGGACGGATTATGGAGGCAGCTAAATTGTTAACTGGAAATCTAAACAATAAATCTAAATTTTGGAAAGGTGGGAGAGTTATTTAAAAGCTTAAACCCGCGGCTTTGCCCGCCTGATATTAGTAATTTATGACTTTCTCTAGCCTTTAAACTATACTCGTACATTGATAAAAACTTTAAAATTGACTTTAAATAAATCGTACTATAAGTTTTAGACATTTTAGATCTATTATATTACACTACGAAAGGTGAAAGAAAAGTACAGCCTGAAAACCTGTTCCTTTCTGGAAGTCGGTTAAAAATAATGAAAATATAAAGTAGGTACCTATCGTACATGATGACAGTCAGGATGAAAATTAATAACCGATTTGATTGAAAGATGATAAGTTTTCGATAATTCCTTTCATTTAATTTATTTCAATGTTAACTATTTTTAATATATCTAGGCCTATTTTACTATGGAAATTTACGTTGTTTTCACACATTTTAAACGATATTAAACGGGACTCACTCACGTGTTCGTATAGTCATAACACGACTATAGTTTCGATCGCGTTCGGCGACCTTTCTCAAGTTGGCGAGTGCTAACACGCGGAGCCGTCTCGCAATGCACTGAGTTGATATTTGTGAAAGGTCGCCGAACGCGACCGAAACTATAGTCGTGTTATGACTATACGAACACGTGAGTGAGTCCCGTTTAATATCGTTTAAAATATCTAGGCCTGTTAAAAGGACAATAACCAAAAAAAACCCATCGTCGATTAAAAAACACATGTATGTACTGGTTGAAAGCCCTCGAATACCAGGTAACAAATATGAAATCCATTTCACGAAATATTGTAAGCACAAATGTCTGCATGTGCCTAAGTTAACTTGAGACTTCGCTTGAAAGAAAAAGTTGTTGCTCAGGTCCCAAGTTAAGTTAGGTATGTATAAAAATAAAAAAATTAATTCATCATCATCATCAGCCTGTGTCGATCCACTGCTGGGTATAGGCCTCCTCTCTTATGTGCCATTGTTCCCTATCTTGGGCCAATCGCATCCACGCTTGACCAGCGATGGGTCTGATGTCGTCGACCATCGGGCTGGTGGTCTGCCTGTAGAACGCTTATCTGCTATTGGGAGCCACTCAGTCAGGGATCTACTCCACCGGGCGTCACCACGCCTAGCCACATGTCCTGCCCAGCGCCACTTGAGTCTCGTAATACGGTTTCCAACATCTGTGACTTTTGTCCTTCGTCGGATTTCCGTATTACGAACTCGGTCTTTTAAACTGATACCTAACATGGCACGCTCCATTGCCCTTTGTGCGACTCTCATTCTGTATATAGCCTCTTTAGTCAGCGTCCATGTTTCGGCACCGTAAGTCATTGTGGGCAGGACACAAATAATAAATAATTAAGATATATTTTACTAATCAAAACCTAATTACATTTTTACGATTACCTTTTCATAGCACAATATTTATTGCGCCTTCTAAAAAGTAAGTTTTTTAAAAACTTTTTAATTTTTTTCAAAATAGTAACAATTATTTACTGTTTTTTCGTAGACAGTAATCATCCACTTACAAGAACTCGTAATATCTCATTGTTTACCAACTTCTTATTAACATTAATTGTATCTGGAATATTCATTTTCATTATTTACCCTTCTCAAATAAATCTCAATAGAAACTCATAAAAAAATTCTCTGTTTATTACTTTTTATGAACAATATGAACAGACGCAATATGAATGTTTCAATATGATGTGGAATATTAGGCAGGAAACTTTGGACTGATATTAGGGTGCCTTCATTACTTTTTAACCGTCTTCTAAAAAGGAGGAGGTTCTATGTTCGTCCGTATGTATTATTTTTGTGTATGTGCATGGATAATTTCGCCAATTGTAAACCGAATCGATTTTTTTTTTTATAGTTATAGGGTATACTCCCGAGGTAGTCCCATTTAAATTTTACAGAAATCGAGTAAGCCGTTTTTGAAAAATCAACAATAATGTAAGTAATTTGAGCGAAATATCCGAATTTTGTACACGATGAACATCGATAATTTCGCCAATTGTGAACCGAATCGAAAAAATCTTTTTTAGTTCAAAAGGGTATACTCCCGAGATGGTCCCATTGACATTTTACAGAAATCGGCTGAGCCATTTCTGAAAAATCAACAATAATGTAAACAATTCGAGCGAAATATTCGAATTTAGTACGCGATAGAAGGCGGTTTGAACATGCAAGTATTAATATAAAATAACATCAAAGGTCAACAATTTATACTTTACTAGCTGACCCGGTGAACTTCACATCACCTTAGCGCCACCGGCGACCAAATACAGTAAGCTTTCACAGGTAGAAACATTTTGTATGGGAAAATTAAATTTAGGTTTTTATTATTTTCTCACTACTTTTTAAATTTTCTCACCGTTTAAACCTTCCCTTATCTTCCACAGATATTTGAAGATCAAAATTAGCCACATCGGTTCAGCCGTTCTCGAGTTTTAGCGAGACTAACACCCACGATTCATTTTTATACTTATACATAAGAAAGAAGATATAACGGGGCGAAGCTCACGAGCACGGATAGACATCACGAGTATAGTTTCGATCGCGCTCTTTCTCAAGATGGCGAGTGCTAGCGCGCGGACCCGGCTCGCAATGTACTCGCAGTGCATTGTGTGCTTTTCTTAGTAAAACATCAAAGGTGTTTACGGGGTTATAGTGAAACAGATTTTTTTAATTTTGATCGCGAAAAAGTCTGCGCTTGACCACCAACTTTCCTGTTTCCTAAGAGATATAATCTAAATCTTTTCAAGATCAGAGTGAATAGGTATCTTGTAGGTCTGCGTGATTCAACTTCGACTACAACGTCGCTTACCATCAGGCGACAATATTTTAACAGAGATCCACAATTTAGAAAAAGAACACATTATTTTTAAACACAAAACATCTTAAATAACGAAGACTTAACGAAAAGAACGAAACCTTTTTTGAAATATTCTAGACGGGAAAAATTCCCGGTATAGAGAAAAACTAGCAGTTTTCTAGTACGTAGCTACCTAAATTATTACCCACGTTTACGTGTTTATGAGCTACGAAATATAAACATTGGAAGTACAAAATATACAGCAAAGTTTGCTCTTATAGTATTCTAACACGCGATGGACCCATTACAATACACATCCATACCTACACTTTGTACCTAAGTGTTAGACGCAGTATAAAAATGCTTTTAGCTTTATCATATTATATTTACGACAGTTTTATTATGTAAAACATGGTATTGTTATTAGAGGTTGGTGGTATTTAAATCATAGTTATTTTTAACCGACTTCCAAAAAGGAAGAGGTTCTATGTTCGTCTGTATGTATTTTTAGATATTTTTTATGTATGTTCATCGACAATTTGGCCAATTGTGAACCGTATCAAAAAACAATTTTTAGTTCGAAATGATATACTCCCGAGGTGGTCCCATTTAAATTTTAAAGAAATCGGTTGAGCCGTTTTTGAAAAATCAACAATAATGTAAACAATTCGAGCGAATTATTCGAATTTTGTACACGATGTAACATTTCTGATTCGTACCGCTAGGGAATGGAACAGTCTTCCTGCTTTCCTGTTTCCTAAGAGATATAATCTAAAGCTTTTCAAGGTCAGAGTGAATAGGTATCTTCTAGGTCTGCGTGCTTCATCTTCGACCACAACGTCGCTTACCATCAGGCGAGTTGGTGGTCAAACGCGGACTTATTTGCGTTAAAAAAAAAAGATGGAAGGCGGTATCGTAATTATAATAGTTAATTAGAATATTTCTGTTTCTTTTTCACTTCAGGCATTCGATACAGAGAACACTTTGTACGTTGACGGAACCTGAATTTGAAATCACGATCTGACGATTAAAGTGCGAGTGTTACTCAAGACCTCCATGGTTTAAATTTTTACATGGCGACATAACCCATATCCACCAACCCGCATTGGGCCAGCGTGGTGGATATGGCCCAATCACCCTTCATGGGTATGCCTACGTCCTTCAGTGGACTGTTCAAAAGGCTGGTACAGTACAGGGCTAAATAATAGGAATGCAAGTAGGTACTAGTTTTGAATGACACGTATTTTTAGTTTGTGCCACACACCCCTTCAAAGTAATCAAAGTGTATAAGTAGGTACTTGTGTTGTGACTTACTAAGATAGTGTGAATATTTCCCACTATCTCTTCTATCAGCACACAGTAAATTGAGCTCATTACTCTTGTGTTTATCGTCGACTTTTCCCTAACAACGTCTGAGGCCCTCACGAAAGTTCGCACTTGGCTCGTGAATAATGTAAGAGCACGGAAGCAAAAAGCTTGTATTATAGTCTTAATTGCTTGCCACTTGTTCGGGATCTAGTGGAAATCTTTTATCATCGCTTTTATGATCATTGATTAATTTTAAATGTTTAGATTTATTATCACCACTGCCGCACATAGACCACTCATAGAAACTGGTGATAGCTTACTTTCAGTGGGATAATGTCGTTTGATGCAATCTATCCACCTACTTATTTTTTTAACCGACTTCCAAAAAGAAGGAGGTTCTATGTTCGTCTGTATGTATTTTTTTGTGTATGTTCATCGATAATTTCGCCAATTATGAAACGAATCTAAAAATTTTTTTTTAGTTCGAAAGGGTAAGTATACTCCCGAAGTGGTCCCATTAAATTTTTACAGAAATCGGCTAAGCCGTTTTTGAAAAATCAACAATAATGTTAGCAATTTGAGCGATATCCGAATTTTGTACACGATGAACATAGATAATTTCACCAACTATGAACCGAATCTACTATACTCCCGAGATGATCCCATTGAAATTTTACAGAAATAGGCCTAAGACATTTTTGAAAAATCAACAATAATGTAAACAATTCTAGCGAAATATTCGAATTAGTACACGATGGATGGCGGTTTTGCCATTTTTTGCAAAAAAAATAATTATTTTAAAATGTTTATAATATTGAAGCTATTACAACTAGGTAAGTACATACAAAGCGCTCTTACTATTTCCATCAGCATGGTCACACAAACACTTACTAAAAAGTGTCTTATTTTTGTGGAATCAAACGAAAGTTCTCCACAGATTATTACTATTATTGGTACAATTGCGAAGGTATCGTGAATCACAAAACAATGCAACCGCACTAAATACTTCTACAAATTAGGGGGCTGAAAAAATCTGTAGGTACTTCTGGTTAAAAATTGCCAATTTGCTGAGTTGATCATCTGGTGAAATGCTCCAGAGGGATATGGGGTAAAATAACCAATTATTTATTCATAAAATTCCATTACACTTGCCACACTTACAGCATAAGCCAAGGCATGCGACAAGCTACATTACATTACAATTTTAAAACATATCTAATTAAACACCAAATCATTCAAAATAATAAAAACAAAAACAAGTCAATAATAATAAAAATGTCAAAGTAAAAATCTCAATATAAAATGTCAGATATAAAAAATAAAATAAAAATGTATGTCATATATTATTGACACTTTACGGGTAGCCATGTCCAAAGAAATAGTGTAAAGAACATGACTATGGTGTTACCATTGGGAAAATATTGTAAAAATGAAATAGTATAGCTATTTTACTTCTCGAGTCGGCTTTGCGTGCTAAATTATATTCCGGCTTTTGACCAAAAATTGGCCTCCTCAATGGCGTTAATCTGTTAGGTATTGTAGAATCATGTTAATAAAACAGAAGTTTATAAAAAGTAAGTAAGTTCGTATAGGTGTAAGTAAGTGCGTGGACGAGTCCTGTATACGGCATGAGCGTCGAGTAACAGGCAGGGTGAGAGGCTCCGGTTCCTTTGATTTTGATTCCAGGAGGATCTCTTGTTTTGGGGCCACTGACCCCTACCCTGGAGCACTGGGCTGGCGCTCACTTCGAACCCTGTCGGCCAGTTTGGGCCGGCGCCTGTCGGCCGGTTTGGGCCGGCGCCTCCACCTCAGTCGACAGATGTCTTCACGCTAGCGCTCACCTAGCGCTACCTGGCTGGCGCCACACTATCGGCGGGTCCAGCTCAGGCTCTAGAAAATCCTCGGCCAGCCTCCAGCGTGGTTCTACGAGTGCTACCCTCTCCCTTTTGGCTAACTTTCCAAGGACACCTTCAAAATTCTCTCTCTCTCTCTCCGTTTCTTGAAGATTTAATTGACTATAAGTGCAGTGCGTGTTAGTGTAAATAAATGTGTAAATACTAAGGTTAGTTTTCTGTTTTAATCTCCGAACCGTTAGGAATCCTATCTACTAGGTAGGACTCTTAGGTTGGTTAGGTTTCTCTGAAGTCTCTTAACCTGTGGTGCTGCAACCGGCTCCCCCGCTTGCAACATTACGGGTTCCTCTTCAATTCTCTTTTAACTTGTGGTGCTGCAAACGGCTTCCCCGTTCGCAACACTACAGTTTGGCGCCCGACCTTTTTACTTATCCACCCCTGACTACTTATATTTTCTTATTTTACTGTTACTTGTTTTCTTTCTTTTCTAAATTCTAAACCGTTACTTCCACAAGTATCCACCCATCGCTTACACCTTAGGTATTTTGGTTCTCTTTTGGTTATCATACTCCGATTCTCCATACATTACTCTATACTTGACTTTACAGTACACAGGCTACATAATACCGCACCCCTACATACAGTCACTTACTACCTGGTTACCTCTGTAACCTACACCCATTCTTCGCTTGACGGTGCTAAAACCTAACGGTCACCTTCAAGTTGGGGTTTGGGAGACTATACGGCGAGCTGGAGGAGAGTATCCTCTCAGTGTACGTCACATACAGTTTGTAAGTTACCTAACTTACAGCTGAACACTCATTATACCTTCGTAGTACATATCAACACTTGGCCTCATATATAAATTATATTCTATTACTACCTGGTATTACGTGTATATTATTCCGCGAGTCTCTCTCTGCTCTCATACGTCTTCAGTCATTTCTTTGGTCTTTGTCTTGGAGGACCCTAACGGTTCGAGAGGTAGATGGCATGTTAAAGATATTAAATGCTAACTTGTATAATATATTGTAATAATTTTTTTTATTTTTATTTTTTTAACTAGTGCTGATCTATGTTTTTATTTTCTTAAGAAGGTTGTAATAGTTTTCGTTTTGTTTGGTGTATAATGAGTACTTATAATGTTCTGATTAAGTATTCGTGTAATTCTTTTTTACGTACAAATGTACCTGTTAATGCTTCACAAAGAATCTAAACCCTTTGGCTTATTTTTTGTAATACCCTTGATTTTTTTTATTTTGAATAATAAAAGGCTTGCACAATGGTTAAGTTACCAATAAAGCCTATATTGTGCTTTTATCTTTCGATATTTCAAATTGCACACGTTGCAATTTAAATATTAACTTCATTTGAATAGAAAATTACTTTTTCTCTTCATACTCGTATCTCTGAAAAGTCTTAAGGCTTACTTAGGCCATATGTGTAAATATTAACTTGTAAATATTATTTATCTTTACTTTTATCGGGTTTTCGAAAAGGTGCGGGTTACGACACCTAACTCTAAAAAAATAAGCCTTCGTTACAATCAAATGATAATTCCTTGTGGAGTATGGTCATCATGGATTGTGAACCATAACCCCAACTTATGATTGAGTGTGCGTGCGAGGGAGTATGGAAGATGTGTGCGAATCTGTCTGGATGGTCAAGGTCTTATTCTCAACCTGCAAAATTTTCAATGAGTGAAAATTTTTCTGGGGTTTTGGGGGAAATGTAGAGAAACTAACCTTTTTGTTAGCTTCTCTACATTCAGACTCTTCCAATGATAACACTGCCAACTTATAATTCTAGTTATGAAATTCAAATTTTTGAAATGTTTTTCTTTGACAGGATCAGCGATCCTTGTTTTGAAAAATTGGGCAGTCTTGAGTTGGAAGTGATCTGGAAGACACCTTTTTTCCCTATAATAATGTAATAAGTTTGAATTGAGTTTGCGTGGACGAGTCCTGTATACGGCATGAGCGTCGAGTAACAGGCAGGGTGAGAGGCTCCGGTTCCTTTGATTTTGATTCCAGGAGGATCTCTTGTTTTGGGGCCACTGACCCCCTACCCTGGAGCACTGGGCTGGCGCTCACTTCGAACCCTGTCGGCCAGTTTGGGCCGGCGCCTGTCGGCCGGTTTGGGCCGGCGCCTCCACCTCAGTCGACAGATGTCTTCACGCTAGCGCTCACCTAGCGCTACCTGGCTGGCGCCACACTATCGGCGGGTCCAGCTCAGGCTCTAGAAAATCCTCGGCCAGCCCCCAGCGTGGTTCTACGAGTGCTACCCCTCTCCCTTTTGGCTAACTTTCCAAGGACACCTTCAAAATTCTCTCTCCCTCTCTCCGTTTCTTGAAGATTTAATTGACTATAAGTGCAGTGCGTGTTAGTGTAAATAAATGTGTAAATACTAAGGTTAGTCTTCTGTTTTAATCTCCTCTCTCCGAACCGTTAGGAATCCTATCCACTAGGTAGGACTCTTAGGTTGGTTAGGTTTCCCTGAAGTCTCTTAACCTGTGGTGCTGCAACCGGCTCCCCCGCTTGCAACATTACGGGTTCCTCTTCAATTCTCTTTTAACTTGTGGTGCTGCAAACGGCTTCCCCGTTCGCAACACTACAATATGAAATTAGTATCTAATTGACAACATTTCAAATTTTTAACATGATTTAATTTATTTATTTTCTGAAAGAATATTGCAAAATAACATATACGTATTTTTTTATTTTTCCAATACGACTTATATCAATACTCTACCAATACGACTAATATCAATACGACTTAGATCGAGTCACTCAGAAAGGCTATGGTCGAACGGCTCAACTTGAGTCTGGAGGCGGTATCTGACTGGGGTGCTGCTAACCTGGTCAAGTTTAATGCCACGAAAACTCAAGGCTGTTTGTTTTCGGCCAAAAAGAGGCCCTTCCAATTGTCTCCTGCTTTCTGTGGTGTATTCGTTCCGGTAACTGACAGCTTGGAACTATTAGGCGTTACGCTATCATCGACTCTCAACTTTGGCTCTTATATAGAGTCAAAAGCGCAATTAGCCTCAAAAAAACTTGGTGTTCTCTCTAAGGTGAGACGGTATTTCACACCTGAGCAACTGCTTAGTCTTTATAAAGCGCAAGTCAGGTCTTGCATGGAATACTGCTCTCACCTTTGGGATGGCTCTGCCAAATACCAGCTGGAGGCTTTAGAGTCCATTGAAAGGCGAGCCAGGAGGCTGATAGGCAACGAAACTTTGACTGAGTCGAAGCTGCAGAGTCTCGAGCATCGACGTTGCGTAGCGTGTTTATCAGCCTTCTATCGGATACACTTCGGAGAGTGCGCCCAGGAGTTGCACAATCTGATCCCACCTGCCCCTTTCTTCTATCGTACGGCTAGACAGACGCGACCAAAGCGCCACCCTTTTATGGTGGACATCCCACGCATTAGAACCAAGCGTTTCGAGTCCACATTCCTCATACGAACTGCCAGAATGTGGAACGCTTTGCCTGGGTCTGTCTTCCCGCTAGAGTACAATGTAGGTGTCTTCAAATCCCGAGTAAATAGGTATCTTCTAGGTAAGCGTGTTACATCCTAGACCGCATATCTGCTTAACATCAGGTAGTGTGTAGTCAAACGCAAACCTATTCGAAATAAAAAAAAAAAAAAAATTTAAATTTTTTCCGTAAAATTAAGATTTAAAAAGTAGCTTATTCTAAAAGGACGTAACTGCAAAACTAAGGGAATCATAAACAATTTTACTGAAGCCACATTAGGAAAAAAAATAAGAGCTAGCGTGGATGTAACTGTCAATGACAATCAATCCATCACAACATTCACAATTCACACAAATAGGCCGGGACGTCAGCGCAAAAAATGTAAATACTTTCTGACAACTGCATTTTTGGTTTTACATTATCATGGTGGTGTACAACAATACCCCGGAGTCAGTGAGCTCCTGAGGTTTCTTAGCGTTTAGCGGGGGTGCCAATATAAAAAAAAAAAAAAACATGCAACTACCTCTAAAAGCTGAAAATTGGTGTACTATGGGAAGAAAAATATAAAAAATAGTTTAACGACTGCCAATCAGGTGATTGGGATTTTAAAGCATGTATGGCAGGCCCTGTTACATATTCTGCCAATCACCTGACTGCCAATCAGGTGATTGGCAGTCAGGTGATTGGCAGTCAGGTGATTGGCAGAATATGTAACAGGGCCTGCCATACATGCTTTAAATTAGCACCACTTTAAAGAAGAAGAATAACTACTACTTATTAAGTAGTATCAAATAACTTTTAAAATTCAAACGGATTCCTCCACCAAATGCTAAGGAACCCAGCTGACTAACTCCGGGTATTGATGTACACCACTTTGCTAACTTAATACCAAAAATTCGTCGTTTGGAAAGTACTTGCATTTTTTGCGCTTACCTCCCGGGCTAAAGCAAAATATGTCATTTGAAAATGACACTGACATTTTATTTTTAAACTACATTTTATGTGTCAACAGTCAGTGTTAAGTGTCATTTTATATTGCTAGTGTATTTTTTTTATCCTAGGCAGCCGAACTTTTAGTATAAATCCCGAAACGGCTTGGGTGATGGTTTACATCTAATATCTTAGCAGTTACTGCACTAATAAATTTGGAAAAATAAGCATAATGATGAGCATCCCGATATCTCGAAATGGTTTTGGAATTTCATAGCCTTATAAAATATGAAAACTTGTCAATTGAAAAGATTTTACTTTAGGTTCACGTAATCGACAAATATGAAATAAACTTTTGAAATCACTATTGTTCTATTAAATTGTATGTTACGTGGCGAGGAGAACCTGTCACCAATAAAATTGCGCTGGTCATAAAACATAGTAGGTACAATACTTAGGTATTTTTAACCAACTTCCAAAAAGGAGGAGGTTCTATGGTTGTGTGTATGTATTTATTTTTTGTGTATGTTCATCGATAATTTCGCCGATTGTGAACCGAATCGAAAAATTCTTTTTTAGTTCGAAAGGGTACACTCCCGAGGTGGTTCCTTTAAATTTTTACAGAAATCGGCTGACCCGTTTTTGACAAATCAACAATAATGTAAATAGTTCGAGCGAAATATTCGAATTTTGTACACGATTGAAGGCGGTTTTGCTATTTTTTTCGAAAAATAACTAAAGTCGATCCGATCCAATAAACATGTATTTTTGATTCAGCATCCGATGAACATGCGCCGAGCTTGCATCGGACACCAATTAGGCAATAATAATTGCCCTCCGATTGCAGTAAATTGCTACGTACAAGCAGGCTGTTATTGGAACAAATAATAACCCCGACTGCAACGTACAAAGAAACGGAACAAAAAAGTCTGAAGACATATACAGGGTTATTTCTAATAAATTAGCATTCTTTTAGGGACTTATTCTGTACATCAAAACTAACAACTTTTGTTCTACGACTTTTCTAAATTCTCAAAAAATGCTGTTCCATAGAAAAATATCTTTCCCCCACGACAAAATGTATGATTATATGTACCTATACAGGCTCTTTCGTGGTTATAAAATAATTATCGCAATACATAATCAGAACTTTATCTAGTTAAGTTCTCCACTAGAAATTAGATACCATCTATATGGAAAAGTCACCAATGGCACCGGTGAAGGTATCAAATGCTAACATTTTTTTGTCTAGTCTAGGAATAAAGGGCTACTAGTAGTACATCTGGTAGTACCACGGGCAACAAACGAAGCTATTCAGGTCGTTACTCATTAAGACCACAGAGACGTGGTGAATACAAGCCGCTGCCGTCAGACATCCCACAGCTGGACATAGGCCCTGTGTGTTCCTACGGTCTTGAATAGATAGCATCAGTCCTCCTTGTCGGTAAACTTTGCTTTATCAAATCATAAACCCAGATCATTTTTAAAACAAAAAAAATCTACACAATTGATTAGGTCTAAATAACTAATATAAATTAAAAATTTAAAAAACCCCCGACACATTGACAACCATTTTGGGCACATTTGTAGAATTTTGGTTCTTCCATCCCCACTTTAACCCACCATAACTCTTAAACGGCTCAATCGATTTTTATAAAACATAGCTGAGAACACTCTCGATTAAGTCTCCTTTCATCCAAAAAAAACTAAACTGAAATCGGTTCAGTGGTTCGGGCGCTATGATGCCACAGACAGACAAACAGACACGTCAAACTTATAACACCCCTCTTTTGCGTCGGGGGTTAAAAATAGGTATATTTCCAATTTTCTACCACATAAGCATTAGTTGTATTTACATTCCCTACTATGGTTATATTTCCTAGCTCTAAGTAATTGTATGTGTCATTACACTTACGTCACAGTTTTTTTGCTCACCACGTTAAATACAGTTTTTGTAAATTCTCACGCAAGGTCTCGCATCTGGTCACAATATATTCAAGAACAACATGTTCTAAGATTTTGTTTGAGCAGATTTCACGAAGTATTTTTGATTCGTGATTCACGAACAGTACAGTACATGTGTCGTTTGTCGGACACTTGCTTCGTTACAAATATAAACATCTAATATCATGAGTCGTACGAATTCAAACTTAACTTTCTGATGAAAATTTCTGATGAATGTCTATGGTATTGCGTTTCTCCCCCGTGGCTCTACTGCTTGGCTCGACCATGGCCCGTTGTGCTAAAGGAAATTTCTGTCTCCCGAAATCGCATAGACTTGTGTTTTTAATTTGCTTTTATTCTATAAATAGTACATGAATGAATATTGGACTCAATTTCGAAGACACTTTTAAATTACTAAGACACTTAGTTAAATAACTAAATAATTAAGACAGAATTCTATGTCAATAATTTCTTAGTCGAATGAAGATTATTAATTTATTATGAATCAATTACGAATTTATGGTATTTATTTAATTACACAAATAATATCTAATGCTTGGCACGACCAATAGTGCTAAAGAAAACTTCTCTCTCCCAAAATCGCATAAATATGTGTATTAAATTTGCTTTTATTCTATAAATAGTACATAATTGAATATTGGACTCAATTTTGAAGACACTTTTAAATTACTAAGACACTTAGTTAAATAACTAAATAATTAAGACAGAATTCTATGTCAATAATTTCTTAGTCGAATGAAGATTATTAATTTATTATGAATCAATTACGAATTTATGGTATTTATTTAATTACACAAATAATAATGAATTTACTAACTACAGTAAAATGTTGTCCTGGAAGGAAATGGGGGAGACCTTTGCCCAGGAGTGGGACAGTATAGGTTAAAAAAAAAAAACTACAGTAAACTCATATACACTCATCATACAACTGTCTTCATTTTTAACTAGGTACTTGGTAAAGGTCAAATCACACGACTTGGCGGCTGTTATGTTAGCTACCTACAAGCTGCGGATAGCCCAATATATCTATTGGCACGGTAATGATATCTCATTACCGTGCCAATACTGACTGATGCTCACTGCTCAGCTGCGGGAGGATTGGGTTATATATTTATTTAACACTTTATTGCACACCATTTGTATTAAAGAAGGACTTAACGCTAAATAGCATTATCTACCAGTCAACCTATAGGTAGAAGACATTGGATTGTAGGCATGAATAAACAAGCAAAAAGATACATTAACAAAAATCAAAACTAAAAAATTACATAATAGAAACATTAATACAATTTGGGTTATCCTCAGCTTGCAGCTATTTGTATCGTGCCCTATTTGTATGATTCGGCCTATAAATAAAAAGCGATTGGGTCATCCACGGACCAATGAAAAAGTATGTATCATAAGGTCTGAATAATTTTTTTTGGCGGCGATATTAGCTAAAGGCTGCGGATAAGTGAGCTTCAGACAGGATTGGGTATTCCGCGGCTTGTGGCTAACATTACAGCCGCCAAGAACTTTGATTCGGCCTAAGCATCATCTTCTTGCCCTTCTCCCACTAGGTGGGGTCGGCACAGCACGTTTCCTTTCGCCACTTCACTCTATCATTCGTCATCTCATCATCAACTCCTTTCTCTCGCATAACATCTTTAACACAATTCATACACCCTTTTTTTAGTCTTCCCCTCCTACTTTTGCCGCTTACCATCATACTGAGAGTTCTTTTTGTAATACTTTTTTTATGCCTATATGATACTGTGATTATAGGTACTCTACTACTCATGAAAGACGAGAATTGTTAAAAAGCGTAAACTCATCAGTGTTTAATTTGATCAGCGCCTCCGCGTCTCCCTGGAGCGCGATAATTCTGCGCTTTCCTGGCGTTTTTCCTGATATTAACCTCCATAGAAAAGATTAACGATTTTCTAACTTAGGTACTTCCTACGTACATCCTACTTTATTATATCTCTATGCTTCCAAAAGATAAACATCATCATACGCAGTTGGTCCATGATGAACACCTGGTATGACCAGTTATGCCATTAGGAACACATTTCTGGGATGGCACAACTAGTTTTATGCATACACAGTTGGTCCATGAGGAAAAGCTTCATTATTTTTAGCTGCTGGATGTCCAATGTTGGACATAGGTCTCCCTTACTTACATAGACTTTAGCATTTATCCGTAGCTTCACCTGCGCTATATTAGTATTTTCTGGAATAACAATAACCTGTAAATACTCATGATATAGCCGTAGTGGTCTAGTGGTAATGACACCCGCCTTACAAACGTGAGGTCGTGGGTTCAAACCCGATCCCGTACCAATGAATTCCTTGGAACTTATGTACGGAATTTCATACCACTGGCTTTTCGGTGAAGAAAAACATCGTGAGGAAACCTGCATACGTCTGTAGAAGAAATTCGATGGCGTGTGTGAATCCACCAACCCGCACTGGGCCAGCGTGGTGGATATGGCCTAATCACCCTTCGTGGGTAGGCCTACTTCCTGCAGTGGACTATTAAAAAGGCTGGTACAGTACTCATGACACCTTTAAACTACGATAATTAATTTGTATACTATATTTCTCTACATGATTAGTAACAAACAAACCAATAAACACTTTCGGATTTATAATATTGGCAAGGAGATCCTAAACTATAAACAAATAACAATAGGTTAAACTTTTTTTTTTTAGTTAACTTTATATTTAACATTGACATTATTATTTTTTCAGACTGCTAAGATTTATATAATTATGATTTTCTTTTGTTTGTAAATATGACGTACCTAATGTAACATACGTAGTTATAAGGTCAATAAAAAATTCTAATTCTAATTCTAAACTCGTCATAATCGGCTTGCTTACAGTATGAGTGATAAATCAATTAATTTTATTTGGTTGTTTTATACCGATAGATGATAAAGAACATTTGAATCGTCCCGAACATGTGCAAAAGTCACGTCTTACGAACTTTACTCACTTACTTTACATAATTTATGTATACATAACTGGGATTCGCTACAAATCTACCTTTATTTCATCTACGTGGCGCAAGTTTAGTTTATGCTCTGTTTTATTGAATGTACAAGAAAAATGGAATAAGCATTAGCTTCATATTTCACGTGTTAGCTTTAGGTATACACTTCATAGTATTCGCAAAATTCCCGTGTAGGTACACTTTTCTTACTTTAAGCAAACTAACATCAATCTATTAACCATGTTAGTAAAGATTACACACATGTATTTATAAGCATTGAGGTATTTTTATATTTCTAGAGATGGTGATAAGGTCGTTGCATCTACATGTTCGGCAGTTCAGCGTAGTAACTACCTATTATTAACCCCCGACGAAAAAGAGGGGTGTTATAAGTTTGACGTGTCTGTTTGTGTGTCTGTCTGTCTGTGGCATCATAGCGCCCGAACCACTGAACCGATTTCAGTTTAGTTTTTTTTGGATGAAAGGAGACTTAATCGAGAGTGTTCTTAGCTATGTTTTATAAAAATCGATTGAGCCGTTTAAGAGTTATGGTGGGTTAAAGTGGGGATGGAAGAACCAAAATTCTACAAATGTGCCCAAAATGGTTGTCAATTGAAAGTTTGTTGTCAAATATTTTTGTGTCGGGGGTTTTTAAAAATTTTAATTTATAATGTTATCTAATTGGTGATTCGGTACAAGATGCCTCTATATTGTTATTAATAATTTTTCGCCAAAAATAGCACAACCGACATCAATCAAAGCAATTTACGTACAAAATTTGACCAACTTCGTCCGCACAACTAGTTAATTGCGTTGAGAATATTATTTTAAAAAGTAACCAATTTCGATAAAATTTATATGGGAACAAATACAATGGCCATTCCAATAAAAATAAAATATAAATTCGGACCACTAAGAAATACGCGTTGACTTGAGAACCTTCTCCGTTTTTTCGTCGATTAAAATATCTGTAATGTTGCATCACAAACTCACAAATGCCAATTATGAATAAGTACTTAGCGAATGGTAGAGTTATTACCATGCATAACAATTATAACAATTATTCCATTATTACAATGCATAACCGGTATGTAGAGATGCTTTGGCTTGTATCACGTAACGCTTTCTTTAATCGAATCACTTGTCATTTTCACATTTTACAGCATAGGTTTCTATGAATCATTTTGATTTAATTTGCCGGGTCCTCGGATTGTTAATATCAATATTTCGATGGTACACGGCTAGTTTTAGTTTGTACTGTCCGCAAGCGTGAGCAAATATCGTATTTCTGCAAACAAGCTCTAGGTAATGGCTAGACTTCGTTATCCTTTTGAAACGAGAGCTTCGTTACCTGTTTATTTCGATATAGCGTTGAGAAGAAAATTAAAAGAAATTGGAAATCGAATCCCGCAAAAGTATGATAAAACGACGCCATTGTAGAACAAGTTTTTTTTTTTTTTGTTTAAATAAGAAAGTTGTTTGGGGACTAATGGGGATTAATGTTAGATTGTCAAACACGCACATAGGCAAAAATTGCATACAAATGAAATGGAAATGTTGAAGGGGTAACCAGGCTGGATAAAATACAAAACGATTACAACCGCGGTACTTATACAGTAGCACCTATAACTGATAAACTTTTGGAAGCTGCTTGCAGTGGTATGGACACGTGATGCGTAGGGACGATGAACACGCGGTTCGAAGGGTTTTAGAACTGCCAGAGGGAAAACGGGGAAAGGGACGCCCCCTAGCCACCTGGTGGAAGAGTATATCCCAAGCTTCCAAGCTACCAAGAGACAACCTAGGACAGATTGTCCTTGCGCAGGTTCATTAGGAGAATTAAAGTTAATTAAAGTATGAATAAACATTAGATTTTTTTCAAAAGCAGTATTTTTATACGATTTTCTAATCTTCTCACCGTAGTATTGTAGAAAATAGATTGCAGATATACCTACTTCCTTTTACCGAGGCGCGCTGTAATTATGAAGCTGTATTAGATTGTGTTTTTAAGATATTATCTAGACTATTCCTCGGTATTTTAGATTAAATGATATCTTGAAATAAAATATTGTTATTTTTATTACCGGACTACCAAGGAAGAGTATTGTTTTTCTCGCGTATATTGTATGGGTGTTTGTAAATATCTTTATTACCTCGTATCTTCCAAAAGGCTGAATGGATTTCGACAATTAAGGGTATCGTTAAATTCGTCCCAAAAACTGATGGTAGGTATTTAAAAACAAAAAGCAAAATGGCTGTTTTCTGGTGCCAACTAGTAAGCAGTTCAGATTTTTTTAACCAAATGTATCGGTAGGGTATCAAAACAAAAAAAATTAAAAGCATATTATAAAAATATACATAGGTACGTCATGTTTTTAGGGTTCCGTACCCAAAGGGTAAAAACGGGACCCTATTACTAAGACTTCGATGTCCGTCTGTCTGTCTGTCTGTCACCGGGCTGTATCTCATAAACCATGATAGCTAGGCAGCTGAAATTTTCACAGATGATGTATTTCTGTTGCCGCTATAACAAAAAATACTAAAAACTGAATAAAATTAATATTTAAGGGGGGCTCCCATACAACAAACGTGATTTTTAGGACTTTTTTGCTCGCTATTAATAACGGCAAAGCCCTTCGTGCGCGAGTCCGACTCGCACTTGGCCGATTTTTTAAATTTAATCAGCAACAATAATTACAACCTCTTTTATACTTTTTAGTGCGTTGCTTACGTTGAAAACTGAAATGCGTCCCCATTTCAGTTTTCGGTGGTGAAACACGAATTGTGGGCCCAGCTGTTGTTACAACAAATACTCATGCTTTTGTTGGAAGTAATAAATTAATAATGATGTAACCTATATGGGACTGATTAAACATTTTAAACATTTCAGATTCAATTTATTCTTAAAATATTTCATTTACATGTCAATGAGATAGGTTTACATAATCAATATTTAGAAAAATAGCCAGTTATTGACTAACTATTTTTACAATTCGATTCATACTCTTGGATATTATTGTAAGCATAGTAAGATTGTCAGTTTTTAAGCCGCCTGAAGGCCTCTGACATGGCTAGTGAACAGCGGTTACTATGGGACCGACCCTGAAAGCGATACAGACCCGCTACTACAGAGAATTTTGCCAAAGCTGAACGATACGAACGGCATTTCTTTAACAGTTTTTTTGCGATTTACCTAATTTTAAATTTGGCATACCAAAGCACAAAACCGCCAAATCTGGTAGAGTCTGTCCCACTTCTGGGCAAAAGCCAACTCTGAACCCAACCACAACCACTTACCCATCTAAAACAGTTTGAATTTATAAACAATTTTAACTCAAAATTTGTGACCCTAAAATTACCATGATCTACGTCTTTATACACGTAACACCAAAACAATACTCTAATGAAAATACCCACAACAGTAACACGACGTATGTATCTAAATACATTTCCAATTAATGCATCCACTAGCCTAAATTGACGAAAAATCCAAACGCAAACAAAATGTATCTTTTCCACTTTTGATGACTTAGTTTTGACAAAATTTCCCCGTTTCCAAAAATCCACTGAATCAGGTGATCAGTTGATCGACCTGTCCAATCAGAAATTATGCAAGGGACATTAAACTGTAATTAGGTGATTTTAACCACTAATTTCAATTATTACGTAGAATTCTAGTCGATAGATTTCCCCATCGCATTATTAGATCTACGCCGTACGCAAACTAAAAAGCCGCTATCATAAGCATTTTGACATAGGCTAACTCAAAAAAATAAGCCGCTAACTAAGAGCTGTTTCTATATTATCTTTACTAACAATTAAGTTTAAATACTTAGATATAATTTATTTTCATGTATTTAATCTATAATTTTAGTAACATTTTAATTTAATTTTTAAATTCAAATAAATTGTTAGTACCTTCATTCTATTTATTTGTGTTTTAAAGTTTAAATACTTAGATATAATTTATTTTCGGTAAGGAAATGCGTTTAATCAATAATTTTATTTACATTTTAATTTAATTTTTAAATGCAAATAAATTCTTAATACCATCATTCTATTTATTTGTGTTTTTAAATGGATATACCTTCCTTCGATAAAAAGTAGTAGAACATATTTTAACCACAAAATAATCCCCGCTTTTTAGGAACGATAACTCTAAATACTCCATCTTAGGCTACAACTGACAGTTGGTGGCCAAATGTAGCCCTAATAAACATACAATAAGTTGATTTTGTAGTTACAGACTTTATAGCTTACGGCCGGCAGTGTGACGAAGATAACTAGCGTAATAATGCCCTTAACGATATGAAATGAAGCGGCCCATTAACCGGTTCCATTAGTCTATCAGATAAGTATAAAAGATGCGTATACCTCTAATGTCATCATTGTATTCGGGACCTTCGGATAGAAAATAACACAATGCGTCTATTGGTGAGTGAAAACATTTCTTAACTAACGCTTTTATGTCTAGGCAACGCAAAGGGCAAATTGCAATGCGCAAGATACTGTATTCAGGACTTCAGTGCGAAACACGGACACCCCAAGACGGAATAAGAATGAGAATCAAATCAGCAATGCAGACCCGAAAAAATGTTCTGCCCGAAGTCCGACAGTATTCATATAAGACCTGTCAAGTCGATTTTACGTGGGTGATATAAGATACATGCTGCAGTTACTCAGTCGTCATTTCCTTTGTTTGAGCAAGATAAAACGCAAATCTCTTTACTCATTGTTAATACTCTGACTGTTACTAATGTATGATTTGTTCAACAGGTAGCGATCGCCCTGCTGTGCGTGGCGCACACCGCGCTTGCCATTTCCCTGTACCCAATTGCCCCAATTGGTCCCATTGCGGGCGGTGGTGGGGGCGGCTACTACAACGGCGGGGGCGGCATTGACAGCGGGTACGGCAACGGCGGCTACCTTAACAGTGGTGGCATGAACAGCGGCATTTACGACAATGCCAACACTGACTATAGAAGGGTAAGAATCCTATCATTTCCATGTTGCAAAAATTGCGTCCGACTCATTTACAACGCGAGAGTTTATTCGCCGACTCATTTTTGTAGGATTGATGCATCCGCCATGAGTTTCTCATTTTCATTTTTATTTACAAAGTATTTCAGGCTTCTTTGTAGCTTGCGAAATATTTGGTGCATTTTAAATTAAATACAATCGATCGCAGATCTTGAAACCAAGTCAGATTTCAATTTTTCAAGTTCCATCACTATGTTTTGTTGTTCATAATACATTATTAGAATTAATGTACTAGGTTGAATAACTTAATCTGATGACGGTCAGTACAGTAGGCCAGACATTGACTGGCCAAAACACACTAGAAAGAAGGTTTTTTTCCAAATGATTTCAGTCTCGAATCATCCCAAACATAACATAATGCAGGCATATAACTTTACCTCAATTCAAAGTATCTGTTGAGACTCATTGTCTCATACTGTACTACTGGGCGAGGATGGTAGCACTGCAGTGTTTCACGTCGTCGCAGACGGCCGTGTGCGCCTCGTATGCCTGCGAGCTGAATCACGCGCCGCCACATATCCAAGAGCTAATTATGATTCCATTTTACAGGTAGAGGAAGGTCACAGCTCGAGGAACTTCGGAGACTTCAACAATATGGGCCACACTAACATGGGCGGCGGCGGCGGCGGCTACCACAGAGGCGGTGGCGGCATGAGCGCGGGCGGCGGCGGCGGCCGAGGCATCATCGGCTAAGACTTAACACCCATGGAAAGAGGGAGACGATGCTCGTTGCAACACCATGGTTGAAGAAATAAATTATTTCGATTCGAAGAATTGTTTTTATTTCATTGGCATGTATTCGCCTAATGCTGCCTTTAGAACTCTTGTCTTTGGCGATGTACTTTATTCGGTCCTGTGCAAGCCATTAGACATATTATTGTTGACTAGCCTTTGCTAGCGTCTTCACCCGCGTGGTATTTTAATTTTTTGTTATCCCATGAGAACAATTTTATTTTTCCGGGATAAAAAGTAGCATATGCCACTTTCCGTCTTTCAAACTATGTCCAAGTCCATGACAAAAATCAAGTCAATCCGTTGCTCCGTTGCTCTTTAAAAGAGGAACAAACCAACAAACACTTTCGGATTTCTAAGTTAGGATATCGCCCAGGTTACTAATGGGTCAATGCCTTAATCCATTAGTTGACATACCGACTAGTTAAATGTCCTGCCCATTAATTTCTAATAGAGCCTAGCGATGCGTGTGCCAACTTGGAGACTTAAGTTCAACGTTGCATTTAACGTTTTAATATGGTTTAAATCATAAAATTAGTCGCAATTCTCTGCACCTCTCTCTTCATCATTTTTATATAACAATCAAATGCACGATCTTGAATACCATGATGGAAAAATCTTTGCAAATTATAATAGGTATATCATAGTCGTGTTACACTCTATCTGGCGTTTGTAAAACTTGCGACTTGGAGAACAAGCAAAAAATTACAAAAAATACAACAAAAAGTTTATTATTATTAAAATAGGATCTTTGTATTGGGATGATTGGAAGGTCAGGATCTTCAGGTCGTGAGGGAGACAAAGGAATCGGCGCAGGAGTAATCAGGCAGAGGACGGTTGCTAGGAGCATGTTTTTTAGCCGAAACAGGTAACAGGGGTATAAGGAAAAAATTGGAGAAAGGAGATATTAGAGAAATTCGCAATTGGCGACCAACAGATAAGTTGACGCAGTCTTATTATCAGGAAAAAGTGATGTTTTT
Organism: Hypomecis atomaria; assembly: GCA_964007245.1. Lineage (NCBI taxonomy): Eukaryota > Metazoa > Arthropoda > Insecta > Lepidoptera > Geometridae > Hypomecis > Hypomecis atomaria. The sequence continues at coordinate 14,381,131 of OZ023305.1, forward strand.
TAGCTATTTTCAAGCACTGCACATTACTAATATTTCATACCAATTAGAAAACCGATGATTGATTTTTGGTCTTCAGGACCACACCAACTTGATTATGTTCATACCTGAAACAAACAAATATAAACTTAAACAATGAATCACAGATATCCTCACTAATATTACAAATCTGTAAATGTGTTTCGTTTGTTACTCTTTAACGCAGAATGGAGAGTTTGATAAAATTAATTTATTGCATAGATACTTTAGCAGTAGGTACTTTAAAGATCAGAGTGTCACAGGACTCACAGGTTACTTTTTAACCCAAATAACTGAAATGTTCACAAAAACCAAAACAAAAATCTCGCGAGCGTAGTCGCAAGTAAAACTAGTAACAAATATTATTGAAATATATGTAAGTATATAGCTTAAACCAATTTTTATGATCATCCACAGTCTTCCTTTACTTCACTGCTAGGTACAGGTCTCTCTATTACTATGCCATCTGCGTCGACTTCGGATTTATTTACGTAGACGGGATACAGAGCGCTACAGGGTCGTTAGTTACACAACACGACATATTCCCCCACCCCAACCGCGGAACCCCAGGTCCGCCGCAACACAGATAAAAATAAAAAGAAAACAAATCCCCAAAACCTTCAAGACACAAGACAAATTGACGCAAGAGCTCAGATAACGCAATTACTTAGTCCCCAAACAAATTGGCCCAATTTGTTCCAGAAAAATCCTGATGCGAATCGAATTAATGCCATTTCAGCTTTCTTATAAATTGTAAGAGCAGGGATCGCTTAGCTAAATATTGTTTCTTCTGCATATTTCATAAGGCCACGCCCGGGCGCATAGAGCACGCGAGATGAAACAAGTCGCCTCGATCTTATGAGCAGTGGACACCTAATTACACACGAAACTCTGCATGCTTAAAATAACAAGAACGCGTAACGTCAATACACAATAGGCTAGTTCGTGAACAAAACTGATTAACAAAAACAAAAATAAAATCAACTCAGAAATAAAGAAGTTACAAGCAAATTTATTTTCTTGCTAGACAAAGAACGCACTATGACAGGCTATGACGTCACTGCCCATAAGTGTCATACATTCTCCATACTATGATATTCTTTTTATGGGAAAGGGACAAGGCATCCCCTCTTTGTTCCTACCAAAATCTTTAGAAGGTTATATCTCTGAACTTGACTAGCCAATCAATTCTAATTGATTCAATACCAGTCAACTACCCTATTAGTTGTCATAGAGTACAACAAATTACCTATTCATATGCGCTCTACAGCATTCTGCAATGTGTGGTATCGTAAACATGTATTTTCCAGCGTATGAGTACATCGCTCACGTAAATGATTCGCGCTTCAGGTACCTAATTAATGGTGAACGCGCATCATCCGCGCCAAAAGAGATAAAATGCATCAAAAACGTAGGTAGGTATATAAGTTTATAAGTGGTAACAAAAGATTTTGATAGAAATGCGGGACCACGTTGGAGCGCGACATTGCAAACGATTTTATAGAGAACTAGCGACCCGCCCCGGCTTCACACAGGTGTATTACACACATAAACCTTCCTCTCGAATCACTCAATCTATTAAAAACCGCATCAAAATCCGTTGTATAGTTTTAAAGATATAGGCATACATGGGGACAGACAGCGGGAAGCGACTTTGTTTTATACTATGTAGTGATTCGCGTGCAGTTTTCCCTGCAAACTGGTAAGTATGAAGACTTGTCCATAGACATCTATGGTCGAGCATGCCTTAACAATATTCCAATTTAAATGGAAGAAATAAAAATTAATTCTGAAGAGCGGGGGCGATTGGATGATGTTATTATGTTTTCTGTAAATAAGACGCTTAGAGTCGCGATGCAAACGACGATGTTTGACTGTAGCTTATTGCCAAGCTCGAGGATGTAATAAACGTTGTCATGACGCTTTATTCCTTTTAATGTTTTTCCCGTTAAGATTGCTGAGTTTAAATAGGGATGGAGAGGTGGAGAGGTAGCTGTTAAAGCACGTATAGCTAAATATTTCGTAAAAGAAAACTGTAACCGCAACTTTGGGGTTGGTCCCATAGCAAAACCATTAAAGTCCTTATGTCAGAAACCACTCTACTTAACCATTTCGATGAATAGTTGTATTTAGAAAAAGCATTTTCGGTATAAGGTTCTCTCTACGCGGTTTTCTGAAAAAACGCGTTTACTTTTTTTTTTCTTTTTGGAGTGAGTACCTATTTATATTTACCTATATAGCTCGATAGCACACTAATCGGTACCTATGATAAAAATGCATGACAACAACAGCAGCTAGTTATAGCGGTGTTCAGTACATTTATTGCATACAAATCATACCACCGTGTTAATGGTAACCATCATCACCAAACTTTACGAGACATTAACTGCACGCAATAAGGCGCAGTTTTCTTTAACTTCTTATAGCATAGCAGGCTAACCACAAGAACATAAAATAAGACATTAACGGCCTTTCAACCGGTTGACTCATTGTCGTCATATTTGCGAATTTAGGCATTGAATTTATAAGAACCCTATACACAACACGTATAATAATGTACCTTATTTATTAGGGAAAAGTTGGTTTTGGTTTCTTTTCATTTATTTTTTTATCGCGAATAAGTCCGCGCTTGACCACAAACTCGCCTGATGGTAAGCGACGTTGTGGTCGAAGATGAATCACGCAGACCTAGAAGATACCTATTCACCCTGACCTTGAAAAGCTTTAGATTATATCTCTTAGGAAACAGGGAAGCAGGAAGACTGTTCCATTCCCTGGCGGTACGAATCAGAAAAGTTGAGTCAAACCGCTTCGTACGTATCGAAGGAAAATCGACAGTGTAGGGGTGGTAATGTGGTGTCCTCCTACTTTATACTATACTTTATTATCCAAAGAAAAGTTATTTTCTCCCTTTTTTTATTAATTTAAAAACGTAAAATACTACAATACGTGTATTTGACTTTATGATAAACAAATGCTACAAATAGATTTTGGAAATCAACTTGTGATTTTTAATCCTTATTAATTTTGGAATATAAAGTCCCCTTAACTGTACTGTACCCAATAAGGTAAAGTTTTCTTTGACTTCTGATAGCATATCAAGTTGTCCGGCGGTTTCGTCATACGATGAAGTCATTGTGTACATTCACGGGCTGGTTTCCATTTTAGACGAGGGCAGGGCCCCACTTTCAGACGGTTACTGGTTACTTTAGCTTAAAATGGCCCATTGTTGACGACTACAGAAATGTGTAATAAACAATAATGTGAGCAGAAAAGGCTTCGATTACATATTTTAATACGAGCAGCATGCATTTAAACTGCCTCGGTGGCTCAGTGGTTAGTGACCCTGACTACTGGGTCAAAGAGGCGTGGATTCGATTCCCACCCAGGGCAAATATTTATGTGATGGACATAGGTGTTTACTCTGTGTCTGGGTGTTATTTAGGCATTATCTATATACGTATGTATTTATAAATATGTATATGTAGTATATCAGTCTTAGTTTAGGGTCAGAGACCGTGTGTAAGATGTCCCCTATTGACCAACTTCCCAAATTCTAATTGGGCTTAAATTTTGGCATATACATTATACATTTGCCAGCAAAATTTACATATACATATGCCAGCAAAATTTAAGCAACATTTAATTTATCGCGTGACAATGCAATAATATGGTACCATGGAGCTGATATGATGATGGAGTCGGAAGCTGGCCATAGGAACTCCTGTACTAAACAAGATAGACCCGTCGTGTTTGGGCTCGTTTAACTTGTCTTGGCTAAAACTCTGCTGCTACATGACATGATATCCAGGACCTCAAAAGCTTGTATTTTTAAAAGGTTATGATTTTATAATAACTTATTACGTTTTTCTTGTGTATATTTGGCAGGTCTGAAAATAGGTCGTAACTCGTAGGCTATTTATTGTTTATACGCCTAGGTTATAACGGGGCATGAACCTATTCAGATTTTTTTCAATCGGGCCAGCTAGTAACATTATAAACCTTGTCGCATTATACGACAGATCGAAAATCAGCATTACCTGAGCAAACGTTTCTTCTGCCAAGACTGCATTGAGAATAGCTTCACAAAACTCGACTTTGTTGGCACATACAAAAGAGCTATTTCGCCGTCAACACATACCAATATTGTTGCATGTTGCAGTATGTTTGTAACCAAATCACGTAACACGTAACGCGACGTCTCGACGTGAGACGACGTGGAACTTTTGGACGCAAGTGCCGTTGAATATTAACCGGCATCGCATGAGTTATGAGAAAGGCTCGCTGGTCTTTGTATTCTTTTCGCTGACAGCTTGGTCGCAAATAGCAATGTTTGCAAGGGATTGGATTAAGGCCTTGTTTTGGGACCGAGCGTGCAGCGCGGCGGGGTAAAAAACGAAGACTGCAACGGTTAACCCCAACGAGACACACTAATTATAAGGCTTAGGGGACATCTGGCCTAAAGATAAACTAAGGACAACTCGCCCATTTTTCTTAGGAGCCAGATGTCTTCTCCAAAGCCTATGTAACAACTGGTTTGGAAGAATTTTCAGATAATTAGGTAGGTACTAGGTATGAGAGTTAGTTACGAGCCGTGGAGGAGTGCGGAAGCGTGCCCGTAGCCCTGACACCAGGCGCAGTGGTGGAACACCCAGGGTTTTTGGTGGGTATACCGTCCAGTTGGCGGGACTTCCACATAACCACCCGCCTGCTCTCGAGGCGAGGTGGTATCCATAATGGAATTTCCTGGTAAAATAAAAGATATGTAACCGAATGAGACGCAACGCGAACTAACCCAGAACGAATTATGATTGTTGGACAACTTCCGAGGTGCGACAATGACTGTCCACTTTTTTTAGTGTCAATTCAGCTAAGCTAAGCTTTCCGGGAAGTTTATTTTTAATCATTAGATATATTTTCGGTCGCTCATCTACACGCTAAGAACGAAGACGAGGCCTTATGTTATACAGATTTAACAACTCAGCAAAATCCTACTAATATTATGAACACGAAAGTTTGTATATGTATGGATGTTTGTTCCTCTTTCACGCAAAAACTACTGAACTGATTGCGATGAAACTTTACAATAGTAATGCTGATACATCAGAATAACACATATGCAATAATTTATAAAGATCTTGCGTGAAACGAAGTTCGCCGGGTCAGCTAAGTAGTTATCTATATTTGTGTCTGACACATCCTTTAATACGAATAGCCACCAAAGATGAGACTTGAGAAACACGTGGTTTGTAAATAAATATACAAATTCTGGATAATAGATATACAAACGTTTATAAAACGTTTTTAAAGAATATATATTAAACGTTTGTGTATCTATTACCCAGAATTTGTATATTTATTTACAATCAACGTGGTTTCTCAAGTCTCATCTTTGGTGGCACGACCTATACCAAATCTTTGTTTCGAAAAAATATTTAGTGTACATATTTCCGCTCTGTTCTATCAACTAACGAATAGTGCCAACTTCATTTCAGTGAATTCATTTAGCACATTAGGTCACTTCAATTCACTATAATTGCAAAAGGTCCGAGTCTTTTCAACTAAATGAAATCTGAGTGCACTTTGTGTGACGCAATTACTTAAGGGAGGAAGGAGTGTCTCACTGAGTAGACGACTTGATAGAGGAGCAGCTACACACATACCTACTTATATTACGTGCAATGTGCTTAAATAATTACATACCCTTCGAGGGTAGGCCTACGTGCTGCAGTGGATTATTAAAAGACCAGTGCAATAAGCAGAAGTTTGTAGCTTAGCGATGTAGATGATCTCAGCCTAGAATGAAGTTTTTAGGTACGTAAATGTATTCATGTGATTGTTATATGTTGCATACATTCTTTTTACCATAAAATCCAAGATTAATTAAGGTGTTATGATAAAAATATACGTTGACAGAAAAAAAACAACAGTTCAATTTACCGAATCAAGGTATTAACAGCAGTGTTTTGACAAGGTAGAGTTTCCTTAGTAGACAGCTCTTTCTGCTTTATAGATATAGGTAAAAATAATCGGTCAAGTACGAGTAGGACTCGCGCACGCAGGGTTCCGTACTGTATTGTCTGTAAATATTTATTTTAATTTAATTATTTATTATTGAATTGTATATACAACTAAACATTCTGTGAATATTTCAAGCATCTACCTGTTACCATTGACGATATCGAGCAAAAAACGGTTAAAAATTCAAGTTTGTTGGGAGCCTTTAACATTAATTTTATTCTGTTTTTTTATTTGTTGTTATAGCGGTAACAGAAAGACATCATCTGTGAAATTTCAGCTTTCTAGCTATAACAGTTCATGAGAGTGGTGACAGACGGACAGCGGAGTCTTAGTTATAGGGCCCCGTTTTTACCCTGGGAACGGAACCCTAAAAACTACAAAGCTTAGTCATTGAAACGAAATGATCATGATGTTATTAGTCTTCAGCAATAGTAAAGCTATATTTCTGTAAGAATGTTCTTCTAGTTGATGTAATTGTGAAAGTATTGGAATTTTCCGAACGCGGTCGGGGGATGTCCCCGGGGCACGGGCCAGAATTCTAGATTCAGTGACCACTATGGCCTAGATAACAATATTCAAGCATTAGGTATTGATAGATTTACCTAATGTAGTACCTTACGTATGAATTGACTGAAGACTAGACGTGGTTTATCAACTACTAGCGACCCGCCCCGGCTTCGCACAGGTGTATTATACATATAAACCTTCCTCTTAAATTACTCTATGTATTAAAAAAAACCGCATCAAAATACGTTGCGAAGTTTTAAAGATCTAAGCATATATAGGGACAGACAGACAGCGGGGAGCAACTTTGTTTTATACTTTGTAGTGATACTACAAGTATAGTGTAACTCTTGTGTAACTGGACTAGATTTTTTTTTAAAACCATTGATTCTTCGTAAGCCAGTCTTCTTCGGATAAGTAGAACTTGGATGGGAGGCATTTACTTACAATCGGGCTTTACCACAATTTGAATTCAAATCAGTTAAATTGTAGACCACCGTTTATTTAATCGTTTCACCATGCCAGAGATCTCCAGGAGGGTTGAAAACTCTCGACGGGTGTGTGAAGGCCTACTCGAACTTATCTAACAAACTATTCTATTTTATTTTGTTTTTTTTTTTTTAATTTTTTTTTTGCGTTTTTGCGTATACGAGTTTAGCGTGTATAGCTAAAGTAGCGCTCGTAGCGTAGTTTGATTAGGTGTTTGACAGCGATCACCGAAATTAAGCAACGTTCCGAACGGTCAGTATTTGAATGGGTGACCGCGGGTGGCATTTAAAACTGAGCGTTGCAGTGGCTCGGATGACACGTTAAATTGTAGGACCCGGTTGTTTTAACCGTTTAGCCATGTCAGAGGCCTTGAGGCGGCCTAAAAACTCTGACACCAGGGCTAGCCACCCGGCCTATACGAACTAACTAACTAACTATAGCTCAAATCCAACCCTGAATGTTTCGTCGCATTGCCGTGGGCACTCCCGCTGCCAGAGGTCGGGTGACGTCACCGTCTGGTCTTAAAACACAAATGCAAGCCTTTCTCACACGCCGCCACCTGCGGCCGACGCGATTGAGTTGAGACGGTAACTTCACTACATAGTATGAAACAAAGTCGCTTCCCGCTGTCTGTCCCCATGCTATTATCTTTAAAACTATGCAATGGATTTTGATGCGGTTTTTTTAAATAGACAGAGTGATTCAAGAGAAAGGTTTATATGTATAATACACCATTGCACTGCAGTGCAAAGCCGGGGCGAGTTGCTAGTTGACTTAAGAAATAGAAATATTCGAAAAGACACAGTAGTGTCTCTCGTCTTGTTATACTCTTACACCGATGACTCGCTACTACTTAGAACTTTTTTTTTTGTTTTTTTTTTTTTTATTTCGAATAGGTTTGCGTTTGACTACACACTACCTGATGTTAAGCAGATATGCGGTCTAGGATGTAACACGCTTACCTAGAAGATACCTATTTACTCGGGATTTGAAGACACCTACATTGTACTCTAGCGGGAAGACAGACCCAGGCAAAGCGTTCCACATTCTGGCAGTTCGTATGAGGAATGTGGACTCGTAACGCTTGGTTCTAACTTTTCGGTAAGTAGGCAGTGGTTAGTACTGTGACTGACTGTGTGACCCAAGTGTAGTCAATAACATCATCTACTGATAAGAACATTTCGGTTATGGCACATGCGACGCAAATTTCATAACTGATCATTTCAATTATTGTCCATTTATAGTACATAGTCTTCCCTATCTTTCGACCAGTAAGCCCCGAGTTCACCAACGCTTGTTTAAGTTAAACGTGTGATTACTGTATTTAACCAACGGTTTTGCTTGCTGAACAGCAATATTTCGTTATAAAGCTGTTTAAGATTTAACCAACGGTTGATAAATTAAACATCTGTTGGTGAACTAGGGTCTAAAACCCGAGTTTAATCGTGGTTTAAATACAGTAATCACACGTTTAACTTAATCAAGCGTTGGTGAACTTGGGTCTTAGTATGTTAATATTGCATTTTTTTTTTATCAGGTTTCCTGAACTATATTGGACTTTAGTTCAGAAGATGAAACTCTAGATTCGTTTGCTTAGCCATATCAAAAGTCTGCAGGATTTTAAAACTGATTCGTCCTATACGGAGTTACTAACTTTATATCTTCTAATACGATGATTAACAGCTGATGACGTGTACGGGTACACAGCGCAAAGTTTTACAAGGAATCACTTACAGTGTACCGACAACATAAAACCGTAAACTTGAAAAAGGCGTAAATTTTTGATAGCTTCGTGTGAAAGGCCTAAAGCAAGAGCTATTTCTGCCATTGTTCTGCCAGACAAGGCAAGTCATCTAACGACTGCAGAGGCGAGACCAAAATATTACAACCCTTTTTAGTACTTACAGGAAAAAATGAATTTAACTTTGCACTAAATTTCCGATCCTGAGGTTTAGGATCACTTACTGAGCATAAGATCACAAAATCTGGATCTGTCAGATTTTGTGATTTTATGCTTAGTAAGTGATCCTAAACCTTATTAAACAAAAAATTTGGATCGGAAATTTAGTGCAAAGTTGACCAAAAACAACGTCTATTTTTCCTATACTATTTGACTTTTAGAGAACCCTAACTTTATCAGATCGTTTTTTATTGTGGTTTTTGAGCATTTGACCTCTGCGTACTCGTAGGTCACCTGGGGCTGTAGTCATAGTATGTATATCATGTACCAGCCTTTTTAATAATCCTCAGCAGGACGTAGAGCAGAGCAGAGCTAGTCACCCGGCCTATACCAAAGATAATCGGCCAAGTACGAGTCAGACTCGCTCACGGAGGGTTCCGTACTGTATGGGAGCCCCCCTTAAATATTTATTTTATTTTAATTTTATTATTTATTAGTGAAGTGAATATAAAACTAAATATTCTGTGAAAATTTCAAGCATCTATGTGCCTGTTACCATTATTAATATAGAGCGAAAAACGTCTAAAAATTCAGGTTTGTAGTATGGGAGCCCCCCTTAAATATTTATTTAATTCTCTTTTTGGTATTTGTTGTTATAGCGGCAACATAAATACATCATCTGTGAAAATTTTAGCTGCCTAGCTATCATGGTTCATGAGATACAGCCCGGAGATCGAAGTCTTAGTAATAGGGACAGACAGACGGACATCGAAGTCTTAGTAATAGGGTCCCGTTTTTCCCTTTGGGTACGGAACCCTAAAAAGCAATAGAAAAATCTAGTTGGTATATAATAGTCTATAGCGTCATGTTTTTCAATATCACTTTAATTACATAAAGTACCTAAGTAATATCTAAGTTCTAACTCTCTTGTAGCTGGAAAACGTTGATAGGTAAAATAAGTAAAATGACTTGGTCAAACTTCAACGAAATAATCGGACGACTTCGCGCAACAACAGCCAAAGCTTACTGATTCCAAACTTAAAATGAACTTTCAACAGAGAAAACAACAAGTTCTGTGAAATAGACATCAGATAATGTAACGACCGATGAGGCGGGACTATTGAAAGGCTATCTATATTTGGTGGCACAGCGACCCAAAGTGGGTCTTGGCCTCCGATAGGTCCGCCATGTGTTGCTATTCTGCGCGAGTGGGTGCCAGTCTTGCACCCCAATCTCCAGCATTGAAAGGCTAGTACAGTAGGTTGAAAGCCAAGTTCGTTAGGCTAGGCAACCACGCGTGACTTATCCACCCCCCCAAGTCAAGTCAAATTCTCTTTATTTCGTAGACATATTACATGTTCTTGAAAACGTCCGATAACAATGCCTTTAATTATATTATGATTATAGAATTATTTCTGAAAAATTAAAATTCATTTCAAAACACACCTAAAAATTATCAAAATACAACAAATTAAAAATAGAACAAATTAAATACCAAATAAATATTATACATTTTGGATGTCAATAAGTACCGGTAAGAAACAAGTAGCTTGTCATTTTTCTATGCAAGTAGCATTCAAAATACGTTATGTTATCGTTATTTAAAATACTAATAACAGTTACGTTATCGGCAACAGTATGCACTGTATGCAATATGCCCCGTTTTGTGCTACCACGCCCCGAGCGGCAAGTAAACAGCATCAGGTGTTTTGAGACACTGCACCAGCATGATGGCCCAATCGCTACGTAAGTCTAATTCAATGGCTGGCACAGTAGGTTGAAAGTCAAGGTTGCAGGGCTAGGCAACAGCGCCGCAACCACCCCCCTCTTGTTGCCACACCCTAGCGGCATTAATCAGCCGAGTAAAGCATCAGGTGTTCTGGCGCACTACACAGCAGCTGATGTTCCAATCGTTTTTCATAGGTATGCCTGCAACAGCCTATTATAAACAGTGGAGTATTGAAGAGTCAGCACAGTAAAATGGGTTGAAAGTCAAGGTCGCAGGGCTAGGCAACCACGAACGCCCCCCTCTTGTTGCCACGCCCTAGCGGCATTAATCAGCTGAGTAAACAGCATCAGGTGTTTTGGCGCGACGATGAAATTAGCATAGAGAAGGGATGAATTAATCATCCCCTGTGATCTCGGATCGATGCCGGCTAGGGTTGCCAAGCATGCTGTTAATAATGATAATAATTTTTTGTCACAAATATACCCGGTCTTATTGGAGGTTTATGTCCAGAAGTAGACATCTGCGGCTAAAATGAAGAAGAATATAACTATAACGATAAACCTTATAGTTTTACAATCGAGTTTTAGGCTTCCTACGTGCCACATTTACGGTACTACTATTTTTTACAAACACAAATTGAATTAAAAAAATATTTGTGGACCGATTTAAGTTTCTTTCTACAATCTACATATCTATAGAGAAACAGCGAGATGGACCAATAAAAAAAACATTTACTTTTTCGCAATGGCAAATACAGGTCGTTAGTGTTTAGTATGGCGGTCAACATGCGCAGCCATCCCCTCCACAGTACCCTCAGCGCTAGACTTACGTGCCGCTACTTGTACATACCTAAAAATATGAAAATTGGAGCACCTGCAGAAATCAAATAGCAAAATCTTAAAATGAGATTGATTGTATAGAGTCGCGTTTACATAATAAAATAATTTTATTAGAAGTCGGTACTATACTTATTTTCTTGTTTAAAGTTGGCAGCCCTGGGCGAGCAATTACGGCACAAAGGCGGGCCCCTATCTATCGTATTTAGCATTCTAGGGATACAATTGGCAGGTAGTGTTGTCTTCGGTTTGATGCTTTTGAATAAACGTTAGCTGTTAATCTGGATGTAAACAATGAGAACCCTTTGCTTTTAAGGGTTCCGTACCCAAAGGGTAAAAACGGGACCCTATTACTAAGACTTCGCTGTCCGTCTGTCTGTCTGTCTCCAAGCTGTATCTCATGAACCGATATAACTAGTAGGCTGAAATTTTCACAGATGATGTATTTCTGTTGCTGCTATAACTATAAATACTAAAAACAGAATAAAATTGATAATTAAGGGGCCCCCCTTAATTATCCCATACAAAAATCCGGTTTTTTTCATCCGTTTTTTGCTCTATATTAATAATGATAACAGGAAGATGCTTGAAATATTTACAGAATATTTAGTTGTATAATTAATTCAATTATAAATAATAAAATTAAACTAAAATACATATTTAAGGGGGGCTCCCATACAGTACGGAACCCTCCGTGCGCGAGTCCGACTCGTAGGTACTTGGCCGATTATTCTCTTTGAACAATCCTTCATATCGCCCCTTTACTTGATTTCTCACATAATATATCGCAATCAGATTGTAAATAGCTCGTGTATGCCATTGCTTACATCCAGCTGGCTAGTCTGCATTTGCCAGTACGAGGTCTCCATTCTAAAACTTTGCATCTATTCTACTATCTATGTACTCTACTTGTGATGTGGCAGTACGCAGGATCCCTCATCAACGTGCTTATAGGTATGCCGCGGCTCTTTTTATTCGGTGTAAGAGCAGTAGGTCCTGCACTGACGTGTCCCCTATATCTCTGGGGTGTTTTGGGCATTTACCTCTTCTAGGATCAACCCGAGTCAGCATGGCTTCTTTAAATTACGAAACTTGGTTCTAGACCGCTTTCACAACCTGTATCTTGGATGATGTTAGAGCTAGCGATGTACCTATGTATATGTGCGCGTCTATAGATCTGAGCACTGATGTCGAAGAGACTCCGAAATTATCTCCATAGCAGGGTAAATCTTATAAAGACCATATAAGCAACCCCGCCCCGTATTAAACATATACCTTTTACATAAATACAGAGGCGAACGACCCAAGAGCCCTCCAGGTTTACCGATTCATAAAACGCAGCTCACAAGCAACCAATAAAATATTCCGATGGCCCGAGGTTCCCATAAACATTCAAAGACAAATATTAATATACTCGTAGCGCTCAGATGTTACTACTCATATCATAGGTTTTCTTTGAGCAATTTCGTCGATAAACTACCTATGATTTTGCTTTTTCTCGATTTATTTCAAAGTTGTTTAGTGTTGTGGGTATATCAAAGTAAAAAATATGAAATCGGTGACTTTCTGATACATCTACAAGTTTATTATTTTCGTCATTTCTGATGGCTGACCACCACTATAGCTTTCTTGCCGTTAGCTCTAGCTCTCATCACCATCTCTAAAGATTCCGAAAACGGACTAGGTTGAGCAGTTTTAACACACATTGCGATTCTGAGGCACACAGACACATTGTAATCAGGCACTTGTTGTCGATGATAAGATCCATATATTTAGCCTCACCACATACTTATATCCCTAGTAATGTTTCTTGCAAATTTTGCAACAGCTGTCTCAGCTGTCTGGCGAAACGACTGAAGAAACATACGAATGATTTCAAAGTAACGAGCAATTACAATTTAAACAGCTAAATTCTTCATTAACTATTTAGCTTACCTTCAATTTATCGTACAAATGAAGGCTGCTCATCACCTTAGCTTAGTAGGAACTCTAGTTAAGGCGTGGTGTTAGGCCCTCGTTAAGGCATGGACTTAAACTGTGATCCTCATTATGAGACTTCTGAGAGCGCCTCCCTCGTTTCCACTTTACGATCGCGACCCGTGTCGACAATCTGTCAAATGGTAAGGAAACACACCTTCAGGGGGTCTAGTTTTACTACATCTTTGAGTTTTTCCTTTTTTTTTATTCCATATAGGTTTGCGCTTGACTACATACTGCCTGATGTTGAGCAGATATGCGGTCTAGGATGTAGCACGCTTACCTAGAAGATACCTATTTACTCGGGATTTGTAGACACCCACATCGTACTTTAGCGGGAAGACAGACCCAGGCAAAGCGTTCCACATTCTGGCTGTTCGTATGAGGAATGAGGACTTTAAACGCTTGGTTCTAACGCGCGGAATGTCCACCATAAAAGGGTTTCTAAGAAGTCCTATTTCAATTTTCGTTTTTTTCTGTCACGAAAACCTGATAGATTTTCAATGGACAAAAGTACTCATAGAAGAAAGCATTCAAAATGACTCCTCCATCAAAAATTATATAAGAGTGAAAAAGTTTACAAAACATTTTTATTTTCATACACTAAGCACTTTCTTTCAGACTTTCCTTTGAAATATGAATAACTAGAAAATCGGTAGACAGGGTAAAGATCTTTTTAAGAGATTGTGGTAACCCCCACGAAATCACAGGGATGTTTAGACCCGCATTAGTGTTATTAGGCTAGAACCGTTGCCGGGGTGATGCCCGTTACACTTAGCTCTAGTGGTTAGGCAAGATTGGAGAGACTACTTCAAAATAAATATTATGGCTGGATAAATATGAGATTAAAGTTTCAAGGGTGGAGTATTGTGGTGATTATATTACAATAGAATCGGCGGTCTGAAGTTTTAATACGGTTTAAGGAATAACTGTGGTGGAATACCGTGGTGGTCTAGAGGTAGTGACACGCTCCTTACAATCGTGAGGTCGTGGGTTCAAATCCCGGTCCCGTACCAATGAGTTCTTTGGAATTTATGTACGGAATTTCACACCACTGGATTTTCGGTGAAGGAAAACATCGTGAGGCAATCGGCATATGTTCGTAGAAGAAATTCGATGGCGTATGTGAATCTACCTACCCGCACTAGGCCAGTGTGGTGGATATATGGCCCAATCACCCTTCGTGTCGTGGGTAGGCCTACGTCCTGCAGTGGACTATTAAAAAAGGCTGATACAGTACAGTAAGGAATAACTAAGTAGATGATTGCACGCAGCAGCATCAGACTACAGCATCGCCGCGACACAGCTGGTTTCTAAGTACATAATTCAACAAAACATTAAGTAGCTAGCGACGCGTAGACTACCGCAGCGCCTGTCCATCGCAGCGCCTGTCTACGTATCTCCTGATGAAAATTGTGTAACTAGCTTTAATGTTACGTGACTGCAAGTGCAGCATATACATAGAGAGATAAATCATTTTCTTCTTCTTCGTGTCGATGGTTCTAAAATTGTTAAGATATATCTATACAAGCTTTGCCCAGTGGTTAGCGACTGCCACCCCAGATGGAGAGGCTTCCATAAGGTCGCTGTGTGCAGGTGTTTGGGCACTAAGGACAGGACAATAGGTGCTCTATTGTCTGCACTGCTCCACAGTCACACTTGTCGGAATTCGCGTCAGGAAAAACCCATTTGGCCATATTAGATTTGCAGCGGCCAATTTCTAATACTCCACGTACGATAGGTACTATACTCGTACCAATCGAAGAAGATTGTTTTTCAGTGCCGTGACAACTTGATATTGGGTCATACCTGAAACAAAGAAAAAGAAATACGTTATTACAATACAATACAAGACCACTTTATTGACACCCCATAAATAAAACATAACTGAAGAAGAAAAAACGTTATTACGTATGTTATAATCAGTATGCGGTAGTTCATTATTTGCAACATACATACCCCAAACTTGACCAACTTTTAGGGACGGGAATCAAAAATAATATGCACTCTGCTAAAATATCCTAATAAATATTTCTTTTTTTATTGCATGATACAAAAGCCACTTATTAATATTATTGATGTAAATATTATTTACATATACATTATCGGCTAGCGGTTACAAATCAGTACACAGAACCTACACTAAGCAAAAGCTTGTATTGTAGGTACTGTTTACCTTCAGGGAACTACATGCGCAGAATAAGCTGCCTACTAGATCCTACCTAGATTTAAGGTTTGTTTTATTTTAGGGCTAAACATAAACTAGTCTATCTAGTTCAAATTGGACCGGAGATCACTGGAGCACCTGCACAAGCGACCTAGAGTCACGCTCTGTTATTTTAAGGAACTTGACACTCTCTGGTAGTCACTGGAGGGGAGAAATACACAAAACACCAAACCGGGATTTCAGTAAAGAGTAATAAAAGACCCATCGCCTCGACACCGAAGAGGCATAGCTCAAATTCAACCTTTTTGTAATAATTATTTTTCGCAAAAAATGGCAAAACCGCCTTCCATCGTGTCCAAAATTCGAATATTTTGCTAGAATTGTTTACATTATTGTTGATTCTTCAAAAACGGCTTAGCCGATATCTGTAAAATTTAAATGGATCCATCTGGAGAGTATATATACCCTTTCCAACTAAAAAATAATTTTTCGATTCGGTTCACAATTGGACAAAATTCGGATGTTTCGCTGGAATTGCTTACATTATTGTTGATTTATTCAAAAACGGATCAGCCAATTTCTGTAATATTTAAATGGGACCACCTCGGGAGTATACCCTTTCGAACTGAAAAAGATTTTTTCGATTCGGTTCACAATTGGCGAAATTATCGATGAACATACAATAAAATAAAAAATACATACAGAGACGAACATAGAACCTCCTCTTTTTGGAAGTCGGTTAAAAACAACCTTCGACGTGCTAGCCGCATTCTCCAAAACTAAAACAGTAAAATCAGCCAGTGAACAAAACAAGCTCGATGCATCACACACGAACCACCTTGAACTGTATGTCGATCGTAAAAGTCCACTATTTGTGTTACTGAAAACTGGCACTGTTTGCCTTCACCTATTTGTTGTGTTTGGATTGGACTACCGCCGCCCTGTGAATCCAACTTTCACTGTATATTGTTTGGGTAACACTGTGCCCTTTATTTCATGGTAAATAACTGTTGTAAAGTGTCAAATAACCTGTCAACTGGGT
The DNA here is from genome assembly GCA_964007245.1 of Hypomecis atomaria. Lineage (NCBI taxonomy): Eukaryota > Metazoa > Arthropoda > Insecta > Lepidoptera > Geometridae > Hypomecis > Hypomecis atomaria. The sequence continues at coordinate 14,397,811 of OZ023305.1, forward strand.
CAAGCAGTTATTACTCCGCTTGATACGTAGATCTAGGGACTCTACTAGAAATCGGTTGGTGTTGTAATCACTACATAGTATAAAACAAAGTCGCTTCCCGCTATCTCTCCCCATGTATGCTTATATCTTTAAAACTACGCAACGGATTTTGATGCGGTTTTTTTAATAGATAAGAGTGATTCAAGAGGAAGGTTTATATGTATAATAAACCTGTGCGAAGCCGGGGCGGATCACTAGTAGAGAGATAAAAAGCGGACAAAAACTACGAGTACGTCCCCTGCAAATGACTACACGACTCTCGCTAATCGAGGGATATAATAACGGTTTACTCGAATCTAAAAATGCGTTTTGAATATTCATACACACATTACTGGACACACGTTATAACAAGAGCAAGCCAAAATACGAATACCAACGAAATAAAGTAATAGAACCAAATAATCGGCGAGGTGCGAGTCGGACTCGAGCACGATGGGTTCCGTACCATATGGGAGCCCTATTTTATCATTTATTTTTAATGTGAATATACAACTAAATATTCTGTGAATATTTCAAGCGTCTACCTTTAACCGTTATTAATATCGAGCGGAAAATGGCTAAAAAATCATGTCTGACAGCGGAGTCTTAGTAATAGGGTCCCGTTTTTACCTGTTGGGTACGGAACCCTACTAAAAAGCATGTGTTTTAGTAAAAATATATTTCGTTTCATGTAAGACGCTGGTGGAGAATCTTACTCAGTATCAGTAGGTAAGTGATTATAAAGACTAGATAAAGTACGAAATAGAACGTAACTTTTCAGTACAATGTGCAAATTACGTGACGTATAGTTACATAATATCTTCCCACGCCTTCCTACGCGGAATGAAGTAGTTTCATTTACTTCCATCACTTCATCCTACATCCATTATATTATCAAAACCTTAGGCACATCTATTTTCGGCCACGGGTTATCAATATGAGGATATATTTAACGGACAAATAAAACCACAAATACTTTTCCAAGTACAACAAGAGCTCAGAAAACAGAAGCCTGTTACCTATATGCTTACCTTGCACACCCACACTTCAGAGATCTTACATTAGTAAGTTCGTATAGGCCGGGTGGCTAGCCCTGGTGTCAGAGTTTTTAAGCCGCCTGAAAGCTTGTGATACGATTTCACAGTTAATATAACCGGGGGCCTACAATTTAACCTGTTATCCGAGCCACGGTAGCGCTCTATTGTACATGCCACCCGCGGTCTTACGGATGGGATCTTACATTAATCACGTGAGATTAGATATTTTAAGCAACATTTCAGACCTGGACTAAGCTATATCTACGGAGCAATACATGTGCATCTTCAAGAAGATACGAGTAAGAAAGCTGACGACCAACCGACTCACTGACTGTACCTTACCCTTACTAGACAAATTCACAAAAAATAGAAAAGTACAGAAAACAAAAAATCCATTGTTTCATCCAAAAGTGGTCTGGAAGAGATTGTATTTTTAACAAAACATCCATCATATTATCATACTCATAATGGCCAACGTTTACCATGGGACCAACCTCGAAATCGCAAAAAAAAAAAAGAATCAGCTGCTGCTGCCATATAGTCGAGAGTCGATACTTTATTGTACGGAACTGTAATTTTTTTTGGCAGAATACCCGAAACGAAACACCCAGTATACGCGCACTTTCCACGCCCACACTTAATTTCTCCTAACCCAATTCCCATTCCGCTAAACACAAACATAATGCGGTCTGACGGGCGGATTTCCCGAAGCTCAAATATGAGATTACAACTAAGCCCTACCATGTGCCTAAGACAAACAAAATTCATCAAGATCAGTACGTGGAGCGACCTACACTCAGTAAGGATTTGGGGGAAATTTTGATCGAGTTACGAAAATTAGAGCATTGTAGGCCCATGAAGGCGCCATCGTAAATTTAATAGCAACGTAAAAAGTGTTCTCTCTATCGAATGCCTAAAGTAAAAAAGAAACAGAAATGTGCTAATTAGCTATTATAATTACAATGGCGCCTTCATAATTGGGCCTTGTATGTAGCGACTAACTTTGCTACTTGATGGCGCCACTAACGCGCGCCGTCCGTCAGCCAATCACAAGCCGTAACGTCGCGTCAGCCAATCAAACAAGCCGAATTCTGCATCGCGCAAACGATATTCACAGCGACGGCCAAAACCTAGACTCAATGTTACACTGTCGGATAGCTATCCCCGGGCACAACACCTCGCCCGGAGGAGTACTCTTTTGTGGGCGGTTATCCTATCACCATCATTATCATATGGACGACCACCAAATCTATACATACCACGGTGAAGTGGGAGAACGCTTGCCGTAAGGTATGTATTGTTTGAATAACGCCATGAGCAGTAGCGAGTATTGAAAATTATGCTAAATACGGGATAGCATAAGAGTCCGATTTGTAACATTTTAAAAATTGTGCTCCTGATCCCTTACTGTCTCTTTAGCGTTAAGTTAGAACAAGTAGCGAGACTTAGATGGATAAAGGGCTGGGAAGGTGGAGGCGCGGAGGTCTGAGATATATCCCACTCGGCCGTAAGAGCTGTTTGTCTTGACGCCGCTCCAGTTTAGACAAATGTCGGAGCTCGAGACGCGGCCTCTTTACAGGAATAGATAGAATTGATGGAGAAACTTACATGGAATATTGGATACAAAGAAATAAATAAAGATTTGTCGTTCCTAGCATTTGTCTCATAGATCCGTAGAAGATCTAAAAGGCCAGCGGATTGACAAGTTGTAATGGCAGTGGGCAGGGCACAGCGCGAAGTACTGATGACTGATTGGTTGAAAAGTTCTCGAGTAGAGATCACGTGCCGGCAAGCGCAGCGCAGGACGGATATCGTACCCACAAGGTGGACGGATGACCTCATTTTAGATCGATCCAGCGCGATCTATCCTAAAGATCGCGCTGGATGCAAGCCGCTTCCAAACGGTCTTACTGGAGATCAATAGGGGAGGCCTATGTCTAGCAGTGGACGTTCTATGGCTGATGGATGGATGTTATTTGTCTCACCGTTGACAAGGAACGAAAAAGTATAAGTAAATTATAGGCGAATCAAACTTCTTGGCGGTTGTGAAGTTAGCTCCAAGCTGCGCGAAACTCAATCCTCGCGCAGCTTTATGTGAGCTTCAGTCAGGATTGAGGTTTGCGCAGCTTGTAGCTAACTTCACATCGGCTAAGAAGTTTGATTTGATCTATACTATAATCTATGGTTGCTCAAATTGATTTTCATTTTGAAAAGTAAAGGTTGATTACCATGTAGTTAATATATTATGACGCTTACTCGCAGTAAAATTAATACTTATAGGCAGAAAGACAAATGATACCTTCCTAAATTCTGTTTTTGATCATCTTTCCCATCTACACTAATACAACTTCAAAGAACTGTTAAATAACCCTAGTCATCTTTGAATAAGTAGAATACGTACCGTAGCAAATGTGAAACTATTTACCTAGCCTACGCACAACAAATCTTTCAACCCCTCACGTAAGCAATTTAGAAGAGCAACCAATCCAATCAAAACTTTAATCCCTAGAATTTAAAGTCTAAAATTTTATATCTCGTCAGCGAAATTAGGCAATTCGTGGAACCGTTTTAAGGTAAAATAAATTCATAACCTAATTTCGTTTGAAACCACTTGGAATACCATTTAAGGGCTAAATTGACTCTCCTTTTTATAAGAATTTGCAAAGACGTTGGAAGGATAGACGACGTAAGTGCGCCAATGATAATGAAATCTAAAGGCCGATTCAGACCTTTCTCTATCGACTAAATGTAACGTAACGCAGTAAGTATTATTTTTATTTCCGTGAATTTCGTTTGGAGAAATGATTGATATTTGTAAAATGTTGTTAAAATAAATTATAAACCGAATTGAAGTTGTGTTATTTAAAAAATAAATATTTTTCACACTAATTTCTTATAAACAAAGCAAAGCACGTTAGAGCGTCACCCACCTGACCGTTATTCGCTATCATCAGCGGTAGAGAAATCCCAGTGGTTTTTTTTTTCGTATAGGTTTGCGTTTGACTACACACTGCCTGATGTTAAGCAGATATGCGGTCTAGGATGTAACACGCTTACCTATTTACTCGGGATTTGAAGACACCTACATTGTACTTTAGCGGGAAGACGGCAAATCGTTCCACATTCTGGCAGTTCGTATGAGAAATGTGGACTCGAAAAAGGGTGGCGCTGATTACGCGATAATCCTACAGTACTATACAAAGTTTCGCTCTGGCTACTAAAATTCATACAAAACACCGAGTGGGGTCCCACGCATCCCTCTACCCACTGCCGAATACCACTTAGGTCAGAATAGGTCATAGTATATGCTATGTTGATCTTGTTATTCATGCTCGATCTAGGATTTTCTAGCAGTTTTGTTTGCCAGCAAGCCTTTGAAAGATACTAAGCGTGAGCGTAGCGAGTTAAACATAGACACACAGGGGTCTGATTCTCTATCGGCAAAACGAAACGTAACACGTTTTTTTTATTTGCGCGAATTCCGTTTAGGGAAATATCTTTTAAAACAACGTTAAAATTAATTATACACCAAATTTAAGTAACTTAATTTCTCAAAAACAAAACTTAACTTAGAGCACGTTACTATAACGCCGTTAAACATAAATTGTTTCGTTGGGTCACCTAATTCTTTCCTCTTCCTCGCTCGTTTGGCCCGGTATAGGACCGCTCCAGTGCTGTCTCTTTCTAATTTTATGAATTCATGCAAGGTGGTTAGGTGGCCCCAGCGGCGCTGATCATGAATTCAACCCCTCAGTTAAGGATAATGTCAGTATAGCGACGTCTAGTCCAAATATATGCCTGTAAAGACTTGTGTAACCTAAAATTCAGGCGGTGAAAGTCGTAGACAAAGCTGCGAATCGGCTCTGAACACAGAACCTGAATTACTTATTTAAATCGGTGTTTATTTCTGCATTATTCATGTACCTCTGATTGCAAGCCATTCACTTAGACCTAACGTCTCCAGGGGTCTGGGATTTTAGTTCAAGTGTGATCAACTAGAATTTGTGAGGAGCGCTGAAGCGCTTTTTGATTCGGGCCACATGATTATATAATTTGTAGAAGTATTATTTATTACACATGTGAGATGTTGATCCTCAACATTTTTCATGGTGCCTAATTGTTTATCATGCGACGTGAGATAAAATATACTTGATTTCTTGTAATTCTCGTCTTAAAACGAAGGCAATGCATCTACATAGTATAATTATTGCAGTTATGCATATGCGACGCTGACTTCTTACCGAGCGTCATCATCTTGATTAGCAAAAAAAAAAAAAAGAATTAGTATCTACTTACTAGTCACTCATCATCAAGCAGGCGGTAACTGATAACAACTCGAGCATAGGCCTCCTTGATACCCCATCTGCTAAATAAACCATTCCATCACTCGTACTACAGTTCAACAATAGCAAGAATGTGAAATATTTACTTAAACACAATGTAATCAAAATATCCCAGCTCCATTAAGCCCAGGTACAGGGTAATTACCCACTTTCATCTTAACGGTCGCGAGGAAAAGCCCTGCGGGCCGTAATAGTGCTTAGATAGACAACATCTGATCTAGACAGTCTAGGCAGAGTAGGTTCACACGGCGCGTCGCCCGGGGCTCTATTTTTCAAACGTATTGGACGTATACGGAACTTTGATAGATTGTATGGAGAATCTCTGTGTTGTCTATGGAACTTTGGAATAATCCACACAAGTCACGGTCCAGGGATGGACAGTAAGTCTAGGGGCCCTGGGCTCATATTTAGGGCTCCACCCCGCTCACATAATTACTCAATAAAAATAAATAAGGAAAAAATAAGACATTAAAACATTTTATTTAAAGTATAATATATTATGCCTCTGTGTTTGTTTTCTGTTTAATTTAATACAATTATAGATTTCTTCGCATTATCGTCTATTTTTCACTTTGACTTGACTTAGCTAGGAGCCCCTGGAATCCACGGGGCCCTGGGCTAAAGGTCAACAAGCCACATGATAGATTCGGCCCTGTTACGGGCAAAATCACGATGGAGCGTCGCACCGCACCGTGTGTATAGACTAATTTATTGGGGACTTTGGCCAACAGTGGCATGTCAGTCCCATCGTAACCTGATCTACGTTATGACATAAATACTACATTGTAGTGGATATAATGCTGTGTACAACAATCCAGACGGGCAGCCACCTGGCTATTGTCTCGGCGTTAACGGCGGCAGGGTAACGTGCTAACGAGCCAGCCGTTAGCTAAAACGCCGCAGATTCGACAACTAAAGTGTTTAATGTGAAAATGAACCGAGATTGCTTGGGTATCATTTCATCATCATCATCCATAGCCTTCTTTATCCCTCTGCTGGGTATAGGCCTCTCTCTCGCACCATCTGCCTCGGTCCTTTGCCAATCGTGTCCAGGCATCATTTAGGTTTGAAAATTTGAAATTTCTCTGTAGGTACGTGTTCTGGATCTTAATTTACAACTTAAAATAGTTAAAAATGTAATATCTAAGTGTTATAGGGAAATTGAGGTGAGCCCTCAAATAAGCTGAAAGCTTGCATCTTCTATCCCGGATTGGCATAGTCCTCATGCATTATACAATCCATTCTAAAATTTCATTATACAATCCATGGTCTAAAAGTATCTAAAAGAAACATATTTTTTTTAACTTATAGAGATACTTTTATGCTGTTTGGTAAGCGAATCGAAATGCATAGATTATGTAGAGTTTTGCGAGGATTATTGCAGAAATTGGAAATATTTATATAAAGTTGTCAAGTGCGTATCTCGACACGCGTATAATATAGGCTTTCGTAGAAAGTGACGATGATAATGATCATGATAAAAATCAATTTTTATAGTGTCATTAGATGGTAAACTGCTAGAAAAACATATTTGGCTAAGAAATATGTTTTTTAAGGTCAATGACCTTTGAGCTGTGATCAAATTCAATTTTCTTTTAAAACTCCACAAGTATAACCCCACAGTGCTCAAAATAATTTTGAGAGATAGTTTTCAACATATTTATATTACCGAAGTTATAAGGGTTCCTCGTCTTACTACGGAACCCTAAAAATCTAAAAGCTTCTGGAGTAGTTTTTTATCCATTTGCCGTAGGTTTACATGGAGATGGTCAAAAAACTACTGAACAGATATCAATGAAAATATATGTGCAGTTCGGGGACCATAATGGGGCATATCGTGATCTAAACTTAATATTATAAAGAGGTAAAGTTTGTGAGGTTGTAATCTCTGGATCTACTGAACCGATTTTGAAAATTCTTTTACCAATAGCAAGCTACAGTCTTTGCGAGTGGCATAGGCTATAAAATAACTCGAAAAAACATACGTGATAGTCACAATATTTATAAAATCTGTCTTCTTTAGCCAATCGCACCCGGGCGAAGCCGGGACGGGCAGCTAGTAAACTATAAACTGATAAATAAATTTAATGTCATTATCAGATTTTTGCGTGAGTACAAATAAAAATAAAAATACTAGCTGACCCGGTGAACTTCGTTTCACGCAATATCTTTTTAAATTATATTCCATGTATTAATCTGATGTATAAACATTACTATTGCAAAGTTTCATCTCAATCCGTTCAGTAGTTTTTGCGTGAAAGAGGAACAAGACAAACATCCATACATACACACTTTCGCGTTTATAATATTAGTAGGATACCTTCATTAAAATATTTGCAAACTTATCCCATGAATTCAAGAGTTCAAACTACAATAGTATAAGTACCTAGCTATAGTAAAATTTAGTTGCACATTTATGTCACACATTTAGAGTCCGATTACCTTTAAAAGTAAATCTAGAAATACAACCTATGATTTATACAGATAACACTGTAGGTTGTCATATACGGCTGACATAAATCTGATTAGTCTTTTTAGGGTTCCGTACCCAAAGGGTAAAAACGGGACCCTATTACTAAGACTCCGCTGTCCGTCTGTCTGACTGTCACCAGGCTGTATCTCATAAACCGTTATAGCTAGAAAGCTGAAATTTTCACAGATGATGTATTTCTGTTGCCGATATACCAACAAATACTAAAAACAGAATAAATTTAACATTTAAGGGGGAGTCCCATATAACAAACCTGAATTTTTAGCCGCTTTTCGCTCTATATTAATAATGGTAACAGATAGATGCTGGAAATTTTCACAGAATGTTTAGTTGTATTTCACTTTAATAATAATTAATAAAATTAAAATTAATATTTAAGGGGGGCTCCCATATAGTACGGAACCCTCTGTGCGCGACTCCCACTCGTACTTGGCCGATAATTTATTTATATATTTATAGTTATCACAATATACTGAGAGAAAGCGAGGCGTGGGCTGGAATATTCGAGAGTTGCGGAGATCCGATTGCGAAATCTGTTTAAGGCTTTACCATAATATGGCAAGGTTTTGCAAATATGTGCATTTTTGAGCCATACTGCTTAATTTATTGATCGTTGTTCATGCTGCTGGGACACAACCAAAATTTCAATTGACAGTTATTTCAATCTGCTTAAAGTTGTTTATTTCGCTATTTGATTTTTGTAGGCGCTAAAGAAAAATCATCAATCTGTTAGAAGCCGTTTGAGAACAACAAAACACAAAGTTATTTGCTAACAACACAAGTATCAAAAATCGGCCAAGTACGAGTCGGACTCGCGCACGGAGGGTTCCGTACTGTATGGGAGCCCACCTTAAATATTTATTTTATTTTTATTTCATTATTTACTATTGAATTGAATATAAAACTAAGCATTCTGTGAAAATTTCGGCTCTTTCGTGGTTTCGCCCCGCAAGCTGTTCGGCCCACGGGGCGAATCAACGAAGCCTCCAAGCATCTACCTGTTACCATTATTAATATAGAGCGAAAACGTCTAAAATATCAGGTTTGTTGTATGGGAGCCCCCCTTAAATATTTATTTTATTCTCTTTTTAATATTAGTTGTTATAGCGGCAACAGAAACACATCATCTGTGAAAATTTCCGCTGCCTAGCTATCATGGTTCATGAGATACAGCCAGGTGACAGACAGACAGACGGACATCGAAGTCTTAGTAATAGGGTCCGTTTTTCCCTTTGGGTACGGAACCCTAAAAAATATATATTATGGCCATTTCACTGCAGCTGCCTACTTTTGCCTGGATAATAATAAAATTATTTTTCGCAAGAAATGGCAAAATCGCCTTGCATCGTGTACAAAATTCGAATATTTCGCTCGAATTGCTTACATTATTCTTGATTTTTCAAAAACGGCTCAGCCGATTTCTGTAAAATTTAAATGGGACCACCTCGGTCATACGGGTTTGTTCCGAAGTAAAAAAAGATTTATCGATTCGGTTCACAATTGGAGGAATTATCGATGAACATACACAAAAAAAATACATACAGACGAACATAGAATCTCCTACTTTTTGGAAGTCTGTTAAAAATAAACAGCCAATACATTTTTCAAATTTTTTGGGCTGGACATAGCAGTTTCTAGAGTGGGACCCTCCTATTGGTGTTTCCCTATAGTTTTGCCCATGCCTGTATCTGTAATATTTGACTACGACAGAAGTTCTCTAGGAAGTTGGTTGGCAATTTCACTTCAACCAGCACTCTATTCCATCAAGTACAGAGAGCAAAATCCAATGTAGATTTTAAACCGAAAACCAGCCGTATAACTCGAAATAGCAAAGGCAAATCCTCTGAATATACTGCACCGTGCCTTTTTACGATATCTACTCCAATACAGGTTATATCCGATACGGTAGTATTATGCTTTGCTTCCATATACAGTAGTTCCAGGGTTACTAGATAATTAAAATACCTGTTTACTAGTGTTTACAATCTAATGTACTACAGGAAGTTTCTATAGTACATTAATAAGTTTTTATAGGCCGGGTGACTAGCCCTGGTGTCAGTTTTTAAGACGCCTATTAATAACCTAGTACGCGTAATTTCCTGCCTGTGCGTTATGAAGCGGCCATATGGCAGTAGTGCTCACTGCGATGCAAATGGACCAGGATTTGCAAACCAATGGGCTTTTGCACAGTGGAAAACGGTTTGGAAAAGCACACATTTTAACACGACCAAAAATCTATTATATCTCAACACAAACTTCGTACTCGTATTCGTACGAGAGTCCGTATTCGTCTGACAACCCTGCCGTCCGGATTAAATCCACGCAGCGGGGATCCCCCGAGCTCCGTGCAATAGTCGTTCTAATCTTGATAGCGAATGAAGATGTGCATGCCCCGTGCAGGCTGACCTATAAAACGCATAACAATATCGTGGCGGGTTTATAAGCTCTGACTTGAGCTGGTTCGCCGCTGATACTGGTTATTTTAAATGCTTGTATTGCATGTAGGTATGTTTCAAAGATTTCAGTGGAAATCCACGTTCGTGATACTTTGAATGGTATATAATTTTTAAAGATTTGTTTTTAATTTGATTTGTTGTTAAAGGATTGCTTTTGACCATAATTTGCCTTGTTAAGGCTATAGATACTCGTAGGTAGAGAGTTTGATCTGAAAGTGTATTTAGGTTTGTTTGTTACTCTTTCACGTAGCATCGGATCAACTTGAGTTTTTGCATGGATGGATGGATATATTTAAACATCTGAGAATTTATAGGCTTTTTAGATTTTTTTTATTTAAAGGATCCTGAGGGAAGCGCGGGTAAAGTTAGTATCATATAAAATGAACAAACGGGTAACTGAGATAGCCGACGTCCGTGTGCCATCTTAGACGACATTCCAACCCAGTTATGGAAAGATACGCTGATATACTTATTACTCATTGGGAACCTACGCACGTTCCCAATTCCCTCGTACTATCAGTTTTTACCGACAGCCTGAAACTACGACGTATTTCTTCGCGTTTGTTTCTCAATTACGCATTTAGCTGAGAAACCAGCGCGTACGATGATCGACGATACCGGAGCCGGAGTTATCTCGCGGCCGTTACCACCCCCCGGGGAAATTACGCGCCGCTCGCTGGCAACACTGGGACGTAATGCGGCAGCCGACTGGCTTGGAGTTTGACCAGATATTGGGCATAAATATAGAAGATAATAAATATTTTTTTCGCAAAAATGGCACCACCGACTTCCACCGTGTGTACAGAAATAAAATAGTTTGCACAAATCGATGTGACATCCATGTAGAGCTCACAGCTCAGCTGATTTCGATAAAATTTAAATGGGACCACCTCAGGACCTCAGCGCCTTTCGAACTAAAAAAGTTTTTTAATCGGTTCATAATAGGCGAAAATATAGAAAAACATACACAAAAAAATCGGCCAAGTGCGAGGTAGGTGGGAGCCCTTAAATATTTATTTTATTCTGCGTTTAGTATTTGTTATTATAGTGTCAACAAATATACACCATCTCTGAAATCTGTGAAAATGTTTGCAGTCTGGCTATCACGGTTCATGAGATACAGCCTGGTACAGACAGACAGACGGACATCGGAGTCTTAGTAATAGGGTCCCGTTTTTACCCTTTGGGTACAGAACCCTAAAAACATACAGACTAACATAGTATCTTCGACTTTTTGGAAGTAATATAAAGCATCAGCTGGACGATAATTTAAAATAGTATCCGGGCCTAGAGCGAATTAGCAATTGGGTTAGAGCGAGGTTTATATTCAATTTTAATAAGTAAGCTCGCATTGTTTGGGTGGCTAGCCCTGGTGTCGGTGTTTTAAGCCGCCCGAAGGCCTCTAACATGGCTAGACGGTTAGAACGACCGGGTCCTACAATTTAACGTGGCATCCGAGCCACGATAGCGCGCAGTTGGAAATGCCACCCGCGGTCATCCATTCGAAGACAGACCGTTTAAATAAATAATTTAGTTTAGTAATTCAATTTTAATGATTTGTTTTTAGTAATTCGTACAGGCAGATCGGCTCGCCGTGTTGGTGGTAATCCCGACATTAAAAGCCGGGTCACACAGAGGCGGGAGCCGCGAGAAAGCGATCTGATAGCGGTGCAGTACAAAGGATCGCGCCCGCTTTTTATGTGTCAGGTTGCATACAAATTCGAATATTACAAAAAGTTCCCGTCCCGGCTCGCGATCGCTCCCGCCTCTGTGTGACCCGGCCTTAACACGGGTTGTTAAGGGCGGGTCATCCTCATTGTTCTATTCATAAGTGAATAACAAGCACAAATAATGGCGTTTAGGTTGAACCTTTAGGTATTCCCGCTATGCAAAAGCCTATTGGTTTGCGAATCCCGGTCCATTTGCATCGATAACTCTGGCTGGTCAATGGAGGGTGCATTCGCAGAGAGCATTACTGCTATATGGTAGCTTCATAACGCACAGGCAGGAAATTACGCGTACTAGGTTATACAGAACGTTGGTTGTATGATCATTGTATTTGTGGAACTAAAGTCTACGTTTACGTTACGAGTTTTATATGGGTGGTTTCACATAATTATGTGGAACAGACTTACAGGTATCCTAATGGTAAGAGTTCATAGCTAATGTACAATTTGGAACACCTGAGGCGTTACCAGTGCGTACAGTACAGTACATTTTTGTTAAAGCGTTACTACCGGAGTTTCCATTTAAGATTTTTGTTGGATTTTTACGGAAAAAAAATCCTAAATATGTATCATATTTCAAAAAATCCTAGGGAGGGTCCCAGCGTAGAGCCTGCCTTCACCAAAAATACCTGATAAACGCGTCTTACAGACGATGATGATTATTTATGCTTTTTACATTCCAATGCAATCGAGTTAAAAACCGGCTCTTTTTTGGGAGTGGATTGAAAAAAGCTCAAATTTTTAGTTGGGATTTTCACAGCAACGACCTCCTTTTGCCTTGTAGCCGTTCAATACAACCTCGCACAGTGATACCTGATAGACGCACAAACCGGTGTTGCAATATTTGAGCTGCAATACCTATCGAGGCTTCGCGGAGTGCAACCACGTCACGATTGGATGAGCCTTTGGGGTTTATGTGGAGTTATTGCCTTTGGCGATGAGCTTTGTAGCTGTTTATTATTATTGTCGCTTTGAAGCCTACGTTTATGAGTCGGTTAAAATGATAATGGCACATCGTAGATCAGTACTGTGGCAATTTAGGCTCCCAGGGAGCGACATAGAAACAGACAGACAAAGAATATATGTGTATATCACATAGAAAGTATCTGAGGGTAATAGGCATGTTTACTGGGTACAAAAATCATAATTATAATTAGTCCTTTAGTTGGATTGATTAAAAAAATTAGACATGTATTTTTTCTTTTGTCAATCAAACAATTAATGACAAAGATAAACCTTGTCAAATTTGAGAGTGGGGGCTCGCGATGTCACTAGCCGGTACCGGTACATATTTTGTAGTAGGTTAGTGACGTCAAAGCGGGACTTAAACGGGCTATATCTTCATCATTTTTGTTAAATGCCTACGTAAGAAAAAGATACGTATCTAATATTTTCTGATAATCTATTTGATAGACTACTTTTAATACTATTTATAAACAAGCCTATTAAGAGCCTGTGAAGTCTCACTTTATGATTCTTACTAACTCTTAGTTTGTACGGGTCTGGCCCTGTCAGTACCAAAGTGTCTAAAACGTCCAAAGGCCTCTGACAGGGCTAAATGGTGAACACACTGAGATCTACTCTTCCGTCATACGAGCTACCTCAACGAATATTCAATTCTTGTTTTCTGGTCTACAATATCGTCCCACTCTTGATTGCGCTAAGTATTACCATCTAACGTAGATAATTCGTAAGGTGTTCAATATATTGGACTGTGTAATTTTTTTTAAACGTCTATTCATATTAATTATTTGCGCCAAAAATGTCATAACCTACTTCAATCGTGTTTTCATTGTAAAAAATATGGTGAATATGGTGAAGTACATATTACCTACCAAACAGAAAAAAAGAATCATTAAAATCGGTTCATAATTGGAGGAGTCATCGTGTAACATACCTACATACAAAAAAATCAGTCGAATTGAGAATATCCTTTTTAGAAATCAAAGTCAAAGTATTTATTTGCATGATAGTGGGTATACAAAAGATCTTAAAAATTATACAAACATATATCCATCCACTAACAACCATGATAGGTGTGCAAAATTCAATAATTGAAAATTAAAATACATTTCAAATTGTCATTGTGAAAAGTTATATTAAATAATTACTAAATATTGTTATTATCTATAAATTAATGTTTACAGCCTCTATTATATGTATGAAAGCGACACGCTGTTTTTTCGGTTCAAAAACCTCAATATTTCAATAGCCGATCAAACACCACTCCAGCACGTCAGTTATATCAACACAACCTGCCCGATCTCACCTAATCCGACCAATCAAAACTTTAATACAGAGCGTGAGCGCTCATCCCCCAGCTCCGCGGGATCAGCGCTCGGTCCGCGTAGGCGCGCATTCGGCCCGTATTCAAAGAAAAGCCATTCCATCGGGGTGCCGATAAAATAAGCGTAAAAACATACGTCCCTTTCACAGCTCGCCCAATTCCTGGGCTTAGCGCGAGCGGGGCCTAAAGCGCGGACACGGCTGAGCGGGCAGTGCGACTGCGGAATAGCTGAAAGTAGAGGTAGAAAATGATCTAAATAAAATTATGTGTTGCTAAAAACAGATTTATTGCAATAAATAGAACTACGAACTTTCTCGATTAAATAGAAGGCTTAAAATCGGCTCATTCGCTTATGAGCTACGATGCAAAGACAGATAGATATTCATTTCATGACACATGTCAAACTAATAGACTCTTTTCTCGCCGAGAATTTAACACGAAAATCCATTATTTTTAATCAATTCGCTATAGTCAGGTACGATATGTTTACTAAAACGCGACTGCACAATGCATAATATCTATAAAATAAATCCACTATAACCTAAAAATTTTTAGTTGCATTAAAGGAACCCTTTGAAATTATAGATCCTATGTGTCTGAAAATAAAATATTATCCCTTTTTAGGGTTCCGTACCTCAAAAGGAAAAAACGGAACCCTTATAGGATCACTTTGTTGTCCGTCTGTCCGTCCGTCCGTCTGTCAAGACCCTTTTTCTCAGGAACGCGTGGAGGTATGAAGCTGAAATTTATATCAATTACTCAGGTCTACTGTCCCTTGAAGCTGTGAAAAAATCAAACTTCTAAGCCAACGCAATCAAAAGATACAGCCGTTTATGCCGCAAATTTTGAAACTCGCAAGTACTCGCAAGGGAATCAAAACCTAAAGGGTACTTCCAGTCGACCTAGAATCTTGAAATTTGGCATGAAGCAACGTTTTATAGCACACATAAAGGAAAAATTCCGAAAACCTTAAATTTTTAGTTACATTACAAAATATATATTTTTTAATAAATATAAACTTATTACTTTTTTTGTCGTAATGAACGAACTTTGTAAACCTTGCAGGTTTGTACGGAACCCTCGGTGCGCGAGTCCGACTCGCACTTGGCCGGTTTTTTTTTCTCTGATATTTAATTGTAGCTTTGCAATCAGACATCACAATTCGAATCCGTTTCAAGGACCTTATCTTCCTTATCTCATCGTCACACTAACTGCACTCTAAAAATTCCAGGCTCTTCATTTTGCATTCGCACTAATCGCTCATGTGTGTCTGTACCAACAAACTCAGTCGGGTTCGACATCCTTATTTCGCAGAGATTTATTAATCTTTTGTGCACTAGTGTATGGGTGTGACAAGTTGTGGAAAATATATATTATTGAGACAATAATAGTGGCGATCTCGTGTCTATAGATACGATTTAACGAAGAGTCATTATGATATTGACATACAGTGCGACATAAAACACTTGAAAATAAATGAGGTCGCCACCATCGCTTTGTTAGAATATTTTGCATTATTTTTTCATAATGTTACTGTTTTTCTGTTCACAATTCACAAAATAAAACAAAACGAGAAAAATGCTAGTATATTAGCAATGATTGACAGCTCAGATTGTGGTTCCAGCAAAAGTGATAATTTAGTTCCCGAATAATTCATTTCATCTCTTTTGTGTCGCAGTGTACTCGTAAAATTATGCTGCGAGTACTTCAAGCTTCAAGCGCCATCTTGAAAAAACATTTTGGCTTTAAATCGTAAACGGTAAGTTTTACAAAAAAGTTTACTGGAAACGAGAGATGCGATTTCATTCTCTACAATAATGGTTTCCATGACTTATGCCCTAAAGCGCAGTTTCCGACATATCGGCTAAAACGTTTTTTTCAAGATGGCGCTTGAAGTTCCATCTGGATCTCTCAGCATTTTGTGATTTTATGCTCAGTAAGTGATCCTACACCTTTTAAAAAAAAATTGTATTGGAAATTTAGTGCAAAGTTGACCAAATACAACGTCTATTTTTAGTGTAGTAAATTTTGAAGATTAAATAAAATCTAAGATCGTAATTAAAGTCCGTCAGTGTGAGAATACAAAGAGTAGGTCACATTGTAGGGTGCCAAGGCCAGTGGGGCAGCTCGAGAGCCTTATAACGACCCACCCTTGTTAGCTTAACGACTTCTCCGCGCTCGAGGACCTGGGATCCCTGCTGGACCGCAGCGGGTCGGAGCGGGCAACGTAACTCAAGATGTTCGCTAATCACTACATATAAACGTAAGATGTATGTACGACTGCCTCGGTGGCTCAGTGGTTAGTGAACCTGACTTCTGGGTCAAAGAGGCGTGGGTTCGATCCCCACACGGACAAACATTTGTGTGATGAACATATGTCCCCTAATATTTATTTATTTATTTATTGGATATGATAAAGGCGGTACTAAAACTCAGACATAGGTGCGCATCAATGTCTAGACCAGCGTTTCTTAACCTGTGGTCCGCGGACCGCTGGGGGTCCGCGAGTATGTGTATGAGGGGTCCATCGTCTTACCTATAAATATTTGAATTAGTATATAAATGGCAGCAAGTCTCGCAATCAATACCTTGCGCCCCTGTACCGCCCGCGCACACTTAAGATTTGTGAGTGTGAACGGAATTAGTCAAGAGCGAGTCGATTTAAGGGCTTATGAAGATTCAGTTAAGCAGTTGCAAGGTCTACTTTTCGGAGAACTACTAGTATTAAGGGAGTTCTTGAAATTATGCATAATTTTTTAGGGTTCCGCAAACTGAAATAGCATGCCGCACGCGGTGCAGTCATCAATCTCTAAAATTATGCTGCCCTTCTTAGCATAAACACAGTATGTTCATTGCATCGTGATCTGAAAATGCAACCTTCTGACTCCGGGAAGGTTTGAGTTTTCAGATAACGTCGCAATAAACATTCTCCGTCTTACCACAAAAGTTTTACGCACGCTTTAGACATTGTTTAGCAGTACAAATGGCAGGTTAAACAGTGTTTAAAGCGTGTCTAAAACTTTTGTGGTAGAGCGGACTGTAAATGCTAAGGAGGGCAATATGAAATACGCAACGTCGCAATACTGGGATTTGCTAGGTTAATAATCATTTTTCGCATAAAATGGCAAAACCGCCTTCCATCGTGTACAAAGTTCGAAAATTTCGCTCGAATTCTTTACATTATTGCTGAATTTTAATAAACAGCTCAGCCGATTTCTTTAAAATTTAAATGGGATCACCTCGGAAGTATACTCTTTTGAACTAAAAAAGAATTTTTCGATTCGGTTCACAATTGGCGAAATTATCGATGAACATACACAAAAAAATACATACAGACAAACATAGAACCTCCTCCTTTTTGGAAGTCGGTTAAAAATTAAGTAGCCTGAAGGTCTCTATCATTTCAAATGAAGATGTTATAAAAACAATGACTCAAGCCTCCATGCTTTTAATAGTCCAAACAAAGGCCGCAGCAGGACGACGCTATTTATCACAGTTGGTATAGAACAGCGTAAGTAATTGTAATTGAATTTCAGTAAAGTGACATCAACTTCTTAATGGGTTGATGGCACGGACAATACAATCGGCAGATATGACTTAGTGCATTCGTTTCTTGATGTCGCTATTACCGACGAAACGGATGAGGTTTACAAGTCGACGCCTATTTTTTTTTCAGTATTACCACGCATAACTTTTTACGGAATATTACGATTTCAATAATTCTTTTTTGTTAGGAAGGTCATACTTCAAAGATGGTCCGGTTTAAATGTTTTTGAAATCGGCTGAGCCATTTTTGTTAAATCAACAATATTATGAAAAATTACATCATCGATCCGTACGAACTTTTCGAATTCTGTATACGGTTGAAGCAGGTTATGCTTATGCCATTTTTGCGAAAAATAATTTTATTCATGATCTTTTCTATTTAATCCGGTGGGCCTAGGACTGCAAAAATATCATTTTAAACCATCGAATGGTATTAACAATAAGCCATAGCCAAACCATGCTAGCCTGCTGAGAAAATCGTTGACAAAACTCAGAATCAATCTTAAGTACAGATTGATCGAAATCGATCGAGTGTTCAGATCCTGTTACCGTGGGTACTAATGAGTTGTTTGGAATTTTACATCAAAGACTTTTCGATTAAGGAAAATATCGTGGTTGCCATACGATGCCTACCAAAATTCACAACTGGACCAGCTAGTCGAATATGGCATAAAACGCCCAAAAGAGTATTTTTTCTGCTTGCGCAGTCTACTAACTTTACTATCTTTGGACAAATGGCATGACGCATAGGTCACGGCCAGCCGGACTTTAGTGTCCACTGCCTCTGTGTAGCCGAATGTAGTGTACCTAATTAAATATTTTGACATAATGATTAAATCTTAAAATTATGATCATTTTCAAATTCAGCAAAAACTCTGATACAAAATCTTTGTTACAAAATTGTTATTGATTTATTTTGGTAATTTATTTTTCCTTTTACTTCTACTATTCTAGCGAATATTAAAATTCCCGACATGACCAAAAAGAACTTCCATAAACCGTATTTTATAAAACTTGAAATTATGTCCCTGGTGTCTATCTATATATTCGAAATATGTAAATTTGTCAAAAAGTACCCTGACTATTTTAACAAAGCGTCTGATAAATCGCTCATAATTAGATCACAATACAGATATAAACTCGTGGGATCAAAGTCCAACTTCGCAATGCATAGTTCCAGTCCGCATTCTATGGCTATAAAAATATTTAATAAACTGCCAAATAATCTAAAAGATATCGAAAAGGAAAACTGTTTTATAAAACAACTAAAAAATATTCTATTATCCAAATGTACACATTAGACGATTTTTTAAAGATAATCTAGAAAACATAATAATAAATCGTTCCAATACGAATCATACGAATAATAAAATTGCCATACCCTTATCAGGGTCATAAGTATAACTATGCAAAACATGTTAATTAAGTAACCGCATGTAAATTTCATATGTTGCAATAAATGATTTGACTTTGACTTTAACTACTTTGATTTAAAGGTAGGTACTGTACTGGCCTTTAACACACTGCTGAACACATCCATATCCATGAAGGGTCCATTTCCATTACGCAAGCCCAGTGCGGTTGAGTTTGATTGATTTTATACCTGGGGGTACGGCAGTGCTCCCGCCAAATCGGGCAGCAAAGCCGTACCACGCTTTTTTCGATATTATACACATTTTACGTAATTATCGTATGCACTCTCTACTCCGCTATTTTTCTTAAGATTGAAATAATCGTACATTTACGACAATTGTATGAAGGGTCCACTGCAATAATGATGAATGTCCAAAAATATTTAAATATGATTTAAATCTTAACGAGTAATGCCATTCGGTCACTTGAAAGTATATTATGTATTTTCCAAACAAATAATACTATGATACCTATAATTTAACTTTATTAAAAACCATTTTATTATCTTCAGGTCTGAGTTTTTTTACACCGTTTATAAATTTAAAACCCCAATTATCTAAAAACAAACGACAAAAGACATTCATAATTATTGCAGTGGACCCTTCATATGTATTGACGAGGGAACGCTAATAGAGATAGGTACTTGGTAATTGGTATTCATGTGAGATGTACGCTCGAAATTGTATCGAATGTGCGTGAGATCAATCCCCGAAATCCGAATAACCAACTCCTTTTGGTACTCTATCGTAAATAGGGTTGTCATACTTACTAATAATATAATTTATAGCAACTATTATATAATTCATACAGATTGTAAACGAAATTGTGTGCACTGCTGAGCAGTGGCAGGCTTTACAATGTTTTACATCATCGTTTGAAGTTATCAGTAAAAAAATAACTTTAAATAGTTTAGGCACAGTACTGTACCAGCCTTTTTAATAGTCCACTGCAGGACGTAGGCCTACCCACGAAGGGTGAATGGGCCATATCCACCACACTGACCCAGTGCGGGTTGGTGGATTCACAAACGCCATCGAATTTCTTCTACGGACGTATGCAGGTTGCCTCACGATGTTTTCCTTCACCGAAAAGCCAGTGGTGTGAAATTCCGTACATAAATTCTGAAGAACTCATTGTTACGGGACCGGGATTTGAACCCACGACCTCACGATTGTAAGGCCGGTATCATTACCACTAGACCACCACGGCTTTAGGTTTAGGCACGGTAATGATTAATTAGATATCATTACGGTGGTTTAAGAGTAGGAAAATAATTTGGGAGGCTAGGTCATAGAGAGGTCGAAATTTTTAGTAAGTACTAGATTTTGCCCGCGGCTTCGCCCGCATGATATTTCGAGGCCCTACCTTACAACCTTAATAAAGGAGGTGGAGAATATAAAAGCAAAAAAAATCTATTTGACATTTGTTTGATTTGACAGTACTTTTTTGACATTTCTTGGAGCGCACGCTAGAATAGCTCGCAGATGGCAAAATTTTTCCTACTTATTGAACACTTATTGTTATAATATGGAACATTTACGCAATACTTATCATTATAATTTATAGCCTATGTGTTATTCTGATGTATAAGCTATATAACTGCAAAGTTTAATTTAATCCGTTCAGTAGTTTTTGCGTGAAAGAGTAACAAACATCCATACATCCATCCATCCATCCTTACAAACTTTCACGTTTATAATATTACTAGGATATTTTTTATCTCAAAGTGATTCCGTCTTAGGAGGCAGCCTTCCAAAGAAGCATTTTGGAAAGGCGTCAATGACCATTCATCCGGGCAGGTTGTGTACGTAACGTCGAGCGAGATTTAGGAAAAAATTGTGAATTATTTAATGTAAATATCTAAGTCGAGTTTATCTTTTGGTCATTTATTTACTAGTTTCACTATGTTTGCTCGAAGTTAACTATGTAAAAAGCTGCCAGTCTGCCAGCCCTGATCTAGTATCTTATTAGCATTCGTAAGCTGTCGATGCTCGCCGGCGGTTAATGACGGGAATCCGCCGATTTCGCCGAATCTCCCCTATTTGCGCTGAATGGCATGATCTAATTCAATTGGCTTGTTGGTTTTGTATGCGTCTAGCCGGAATCGGCGGGATGATCCATTTTCGATGCTTAATAGAGCCGATTTCTGAAGTTAATTACCTAAACTTGACTCATCTAAAGCTGCGTTTCCATTAGGAGAAAAATAAGAAAATTCAAATCGGCAGGTGGCAGACCCTGGTGTCAATGATTTTAAGCTATCCGAATGCCTCTTTGATGGCTTATGTGTCATCCAACCTATGGTGGCGCTTAGCACTCCTAACATGGCAAAGGGATAAAATCATTTTATCCACTTCTGATGTCAGTTATCAATGTCAATTCATACTTTATTACCACTCCGAGAGGATAAATTGGTGGAAAGAAAAGTGGTCCCTTTGTCATTCTAGCCATGCTAGTTGCAGGGGTGCAGTTTTAAACAGGTACCACCCCACGATCACCCATCCAAAGATTGACCGTATCGAACGTTGCTTAACTTTGGTGATCGCTAGACACATCGTCTGATGATAAAGTCACGAGGTGAACAGTTTCTACAACGGTTACTGGATTCTCCCTTTTTAAGTTTGGAATAATTTCATTACTGACGAGAGATCTGATGGCTTTAGGAAACAAACGATTAATTTTACACTACATAATATAAGTAAGTTCGTTTAGCCATGTCGAAGGCCTTCAGGCGGCCTAAAAACTCTGACACCAGGGCTAGCCACCCGGCCTATACGAACTTACTTTAGTAGGTTCATATTGGCCAGATGGCTAGTACAAAACAATAATTTTACACTACGTAGAAGCAAAATAAAAGTTGAACTAACAACTTACCTACTTTTTTACACCCCTATTTGTTATTTTCTTAGCGAGAGAGTACGAGCTTATTTGTAGCTGACACAAACCAGCGATAGTTCAAGCTATTCTCAGTATTTCTCGATCCTCCATTCTGATGTATTATTTACCTGAAACAAGAAGCACATTCGTTAACTTCACGAATAGACAACTACAAATTGAACATTTCTCACGTTTATGTTTTGTGTATCCGTGT
The DNA here is from genome assembly GCA_964007245.1 of Hypomecis atomaria. Classification (NCBI taxonomy): domain Eukaryota; kingdom Metazoa; phylum Arthropoda; class Insecta; order Lepidoptera; family Geometridae; genus Hypomecis; species Hypomecis atomaria. The sequence goes on from OZ023305.1 coordinate 14,420,217, forward strand.
ATTATAGCACGAGAAAGATAAAACTTTTTATAGCTCGAGATATACTCGTAAAGCAAACACAATTATTTATTCAGAAAAGAGAACATCTAAGTTATTGGTGACTGTAGCTGACAAACTGGGTGTTTCGAAACCGTGTCTTATTTTTTTAATAAAAATTTAATTATTTTATTTCGTACTTAACAGTAGGTACAGTTGTACACAGTGTCTTGGATGTTAGTTCCTTATATTTAGAAAAAAATCGCTATCGTTGCAATGGTTATATAGTCATGTCAAAGGTATGGTATGAGTGACTATAAATTCGTTTACGCCGGGAGATTACGTAGATTAGGACAACAATATCCTTAGCATTCTGCGAGATTGAATCGACACTAAAATCTTTGGACGAATCAAAGTTACCCTCAAAGGATACACAAGTTGCAAGGATATATAAAATGGATGCAAGCTGCTTTTAACCGTATCTCTTGGGAAGAATATGACGTTCAGTAGTAGACACTCAAAAGCAATATTCTCAACACTAGTGTACGAGGGTCATTCAATAAATAAAAAGTAAACGAAAATTTTGGAAAAGTGGCAATTTATTTTTCAACATAGTCTCCTTTTAGTTCGATAGACTTGGCCCAGCGATGTTCCAACTTTTTTAACCCGTCCGAAAAATATTTTTTGTCAAACTCTGCAAAATAAGCCTCCGTGGCGGCGATGACCTCCTCATTTGATCCATATCTATTCCCGGCGAGAGATTTTTTCAGATTAGGAAACAGAAAGAAGTCACAAGGGTCCAAATCTGGAGAATACGGTGGATGGGGCAGCAATTCGTAGCGTAATTCGACCAATTTGGCCATGGAACCGGAGACGTGTGAACCGGTGCGTTGTCGTGGTGAAACAGCACTTTTTTATTCGCCAGACGGGGTCGTTTTTTCTTTAATTCGGCGTCGAATCGGCCCAATAAATCGGCATACTAAAGCCCTGTGGTTGTTTTACCCTTCTCGAGGTAATCGATGTACATCACACCTTGTGAATCGCAGAAAACGGTGGCCATGACTTTTCCTGCCGATTTTACAGTTTTCGCCTTCTTTGGAGCACGTTCCCCGGTCTGGATCCATTGTTTTGATTGCTCCTTGGTCTCTGGTGTGTGTGGATCCAGGTTTCATCGACGGTCACAAAACGACGCAACAACTCTGCTGGATTCCGCTTAAACAGCGCCAAACACGTCTCCGATGTGGTCTCACGGTTGCACTTGTTTTCCGGTGTGAGTAAACGCGGCACTCATCGCGCCTTCAGCTTTCTCATGCCGAGTTCCTCGTCAAGAATATGATGCACTGTTCCTTCTGAAATGCCTACAGTCTCAGCTAGCTCCCGAACCTTCAATCGGCGATCTGCCAATACGAGATCATGGATTTTTTTAATGTTTTCCTCCGTAGCAGCTGTTTTCGGTGCACCTGGACGTGGTTCATCAAAAACCGACGTACGGCCACGTGCAAACTCGTTGAACCAATTCTTGACGGTGGCCATCGATGGAGAAGAGTCACCGTACACAGCATCCAAGCGCTCTTTGATTTCGATGCGCGTTTTCCCTTCCAAAAATAGGAATCGAATCACCGAATGATATTGCTCTTTTTCCATTTTTGTAAAACCGATCGATACGTTCGCTTCCATAAGTTGTCAAATTAAAACAAATGAAGGGATTGAAATGAAAATTTGAAAAAAGATTAAAAAAGAATGTGCTACTGTAGTAAAACTCTTTTGAAACTACAGCGCCCTCTGGCGATGAGGCTAGGTACTTATTGAATGCACCTCGTAGTTGAAATTATTTTGACGATATTCCACCAGTGAAACAGAATAGTGTGAATAAATCTTATTAGTCATGACAACGAAACTTTATTTAAATAAAAAAAAAACAAGTAAAGCCACTCAACTTCATATAGCTTCCCTTCAATATAAAATTGATGAAAACCCCCACAGGGAGGTTTTATTCGTTCGTTTTCGAATTCATTTGTGCGGCTCAATATCGGCTCGATTGGTGATATCACCACGTACCGTTGTTCAGATGTAGAGCGTGTGTGTTTGACCGAATTTTTGATTCCTACTATTTGTATTTGATATTGGAGGTTTATTGTGATTGTGCAACCTAGATCCGTTCTAAATTGGAACTGTATAATAGACACATAACATTGCACTACAGGTCGCGGCATATAAGTCTAGCGCAGAGCGAAGTGGAGGGGATGGCTGCGCGTGAGTTTACTATGGCGGTCAACATGCGCAGCCATCCCCTCCACAGTACCCTCAGCGCTAGACTTACGTGCCGCTACTTGTACTCGTACGAACAGGCAGATTTCTAAAGTGTAGGAACTACCAGGAATCCTGTCATGGCAAATAGACAAACTGTCTTTCGACCAATTTATCACCTCGAAGGGAAAACAAAGTATGGATTGAAATTGACAACTTTACTGATCATTGGAAAACTGAAAAGTGGATCATTATTATCAGCCTTTATCGACCCACTGCTAGGTATAGGCCTCCTCTCCCTTGTGCCAGTTTTTCCTGTCTTGGGCTAATCTCATCCACGCATATACCGTGATTGATCTGATGTTAAAACAGGATGAAATGGTTTTATCCCTTTGCGATGCTAGGATTCCGAGGACCAATTCAAAACAAACAATCGACTGCCTCGGTGGCTCAGTGGTTAGTGACCCTAACTTCTGGGTCAAAGAGACGTGGGATCGATCCCCACCCAGGGCAAGTATTTATGTGATGAACATAGGTGCTTGCTCTGTGTCTGGGTGTTAGTTAGTTACCATCTATATAAGTATGTATTTAAAAATATGTAGTATATGTAAGTATATCAGCCTCTGGCAGCCATACGAGTATTACAAGCTTTGCTTAGTTTGGGGTCAGAGACCGTGTGTAAGATGTTCCCAAATATTTATTTATTTATTTAATTTATTATTATTAATCATAGTGTGATGTAATCCCCAGCTTATAGAGGTACATAAACATTCAAAGCCTCATTTTACGCGTCACCTAAACATAATCTTATACTATAGAAGTATAGACGTAACAACATACATACGCCCGGAAAACAGCACCCGTTCTTGACCAGCAAATTAAAATTTTTCAAGTAAGTATAATAAATACAAAACGTTGTTGCAAAGCGTTTGTTGACTTATCAATTATGTGTGTAAGCGAATCGGGAAACAACCTGAGGTCCTATGCAAACAAAACGTTCGATAACAGCTAAAATCTAACGCGCCGACTCAGGGACCTTCCCGTTCGTTTGCCTTCTTTGCTGTTTATAACGCTTTTTGCAACATTAAATATCTCTTTTTAACCTACTTCCAAAAAGGAGGAGATTCTACTCGTATGTTCGTGTGTATGTTTTTTTTGTGTATGTACATCGATAATTTCGCCAATTGTGAACCGAATCGAAAAATTCTTTTTTAGTTCGAAAGTGTATACTCCCGTGGTGGTCCCACTAAAATTTTACAGAAATCGGCTGAGCCGTTTTCGATAAACCAACAATGATGTAAACTATTCGAGCGAAATATTAGAATTTTGTACACGATGGAAGGCGGTTTGCCATTTTTTTGCGAAAAAATAATTATTATTTATAGTTGATTGAATCAGGCGGTACTTTGCGGAAATTCATCTTCAAATCTTTGTTTTGAATAAATATTTAGTGTATTTCCGCTATGTTGTTGTGGGCAAATAAGTTTAGGGCACTATTCAATACATTAATTAATCATTTAAACATATCAATCTGGTTTTTAAAAAAAGACGGACACAAATAATAATAGTCATAGTCATATTTATTGATAGAAGAAGAAGAATATTTATTGATAAAATTATTTTATAAGTCAACATTACGTAGGTAAATAATTCTATGAGTTAAGTACAATATTTGTAAATAAGAAAAACAGTATTCATAAAATAAAAATTGATCAAATAACTATGTCAATCATATAAAAATAATCATTTTAATATTACAATAATTATATATTTAAAAACATAATTGTACAAAATACAGAAAATAATAATAAATTTCACTACACTCTATTTATAAATACATATACTCGAATACATATATCCGTTAAAAACTAAACAAAGAAATATTACAACAATTTAAAAAAAAATGACAAAATAGTGAAAACACTTCATTACTAAATAACACCCTTATTCTCACTACACAACTTTTATTCAACCCCATTTTATAGGTCGAATCAAATAACTTGGCGGATGTGATGTTAGTAACAAGCTGCAGAGATAACCCAATCCTCGTAAGGGAGAATCAGTCAGGATTCATAGGATCGGGTTATCCGCAGCTTGTTACGTCACAGCCGCCAAATTGTGTGATTCGGTCTATACTCAGTGATGTTGAGAGATTGCGAATGTTGTAGACGCTGGTGTATCTTTAATAACACATCCTACATGACATTCAGTAGACACGCCACTCTACAGATAGCGCGCGAGTTGAATGCAGTCGGGGTCTGAGGTAAAGCAAAGAATATATAATAATACTACGTATAGAACGGCCACTCGTTACCCCCCACCCGTTTGAGTCTTCCTCACTTCCACCCCGCGCTACGTACCGCATTGTGTACTCTGCGCGCGGGCTGCACTGGCCGGTGGATTTTCTAATAAAAACTACCTAGACTGTGACAATAGGGAACACTTGTACTGTGTATGGTTGAATATCAATGATACGTAACAAAACAAGAAATTTTAATGTTTCCCTAAGGATAAATAATAGGAACTTATTTTACATTATTTGGTAACTTCCTCTTGATATTATCTTACAAAAGAAGTAGATCGGTTACTTTTTGTTAAAATGCTTCCAAATTAAGTAATTGTTATACTTTTTAAGCACTAGATTAATATTTATTTTTGCAAATTAAGTACGCAACTGTCTCACTCACGCGGCATGTCGCCACGTTGTGGTGATCGCTGACAGCCATAGACGTTCCGCACACAAATGCGCGTGTAGCGACCGTGCGTAAGTGTGTTGTCTGTGAGTAAGTACTGTGTAGGTGAGCGTAAGACAGCAGATTTTGTATGAAAAATCGCGGAGTGTCCGGGCTGTGGGTAAAGGGCGGGAGCATCTCCCCCCGCTATCCGCACGCCCCACCTCACGCGCCTGGGCGGGTTGGGCGTGCGGATAGCGGGGGGAGACATTCGCATTCCTAAGCTCTGCATTCAACTCGCGCGCCGACAGTAAGTGAAATGTAAAGACAGGTTACCTGCCCGACTACTACTCAAATAACATAAAGCAAAATGTAGCTTTCGCATGAAAGTGTTCTTTCTTAGCACTGAAGATAGTGACTGTAGCTGTCGATTTAGCAGTGAACTTATCCTGGTAATATATTGGACACGATTTTGAAATAAGTAATGTTGTTATATGAAAGTTATATTGTAATAAATTTTTCACTATGTAATAATTATTTTACGCTAAAAATGGCAAAACCGCCTTCCATCGTGTACAAAATTCGAGTATTTCGCTCGAATTGTTTACATTATTGTTGATTTATCAAAAAAGGCTCAGCCGATTTCTGTAAAATTTTAATGGAACCTCGGGAGAATACCCTTTCGAACTAAAAAATAATTTTTCGATTCGGTTCACAATTGGCGAAATTATCGATGAACATACACAAAAAAAATACATACACACGAACATAGAACCTCCTCCTTTTTGGAAGTCGGTTAAAAAATGATGATTTTTGTATTACATTTATGTAATATTTTTATGACGTGTAAATTGACATTTTATTAATAAATTACTTATGACTCATTATACTGTGCGCCTCGAACCACGCGGATGCAAAAGTCCACCACACCAACCATATATCAAAGCCCTTTGGCGAGATAGCGGTCAAATAAATTGTAAAAATAGACCATCACATAAACATTCAGCCAATTCAACGCGCCAATATCCCGATAACGAAGAGAGGATTATGTTAATCCACTACACACGAGTTTATCCACTTGTATCAAATACAAATTCCCTTCCCAAGTTCGTGCTCCAACTTCAAAGGGTTGCCGGAGCGGGAAAGGTCACGCGTGACATTTCGCGCGTTGTTAACGTATGAAACTTTAAATTGGGCCCGCTTTGCGCATTTTTAAATGTATAGTCCGCGAGTCCAAAGTAGAAATACCTGCTTCGCATCACACCATTTTGAAACTCTTGGTAACGTGTAAGGAAATGTCTGAGGAGGAATAGAAAAATAATTAATATAGCAATCAGGTGTCGGCTCATTGCGATATGATAATTATTCATTCTTTTATACATTACTAGGTAAATATTTCGCAAATATTTTTACAACTGTTTATTATAGGTATAACTTTGCAAAAAGATCGGTAAAACTTCGCAAAGCACTGTTTTGTGTCCGTAGCCACACACACACAGACATAGGTGTGGTATACCTACTTACATGCCCTCAATCTTCTTCTTCTTCTTTTCAGCCTTAGGACGTCCACTGCTGGATATATGCCTCCCCTATAGATCTCCAATAAAACCGGTTGGTAGCGGCTTGCATCTAGCGCGATCCTGCGGTCTTAATGATGTCATTAGTCCACATTGTGGGTGACGTCCTACGCTGCACTTGCCGGTGCGTGGTCTCCACTCGAGAACTTTTCGACTCCATCGGTCATCAGTCCTCTGTCCGCTATGTGCCCTGCACATTGCCAATCCGCTGGGCTATGTCTGCTACGTATGCTATGTAACTTTACACACACAGACAGATGTACAGATGCCCGTAAATAGTAGGTGTGGTATACCTACTTACATGCTCTCAATACCCTTACTGTTTTCAAAGCCTCTACGTGCTGTCAGATAATTAAATATAATCGGCCGAGTGCGAGTTGGACTCAAGCACGAAGGGTTCCGTACCGTCTGGAAGACCCTTTAGCCCGATTTCAAGCGTCTAGCTGTTGCCGTTACTAACACTTAACTGTTAAATATCGAGCAAAAAAAGGTATAAAAACACGTTTGTTGTGTCCCCTAAAATATTTGTTGTTATAGCGGCAACAGAAATACATCATCTGTGAAAATTTCAACTGTCTAGCTGTCACAGTTCTTCAGATACAGCCTGGTGACATACAGACAACGGAGTCTTAGTAATAGGGTCCCGTTTTTACCCTTTCGGTACGGAACCCTAAAGAAGTCAAATGCCGCAGGTATTTCTGCAGTGGGCTTCTGGACTAGAACTGCTTCCCAGGCTGTAAAGAGGTGGAGGGTGAAGAAACTTGGCGTCATAATGAGACTTGAAAGGGTTCGTCGCATAATGAGGGGACGGTCGGACAAATTACTTTGCCGCATGACATTTTCTTTTAGCCGCGTCTGACCACTGTCTTCAACATTACCGCAAAGTTACTGTGATGTGTGGAAATGATCATAATTTTGCAAAAATAAGTTGTGCTTACTTCTAGTGCAGGAAATAATTGTGAGGAATATCACCATACGATCGGGTCGGACTTGCACATCGTAATCGAATGGCTTCCGAGCTACCATTTCTATTCAAATTCATTTACGAGTATTCCATAGACTTGTTTTAAGGTGCTTAGAGTCCATAAAATATTGATGAGCGCTTGACAGTTTCTTTTGGGCCTAAACCAATGCTTATTTCAGGCCAGGACTTCCACGTAAGCCTCACGCCTTTGCTTTACTGTATGTGATAAATGACGAACACAGAAATCTTCCCAAGTTAGTAAATGCGATTCCGCAACCGACCGTCCACCGCAGCAGTAGCTACAATGTCGCTGCGATGCTCCTGGTTTTTATACATTTCTAAAATAAACTTCGCAGCTAGCGACGCGTATACTACCGTGACCGCAGTAAACGTGACGCCCGACGACACTGTAGTCTTCTGTTGCTGCTACTAGAGTCACCTACTTCTACCCACCGTTGCATTCATTGCTATTAAGTACAAGACTTGTTTCGATACTTTTCAGTTTAAGAATTCTGTCTCGATACTTTCAGCTTAGAATAAGAATTGCGGGAAACGTTTACAGAATTACATAAGTACCCCAGTCTTTGCCGTTCTAATATACCCGTCAAGTGATCCAGTACCTATCATGAAATTTGGCACCGATACACTGTCCAGTCATTATCTCGTCATATTCAATCTGTTGTTGCTACAGCTGTAAGCTATCCCATTACTCGCATTAGAGGCATCATATTTGTCCATTTGGGCTACTTGCCAACTGAGGCAAGCAAAGGCAGCACTGCCTACTTCTCTAAGAGCCCTAGCATCATACCAGCGTAAAAAGGGAAAAAGAGAATGCTAAGTGACTACTCTATTTCTTTAGGTATTTAGGTTTCAGCTTTTATGTAGTACAAATGTCGAGGCTTGTCCTTGATAAAGGAAATTTCTAAAAGAATTGACTGTCGACCTGCAATTAATGGATAGGCTTTTGAAGACGAAGTTGTTACGCGAATACAATAAATTTAAAAGAGCACTACATGTGACTCCAAAAGAGCTGGTGTACCTAAAACTACCAAGCCAGAAGTAGCATGGTACCAGCCTTTATTACTCCACTGCTGAACATAGATAAGCCTAGCTTCTAAGACCAATCGGGCTATATCTACCACGCTGATCCAAATGCAAGTTGAATATGTTGCAATGGACGTTTATTTATCACAGACGTCAGTGAATTTCTTACACGGTCGTATACCTATATGTAGGTTCTCTCGTGCTGTCCAGTTATAGGCCGATTCAAACTTCTTGGCGGCTGTGTTAACTACAAGCTGCGGATAATCCAATCCTGACTAAAGCTCACTTAACATTGCCACAAATATCAAACTTCTTAAAAAGTGTCATATTCAAAGGCAGGCTTCCTCGTGATATTAAATAAATTCAATGAAAAGCTAGTAGCATGGAAGTCCAGAGTTCTACCTGCTAAGTAGGTTTACGAGTTACGTGCCTCCGTAACTCCGTACAGAGTCTCTACCAGCGAAACGCGATGTCTTTGGACTCAGTCTTTTATACCGTCAACCTGTTCGGGTTAATCACCAGCGCTACGCAAGCGAGCGAGACGTAATGCGAAGACCAATACCATCGCGCTTAGCCGATGAGAAGGCAGGTTACCTCGCTTCACCTGCATAGCATCTGTTACTCTGTCGACGTAATAACAACTTTATAGGGCACAATTCAATTGTTAATTGATACGTGCTTAGGATTAAGTAAGGGCTGGCCGGTCAAAAACTGTGTCAAAGTAATGGTTAAACATCCTTTGCTTTCACTTATCACTATCACTACATAGTATAAAACAAAGTCGCTTCCCGCTGTCTGTCCCTATGTATGCTTATATCTTTAAAACTACGCAAAGGATATTGATGCAGTTTTTGTAATAGATAGAGTGATTCAAGAGGAAGGTATAATACACCTGTGCAAAGCCGGGCCGGGTCGCTAGTACCACATAAACGCTACTGTGTCTCAGAAAATCGTAAATGGTTTCGTGGCAAACTTTTGGGAGCGTTCAAATAGGCGATTTGTATAAATTAGTTACGTAATAATTTATAATGTACTCTGTACCTGTTTTTGTTTGCTACGAAATAAATATATTTCTTTCTTTCTTTCTAAATTTCGTTTGTTTTAACAATTCAGGGGAGGGGTCTACAGACGGAGTAAAATCTTTAAAACCAAGGCTGTCCTCAGCCTGTATCAACGATATTACGATTTCCATAAAATAAATGTCCTACCATATGTATGTACATACATATTCAAATACGGCAACTAGCGTGGTTGTCGTATATTTTACGTAAATTTAAGACAAGTGTTACTCGCGCAATATCTAGTTATTACTCGTAATACAGACACATGAAACTTTCTGCTCAGTGGCTATCTGTTGCAATTTCTACTACCTGATCTTTTTCTACTATGAAAATGTGCGTGTGTATTTAAAAGGTTATCTGAAGATGCGAATGCGTATATACGCAAACTCTAGAAATCGTAGTCATTATAAAAGTTCATTCGTTCGATCTAATTTGTTTTTGTTTCTATATTATTCATCACTCACTACCTACTCACTTAATTATAATTGTTCTGCTTACCCGCTTTTATTACGGCAACTAGTGCCCATAAAAAAAAAATGTTTGTAAACAAGATTTTATAAGACTTCATAGGTACTCACACCTCAGCGCCATTGGACATATTTTTCTTGGTATCTCCCGGGCGCCTAAGATACAGGCCTAGCCTAGTTTGGGGCCCACAGATATTATCTTATTATATCTCATTGTTCTGCGTGAAAATATGTTTACCTAATGTTGTAAAAGTCAAATTTATTATGTATTTGTATTTTATGCATGCGATTTTAGGATTAGGTAATATAAATGAATTATGTAATTGTTCTTTTGGTAATAAATGATTTATTATATTTATTACTAGCTTTTACCCGCGGCTTCGCCCGCGTTATATTTTGATTTTGGCTTATGTTTATGTCGGCTGCGAAACCTAACCTAACCGACAAATATCAAAATACCTTAGAGGAATGCTTTTGTTGGTTAAGTTACGGTTGGAGTGTATATACATGATTCCCACTGGTGCTCTTTCTCTTACGATCTTGTATGCCGCCCTTGCATCCGGAAAATATGTTTTGGTTACCGCCGCTGTGTGTCCATCCTGATACCGCCGGTTCCACTCGTCAAGAGAGTCCTTTCGGATTTCTCGCTTGACGAATGAAATGGGGCAGTTATCGTAAATAGGTCTGCACTTCAAATGCAATGCTGCTTCCTTTGCTAGCTGGTCCGCTCTCTCATTTCCCTTTATCCCCGAATAAAGTTTCACTATTTTATTTTGTGCGTGTAGTAACTTTATGTTAGCTTTGAATTTACTGCTAAGGGATGGAGGGAAGATACGCCAACTACCGTTTCCAGTGCAGACCTGGAGTCACAAAAGATTTTTGCTTTTTCGGTAGCCTCAAGAAGTGCCAATAACTCGGCCTGATACACGGAGCACCAATCGGCCAATTTCAGCTTGCGGGTACTGATCTCAGCGGCATCATCCCAAATGGATAATGCCGCCCCAACTTTCCCTTTAATTTTGCTGTCGTCTGTAAATATGATAATTTCTCGGTTAAGATTTTGCTCTAGTGCTGTTCCGTCTGCCAGGCATATGAACTCCAGCTCCTCCTGCTGCGCTGGGTGTGGCTTCTTTTCTGTCTCTCTATCTCCAGTTACTTGCTGGGAATAACTTTTCTTTCTTAGTTTCATAAAGCAAGGCTGCTTCCTGGACTCTGATATTCAGCCGAGGAGTAGGGGCCGCGGTGGGATATATGGAACTGGTGTGGGTGCCGCCACCTACCCTACCTTCCGCTAGGCCGTCAACGTGTTGGCAGACGCAGTGGGGCTGCAGGGGAAGAGAGGTGTCGGTATCGCGATGGCCGTTCTCACTGCCCTCTGCAGTTGAAGAGGCAGGCGCTGGGCTACTATGACTGACCCGCTGCACTGGGACCAGGGCGTTGGAATGCTGTCTGACGTTCATTACTGGTTATGGCGAGAGCGCAAGCTCCGTTATGGAGCCCGAGTCTGGGCTAGCGCTGTTGAGTGCCGCGAAGGAGTGCGAAAAATGTAGGAACGTCCTAAACTTGTCATGACAGGTTTTTCTGGCGCTTAGACGGCTGCTACCGCAGCCCGCTCACTTAGTTTTTATCCTATCCTACGAGAACTGTGAAAATTTTTGCGATAAAAAGGGGCCTGTGTCACTTTTCGTCTTTCAAACTATATTCATGCAATAAGCCAAGGCAAGTTGCTCCGTTGCTGAGAAAAAAATATTGTTAAGTCCTACGGGAACCACAATTTTTTCGGGATGGAAAGTATCCTATGTTACTTTCCGTCTTCCAAGCTATGCCCACCCCAAATATCAAGTCAATCCGTTGCTCCATTGCTGAGAAACAGTTATTGTCCTATCCCATGGGAATCACGAATTTTCTCGAGATAAAAAGTATCCTATTATCACTTTCTGTCTTTTAAACCTCCATATTGTATCCAATTTGTATCCATACCAAAAATCAGGTCAATCTTTTGCTCCGTTGCTGGGTCAAAGAGGAACAAACCAACAAACTTTTCGGATTGTTAATAATAAAGTATGATGATTCTGTACCATAAAGGTAGAATGAAGAAACATGTTAAACCTCTAATAATAGAAGATTTAAAAATATTTTTAATGTCAGACGAAATGACGGCCTGATATTAAACGTCATAGTAACATGTAGCATGCAGAGGGAAAATAACATTTTATCCAATTTTAATGTCAGTTGTCATTTTCAATCCATACTTTTTTCCTCTTCAAGGGGATATAATGGTGGAAAAACAATTTGTCCCCTTGCCATGCTACTTGTGATTTATAAAAGTCTGCAGACAATGTCACCTGTCATCTAATTACGTTTGGCTGTGACGTTTCGTTAGTCCATATAAGCGTCATAGAGGAATTAATCACTTAGCGTCTTTGTGATAGTGGCAACAGTTTCGCTTTCGACGGTTTTTGTCCTGTCCTACAGGAACTATGCAATTTTTCGGGATAAAAAGTATCCTAAAGCTCCTTCCGCCTTTTAAACTATGTCCATGCCAAAAATCAAGTGAATCCGTTGCTCCGTTGGTGCGTGAAAGAGTAACAAACCAACAAACCAACAAACTTTTCGGATTTATAATATTAGTAAGGATTATTTATTCTGTGTGACTTGTTGTGCTATTATAAAATATTCTCTTGGGCGATTCGCCCCGCGCACACGGTGCGATTCGCCGATGCGCTCGGCAAAACTGAATATATATCTCTATACTAGCTGCCCGTTCCGGCTTCGCTCGGGTACTATTGGCTAAGGAAGACCAATAGTAAGGATCCCTAATTTTTTGAAACTATAATATAGCCCATGTCCACCGGGGACTATCCCCGGTGGACATGGGCTAGCTTTCCAACAAAGAAGTTTTCAAATCGGTTCAGTAGTTTCGGAGCCTATTCGATGCAATCATCAACAGCTCTCGCTCTATAAAAATATATAAAAGACAAATTACCTCTAATATAACTTAAGAACACGATAAATATACAGTTTACACACTATTACACGTCTAAACTATTCTCCTCGGGAAATTCCTGGAATAATAAAGGATCCGCCGGCGCCCGGTAAACTTCTGAACATTATCTATACTGATAAGAAGCCGGGTAACACTATCTCGTGGGACGGCTACGTGGGGTTACCAATTTATTGTTTCATAATAATATCCCTCATTAACAATTGTGAAATTCCCGAAATGTGGAAGAATCATTATCCTTACTTATATCATAAATCTGAAAGTCTGTTAGTTGGTTTGTGTTTTGTTTTTTTTAAGCAGTAACGGAGCGACGGATCGGCTTGAATTTTTGCATGGTCATGTCATGATGATGATAAAGATGAAGGTAACTCTTTTAATAGCATGTAAACTCAGTAACTAGAGGTTTATACATACTACATATACCAAAATATGTAGGTATTGTCTTAGATGAGTATGATATGATATGTATACCAATAAATAATAGAATGGAGTTTTTAAGTTAACCACAAATATTTTAGGAAGAGGCAAAGATGTTTTAATGTTAACTGTTATTAAATTGTTGTTACATTTTCTGAATAAAAATACTGAGGAAAATAGCCCAGTAAAATAAGATCTTTGTTTTTGAATTTCTTATATTTTCTTTACTCTACTACATCAATCTTCCAAAAACGTTCCCAAACGTTTCTAAATACCCTGTATTTTCGGGAAATTCTCCACAAACCAGCTACGCTCTCCTACGGTGTGCCTGCACATCGTCTCTCAGTAGTTAATCTCGTTATGTTTACAATCTGGCAGCCCCGTGAGGCAGGTTATGGTTTAAAAGAACGCATTAATGCGCTAAGACAAGTTTGGCTGGCGAGTAGGTATACTTGGAAGCGTGTTTTCGGCCTTCTATTTTGAGATACCAAACAGGAAGACAGGTTAGTTTTAATGTAACAACTCTGCGGCCATCTTTATTTGTATCTTTTTGTGTAGTAAACAGTTATACGTCTCGTGGCGCCGCGATGTGTTGTTACCGCTTGGCCACGAGTTCAGGCTTTAGCGGCAGCGACAGCGGCGCGGCGAGGTCTACGAGCGCTCGGTGTGGTCGTGGCGTCATAAAAGTAAGTAAGTTCGTATAGGCCGGATGGCAAGCCCTGGTGTCAGAGTTTTTAGGCCGCCTGAAGGCCTCTGACATGGCTAAACGGTTAAAACAACCGTAGCGTCTTTAAAACATTTTAATACATTGTTATGTTTAGTTTTACCGCTCGCCGCCCCGCGCCCCGCTACCGCTCATGCCACGGTAATGATATCTATCAGTATTCCGTCTTCATACAAACGGTCGGAAAGCGAATCATACCTACGCGCCTCGGAGTGCGGTATGCTCTGGTATGCTAGACTGTCGCGGCGCGTCGTAGTGACGAAAGAACGTGTGAATTTGTAACTAGTAAGCGTGCGATTAACGTTTTTACGGTTCCTCGTTTTACCACGGAACCCTAAAAACATCAAAAAACACAATACGTATTTTTACTGAACGCTTCTTTTTTCATTTACAGCAAATTTCTTTTCACTATCACGAAATAGTATAAAACAAAGTCGCTTCCCGCTGTCTGTCCCCTTGTATGCTTAAAACTACGCAACGAATTTTTATGCGTTTTTTTAATAGATATAGTGATTCAAGAGTAAGGTTTGTATGTATAATACACCTGTGCGAAGCCGAGGCGGGTCGCTAGTATATAATAAACATAATAATTTTACATCGTAATAGATAGAAACTAGAAATAAACTTAAGTAGGTAATGTGTAAGTAGATGAAATTAAAATACTAAAGGCGGGAACCCTAGCGCGTGATACGGTTTGCGTGGCCGCGTGGCGCTGTAGGTATATATTTCAAGGACAGAGCCGAGTCACAATACTATTAGATATCATTACCGTGCTCATAGCGGCGAGCTCGTGGCCAAAAGGTTTGCTTCGCACCTCATCGCGTTTTCGTCTGATACTAATCAGACGAAAACGCGATGAGGTGTAGTTCATACCTTACCTTCCTAACAAATCAAAGTCTCTGCCTGCTACATTATTGATCACAATGTCGCTTTCCAACGAATTTGTCTCAAATGGAGAGAAGAAGGATTAAAAAGGTACCAGAAATAGCAGTAAGTGTTGTACGCTATCATAATCACCATCAGCTATATCGACCCAATGCTGGGTAAAAGCCTCCTCTACCATGTCTTATAAACATAAACATAAACATTTTTTTTATTATCCATATAACACATGAGCAGAACATTGTTACAATAATCATTTTAACAAAACAGGTAATGTTAGGTAATCTATTTCAATGTAAATTTTATGCACCCTGGATTTCGCACTAGGCTAGCCTGTGTCGCGAAATCCAGTGTCTTTCGTTTTTGTGAATTTAGGTTTGTACTTTGGATAGATGTGATTGTTACATATACAGTAGGTACACATATATAATACTTACATAGAAAACAAGAAAATTAACACCGAACAACCGGTGGCAGCTGGCATGTATAATATAGGTATGTAGTGAATGTTGTTTTGTGTGTGTTTGTGTGTGTGTGTGTGTGTGTGTGTGTAAGTGACGTATCTGCGTAGCGTCAGCCTCATGAGAGTTGGGCTCGCAAATACATCACCGTTAGTATTTGTGTGGGTGTGTGAGATTCTATAGTGTGAGCGAGATCGTGTTCTTGTTTGCTTTTATTGAAACTCTTCTTTTAGCATCACCTTCACAATTATGCACAAATCTGACGCGTTTGGATTTAAAGCGGCGGAACGGAATCAGAGACAATATTGTTACGAGATGGGTTCTTGGATAATCAGTTAAAACGCCGATTATTCACTTTGCACTTTATTGCACAAAATCACAGTACACACGACACAACTGGTTCGCACAACACTTCACACTGGCACGAATATTCACACAACTAGTCACTTCACAATCACTGGTACTGCACTTGAACACGAGATGCTTTCGCTTCGGGATAAACGCGATAACTGCCACGAACGAAAACCATCGCCCTATTTATATCGGAATAAGGGTTCTCTAGAAATCTGTAGAATATTCGGTGCCATTGTGACTGACAAAGTAAACAAGTGTAAAGTTCGAGAACCCTATTGTTCTTAATTATTACGAAAACACCACAAAAAAAATCTGACAAACAACAAACAATAGACGCGACACAAAGGCCGGTGCCGCCTGAGTCATAAAACCATAAATCTCGCGATTAGGTGTAGATAAACAACTAGCCGTCGTACCGCGCGCTGCTTACTGCGTAACACCACCTCCTCCCAAGACATGCTCGTCCCGAGCATCGTTGCATCCGTGATATCGCGCCAATCGATCCACGTGAACTATTTTGGGGGCACCTCGAGGTCCTTTCTGTATGCGGAACGTCACGTCGTTGATCTTGGTCACCACTCGGTACGGTCCATCCCATTTGGCTTGTAGCTTTGGAGACTTCCCTTTGCTGCGTATGGGATTGTGCAGCCATACCATCGAGCCTTCCTCGAACCCAGGATTGTTAGCCCTTCTGTCGTATCGAGTCTTCATTCTTTCAGATGCTTGCTGGCCATGCTCTCTAATGTGCTCATAGATGTCGTTCATCTTGTTCCGGAGGTCACTGGCATACTCAGTTATGGGTTGTGGAGAATCCGGTGGAATGCCAGTTATTAAATCGGCTGGTAGCCGTAATTCACGTCCAAAATTGGCAAAAGCGGGAGTGACATTTGTGCTCTCATGAACAGCACTTCGGTATGACAACAAAAATGGCTGGATATGCTTGTCCCAATCCCGTTGTTTGCTTCCGACTACTTTTGCCAGGTACCTCTCCAGAGTTTGGTTGAATCGCTCCACCATTCCATCTGATTGCGGGTGGTAAGACGTTGTCCTTGTTTTGTGTGCACCCATTAACCGGCACGTCTCTTGAAACAGCTGAGATTCAAAATTTCTTCCTTGGTCACTGTGGATTTCCAATGGTACTCCAAATCGACAGAATACTTCATGCACCAATTTGTCTGCTATCGTCGATGCCTCTTGGTTCGGAATTGCGAAGACTTCCGGCCACTTGGTGAAGTAATCCATGACGACAAGGAAGTACTTGTTGCCACTTTCACTCACAGGAAATGGTCCGGCCACATCCAGTGCGATTCGCTCCCATGGTGCTCCAACATTATACAGCTTTAATGCTCCTCTGCTGCGGGTATGCGGACCTTTCACTGATGCACAGCTCGTACATTTCCGTACCCAGTCTTCTACGTCATCTCTGCAGTTGATCCAGTAAAACCTTTCTCGAATTTTCAAGAGTGTCCGTTTCACACCCAGATGTCCTCCCGAAAACCCTTCGTGGTACAGCTTCAAAACTTCAGGTATCTTTGCTCTGGGTACAACCATTTGGAGATGGCACTGATTGCCACGAGCATTTTCCCATTTTCGGCAAAGTACTCCCTCCTGAAGCACCAGACTATCCCATTGCGCCCAATAGCTCTTTGTCGTAACACTCATTGAAGCAATAGCACTCCAGTCTGGCTTAGGGGCATCTGATTCCATCCATTCAAGAATCGGCTTGATGTCGGCGTCTTCTTCTTGTGCAACCTGAAGGGTTTCTTTCCATTCGTCACCGATGTCAGCTTTGAGCATTCTGACGGGCACTGAATCTTTCGACTCATGTCTTGAGCAATGCTTGCAGTCCTCTGAGCATGGCCTTCTTGACAGTGCGTCCGCGTTGCCATGAGATTTTCCACTGCGATGCTCCGTGGTAAAGTCGAACTCTTGCAGTTGCTCAATCCATCTTGCCACTTGGCCTTCGGGATCCTTAAACTGTAGTAGCCACTTTAGAGCAGCGTGGTCGGTCCTCAAATGGAATTTTCGCCCGAGCAGGTATTTGCTAAAATGGCGCAATGTCTTCACCACTGCAAGTAGCTCCTTTCTTGTCACACAGTAGTTTCTTTCTGGCTTGGACAGGGATTTGCTGAAATACGCAATCACCACTTCTTGGTCTCCTTTTCTTTGTGACAGTACTCCTCCAATGCCGGTATTGCTGGCGTCAGTGTCCACGATGAACTCGTTCTCTGTGTCCGGGAAGCCAAGAATAGGCGTATTACAAAGTCGCTTCTTTAGCTCTTGAAAAGCTGCGTCGCAATTTTCATCCCAGAGGAAGGGTCGTTTTTCCTCAGTCAGTCTATGCAACGGCTTGGCTATGTCAGCAAAGTTCTTCACGAATCGCCTGTAGTAGGAGCATAAACCCAAGAATGCTCTAACTTCCGTCTTGTCTTTTGGCACAGGCCAATCCTTGACAGCACTGACTTTTCCTGGATCCGTCTGTACGCCAGCTTCGGAAATCACATGTCCCAGGAAATTCACTTGCCTCTTGAAGAAGGAACATTTCTTCGGACTCAGCTTGAGATTGGCTGCGCGAATCTTAGTCAATACTCGTTCCAGGTTTTGCAGATGGTCTTCGAAGGTTTTTCCCACAATTATGATGTCGTCCAAATAGACTAGGCATGCATCTCCAATCAGTCCCGCGAGCACTAACTCCATTAGTCTTTCGAACGTAGCGGGCGCGTTGCATAATCCAAACGGCATCACTTTGAATTGCCACAGGCCTTTTCCCGTAGAAAATGCGGTCTTCTCCTTATCTTTAGGGTCTATTTCCACTTGCCAGTACCCGCTCTTCAAGTCCAGCGTAGTAAACCACTTCATGCCCGTCAGTGTATCTAACGTGTCATCGATCCTCGGCAAAGGGTAGCTGTCCTTCTTCGTTACGTCGTTGAGTCGTCGATAGTCAACGCAAAACCTCATACTGCCGTCCTTCTTTTTAACTAGAACCACTGGGGAACACCATGGACTGGATGAAGGTTCTATTACACCAGTGCGCGCCATGTCTTCGATCATTGTCTCGACTTCTTTTTCTCGTGCCACTGGTATCCTTCTTGGCCGCTGTCGAATCGGTGGCACGCTTCCGGTATTTATTGTGTGCTTCACTAATCCAGTCTTCCCGTTGACGGCATCATCGAGAGCAAATATGTCAGTGTAGCGCTGCAGCATCTTCTTTGCCATCAGAAGTTCTTTTTCGGACAGGTCTTCACGGGAATCTTCCAATAGCGTTGACACGTTGTAACTCCCAGCGCAATTGTATTTCTTCTTTAGTTGTTCTTGGCATCTGCGCATCCAATCTACTTCTTCACAAATACCAATTGGGGTTCCTCCTTTGATGAGCTGCTCCTCGTTACTTGTGTTGAGCACACGCACCACAGCAGTATTAGTAGTCCTCACCAGAGTTCGGGCCAATAACCATGGTTGATCACCTTCTGATTGCTCTATTAGCACACATCGTCGTTGATGTCCCAACTTCGGCGGTAATCTAACTGCCACAATGGTTTCCGATCTAGGTGGGAGGACTGTTCTCTGCAGACAATAAACCTTTCCTGATATGGCGCCTTCCATGAAGATTTCTTCTCTTCCACACTTCAAGATTCCTTGGTTGACGTCAATCTCACAATGATGTTCTCGCATGAAGTCAAGACCCAGAATGCAATCGTCGACTATATCAGCCACAATGACTTTGTGATGGAAAGTTTTCTCACCCAACTGTAACTCCACCAGCTTCTCTCCTCGGACGGATATGTGCTGACCGGTCGCCGTCAGAAGTTGAACAGTTTTGCAGCTTTCGAAGTTCGCAAGAAAGCGCTTAGCCAGTCGGGAACTGATGACAGTGCGAGAAGCTCCTGTATCCAATGTCAGCTTGCAAGAAGTTCCATTGATGGCACCATTGATGATCAGGCTGTTCCCATCGTGAGCTTGTGAGATCAAAATCTTTGGCTTTTCTGGCCCGGATAACACTCGCCATTTTCCGCTTTCTTCAGCAGGTCGTTTATTCCTCCATAGTGAATGCGTTGCATCACGATCCTTTCGTTCTTCTAATAGTCGATTTTCCCTGGTTCGGCGTGGCTTTGGGCAATTCTGCCATAAATGGCCTCTCTCTTTACAGTTGTGGCATCTTGGACCAAACCTCGTACGATGTGACGCTTCTTTAACTTCCCTTAAGTGTTGAACATCTCTTGCTGGATTTCGTACAGCTTCCACTTCCAAGGCTTGGGCCAAAGCTTCCTTTAGTGTTTTATGATGCCCAAGTTTCACTGCAGTTCTAACTTCGAAGTCTGCTATTCCGTTAGAAAATGCTTCCACTAGATGTTCGTCGTTGGGTAATGGTGCTGACTGATAAGCCTTCCGGAACAGTTTCTCCACTTCGACAGCCCACTGCTGAAGACTTTCGTTGCGACGTTGCACCCTGTTCTTTAACTGCGCTCTGTACACACGCTCTAGGTGCTCATCACCGTAGCGACTCTCCAACGTTTCCATTAATTTATCGTAGGTCACTTCCTTGCCCACCGCATCGAGAATACTCAGGGCTTCATCACGAAGGCTCATTATGAGGGCGTTCATGGCTTGGTCTTTGTCCCATCCATTGGTTTTAACAGCGGCGTCAAATTGAATTTTGTAGGCTGACCATGATGATGTCCCGTCAAAAGGCGTCACTTTGATCTTCTGTGAGGCTGGCGAGAAGGTTGTAGATGCAGCGGTTCCGCCTCCAGACTTGATAACGTTGAGGGCTTTCCTCACATCGGCGATTTGTGCTTCCGCTTCAACAATACGGGATTCGTGCTCCTTTATGCTGGCGTCGTGCTGGTCGACCGTATCCTTGACCTCTTTTATCTCGTTACCCAAAGTCGTCTGCAGGCTTGATAGCAGCTCTTCTTTATTGCGATCCAATTTTTCTTCAAGCTGGCGAGCCTGTTCTCTGTTGCGGTCCAATTTTTCTTCCAGCTGGCGAATATGGTTCTCGTTGTTGCGGGCCTGTTCTTCCAGTAGGCGAGCCTGTTCTTCTCTGTTGTTGCGGGCCTGTTCTTCCAGTAGACGAGCCTGGTCTTCTTTGTTGCGATCGAACATCGACTGCATCATCGACATCATTGCAGCCATATCAAATGCCACAGGGGTGGCTGGTGCTGCAGCAGGTGTTGCAGCTGGTGCCACAGTAGGTGCTGCAGGAAGTGCCGCAGCAGATGCTCCCGGGTTTCTGGAGTCGTCGTTGGTTGCCTCGGACTCGCTGGCTTCCATTAACAGCGAACTGCTTCCGAAGCGTCGTGTATCGACCTCCTCCTGGCGGCGCTCCTGCTCCTCTAGTCGGCGCGCTTCCTCCTGCCTGCGCTGGTTCCTTGTGCGAGGTGTCTCGTCGTCGTATGGCGTTACCGGCATTTTCAGTTATCCACCCTTCTGACACCAAATGTTACGAGATGGGTTCTTGGATAATCAGTTAAAACGCCGATTATTCACTTTGCACTTTATTGCACAAAATCACAGTACACACGACACAACTGGTTCGCACAACACTTCACACTGGCACGAATATTCACACAACTAGTCACTTCACAATCACTGGTACTGCACTTGAACACGAGATGCTTTCGCTTCGGGATAAACGCGATAACTGCCACGAACGAAAACCATCGCCCTATTTATATCGGAATAAGGGTTCTCTAGAAATCTGTAGAATATTCGGTGCCATTGTGACTGACAAAGTAAACAAGTGTAAAGTTCGAGAACCCTATTGTTCTTAATTATTACGAAAACACCACAAAAAAAATCTGACAAACAACAAACAATAGACGCGACACAAAGGCCGGTGCCGCCTGAGTCATAAAACCATAAATCTCGCGATTAGGTGTAGATAAACAACTAGCCGTCGTACCGCGCGCTGCTTACTGCGTAACAATATATAATGACCTGGAATGTCTCCAATTACCTTAGTGGTTTGATTAGGTTTTCGATATCATTGTACCCCAGGGATTTCAAGTAGTTTGATATTTTTTGGTTGCACACATATCTAGAATCGCTAAAAATATTCAATTTTTTGTCAAGGACTTGGTAAATATATGGACCTCTAAACGCAAATGAGCGTTCTGCAAACTGGCTTCTTATCATTGGCAGTTTCCAGGCACGACGGCGTGAGAGCTGCAATGGGTCTGAGATGGTGAATGGTGCAGTTTTATGGTGCCTTAATGCAATAGCCAGGATATATAGTCCTCTCGTGTTGACATGGCTCAGTTCTTGATATAGAGTGTCACTGGGGTGCCTAAACGGTTTCCGGTATGCTACTTTGAGCGCAGCTCGCTGAGCACGTTCTAGTTTTAATAGTAGTGTTTTACCTGCAGAGCCCCAGCACACTATTCCATAACTTAGTATAGATTGGCAAATAGCTAGATAAACAGTCCTAATGGTTTTAACGTCAGCTATTGCACCTAGCTTCTTGAAGATATGTAAGAGCTTACGGACGCGACCGGATAGACTATTTATTTGTTGAGACCAGTTAAGTTTATTGTCAATGATAATTCCTAAATATTTTAAATGTTCGACTTCTTCGATTTCAGGGCAAGAGCATATATTGGAACTTGGATTGCCACATTGATGCAGTCGAAGATGTGTTAGAGATTTAGGGCCAGAGCGATCAGATACACGGAATCTAACATACTTAGTCTTACTAACATTAATCGTGAGTAGATTCTTCTGCAACCAACTTGCAACAGCTGCCAGACCTTTTTGAGCTACATCCATGGTCTCTTCCCAGTTTCTCCCGTAAAAAATCAGGGCAGTATCATCAGCATAAGCCAAGATCCTAGTATGATTTAGACTGAGGTCACAGAGGTCATTTATGTAAGCTAGGAAGAGAGTAGGGCCCAGCACGCTACCCTGTGGGACTCCAAACTCAATACAAGCATAGCCACTCTGGTTGTCACCAATCCGCACTGTCTGATTACGACCACTTAAGTATGACCTCAACCACTGCAATGGGAGTCCACGGATACCTAGTTTCTCGAGCTTTCTAAGTAGGATTGGCCGAGACACCGTATCGAATGCCTTGGCCAAATCCAAGAAAACGGCCAAGCATTTATCCCCGCCGTCTACCTTAAATGTCACAAAATCAACCAGTTCCACCACGGCATCTTCTGTTGATTTGCTACGGCGAAAGCCGTATTGGTTTGGCGATAATAGACCGTTGCCTTCTAAGTGTCTCAAGAGCCTTGTGTTTATAATTTTTTCCAAAACTTTCGAAAGTGTTGGAAGGAGTGAAATAGGTCTGTAATTTGAGACAGAAGATTTGTCGCCAGCTTTAAAGATAGGAACAACCGTAGCAGTCTTGAGAACATCCGGCACAGTACCTGAAGTCATACTCAGGTTACAGATGTGTGCAATGCTTATTGTTCCCTATTTTGGACTAATCTAATCCACGTAAGAGCCGCAATGGCACTAATGTCGTCGACGTTTCGAGAAGCCGAGTAAACCTGCTTATATTATTTATTACGGATTATTTCACATAATGTTTACTATGCATGATGTACGTGGTCCTTCTATCATAAGATAGATAGACATGAGACAGACTAAATCAATGCCTACATAAAACCTATTAGCAAAGTACTCATACATCACCCAACCACTTCCAATATTCCGAACTCATCCCAATAAATAGGTACTCCCATCCAATATACGCGCACTGAGTCTCAGAGCGGGGAGGCCCTCAGTAGTGGGACAAAAGGAGGGCTCCCTTTGATGACCACGATATTGTTACCGAGAAAGAACCTCTCGATTTATTACAGTCTTTACGAGAATAACGGTTATGTTTGATAGTAAAGGTTGCGTGAATAGATCTCGCAAGATGCGACATGTCGTCTTTATAACCTGAGATCCCACTGCAAGAACATCCCGCTCATAGCGTACACGGTTTATTAGCGGTTTATATATAGCGTACACCATTTTTTTACGTAATTACGAGTATATGAATAGGAGGATATTTTTAAATAGGGTTGCCTTATGAAATTTGACCGCGAGTATTTGAAATTTAATAATGTTTGATTAATTTATAGGCAAACATACCTATCATCCGTTTGTTTTCTATATAAATTTATTGAAAAGGAGAATACATATAAACCAGGTTGCCTTGCGAAATGTGACCGCCAGTATTTTCAATTGAAAAAAAAGTTTGATTATTTATTGACAAAACATTTTATTTACTTGTTTTTTAGATACATTACGAAGTTTAGAATATACATATATATATATATATCATCAAATTGTAGGTCCCCGTGATTGTAGGCAACCTTGTATATATATACATATATACAAGGTTGCCTACAATCACGGGGACCTACAATCATTAGTCATCATGACCAATTGAATTACTCGATTTAAATCCAAAAGAAATATATCTCGTAGGTAGAGCTAATAAAAATAATCCGCCTTTAATTGCGGACCTGGGAGGAAATAGCCGTAGTCCAAATATAAACAACATTTATACGAGTTCGATACAGGTGCAAAAAAAGAAGTTAAACTTTGAATACTACATACAACCCATCATCCCCCACTGTTTACAATATAACACGTAAAACATAACAGTTACGTCATTTATTTCATTTCAAAAACATAAATCTGCCACCAGACACGCTGTATGTTTCGTAAATATTATAAGCATAATATGTGCTACATGTAACTCACCGGGTAATGATATAAAGCCTTTCTCTAGATCTCTATGGTTGCGTAACACTTGGGATGTGATGTGAAGTATGGCATAGGGTCTTAATGGTCTGTTGTGACATGAGGTATGGAGGGAATTTTAAATGAGGGAAGAGGGATCGTTTAGTAATGCAATCTTGAATTTTTGATGGCCTTTTGTTGTCTATCTACTCAAAATATAGGTTTTAAGGTGGCTGCCTACTACAACGTACCATATGCACATGCACGGCCGGTCAAATAGCATGTTCACATTGTGTCCTAGGACCTAATTTTAAGTGGTCCCTTCGTCTCTTCTGTTTTTCGTCCCGTCGGGATGGGGTCCATCCATACGCCACACTGTACTGTAGCGCTCGTAGCTTAGTTTGACTAGTTGTTTGTCAGCGATCACTGAAATTAAGCAACGTTCCGCACGGTCAGTATTTGGATGGGTGACCGCGAGAGGCATTTTCCAACTGAGCGGCTACCGTGGCTCGTATGACACGTTAAATTGTAGGTCCCGGTTGTTTTAACCGTTAGCCATGTCAGAGGCCTTCAAAAACTATGACACCAGGGCTAGCCACCCCGCCTATACGAACTTAATTACTGTACTAAAAATTATGTTCACCACCATTGGTTGACCACATAGTTGATTAAACGCGTTGGCGGCAAATGCGTAAAATAGATCCTCTATTTTGAAAAAAAAATTACAACTTCAGGCGACGAGAGACGATGACAACTTCTATTTTAATAACAAACAGAAACCCAGAAACACAAGTATAACACTTAGATGATTTTTATCGTGCTTCACACACTAGGTTTTAGAAAATGTTATTTGTGTTATAGAAGTTGGTAGTAAAATAATAAACACTTCACTAATTTGGCGGGTTCGTAGCAGCGTAACAGCGTTCTAGCTTAATTGGACAAAGCATCTTGGCCAGAATCCCAGAGGGATGCAGTTTCAAATTCTGCGAGCGCGTCAATTTTTGAAATGTTTATCACAAATAACATTTCCAAGTATAACACAATTAAAGTTCAAATATCGGATTAAAACGTCAACTAGCAGCAAGTCTAGAATATCTCGGTAGCTACACAAGGCTCGACTATGGACTGGTCTCGGCACGGCGCCATAGATTGGCGATCTGCAATCAAGGAGGAAGTCGTAGTTGTAGGAATGCGTTGATTGCTACGAGTATATGCCTCTAGAATACTTAATTAATTTGTCCTGTGCTAGAATTTATACAAGTGAACGTTTGCACGTTAGAACGTTTGCAGCTATAACAATCGTACATTGTTATAGCTGCAAACGTTCTCGTTGAAATATTTTAAAATATAGCGAAATTCGCATCCGAATCTATTGTGAAGTTTGAAATATATAAGCGGGCATACAGATGGTTAAGCCGTGGTGGTCTAGAGGTAGTGACACCTGCCTCAGAAACGTGAGGTTGTAGGTTCAAATCCCGGCCCCGTACTACTGAATTCTTCGGAATTTATGTACGTAATTTCACACCACTGGCTTTTCGGTGAAGGAAAACCTCGAGGCAACCTGCATACGTCCGTAGAAGAAATTCGATGGCGTATGTGAATCCACCAACCCGCACCAGGCCAGCGTGGTGGATATGATCCAATCACCCTTCGTGGGTAGGCCTACGTCCTGCATTGGACTATTAAAAAGGCTGGTACATTACATTACATACAGATGGTACGACAGACACAGAAATTGCGACAATATTAGTGAAGAAGCTACGTAACAAGCAAGTTCGTATAAGCCGAGAGACGACACTTTACAACATGCTACACGAGTCACGGTAGCGTTCAATTTAAATGCTACCCGCTGTCACCCATCCGAAGACTGACTGTACTCAGCCGATCGTTAATCTAAATCAGTGATCACTTGAACACCTAGTCAAGTTATGTTATGAGCGCTAAGTCTGTTATTCAAACTTAAAACAGTGGTGCGCAAACATGAATGTGTTTCTAAATTAAGAGCACAGTTTTCAGTGAAAATCACTTTAAAAAATCGGCCAAGTAAGAGTTGGACTCGCGCATGAAGGGTTCCGTACCGTATGGGAGCTCCTCGGCAAAAAAAACACCTTTGTTGTATGAGATATTACTTAATATTACTCTGTTTTTAGTATTTGTTGTTATAGCGGCAATCGAAAAACATCATCTGTGAAAATTTCAACTCCCTAGCTGTTACGGTTCATGAGATACAGCCTGTTGACAGATAGACGCACAGACATACGAACAGACAGACGGACAGCAGGGTCTTAGTAATAGGGTCCGGTTTTTACCCTTTGGGTACGGAACCCTAAAAGAATTAAAATTTACACTGTTCCTTGTGAGTATACTACCTATACTTTGATAAATGCGAAGCGGGTGTTTTGTGGCTCAGGCAGCCTAAACCATCAATACAACTTAATATGTATAAGTTAGTCATGTAGCTAGTGCGCATTCCTGTCACGAATGCGATGACTAACTTACAGGATATGTTATGAAGTATTTAGAGATGTTTAGCGCCTCGACTATTGTTGTTTTATACCTCTACGAGGAGCATCTCGGGAGTTTAACGGCTATTGAACAATTTTATCTCTTCCTTAATGTGACGACTGGCGATTAGGTATTTTATCGCACCCAGACACTTCAAGCAAATAAATGAGAACGGTACACGTGCCATCTGACGTCTGTATACAAACACAGACACATAAAGAGTGGACCACTAAGGCAAAGAATATATAATTAACAATATTTTTCGTGATTGTGTACCGGAAAAAACATCTCGTAAAGACAGTTCCTTGAGATATAACTATCCAGAATGGTATACCGTAGATATCATCCGGGCTATACGTCAGAAAGCAAAATTTCACAAAAGGTACAAAACTACTAAATTACTAGAGGATTACAATTTTTTTTCTGAATGTAGGGCACGTGTAAAAACGATGATTGCGCGAGCGCATGCACTACACTTAGAAAAAATAGAAAACAATTTAGTAAAAGATCCTAGGTCGTTTTGGTCTTATGTTCGGTCGAAAAAGGGTACGGTAAACCGTAAAAAAATCAATAAAAATGGGAAAAGTTTAACGGATGCGGAATGTGCGGTTGAGTTTGCCAGTTATTTTCATTCGGTATACGGCAGCGATACGCCTCAGTTGGACGCGGAGGCGGCGGCGGCGGCGGCGGGCTGCGGCGGCGCGAGCGCCGCGACCATCAGCCTCCCGCGCCTCACGCGACCGGAGGTGCGCGCGGCTCTCGCCAGACTGAAACCCAAGCGCTCGGCGGGACCTGATGGTATACCAGCTTTCGTCGTGAAAGATTGCGCCATTGTTTTGGAGGAACCGTTGCATCACATCTACAATTTGTGCTTAGACGCGTCGTATTTTCCCGATCGGTGGAAAGTAACTCGGGTAGTTCCAATACCGAAAAGCGGCACTGATTCCGAGGTGAGCAACTTTAGGCCGGTGGCTATCTTGTCGACGCCGGCGAAGGTGTTCGAGTCGGGCGTGCAGAGCAGCGTGCAGCGACAGGTGGGCGCGCAGCTTACGGACGCGCAGCACGGGTTCCGGCCGGCGCGCAGCACCACCTCCGACCTGCTCGAGGCGGTGGCGTACATCACCCCCCACGTCGACGCGGGTGGACAGGTCGATGTTGCTTACTTTGACTACAAAAAAGCGTTCGATTTGGTCGACAACGATGTCTTGTTATCGAATATGGCGTGCGTAGGATACACGAATAAGTTGCTAAATTTTTTTGCTAGCTCCTTAAAGGATAGACAACAATATGTGGAATATGCGGGGCACAAATCGGAGCCATATTTCACTAAAACGGGTGTAAGTCAAGGGTCGAATCTCGGGCCCTTAGAATTTATTATTATGATAAATAAACTGCCCGAAGTGATCCAGGATGCTCGCTGTCTATTGTTTGCGGACGACCTGAAGTTGCTCCTGGCGGTTCGAGACGAGAAGGATTGCCATAGCTTGCAGAGAGATATTGACAGAGTAGTCGAGTGGAGTAAAATGAACAAACTGCAGTTCAATGTCTCGAAGTGCTCAGTGCTGTCTTTTAGCAAGTCAATGAGACCCCTCCATTTTAACTACAGCATGGACGGGGAAATCTTGAAGCGGGTTGTGGCAGTAAAAGATCTCGGGGTGACTATGAATAGCGAACTGTCGTTTAGGAATCATATCGAACAGGTCTGCAAGAAATCATACCGGACGTTGGGTTTTGTATTGCGACAATCTGCGGGGTTTAAGAACATAACCGTACGAGTACGTGTCGCGCCGGCGCCGGCCGCGGCTGTTCGCGGTGCCGCGCGCCAAAACCAACTTACTCGCTAAGTCACCGATGGTTCGAACTTTGCACGCACTAAATCGAGTTGCACAGAAAATTGACATGTTTGTATGCTCTGTTCCTGATTTTAAGAGGGCGGTTTTGTTTGATGCCTGCTATAGAGACTTAACATAAAATTGTGACGCTATTATTTAGATAGTAAATTTATTATTTGATAAAATTAGATTATTTTTTTGACGGTATAATGACATTATTAATGTTAATTGACATGATGAATTGATTTTATTATTATGACATTATTTTTATTATTCAAATTGACATTTTATAATTTTCTATTTTTATGAATTGTTTTGTTTTTTACACTATCGCATTGGTTTTTTTACTGTAATGGTAGGTGTAATTAATGATAAATAAATGAAATGAAAAATAATAATACTAAGGCTCATGGCTGTTTATGTCATACTGTATATGTACTGTATCAGCCTTTTTAATAGTCCAGTGCAGGACGTAGGCCTACCCAAGAAGGGTGATTGGGCCATATCCACCACGCTGGTCCAGTGCGGGTTGGTGGATTCACATACGCCATCGAATTTCTTCTATGGACATGCAGGTTGCCTTACGATGTTTTCCTTCACCGAAAAGCCAGTGGTTTGAAATTCCGTACATAAATTCCAAAGAATCCCGGTCCCGTACCAATGAGTACGGGACCGGGATTTGAACCCACGACCTCACGATTGTAAGGCGGATGTCCCTACCTCTAGACCACCACGGCGTTTATGTCATTTAATTTTAAAAATAATATTTTTCGTAATTTCTTCACAACAAAAATTTACTCGGGGGCTCGTAAAGCGCAAGTTTTTATTTAGAATCAACCACTCTGTGGTTCAATTTAGAAAATCTCTTAAGAGTATCGAATCTTAAAAAGGTCTGGTGGCAAACAAGGTTTCAGTAGCCTTTTCATAACTACCACTAGTCCTACCTACCTAACTCCCATTACACAGTGAATTATGATGTAAACATAAACAAATCCTAACTCTAACTGCTCAAAGCTGAAACTTACATCATTATCAAACCGAGCACGTCTGAGCTAGGTCTGAAACTCCAAATACGCGTAGAGACGTTCAAATAAAACTTGTTTGCTGTAGGATGTGGTGTTTGAAGATGATTTTAGCGTTTGATCTTGTCTCGGACAATAAATACAGAGCTGAGGCCGTATTTCCTTAACATGTAGCACGTTTGTATGTAAAGAAAAGACAAGGAATGGAACCGGTCCAGTTTTTTAATTCTTTGAAATATATCAAAGAATTAAAAAACAGTAGAACTACAGATTTATTCGCATGGGGTACAACTACACTGAAAGAGGCTGATTCAGTCATTAAGATAAGATAACTTTATTGCTATTAATGGAACCTAATGTTACAAAAAATATTGCATAATCAGCGGTCAAGTTCCTTGGTTACTGGCAAACACGGCTTCCAAGTCGGTGGTAGATTCCATCCCCCGTCTCTATTGAAGTTAGAGCGTCTACTAATTTCAATAGCCTTTCTAACTTTTCGGGGAACGAAAAACTTTTCCCTTGCTAACACTTTCTAACTATAACGGTTCATGAGATACAGCCTGGAGACAGACAGATGGACAGACGGACAGCGGAGTCTTAGTAATAGGGTTATGTTTTTACCCTTTGGGTACGGACCCCTTAAAATTCCTTCATGGATGACACATCATCTGTGACATCGATTCGTGCGAACTATTCGAGTTCTGCACACGGTGGAAGTTGGTTATGCCATGTTTGGCGAAAAATAATTACTACACCGATAAAGCGAGGCAAAAATCACGAGCCGATAAGTCGCAAATTCCCATCCACCTCGCGCCGTAACTCCGTAACGTAACCCTACCCACAATCTTGATTAAGCCTGCCCGCGCCAGATTAATTACTTCCTGCTCGTAATTGAAACAGCTTCGATCTTCCTCACTTTTTCCTGTTTTTCCTCGAATCCCTTCACCCCCCTTACCCCTCTTGGCGCAATCCCTTAGTCCCTTATTCTTTCCCTGAAGGGTTCACTATAGTGCAGTCGCGGATTAATTTACTGTCCGGGCCATAAGGTTTTGTCATTATATGCACGCATCATCATCATATCAGCCGCACGACCACTTCTGGACTTAGACCTGTGCATTGCACCCCTAAGGAATTTGGGATCCGTGCTCTTTGTTAACTTTACTTAATTATTTGCTAGACTGTATACAAAAGATAGAAGTTTAGTTTATATGACCTATAGACTGTATACAAAAGATAGAAGTTTAGTTTGTATGACCTAGAGTCAATAATACAATGCACAATTCCTTGCATTTATTCACCCGCAAGCAGCGCCTGTTCACAATTATAACGCAAGAGCTAGCATCGCTCTCCTCAATCATATTTTAATATAGCTCTATAAATTTCCAATAGGACAATGGTAAGCAGCAAGGCTTGTATCCAGTGTGTTTCTGCGTTCTTTATTACCTATATCATTTGTCCAATGACCCTTGTCTACCCACTAAGCGGCCATGAAAACCTCACATACCGCCTGAAAAAAGTGCAAGTCCGACTCCGAATATATTCCCTATAGTATATTCCCTTTAAAAATAAGTACGGAACGAAGCGTTCCGTACTATACAACTTAATATTCTTTGAATATTGCATGCATCTTCCTGTTGCCGCTATTCATATCGAGCAAAAAAATCACGTTTGTTGTATGGGAGTGGGAGCCCCCCTTAAATATTTATTTTATTTTAATTAAATTATTTATTTTTGAAGTGAATATTTAACTAGATATTCTGTAAATATTTCAAGCATCTACCTGTCACCGTAATTAATATCGAACGAAAAACGGCTAGAAGTTCAGGTTTGTTGTATGGGAGCTCGCCTTAAATATATATTTTTTTTTGTTATTAGTATTTGTTGTTATAGCGGCAACAGAAATACGTCATCTGTGAAAATGTCATCGTTCTAGCTATCACGATTCATGAGATACAACCTGGAGACAGACAGACAGACGGACAGGGGAGTCTTAGTAATCGGGTCCCGTTGTTACCCTTTGGGTACGGAACCCTAAAAAACAAACGTGACCGCATAATTTTGCAACAAATAAGTAGGTCACCGTGTAAAATCGTGGTGCCTTTCTTCACATGGCACGTATTAATCACTGTCGGGGGTATAATGACGTCATAAAACAAGCGGATGAGGCGCGTGCCGCGGCGGGGTACCACGCAGCCGATTGAGGTTTGACGCTTTTTTCGCGGATTGGAAACTCTATCCAATATCACATATCATAGCAAAATCAAGATAATAAAAGATAAATAATTATTTTTCGACAAAATTGGCACAACCGATTTCCACCGTGTACAGAATTCGAATAGTTCGCGCGAATCGATGCGTCATCCATGTAGTAATTTTTACATTGGCTATTGTTGATTTTTCATAAACGGCTCAGCCGATTTCGATAAACAATGGGATTACCTTGAGAGACCACCATGGGAAAACCCTTTGGAAAAAAGGGATTTCTTTAACTGTTTTACAGTTGACGAAAATATCGATGAACAAAAAAAATACTTACATACGAACATAGCACCCTAAAAAAAGTAATGTAAACGTCGCGTATGATACCTGTCAATAAACGTACTTGCACTGATAACTCTACCACAATACATCAAACGACGAGTACTTCACCCCCATAGTCTGTAAACACCTTGTCTCGACACATCTGTAACATTCGTGAGCCCATTTGGGGGAAGATCGTTGTAACCGCCTTACAAGAGAGTTGGCGCTTCGCCGGCTGGGGCACCGGAAGCGACTACATAGGCGGGAACCGCAGATCTCACCAGATGAGACATGTCATCTCGGATCTAATGGGGACTGCCTTTCCGTCCTAGTACAATCTAAAATTAATTTAATTTAAAGTACATTACAATCATCTCGTTAGGACCGCGGGATTGCGCTGGATGCAAACTGCTTCCAACCGATCTTATTGGAGACTAGCTGCGCCCCGCGGTATTACCCGAGATAAAAAGATTTAAAATAAACGTAGCCTAAGTTACTCCTTATTACATCAGCTACCTACCAATAAACATCCCGTCAAAATCGGTCCAGCCATTTCAGAGATTAGCCGGAACAAACAGACAGACAAAAAATATAAAAAAAGGTATGTACCGTATATATATTCATATACATGTAGTAAAAAACGGTTATTTCAATATTAAAAACAGACACTCCAATTTTATTTATAAGTATAGATGTATAGATCTATAGGAGAGACCTATATCCAGCAGTGGATGTCCTATGGCTGAAACGACAACGACACCGACCGCATTTCTACTAAGATCAGGCAGGATATAGCCAAAATTACACAACAGTTCAGTCTGCTGTATACATGTTTGCATTTTGCAGCGTATGAGTATATATTGCTCATAGACGTAACTTACGTGCCGGGTAATAGAAAGCTTTTCTATCGATATCTATGGTAGGAACTTCGCTGTCCTATTGTGTGTGATAGATGGGGGTAGAAAATGGTAATTTAAGATTCAACAAGATACTTTACTTATCCATTAGGATTAGAGTTGCCGCGAATACTCGCTATTAATTGGTATTCGGCATTACTCGTCATTTTTTTTATATTCGTCGAATACCGAATAATAGCTAGTATTATTCGGCATTCGGCGAATAGTCGTCGAAAATAAACTTTTAACGAACAAAAGAACTAATCAGTTAAAAATAATCATTTTTTTTATTATTTTCCTTAATAAAACAATACACAATATCAATTATTATCTGTAATATGTGCCTGTGCCTATCATATTCATGAAATTAAATTAGTAAGGCTTTTTAATTAATATTTAAAATCCAACAGAGGCAGATTGTGGTGCAAAAAAACATTTTTTTCTGCACGTTCTGGAGCAAGTCGGTTTCGTTTTTCCTCGTAAATTAAACCTGCCTCGGAAAATAGTCTTTCTGAATAAATTTTCAAAATTCATGCTCCTTGATTCTGAAATGTACTGTTCTCTTCCTCTTCAAAATGTAGCCAAACATGAGATTTTTTTCCTGGGTTTGGCATGATTGTTCTTCTTTTTAAGTAACACTTTAACTAATTAAGTATTCATCAAGTCTTTAATTCAATAGCAATTTTCAAATAAGTATACAAGAAATAAAAAATAAAAAAACGTCAACCGATGTCGAAAATCAATTAACAAATGCGTGCCGCCTCCTATCCTAAACAAAAGCGTATTGATTGAGCGGGAAATCCCCTACAAAAATAATCGTTGGGCTATACAAAACGGGGTATTCCCCGTAAACTAAAGATAAATATATGTAGGTATGTATAACATGAAACAGATTTCTTTAACTTTATTGTTTTCTTTCATCACAACCTTAGAAGAAATTAGAAATATTTTAATGTGTTTAATGTTTTTTTTATGTCGAATAGTAATGTCGAGTTATTCGACTATTCGCCAAAGTGAATGGCGATTAATCGGTATTCGACTATTCGCTATAAACACTATTCGCGGCAACTCTAATTAGGATAGTTAAAGTTGTGGCATTTAATATATTCCAACGATACCATACTTCACTTCCTGATTCGTCGTTTCCAATTGAAAACGTATGCCTTATGGAGCAAGGCCTCTACTTAAATTTAAATGTTCTGGAATATCTAATAAATAACAAACAATTCAGTGACTAATTTAGTAAGAAATAAGAAATAATAAGGCCTTTGCCGAGTAGTTTACACAATACGTACTGTACTGTACCAGCCTTTTTAATAGTCCACTGCAGGACGTAGGCCTACCCACGAAGGGTGATCGGGCCATATCTACCACGCTGGCCCAGTGCGGGTTGGTGGATTCACACACGCCATCGAATTTTTTACGGACGTATGCAGGTAGCCTCACGACGTTTTCCTTCACCGGAAAGCCAGTGGTGTGGAATACCGTACATAAGTTCCAAAGAAACTCATTGGTACGGGGGACCGGGATTGAACCCACGAACTCAAGAATGACAGGCCAGCGTTACAACCACTAGACCACCACGGCTATACCACCACACAATACGTAGCTAATCGTAGCTAACCAAGACAAATCGTAGATATCTCAACAGTCATAATTGCCTAAATTAATCCATATATCCATATAGTTAACTACACAAGCATGGGGTACGCTTTATCGATAAATCCTGCAACTTATACTTCCGCAGGGGCATTGGTAATTTGGGTCAATGACATGCAAGTATTTGACCCACATACGAGAAATACAACCGAAGAAAAATGCCCAAGTTTGCAAGTCAAATATGATCATTCATTAGCGAGAAAAGTTTTACAATCGACGTAATGTTGTGAGGATGTAAGGATAATATTCATGCAGGGAATAAAACGCTTTATTTTCAACGAGGGAAAACATCAGGACTGCCTCAGTGGTCCAGTGGTTATTGCCCTTGACTCCTGGATCAAAGAGGCGTGGGTTCGATTCCCACCCAGGGCAAGCTTTTTTGTGATGAACAAAGGTGTTAGCTCTGTGTCTGAATGATATTATCTATATAAGTATGCATTTAAAAATATGTATAAGTAGTATTTCAGAAGTTTTGCTTAGTTTGGAGTCAGAGACCGTGTGTGAGATGTCCCCTAATATTTATTTATTTATAACTAGCAACCCGCCCCGGCTTTGCACAGGTGTATTATACATATAAATTATAAACCTTCCTGTTGAATCACTCTATCATGTGCATGATCAGGAGGAAATCTGCGTACGCCCGTAGATGAAAAACAATCGCGTATATGAATTCAACAACTCGCATTGGACCAGTGGCAGTGATGGATGTGTCCCAATCGTCCTTTATTCAACAGTGAACTATAAAGGCTGATTCAATACGGTACTGGTATAGGTGGCGAAAAACTTCGTAAACGAAGCTGACTGAAACTGGTCCCGAGCAGTTCAACTGGTCCTAGTGAAAAGCCTTTATTCCACAGATTAGGTATTGTGCAGATCTGGAGTCCTAATTGAAAGAACTGTGCTTTGCTTCAACACATGAGAATCTACTACCTACATTCAAACTATAACTACGACGGAAGTACATCTGTTTGATTCTAAATCGATGGACATCGCTTTAAGGTGCAAGCGTAGAAACAACAAGACTACATCAATTTTACAAAAAAAAAAAACCGTCAAATTCAGTATATTTCGCCACAGAGCTATTCCGACTAGAGAAATAGCGCTGTTGTCACTTGAGGCAATTCTCAACCACAAAAATGTACGGTATCCCTGTGCTTTGGAAGATAGATATAGTACTCAATAAATGTAAACAGACAAGTACCATTTTGCAGCTAACTGCACGTAACAGCTGTGGACTATTGTGTCGCCACGGCACTACTGGTTCTTATGTATAAATTCCAAGAAATAAACGTAGTTATAGACGCGTATCCTGCCACAACACCAGTCTGGTCGGCTACGGAATTATACTCGTAACTATACGTAGACACAAAGATGCACAGATACACACGTCAAACTTATTATAACCTATCTCTTTTCCAGAGAGTACGTAAATATAACCAAACAATACCGATACCAATCACATTTTAATTTACCTGACACTCGCCCGCTGACAAAACAACTTTAACAACCAAGCAGTTCAGCCATTGAGTCCAAATTGAAACAACTTTGTCCAAAACACTTAGCAGCTTTACGAGCAGATATGAAAAGGAATCGTTGCAGAAATTGCGACGATCAGATGAAGCTGTAAACCAGCAGTATAAGAGCTGTATAAGAGCTCCATAAGATCTCAGGATCAAGCTTTATAGTACTTGACGCAAGGAAGTCGGGGGAATGATTGCCAGTAATTGATAGTGGAGGCAGATGGGAGTTTCTGATGGATCTATATTATTATAGCAAAGCCGAGTCGTTCAGCCAAAATTGCGAATTTGGCAATAGAGTTAATTCGTTTGATGTTTACTGCTAAAGAGGGGATAAGATGCCATATAAAAAGCTAGAGAAAAGCTGTAAGTCTTGATTTGATTTGGTAAGATTAGATTAGTGTGCTGATTGAAATTGACAAAAATAACTCTGATTTATGATATTACTTTAGGCACGTGTAGGACGGTTAACTAACAGTAACACAAAGAGTTATTTTTGAAATGTTTATCACAAAATAACTGTTTAAGATAAAGCTAGTGTGGGATGCACGATAAAAATAAATAGATTAACAGTAACACGCCGACTGACACCTACGAAGAACGTACTTATACGTGATTTGGATAAACTACATTAAATTTGTCAGTGGCTCAAAATCTATTGAGATTATTCAAATCCTAATTTAAGTGCTATTTTATTTGCCATGACTTTCTTCTTTTTTTCACCCATAGGACGAGCACTGCTGGTCACAGGTCTCCCTCACAGATCTTCAATAAAACGTATTGGAAGCGACCGTGATCCTGCGGTTTTAATGAGGTCATTTATCTACCTTGGCGTAAATCCTACCCTGCGCTTCCCGGTACGCGGTCTCTACAAGAACGATAACTTTAGAGTTCATCATTGCAACTATTCGTAGAAATAGGGGTTATCCAGAACTGGTGTCCTAGGCCGAAAGGAGGAGATTCAGACCCTTATTAGTACATATATAGTTCAGAACATAATTATGAACAACTTTTACTATGGCGCTCAACCGAAATTCGAGAAAAAGAAACAGCCGTTTCATAGAATTTGTCGATTCCGAGTAGCAGTTTTGTATGGAACAGCTGATTTTTTTATCTCACATTATGGGTTGGCCCATAGTAAGCGTTGTTCATAACGATGATCTCAGTCACCTCCTTTCAGCTTAGTACACCAGTTCTGGATAGCCCTGTAGATATAGACAGGGTTAAAGCCCGCTATACTTCAGCATAAATTGATAGTAGCACACGCGCCAAGCCGACGTCAATCAATCAACGCTGCCGCATCAAGCCGTCGATCCGTCAAGCCATCAGTCATCAGATTGAAGACTATTCTGATTTATCGTTATGTTTCTAATATCATTCCAGTACAGAATCAAGTGTTAGGTTAGTTTTATTACCCTATTATTCCCGTTTTGCGTCAACTTCATATCACTAAAACAGTGATATTTTGGAAACACCAGCTACAGATTGTTTCTAAATACCATCTGAAAGTAACTACTATTTAACTTTACTAGCTACGAGTAAGAACCATCTTGATCAGATCAACTTTTAAACATAATATACAGCAATGAAATAAAATAGTTTATTCAAACGACAAAGTCCTTAATAATTACGTCCCATCCATCAGCCATAAGAAGTCCACTGATGGACATAGGCCTCCCCTATGTATATCCAATAAGACCGGTTAAAAGCGGCTAGCATCCAGCGCGATCCTGCGGTCTTAATGAGGTCATCCGTCCACCTTGTGGGTGGACATCATACGTTACGCTTGCCAGTACGTGGTCTCCACTCGAGAACTTTTCGACCCCATCGGTCATCAGTCCTCCGCGCTATGTGCCCTGCCCATTGCCATTTCAACTTGCTAATCCGTTGGGCTATGTCAGGAACTTTGGTTCTTCTACGGATCTCCTCATTTCTGATTCGATCTCGAAGAGACTCCGAGAATAATTACATACATAAATTGAAATGAGAATAAAATTACAGTAAATCAAATTAAAATGTCAGGAAAACTAAGTAAGGAGAGCGTACCTCAGACGTACCTACACCAAATTGTACTTTGAACACTGTGTTTTACGTCACGTTAAATCCACAACACTCCTCTTTCTGTCTTGAAGGTTCAAAGCAATACAACACGAAATATTGACCACGCCAAACCGACGATACACCTCACAGCCCGAAACAGTAACTCCGGTACCCTCTCAAGGTGGAAGACAAAATCCTCCTCAAGCGCATCAATTACCCACCACAGCCTCTGCTCGGGACCTCGGAGCAGACCAGAACGACGCGCAGAATATTGCAGTTGGACAACTCTGGGGAAATATTAACATACCGCGTATTTCTCATAGCGCTCTTAGCGATAGGACTGGTCTTTGTGCCTCTTTTTTATGGCTCCGTACCCAAAGGGTAAAAACGGGACCCAATTACTAAGACTTCGATGACCATCTGTCTGTCTGTCACCGGGCTGTATCTCATGAACCATGATGGCTAGGCAGCTGAAATTTTAACAGATGATGTATTTCTGTTGCCGCTATTACAACAAATACTAAAAACAGAATAAAGTAAATATTTAAGGGGGGCTCCCATACAACAAACGTGATTTTTAGGAGTTTTTTTTTTGCTCGCTATTAATAACGGCAAGAGGAATGGGGCTCCCTCACATACGTTACGGAACCCTCAGACGGCATCTCTTGTATGCCGGAACAATAGATTCTCAGACTGCTTTACTCTCACACGCTGGTATCCAGGATGATACTTCCAGAGCAGGTTGTTTTCAATTCTGCCCTTCTCACCAGAAGGTTCAGATTTCAGATCACGAGTAATCACGACGTAATACACATACTTAAGATGTTTATCACAAGAAGGGCAGAGTTGGGCATCTGCCCCCCATAGTTTGTACTCAGAGAGTTCCGGACCCGATGAATGTGCGCCATTACCGGGGCTCACCCCTTGAGGTCGGCTTTAATTGTCGATCCATCAGCACGCGGCCTTGATTGTCTTCTGCCGAGATTACGTCGCGGCCATGTGCCGAGATGGATAGGAGTTTGGACGGAGACGGTTACTGATAGTTACTGGATAGTAGGTGTTTACTTGCACAGTTTAAGTTTTAAGGGTCATAGATCTTAGTTAGTTCTTAGTTCATTTATACGACAAATGAGTGTCAGAGACACACTTTTGAATAGTCAACAACAATCTACATAATGGTGAAAACTTAGCAAGAAACTAATTACTTACAATAAATATTAATGACAGCTAAACCAATCATTCTTTTAAACTTAATTCCCATCAATAAATCCATCAATTAAATCACAATAATTACATTAGATAAATAATAAATACAAGTAAACACAACAAGGTGCCGGTTGAATGAATGACAAAAACCTACCAGATCCATCTAATTTGGTAGAGATTTTTGTCAGTCAGTACTAAATTAAATAGAATGTCAAATTGTAAAGATAAAATGTTTCAAATTAATAAAAATAATTACATAAACTTGCGAAATTCTCAAGCAATGATTTGATTCGATCAAGGTGAGTTTGTAGGATTGGTATAGGTCGGGAGCCAAGAGATTTAAACCAACTGAAGACCTCTGATTTGGCTAAGCTAACCCGATTTGACTGCGTTACATTTGATACGCACAAGGATGTACGAAATCTTTCTGGAAATCATTATTATCAAAGGAGCTTTTTCTTCAGTGCATGAAGGTCACGATCACGATGTTATTCTATCTGTGCCAACAAGGAGGTTCAGTGCGTATAATCCTGGCTAAAACGCTTGAATAGGATACTTTGTGTAGATTTATGACAAAAAAGTAAGTAAGAAAGTAAGCAAGTTCTTTAGTAGTAAAAGTATTTCTTTTCTAAAGCTTTGACAAAAAAACTTGCTTGCAAACCCCTTGCTTACACCACCTACTACAAAGTTTCAGCAAAACATAACTATGTAATAAAACGGTTTAATAGTTTACACACACAGCAAACAATACTACAAACTTTCAAAAGCACGTGTTACGTACTCGTTATAGTAGAAGCACAGTAAAAACAGTAAACTAAGTTGGTGGAACACAACATTACAACCTTGTCCGGGAGCTGTTTGTTCATTACAAAGAACAAACTGGCAACTTTAGCGACAAAAAATACGAATAGTTGAAAACTCGATTTGGTACCGGGGAAGGTACAGGAACAACGTTTAGAATTTCAAGCACGACATTACGGGAGAGTCAACAACGAAAAAAGTTCCGCTCCGGAGAGGAAAGTTGGTGAAATGTCACGTTGAGTGCTTTACGATGTAGAAACACAGGGACGAATGTAGAGACGGGTTTAATTTCAACACTTCGGGCCTTATGAATACGCGGTAGCAGGAAAATGTACGTCGAAAAATCGTAAGGTATCTGGTTTAAATACTGGTATTTTAAAAGGTTAGCAAATTACTTTTATAACGGCTTGCAATGTCCTTTTCACAATACCATTGATGTTTAAAATGTTCGCTGTTTGATCTTGTTCTCACTCGGTTGTGGCCATTTACGCATTACTCCTACCAGGCCATCGGTTCGTAAATAAAGCCCCTGATCTTCTGCATATAGTTTAAATGTGACAGAAAATCGTAGGCTACATTGTTCCTGATATCACGCGGGTGAAGCCGCGGGTAAAAGTTAACTTGGTATATGTAAATGTATTATGTGTTCGTATTGATTATAGTTCACTTGATATCACAGAGGGTTCCAATATCTTCCCTCAATCTTAGGATTTAGGCTTATTAGAGTTTAAATTGGAATTCTAATATTGTTTTACTAAGGACAAAGACGAGATTCTTATTATATTGGACCCTTTGCGCCTTT
Source organism: Hypomecis atomaria (assembly GCA_964007245.1). Taxonomy (NCBI): domain Eukaryota; kingdom Metazoa; phylum Arthropoda; class Insecta; order Lepidoptera; family Geometridae; genus Hypomecis; species Hypomecis atomaria. The sequence goes on from OZ023305.1 coordinate 14,461,549, forward strand.
ATCCTGTAGGGGCTGATTCTCGAAGGCAGATCTTCATAACTACAAATTCAAAAGGCTTCCACCAAGTGTCCTATCGATCAAACATTTAATTAGGTATCCGTGAAATTTTGTCTTTGCGATGTTAAAGAATTCCTCAGGGTTCGTCCATTAAATATATGATGCTCAAAAAGGCGAGGTTCGGAAATAACACGAAATATCTTAAGGAGATGAGGGGCGAACGAAAGGAAGATCTTTGACAATTTAAATTCAGTGGTAAAAGACATATTAATTTTTCGCAAAAAGTCGCAACACCGACTTCGACCGTGTACAGAATTCGAATAATTTGCATAAATCGATGTGACATCCATGTTCATTTTTGTTGATTTATAAAATTTAAATGGCACTACCTCAGAAGTATACTTTTTCGAACTAAAGAAGAATTTTTTAAATCGGTACACAATTAGCGCAAATATTAATGAAAATACACAAAAATACATAGGTAAAGACGAACATAGTACCTCCTCCTTTTTAGAAGTCGGTAAAAACACGGACTACTCTGAATCATTAATAAGTCGGAAATCAGTCAGCAATTTGAGAGATATCACAAAAAAGTATCGAAAATTAGTCAAACAACTCGAGGCAGTTATTACCCCATAATTTCTCCCCATTTTAAAAGTTCCCAGCAATCTTCCAGATGTTTCGACCAGATAATTATTTTTTAATTGCTGTTTTTTCAGCGATGGCTCCGAGATACCACGCTTTACATCTTTGTACTTTCTGAAGTATTCTTATCGTCGAGTTTTGTGAAAGATTTATATCTATTTTTATTTCATTTTGCATTGCGTGATTGGTGTATTTGCCATGGTTTTTTTGTCAAAAACGAGACCTTAAAATCTTAATTTGTCAGAACATATCTATTTTTGGCCGACGAACCAACCGGAGGAGGTACTCAATTCGACGCGTATATTTTTTTTTAATGTGTAACCACGCATAACTTTTTTCATAGTAGTCCGATTTCAATAATTATTTTTTTATTAGATAGAGTTTACTTCAAAATTGATACCATTTAAATTTTATCGAAATCGGCTGAGCCATTTTTGATAAACCAACAATTATGTGAAAAATGCTACATGGATCCGTGCGAAATATTAGTAAATTCTGTACACGGGTGAAGTAGGTCATGCTATTTTTTGCAAAAAATAATTATACATGAGTTAGTTAAAAATAGGTAAGTAATTTACGTTTACAGCTTGTTCGCATCTTCGGTTAAAACAACCAAAAAACGATCTAAGAAACTGATCCTTTTTGTACAGTCTAGTAATATAAACGCCGACGCAAAAATTATAAAAAATCCGTTAGAAATATATTGCCATAAATAAACCATCAGCCAAAAAGCATAGACACTTTTAAACTTTGGACAGTGAACAGCAAAAATTACAAACTCGCACGTATTTAGTGTTATTATTTTATTTAGAAAATAACAGCCAGCTTTTCACAACCTGCCTAATACAGCGTTCCAACAATTTTTCAGACCATTTATTTGTCGGCTACAATAATATTCCGCTTAATTTCGCAGCTGAGTGTGCTTTCTATACAATTTTCGTGATCAACTGAGTGGATGATTGTCCTAAACGCGCGCACCGTCTCGTACCTAATGGAGCTAGGCTATGTTAGGTACACTACGCTTAATGAGCAAAGTTACCTAGGTATGTGAATAGTAGTACTGTCAGCGTCATCTTAGGTTAGGATAAAAATTGTGAGTTAGGATATAAATGGCACTGCAAGAGAGGCCTATACGCAGCAGTTGGATAAAGCTGCGGAAGACTATATAAATAATAATCGGCCAAGTACGAGTCGGACTCGCGCACGGAGGGTTCCGTACTGTATGGGAGCCCCCCTTAAATATTTATTTTATTTTAATTTTATTATTTATTATTGAAGGGAATATAAAACTAAATATTCTGTGAAAATTTCAAGCATCTACCTGGTACCATTATTAATATAGAGCGAAAAACGTCTAAAAATTCAGGTTTGTTGCATGGGAGCCCCCCTTAAATATTTGTTTTATTTTGTTTTTAGTATTTGTTGTTATAGCGGCAACCGAAATACATCATCCGTGAAAATTTCAGCTGCCTAGCTATCATGGTTCATGAGATACAGCCCGGTGACAGACGGAAAGACAGACAGACGGACATCGAAGTCTTAGTAATAGGGTCCCGTTTTTCCCTTTGGGTACGGAACCCTAAAAATTATGTCACAATACGAGTATAAAATTATGATCTAGACGCACGGCGTGCGTCCAGCCAAAGTTCGAAGAATAAGGCGACGCAGCACCCGTGTGTAATATAAAAACTACAAGAAATTTATTTTTTGATCAGTTACCACAATTAATTTAAACTACTCTGATTTAGGATAGCCTGAGAGGCAACTTGAACTCTTTACTTTAATTTTTAGATTTATTTTCGTAAATCAAAACATCAAGTTGAACTCTTTATAGTGACATTTGTGAGCGTATTGCAAAACCTAAAACAGCGAAGTTTCATATTTAGATACAAGCTCTGCATTGTATCTCCATTTTAATTACCATGATCGAAGAGTCTGGACAGATATTTCGAATCTAAATGATTCCAAGTGGGTTCACGACTAGTCAGTACGAGAATGTATTTCACTTTGCCTGCAATTTTTCAGCACTTTATGTGATCTAGGCAAAATAATCACCAGAATTCGAAGTGACCTCACAAAACGGGTCTAGTCAACATGTAACTGACACTGGCTGTACTTTTCAGTCTATCTATACCTAAGTATGCGACCTAGGTATAGGATTATAGACGTCGGTCATTCAAGAGTACAGGCTATAAAGGTTTGAATCAGCACTAAAAGCTTTTGAATTAACAACGCTGTCTTTTAAAAGCGACGAGACTTGCAAGTCATACAGCGTCTGGCCAGTGGCTCGATAGCGATAAAAAAATGTGTATATGGCTGACTGGCAGGCTATTGTTATTTAGGCTCGTAGAATATCTGTCGTACCTACTAATAGTTACAAAAATAGTTCTAGCTATTGTAATAGCTTTGGATTTTGGCGTGTCATCGAGTCATTTGAACACATTATTACTATGTACTACGGGACTAATCGCGCACTCAAATTACTAGATAAATAAATACCTCATCATCCCGAGATACTCGGTCGAAACGTCGGGATGACGAGGTATTTATTTATCTCGTAATTTGAGTGCGCGATTAGTCCCGTAGTACATAATAATAAAATAGCCTAGAATTATTGTTGTGTCTGTTGCCATACATATTTAATATGTAAATTTCTTGCTGGTTATTCTTCGTTGTCGTGCGAAGCAGTGTAGTACAATTGCTAGTCATGGAGTACCTACTCGGGATCATTCATCATGATATTAGGATAGAGTAGCGAGCTTACAATAGTAAAAGATACATCACTAGGTCTACATTTCTACAGCTATCTTATAAGGCGAAGCACGTTAGGGAGCAAGACTTCTGCACTATTATTTCTTCTTTGACTAAACATCCAAATCTGTTTATCATAAAGCGAAGCTTCCAAGCCAACAGGACACACTAAATCCACAGTCCCAAACGCCTGGATAGAATTTATCAATCCCTTACATCAATCAAGCGGGAATCTTCGCAAACTCAATTTGGCGATGAGAAATTCAGCCAATTACAAGCCACAGGGAGTACGGGGAGTCGCGAAATTGTTTTAAAGTACTCAATTCAGGGAACTGTTGGAAGCTCTCAATCAAACTCGAAATTGTGTAGTTTTCGAGGCGAATTAGTGGGGAGATGGGGAGGGTTCGTCAGGACGTTGAAGAATTTCGATAATTGTTGCTTGTTTCTTGAGGACTGTGTTATGTAAAGGTTTGGAATGGTTGAACGTTTGCAACACTTTAGAGTAGAACCATCATTATTAACATCGCTTTCTGTCAGGAGAGTTAGTGACCAAATGGAGCCAGCCCTATGATGTTTAAAAAACAGTATTTTCAGTTACCTAGTTGAGCTCTTCATTGTAAACATTTTTTACTGTGGGAAACCAATCAGCTGGTACATATACAAAGTATGTATAAACTTCAACGATTATTGTCTAATATATGTGAAATTTTACGCGATTTTAGGGCTGGTCCCATAGGCAAAATTGATCAGAATGACGGACATATCTATATAGTTAAATTATTGTAAAGGTCAATCAATCAGCTTTTATATGAGAAAGATTGGAGATCACCACTCGTCATCCAGTCTTTGGTACTTAGGTAATTGAGCGTTATTAGAACTGTCTTGGAATTTCGATCTTCAATAATTAAAAAAAATATTTTTTCTTTGAAACGATCTACTTTACACTTTTTACAACTTATTATGCCACCGCCTTAACATTACATCCCACTCATTCACCGCCCAAAATTAACTCAGAAAAAAGTCCCCAACAAAGGGAAATAATATGACATTTCCCGAGCATTCCCTTACAAAACCCGAAATCCTAATTCGAACATAAAGAGCAAATTAATCGCAACAGGAGTACGTCCCGACATTTCGGCTGTTAGAGCCACACCCGAAGGATTATGGTAAGTGGTTTATTTAAATTTCGTTTCATACGGAGCGGCCGCCGGCCGTATTATGATAATCCCGCGCTGGTCTTAGTTTTAAACTAGCGGGTGACATAAACAGTAAGATAAGTGATACCAAAGTCTGCACAAAAAGGAGGAGGTACTATGTTCGTCTGTATGTATTTTTTTGTGTGTGTTCATCGATATTTTTGCCAAATGTGAACCGATTTAAAGAACTATTTTTTAGTTCGAACGGGTATATCGTATAAATTCGTAATCAAAAGAGTCTTTTTAGGGTTTCGTACCCAAAGCATAAAAACGGGACCCTATTACTAAGACTCCGCTGTCCGTCTGTCTGTCTGTCTCAGGCTGTATCTCATGAACCGCTATAGCTAGAAAGCTGAAATTTTCACAGATGATGTATTTCTGTTGCCGCTATAACAACAAATACTAAAAATAGAATAAAAAATAGTATTTAAGGGAGGCTCCCATACAAAAAAAATTGGCTTTTTTTTGCTCGATATCAAAAATGGTAACATGCCTACTTTAATAATAAATAATCAAATTAAAATAAAATAAATATTTAAAGGGGGGTCCCATACAATACGGAACCCTTCATGCGCGAGTCCGACTCGTACTTGGCAGATTATTTATAAATCAAATATTATGATGTAAGTACATGGATGTCACATCGATTCGTGCAAACTATTCAAATTATGTACACGGTGAAAATCGGTGTTGCGATTTTTAGCGAAAAAAAATTATTTCATTTATTTTAAGATCTGTCTGCCGTATGGACCTTGGACCGAAGTACGTGCCCTTAAAACAGTCCATACTGTATCCATCCCTGTACATCGAGGTTAGGCAACGTTTGTCTCGCGTCGTGTCCTTAAATTAGCCCGCTAGATTACGCCTAGGTTCTGTTTGTACCTGAAACAAAAACAGTTCATTGTTAGCACTCGTTGAAAGGCAATTATAACTTGGAATATTAATTAGTGTTTGTATTAAAAGGGGGATTTTGGCTGTCAGCGCCAGTAAATGGTTTTAATGTAATCTGCTCGACGTGGGATCCATATTGATTATACCTACTTTAAAGTAAATGTTTTAAGTAAATAACGTAAACTTGGCTAAATACATACCTCCTTACCATAAAAGATTTAAACACGCTTTAAACACAGTTTAACCATGCAATGTGTACTGTTAAACATTAGTTAATACGGATTAATTTTATTTCGGTCTAAAGCGTGCGCAAAACTTTTGTGGTAAGACGGATAGATTTTAAGGCAAGCAGATCTGGTGTTTAGTAATCCGTCATACAAAAATAAGCTCCGCCTTAAAGTCGTTTGATTAGATAGATGACCTAAGGATGCAAGCAGCACCCCACGGCTCTCGTAGAAAATCTATAAAAGAGACCTATGTCTAGCAGGTGGCGTCCTACGAAGGACAACGACGACGTAAAAGAAAACTGATCTATTAAAATGTTTATCATAAAAAGTAACTCTTTAAAAACTGATCTACATAACCTATACCAGGGGTCACCAAATGGCGGACCGCGGTCCGGATCCGGACCGCGGAGCTATTTTATACGGACCTTTTGCTATCAATACAAAATATTTTACATTATGTACCTACTTAATTTGAATAGGTACGTAATATGATAATAATATGACGGATGAGGATAAAGACTATCATTGAGGATCTTAAATCGATATAAATACACGAAGAAAATTTAGAATATTGTCGACATCATCAGTAACATTTGGGTACTCTCTGAATCCTGGTAATGAATAGAGTAATGAAGCTGTACTCGTATATATTTTTGGGAGTAATAGAGCTGCTCTCTAGATTGAAATGATCGACTCCCAAGAAAATGCAGTTTTAAAACACCAAAAACAGAAATTTTCTTGTCAAGAGTTTGGATATAATTTGTTTGTCCTAATAAATACCCAGCATCGAGAAACTAGCCTTGAAACAATAGCCTTCACAAACTTTACTCCAAACTACGGACGGATAGTCCACCGCAAAAACTGCCATTTTTTCTCATGATTATTTTTTAAAACCCTTAGTACTTATTTTTATTTAAAAAATAAATAAATATTAATAAATTAATCTTGTAGTTTACAAATTATACATACAATTTTAAATATTTATTTATAACATTTGTTTATTGTGAACCTATTCGTTTTATAAGACCATTGATATTATACATACGTAGACATGTATTAATTAAATAGTACAGTATATTTTATTACCTTCCGGACCGCGATGGTCGGGTTTTTTTGGAAAACGGACCCCTAATGAAATTAATTGGTGACCCCTGACCTATACTGTATCCTTTTTAATTGTCCACTGCAGGACGTAGACCTACCCACGAAGGGTGATTGGGCCATATCCACCACGCTGGCCCAGTGCGGGTTGATGGATTCACATACGCCATCGAATTCATTCTACGGACGTACGCAGGTTGCCTCACGATGTTTTCCTTCACCGAAAAGCCAGTGATGTGGAATTCCGTACATAAATTCCAAGGAACTCATTGGTACGGGACCGGGATTTGAACTGACGACCTGATCGTAAGGCGGGTGTCATTACAACTAGACCACCACGGCCCATACCCCACGGCACATGCTAATAAATGGCAAATGGAAGGAACTATTTAACCTAGACCACCGTATATGTACTCTATTTTAGTGGAATAAATATTTCATTTCATTCCATTTCATACTTAACCTGGCGATTGGTATTTCATCCCAGCACCAGAACTTCTAAGGCAGACGTACTACCAAACTATACGAGTCAAAAATCCTTGTCATGAAGTAGTCAAATCGTTTTCAACGCATGCATGGACCTCTGCGGGCAAATTCATGAATATCATGCTTAAATTATTTGCATGCACATCATGCATATGCATAAAGGGAATGCAGTTTTCGCGCCGGCGCCGGCTCACCTAACTTAATTTTTGCACACCACAGTTGGGTGATGAATTTAGATGGTGTGAATGGTAATAGCTTCTAGTTGTAAGTATAATTCGGTCGAAAGCAGCGGTGACATAATTTGGAAGCCCATACGTAGTTAGGGAATCTTATGGATTCGAATATCAAGGCAAGAACCAAACATAAAATTGATATTCCCTGCTGAACATCATACTTTCAGCTTGAAGACCAGTTCGGAGCAGCGCAATAGTCATAATGACTGGGTAAAAAATCTCGGTTTTAATTAGTCCGTGAGATTATAAAAAAATTTTGGACACGTATTTTTTCTTTTTGCAATCAAACAATAAATGGCAAAGATCTAGATGAAGAAAAATAAGACGAGAAGATCTTGTCATAGTTCGGGAGTGGGGGTTCGTGACGTCACTTCTCTGACAAAAGTTCCTCTGCAAAAGTTTAACGGACTACATCTTCATTGTTGTTGTTGTTGTTGCTAGCCTGTGGAGTCCCACTGCTGTGCGAAGGCCTTCATTAATTTTGGTTTAATTGACAAAAGCAAAAATACGTGGCTAATATTTTTTTTATAATCTATCTAACGGACTTTAGTCATCATGCCTATTCTGCGGTGTCAGCGAAATCGTTGGTCTATCTTGCGGGTGGACGTTATACGTTTGCCAATACGTGTTTACTTCCTACTAAGTGTAAATACATAGAGATAATTAACAACCCTTCTTGTAATGAGAACAGGCCTGTTCTCAGTAGTAGGATAGTACAATCATCATCATTAATTCAATACGGGACTTTTACGGGATTTTTTTAACGCAAACAATTCCGCGTTTGACCACCAACTCGCCTGATGGTAAGCGACGTTGCGGTCGAAGATGAAGCACGCAGACCTAGAAGATACTTATTCACTCTGACCTTGAAAAGCTTTAGATAATATCTCTTAGGAAACAAGTATAATAAAACAAGGTATTCTTCTGGAACTCCACTTATTATTGCAATCCAAATTAACTTTACATCTCTAACTAAAGCTTTTACAAAACAATCTTACAACTCCCAAGTAAACATCAACGCCGACATAGTTTTCATAGTTCTTTTTTCCTTTATAGTGTTGCTAGCAGTTCTTTTTGAATAATCCCAAAAAATAGGTCGGCGCATCTCGATTACTTTTACAACGTTTTTACTTATCATTTAATACCAAAAACTCAACTAAAATAAATGCAATAGCCACAAAAAGGGTGCAAAATTAGCGCTCATAGCGTTATACTTATTTATACATTTAGATAAATATCAAAAATCACAACACAAGAAAGCAGGAAGACTGTTCCATTCCCTGGCGGTACGAACCAGAAATGTTGAGTCAAACCGTTTCGTACGTATCAAAGGAAAATCGACAGTGTAGGGGTGGTAATGTAGCGTCTTCCTACTTGTCCTGTAGTAAAAAAGTGGATGGTTGAATAAGGTCGTGCAGCTCAGATGCACACTCTCCGAAATGAATCCTATAAAAAATATTAGTTACGTATGAGTCGGCTAGTGCTCACAAAGCCCATTAAGTTTAGGCCTATGCTCAGAAGTACAATAGTACAATTATTACAATCATCAATACAATACGGGCCCGAAGACAAGTAACCAACCTAGGTAAGTAGTACAGTACACGATATAAAGGTAGAATGAAAGACGTAGAGCAAAGCGAATGTAGGGCGCGGGACAAACGAGGCTATCGTCGTATCATGTCGTTTGAAATCGCAGGGCTGTCTCGCGCTATCTACAAGATAACAACTACCGGCTGCATAAAGTAAGAATTAAATGATTTTTTTCTGAATTTAGTATTTATTAGCTTCCGCAATGTGATATTAGGTGATAAAAACTTAAGATAAACGTACAATTACAGACCCCAATCGGCACTGCTAAATATGTATTACTCGTATGTATTTCACACAGACTTCAAAAAAAAAATCTGTTTATTGAAGTCTGTGGTATTTCACTTGTTTCATGAAGATAATTATCTACAAAATCTGAGTGCAACATTTTCGAGCACGTATAGGACAACCTGTTGGTGGTCAAGCGCTGAACCTACATGCATACATACATACAATGGCGTACAAGGAAAGAGGCCATAGATCAGCATTGGGCGGTTAAACTTAAAAAAAAGAAAATAATGATTTAAAAAATCGCAATTCAATCTAACCAGTCTAACCAACCCACCAGGTAGATTTAGTCCAATCAGTATAATTAGAGATCTACAGGGGAGGCCTATGTCTAATGGTGGATATCGTACGGCTGAGACGATGATGATGACGAGAGAGCTACGACGCGACTACGATACGACCCCTAAACGTCGAAATGGCGTACACTTAGCCGTATTTATATACACGATGATTTTTACCGTCGATTTTAGGCAGGATTTTACGAGAAGAAATATACGGAAGATTGAGGAAAACAGGCTTCGTAAAAAATTAAATGCTCTCTAAAAATTTTCGCTGTGTCACACGACTCTAGCTGAAGCCAGGTAAGAGTGTATTATACCTCTATACTCGTATCTTTAACGTTTTGAAATATTTCAGAAGTAGGTTTATTATAAGCTTATGCTGCAGAACAAAAGCTGCTAAAATTTTTGTTGTGTAAGATGCTCAGGACAGAAATGAGTAAGTAAAAATATTTAATTATTTTTAATATTTTAACATTTCAATTTTATCGAAGTCAGGTGGGTGATTCTGTATGAAAACAGGCACGTAAGGAGCTCTAACGTGCTTTTTGTTTTTAAGAAATTCGTATGAAATATATTTATTTTTAAAATAACATAACTTAAACTCGGTTTATAATTCATTTTAACGTAATTTTACATTTATCAAACATTTCTTCACGGAAATAAAAAAATACCGCGTTACGTTACGTTTTGTCGATAGAGAATCAGGCCCCAGCGGGCTTAGCATAAGGACCATAAAATAACACTATCGACGTGTCAGACCGTGACAGAGTTATGATGAAGTATATATCTGTCACCTTTGCACACGTCGGTAAACTCTTGTCGTGTTCTTGTATGCTAAGCTAGCTGGTATGCGTATGTTTTATACGCTCGATAGAGTTAGTGTAATTTTATCTATCGGACTAATACAACGCCATCTGCATAGAGTTGGCGCAATTTAATAAACCTACAGTTGTTTTTTTTCTCGAATTTCAGGTTGGTCCCATTGAAAAAGTTGTTAAAAATGGTAGTTTGAATCACCCCATTTCGGCTTAGTACACCAGATCAACCCTTTTATTATGAACAAACTTGTAAATTATGCTGACTCTACGCGATAAAACTATTACTTTTTGAATAAAATCTTACAATTATTTTTTTGCAAAAAATAGCATGACCGACTTCAACCATGTTCCAACCATTCGCGAATATTTAGCTCGGATCGATGTAACATTTTTACATTATTGTTGATTTATCGAAAATGGCTCAGCCGATTTCGATAAAATATAAATGGGACTAATTTCGAAGTACACTCTTTCCAATAAAAAAAGAATTATCGAAATCGGACCACTCGTACGTAAAAAGTTATACATATAAAAATATATTTATATATATACGCGTCGAATTGAGTACCTCCTCCGTTTCGTTTCGTCGGTCAATAAAAAGCAACTTCATAGAATCAAAAAATTAGTTTTTTTATGTACTCAATGTTATTTATCAAATATAATTATCTACCTGTTTTAAACCAAAAATATCTCAAATCACAAAAAGAAAACTGCATAAACTATAACAAACAAACTAAACTACACAAGACCATAAACCACAAAGAGCAGTAAAAGAAACAGATAACCATATTATTGGCATAAAAGAAACTTTTTATACAGAGCAGTTAAAAACTTCGAAACGCTTCAACGTTTCAATTTAGGACCACTTAAATTTTGTACTAGCTCATTTTGAATTTAAGCAATATCATTATGAATTTTCGGCAATTTAAAGTTTGATAAACTGTTCAAGTCTTGTAATTTTACCATTTTGTAATCTGTGGGATTCGTACTTAGTTAATTATTTATCCGTTGTTATCATCATCGTCATTCTGAGTGTTGTGATAAAGTTTTACATTAGTAGTAATTACCGTGGTAGTAGGGTGCGATCATAGAATAAGAACAAAGTACTAGAAACAGTGAAAAAACAAGCCATGGTGGTCTAGTGGTAATGACACCCGCCTTACAATCGTGAGGACGTGGGTTCAAATCCTAGTCCCGTACCAATGAGTTCTTCGGAATGTATGTGCGGAATTTCACACCACTGGCTTTTCGGTGAAGGAAAACATCATGAGGCAACCTGCATACGTCCGTTAAAGACGTATGTGAATCTACCAACCGCCAACCGCCCTTCGTGGGTAGGTCTACGTCCTGCAGTGGACTATTAAAAAGGCTGGTACAGTACAGTACTAGAAACAGTACTAAAATAGCCAGAGATATACATCACTTTGTCCCATTTTAAATTTGAAATTTAAAAGGTGTTAGACAAAGATGCACATATACTCGAACTTACGTAATTTAGAAGGGTTTCACAAACAAGCATTGAGCTATCTCGGCTGTCCAAATTCAAAAAGGTAAAAAGAAGGAAGGTATAATGATCAGAGATTTGAACCTTCTTACTGGAACTAAAGGGTTCAAATTTCCGAAAAAGACAAATGACCTAATCTAACCAAATTTTAACCATTTTGACATTCCAACTGGGGATTTTGATGTATGCGACATACATTGCGTTTTTTTTTTGCTCCACTCACTCTCGCGTATTCTTTATAACCAGATATGAATAAGACAGCTGTAACGTAGTTAAGTAAAATTTAGCAATACTTCTATTACTTGTAGTCACTACTGTCACGTCAAGATAAGACCACAAGACTACGTAGGCAACCTAGCGCTATAATTTCCCATATCTGCTGAAAGAGCCAGAGGCAGGAGGCAGGCTCAAAACAAGGCGGAAAGACGCCGTGCATAGGAACATGAGAGAGTGCAGGGTTTCCGAAGACGATGCCGAGGACCATGCGAAGTATGTTTTTTGACTTTAACTTTCTTAAAAATCAAGTTTCAGATAATTTAAATATTTAATTCATCAAACTTGCTACTGTGATTATGAACTAATAAAGATGCGTAACAATAATTATTTTTCGCAAAAAATAGCATGACCGACTTCACCCGTGTACAGAATTCGTGAATATTTCGCAAGGATCGATGTTACATTTTTCACATTATTGTTGATTTATCAAAAATGGCTCAGCCGTTTTGAATAAAATTTGAATGGGACCAATTTCGAAGTATACTCTTTCCAATAAAAAAAAATAATTTAAATCGGACTACTACGAATAAAGTTATGCGTGGTGATACATATATAAAATATTGAGTAATAACGCGTCGAATTGAGTACCTCCTACGGTTTGGTTCGTCGGCCAAAAAAGCCATATTGTACAAATCACTAAACCAAAGTTTTTCTACACGTTTATAGCCCGCGACAGCCCTACGAAAGACAAGCATGTGGCGCCCCCGGCTCAGGAATGCAAGTCACACACCTATCTAATGTCCCAGAGAAAGATGGTTCTTTCTCTGGTACATTACATACGCAGTAACTACTATACAGTCAGCTGTGACTTATCTCCATGCGCTTTGCATAACATAGTAGCTACTTTCGTAGTACCAAAATATTGAAATTGATTTTAAACGGGCATTTTCAGGACTTCAGAATGATTAAAAGTTGTTCATATCAATGAGTACAAGCATCTCGTCTTGGGGTGACTGTCGCTAACCACTCGCCAAAACATGTGTTTTTACACTACTAGATCCACCGATACAACGAAGAATAAGTATGTATAGGCCTAATCAAACTTGTTGTCGGCTATGAAGTTAGCTACAAAGCTGCGCAAAACCCAATTCTCACTTTGAAATGAAATGAATTTTATTAGCGCTCACAAACATCAGTATATCATTTTTGTTTAACAATGATTTATACATCCTAGGATATGTTGCAGGTTGAGAAGCATTGCTATCCAAGCTAGGAACTAACCTCATTTAACAGCTTCGCGAGTTAAACTTCTAACAGTTGTACGGAACTCCTCATTCCTGATTCGATCTCGCAGATAGACTCCGAACATAGCCCTTTCCATAGCTCGTTGAGCTATTTGGAGCTTAGCTTCATAGTAAGAAATTTCGTATAGACCGAGTGGCTAGCCCTGGTGTCAGAGTTTTTAAGCCGCCTGAAGGCCTCTGACATAGCTAAGGTTCATAGTAAGAGACCACGTTTCAGTGCCGTAAGTCATCACTGTTAACACCCACTGGTCGAATATTTTCAACTTGCGGCACTGAGGTATGTCGGACGAGAAGACGTTACGCAATTTTCCAAACGCTAAATTAAAATACTTTTTTTTTTTCGTATAGGTTTGCGTTTGACTACACACTGCCTGATGTTAAGCAGATATGCGGTCTAGGATGTAACACGCTTACCAAGAAGATACCTAATATCATTACTTAATAGCTGAATATAAAAGTTTAATAACGTTTATACCAAAGATAATTGTCGAATCAATAAACCAAATGACAATATAAGTCCATCGCGTGGGAAGGCTGTAAAAGCGAATTGAAGATCCCAATTTCAGTTTCACAAAGACAGCATTTGGAGCTTTTGTTTTGTTATTTATCTAACATTTCGCTAATGGGCAATAGGGAACTTTACGATCCGTTTTAAGTTCTATTTAGATCGTTACAAGGTCGTTATCCTTTTAACAGTGCTCGTGCAAATTATTCAGTAGACAGACGGTAACGGTCACTCGCCTACGCACTGTCTGGGTCAACGGTCACTATTTTAATCATCATAGTTAAAATATGAGTTTCCAAAAATACCACATTTTTAGGGTTCCGTACCCAAAGGGAAAAACGGGACCCTATTACTAAGACTTCGATGTCCGTCTGTCCGTCTGTCACCGCGCTGTATCTCATGAACCATGATAGCTAGGCAGCTGAAATTTTCACAGATGATGTATTTCTGTTGCCGCTATAACAACAAATACTAAAAAGAAAATAAAATAAATATTGAAGGGGGGCTCCCATACAACGAACCTGATTTTACAGACGTTTTTCGCTTTATAATTATAATGGTAACAGGTAGATGCTTGAAATTTTCACAGAATATTTAGTTTTATATTCACTTCCATAATAAATAATAAAATTTAAATAATAAAAATATTTAAGGGGGGCTCCCATACAACAAACCTGATTTTTCAGACGTTTTTCCCTTTATAATTATAATGGTAACAGGTAGATGCTTGAAATTTTCACAGACAATTTAGTTTTATATTCACTTCGATAATAAATAATAAAATTAAAATAAATAAAATATTTAAGGGGGGCTCCCATACAGTACGGAACCCTCCGTGCGCGAGTCCTACTCGTACTTGGCCGGTTATTTAACATATTATCAATTTTGTTTAAAATGCGACATTTTTGGAGCCAAAAAAATATTTTATTAGGTATGTAAAAATTCCATTGCTCGTTGTTGGTGGTAGGTACTCGAAGCAAACTAGATAATATTAGTCGTACTCGTAGAGCCTACTGCTTGCAGCACTATGATTTTTATTACAAGCTTTTATTTACTTTCATCTGTCCCGTTGTCTGTAAACAAATCTTGCAAGTTAAAATTTGATCCACTTCCCAGTTACCGATTGGGCGAACTTTTGCATACATGTGTAAATCGCGTGACAATACAATATTATGATGACATGGTGCTGATCTGATGATGGAGCTGGAAGGTGGCCAAAGGAATGAAACGACACAACCTCATCGAGTTTGGGTTCATTTGAATGGTCTTGGCGAGTAGTTTGTCTTTCAATGGTAACCAGGGTCTGATGATGGCGCTGGAAAATGGTCATAGAAACTCTGTAATGAAACGACGCAATCCTATCGAGTTTCGACTCGTGTTATTCGTCTCGGCGAGTACTTGTTCAGTAAAAGCTTGTTTTTAAAAAGATTTTTTTTTTAAATATAATACTTGTCATAATCAGATAATAACAGAAATAATTTACATGACATCAAATGCCACCCCATCATTATTTTTTGACAACTAGTCTTGTTGAAGATCTACAGGGAAGGTCTATGTCCAGCAGTGGACATTCTTCGTCGTAACTGATGAATGGCCATTCGGAACAAATAGTAGGTACTACATAAACGATATTCCTTGATTAATCCATGATATTTACTAATATTCATCGCCAGCAGCATAACTTAATAGCATGATTTAGACCGATTTAATAATTAATCACTACAAAGTATAAAACAAAGTCGCTTCCCGCTGTCTGTCCCCATGTATGCTTATATCTTTAAACTACGCAACGGATTTTGATGCGGTTTTTTTAATAGATATAGTGATTCAAGAGGAAGGTTTATATGTATAATACACCTGTGCGAAGCCGGGGCGGGGCGCTAGTATCGAATATTAGTTAACCCGTACTCGTTTGTCGGAGTATAGATGTAGAGCAAAGAGCCCAGGAATCTAATTTGGCGCCGTTGATGTTGGCTTTTCATTCGCAAATATGAATTTCACATAATGGTAAATATAATTTCGCTTTTTAGATGAAATGTTTGGTAAGCTAGCAACAGTATTTATGTTCTAATATACTCGTACAAATACGTGTTAATTGAAATACTAAATTTGGCTCCAATTACGTTGACAATAAAGTGAAGGGACGAGCAATTCCTTCGTCTGGTAAAGTTATGTGACGTTTACTCTCAACAAGTCAGCGTCACGCAGTATATTGAACTCTATACAAATTATTATAATAATATAACTTTTTAAATAGAAGCTTTTGAGATTCTTGATATCAGGTAGCAGCCAAGTGCTAGCCAAGACAAGTAAAACGAGCCCAAACACGACGGGTCTATCTTGTTTAGTACAGGAGTTCCTATGGCCATCTTCCGACTACATCATCAGATCAGTTTCATGGTACCATATTATTGCATTGTCACGCGATATACATATGCGTGCAAAATTTCACCTCAATCGGAAACTGGGAAGTTGGTCAAATTTAACTTGCAAGCTTCCACCCGAACTTAAATACATACATAGGTACATCCATTGCAAGTTAAATAAAAGCTTGTAATAAAGGCCTATTCCTACATAATCAACCTTCGTGAGTAGGCCTACGTCCTGCAGTGGACTATTAAGGCCGGTACAGTACAGTTCATACATGGGCAGTATTCACTACTACTCCAACACTGTCGATTTTTCTTCGATACGTAGCACGAAGCGGTATGACTTTACATTTCTGATTCGAACGGCGGGAACGGAATCTGCAAGCTTTCCTGATTCCTGAGAGATGTGATCTAAAGTGATCTTTTCAAAGTCAGAGTGAATAGATGTGTATCTTCTAAGTCTGTGTCCTTCATCTTAGACCACAACGTCATACCATCAGGCGAGTTGGTGGTCAAGCGCTGACTTATTCGCGACAAAAAATCTTATGTAGGGAATTTCTCACCACTGATTTTTAATTAAGTAAAACACAGGTGTTACTCACGTTTGATTTTAGTAGGAAACTGTGACTATAGTGCTATGCGAGACGAGACCGCGTGCTAGTACTCCAACCTTGAGAAAGATCGCCAAATGCGATCAAAACTATAGTAGCAGTTTCCTACTAAAATCAAACGTGAGTAACACCTGTGTTTTACTTAATTAAAATGTGCGAAAACCACGCTAAAAAAATGGTTTCCATAGTGAAATTCTCACCACTGGCTTTCAGATGACGGAAAACATAGTGAGGCAACTTGCGTTTAAGAAATTCGATGGCATGTGAATCCACCAACACGAACGGGACCAGGTTGGTGGATATGGCCTAATCACCCAACGTAGATAGGCCTATATGCAGCAATGGCCTATTAAAAAGCCGGTACAGTACAAACTATTTTAGTCCTGTTACATTTGTTTAGTAATTTGTACCTACAACAGAATAGAGCGAATTCCCGCACTAATATAAAAAGAGTAATGGGTCCGAGTGTCAGCTAACCGTAAACGGTCCGTAACCAGTGATTAACGCGTCGTTCAAACAGACAATGCGTCGTATAAACGGACAGGTTGTTAAATTACATGTAGCGATGGCAAACGAGTGGTTAACGCGGTGGTTAGATATACAAAACGGTTGATTAATACCGATGCAAAATACTGTTAAAAATATGCATTTGCGGTAGAATAATGCAACAAATTTTGCTTTAAAATTGGGTAAGTTAGGCGAGTATTGAATTATCGCGTTCTAAAAGACTTTATAAAGTTTTCGTTAATCGGTCATTAGCTTTACGTTTAATGATACGTATATTTTGGCTGAGATGTGATATTCTTATCGTGGAATAAATATTATTCCTTATTTATTACTACACAAGAATTAAACATCAAAGGACAGCAAGTAACAAATAAATACTTTTTATTTCAACCGAGCACTTTGCTATGTAATAGCTTGTCAAATTACACAAATGATGTGACGATGCACCGCAAGCGGTCGGTTAACCGGACTTTGTTAAACAGGGCAGTTAATTCGGTGCGAATGTTTAATTAATCGGTTGATTTAAAATAAACACAGCTGGCATTTTTTCTTCTTTTACATTTTACTTTTGATTTCTACATCTAAAATAATAATCTGTTTTGAAAATATTACAATCGTTTTGTCCTAACACGGATCGATATAGAATCGAGCTTGTCAAACAGAATGACACAGTGGTCGACCGCAAACGGTTGGTTAACCTGACATTGTTATACATGACCAATTAATACGGTGCGAATGTATAAATTGATTGATCAGGGTTTACCCAGCTGGTTTTAGTGTCCAATGCTATATTAAAAAGTTTTTTATCTACACTAATGTTGTAACATTCTACTTATGTTTCCAATACTTGACTTATAATGACTACTGTTATAGCGCAGACAACAAAACACTCAATTTAAGCAATTTCACATGATGTTATAATATCCACATCGATATCGTAAAATCTCATTATAACAGAAAAAAATATTTGTTGTTCCATAGAAAAATATCGTTCACCCGCGACAAAATGTAGGTATAGAACAGCTGTTTTTAGGGTTCCGTACCCAAAGGGAAAAAACGGGACCCTGTTACTGAGACTCCGCTGTCCGTCTATCTGTCACCAGGCTGTATCTCATGAACCGTGATAGCTTAAAAGTTGAAATTTTCGCAGATGATGTATTTCTGTTGCCGCTATAACAACAAATACTAAAAATTGAATAAAATAAATATATTAGGGAGGCTCCCATACAATAAACCTAATTTTTAGGCCGTTTTTCGCTCCTATGCAGTACGGAACCCTTCGTGCGTGAGTCCGACTCGTACTTGGCCAATTATTTTTTTGAGTTCTGACAAAAGTCGCAGAAGAAACCTTAGTTGTTAGTTTTGATGTAAAGAATAAGCCCCTAAAAGGATGCTAATTGATAAGAAATAACACTGTATAGTGTACCAAAAGTAATATACCTGCTGATCGTCTACCCCACACCCAGTTAAAATCACGACGCGGGTCACGCTCACGAGCCACGACCAGGCGCCGGGTGTTACATAAATTATAAAAAATAAAGTTAAAATAAAAAAATGTCGGCAAGCACATCGCATTCGCAATATGCCGGCGGCCATTAGAGAAAGGCTGATTTATGGTTTTTCTGTGAAAACCGAGTGGGAGGGCGCTAACGCGCTAAGGCAGTACATAAATCAGTTTTCGTAATTCATTACGAAAACTGATTTATGTACTGCCGAACTTGTGGTTAAAAGTTGGGCCAGTGTCCTCTTTCACTGTTTATCAACCGACTTCTAAAAAGAGGATCTTTTCAAATCGTCTCCATGAACCTACTAGCTTTTGCCCGCGGTTTCGCTCCTCTAATGATTTGTTTTATGCTGTCGCATAGGAACCTTTTATTTTCCGGGATAAAACCTTTAAACCAGCATTTTGCATGGCACTTTGATAGCCCTGCCACCCTATAGTTACGCTACTGGGCACAATCGCCTTTGCAGGTAGGCTTATGTTCAACCGTGGTCTTTTAAAAAGCCAGCGCATCACTACATAGTATAAAACAAAGTCGCTTCCCGCTGTCTGTCCCCATGTATGCTTATATCTTTAAAACTACACAACGGATTTTGATGCGGTCTTTTTAATAGATCGAGTGATTTACGAGGAAGGTTTATATGCATAATACACCTGTGCGAAGCCGGGGCGGGTCGCTTGTAAGTAAATAAATTTATGTTACATAAAAATGAATCGTGGTTTAAAATTCGAGAACGGCTGAACCGATATGGCTAATTTTGATCTTGAATATTTGTGGAAGTCAAGGTAAGGTTTAAACGGTGAGATAATATATAAAAGTTGGGAGAAAAGTAATAAAAACATTATATTTCATTTTCCCATACTAAAAGTTTCTGCATGTAAAAATTGTCATTGACTGTTAACAGATGGTGAGACGAAGTTCACCGGGTCAGCTAGTACAAAATAAAAATAAATATTAGGGGACATCTTACACACGGTCTGTGACCCCATGCTAAGCAAAGCTTGTGATATGGCTGCCAGAGACTGATATACTACATATACATATTTTAAATACATACTTTTTTTTTTATTCTGAATAGGTTTGCGTTTGACCACCTACTGCCTGCGGTCAAACGCAAACTGTCGATACTTAAATAGATAGTACCTAAATAACACCTACACACAGAGCAAACACAAATTTTCATCACACAAATGTTTGCCCTGGGTGGGGATCGAACCCACGCCTCTTTGAGCCAGAAGTCAGGGTCACTAACCACTGAGCCACCGAGGCTGTCAAAACAATAAGCTTTTGTGGTATTTAAAACAGAAAAAAAAACTAAAATGAACGAGCTTCGTTTGACTGAACACAACGACAGAACGGAAATAGAATTTCTGATTTATCCAGTACTAATATCCTGTGTTTTACTCTTTTATTGGTTACTTTGATCGCCCTACGTTAAATTGAACGTTACATTTGTGGGTTTTAGGGTTCCGTACCTACCCAATACATGATTATCTCTTCTACGGGATGTCATTGGTAATAAGTTTTTTCTCAGCCTTTACGTTTAATAGCGTTGTATATTCGACTGCCTCATTGCCCAGTGATTAGTGACCCTGACTCCTGGGTCAAAGAGGCGTGGGTTCGATCCCCACCCAGGGCAAGCATTTTTATGATGAACATATATGTTTGCTCTGTGTCTGGATGTTATTATCTATATAAGTATATGTATTTAAAAATAAGTATATGTAGTAGTGGTAGAAAAGCCGTGGTGGTCTAGTGGTTGTAACGCTGGCCTGTCAATCTTGAGATCGTAGGTTCAATCCCGGTCTCGTACCAATGAGTTTCTTTGGAATTTATGTACGGAATTTCACACCAATGGCTTTTCGGTGAACGAAAACATCGTGAGGCAACCTGCATACGTTCGTAGAAGAAATTAGATGGCGTGTGTGAATCCACCAACCCGCACTGGGCCAGCGTGGTGGGTATGGTCCAATCACCCTTCGTGGGTAGGCCTACGTCCTGCAGTGGACTAATAAAAAGGCTGGCACAGTACATATGTAGTAGGTGTATCAGTCTCTGGCAACCATATCACAAGCTTTGCTTAGTTTGGGGCACTTTGGGGTCAGAGTCCGTGTGTAAGATGGCCTCTGATATTTATATTTCATTTTGTTCTATTCGCAATAGGTACCGATATTTTAAGAATGAGTGTCATACAATCCATTGACAAAGAGAGCAAGATATTTGTTTGATATATAACTGAATACTAAGTAATTGAAGCCTATAGTAGTACTATTATTTCTATTTTGCCTATAATACGAGTAAGTCAGTGAGCTCAGAATTTTTAACTTTTATTAAAATTCATTAATACAAGGATGAATCAACAAATTAGAGAATAGGTCTATGTTCAATGGTGTATTATTACTATCTGTATACGCGACTGTAACGCGGTTATTAGTTCAATTGAAAAAAACAAACTATGTGTAGATATACAGGGTTATTTCTAATCAATTAGCATCCTTTTAGGGGTTTTTTTTTTATATTTCGAATAGGTTTGCGTTTGACTACACACTACCTGATGTTAAGCGGATATGCGGTCTAGGATGCTTATTCTGTACATCAAAACTAACAACTTTTGTTCTGCTACTTTTGTCAAAACTAAAAAAAAAAATCAGCTGTTCCATACATTTTGTCGAGAGTGTACGATATTTTTCTATGGACGAACAACTTTTTCGTTTGAGAATTAATAAAAGTCGTTTAACAAAAGTTGTTAGTTTTGATGTACAGAATAATCCCCTAAAAGGATGCTAATAGATTAGAAATAAACCTGTATATCAATACGGAACCCTCACGGTAGAGTCTCCCAAGCTTGACCGGTTTTCTTTTCAATTCCCTTTGGTTACGACATTTTTCAATACAAACCTCAGAACGCCAAATGGAATTATGTCCCTGCCAATCTATATCACAGATCCAATCCAACGCGCCAGCTATTCTTCTGGTGAGCTGCTTCTCAATGTGGACTAGGTTTATTTTCCTCTCGATTAACTCTCTGTGTCGACAACTTGCGATTTAGACTTAGCCCGTTTAAAATTTACAGATAATATAGCGTCTTACCACAAAAGTTTTACACACGCTTTAGACAATGTTTAACAGTACCAAATTGGACACCACCACAAAAGATTTAAACACGCTTTAAAACTGTTTAACCGTGCAATTTGTTCTGTTAAACAGTGCCTAAGCGTGCTTAAAATTTTTATGGTAAGACGGACAGTGTTTAAAGTAAGTTTATATTTTTTGTGGTAAGGCGGATAGCTTTTCAACCTACTTGAAACAAGGAGGTTGTCAATTCGACTGTCTGTTTTTTTTGTATGCGATTACTGCGCCAATTAGGAACCAATTTTGATGATTATTTTTTGTTTGGAAGGTCCCAATTGAAATCGGCTAAGTCGTTTTTGAAAAATCAACATTAATGGGAAAATTACTACGTCGATGATACATTGGATTCGTGCGAATTCTGTACACGGTTGAAGTGGGTAAAAAAATAACATTGAAAAAAAAAATAATGGTAATTATTAAGAACATAATTTTAGCGTATTTTCTTATGCGAATTCTTTCATTTGCGTTCTTTCAGGATTTCATAATGTTATTTATTATCTTATCTTTTGATATGTGTTTCTGACTTTCCTTGTTTTCATTAATAAAAAAAAAAACTAAAAATGCACGGAACCCTTCATAAACGATATTCTGACACAATAGGGTTCCGTACCCGAAGGGTAAAAACGGCACCCTATTACTAAGACTCCGCTGTCCGTCTGTCTGTCACCAGGCTGTATCCCATGAACTGTAATAGATAAAAAGCTGAAATTTTTCACAGATGATGTATTTCTGTTGCCGATGTAACAACATATACTAAAAACAGAATTAAATTAATAATTAAGGGGGCTCCCATACAACAAAATAGATTTTTTTGCCGACTCGTACTTGGCCGATTATTTTTCCTAGTTATCATGTCTATTCCAATAAGATAAATTGCACCGCCCGTATTACAATAACATCCTGGTGGTACCTGCATGCTTGCAGTGTCAACCCGGCCCATTCTCTCCGGTCTGATAGTTCCTGCACAGGTTCGTTGACTCGATAAAACGGTCAATTTAAACACGGGACTAATGAAATGGCTAACATGTACACTGATCAGCAAGACAACTCAGAATTTTTTGATTCGGTTCACAATTGGCGAAATTATCGATGAGCATACAAAAAAAACATACACACGAACATAGAATCTCTTCCTTTCTGGAAGTCGGTTAAAAATCAAGACACAACGTCGTGTACAGACAAGTGAGACCAGTTTTTTTATACATATGGTGAGTTCGTCGGTGTTGCGCCGCCATAATTGGACTGACGAGCCAGGCGTAGTTTCGTTGTACATGATTGTGTGTGTAATTGTGTCTGTACACGGCGAGGCGTAGTTTTGCCGGCTTCACTTGTTTGTTTCTCAAAATTCTGTCTTGATTTTTATATTTGGTCTGAGCAAGACAACTGTTTGATCAGGCTTTGATTCAGTTAGATGACCCGGACGTTTGGTCAATGCGAATGAAGTTGTGTCAAGTGAAATTTGCTATATACTCGTACCTACGGAGATTTATCTTTGTGCCTTAAAAAATGTGCCTTTATCAACTACAACAAAAAATCTACTTCGCTACTACTAACAAAAATAAAAATAGATTATCCACAGAAATTACGCGAATTCGCATAAATTGTGGTCACAAAGTATCCAATTTCGACACAATTAACAAATAAATATGATAAATAAATATGATAAATTCTTGTAGCAGCCCGGAATGTCTTTAATATTGAATGATTGTTGGTTCAGATTATTTAATTTATGACTGCTAAAACCCCTTCTAATGATTGACTAAAACTATTATATTATTAAGCCTATTTAATAATTTTTTTTTTTTTATCAAGTTTGCTAAAAAAAGGTCGCATAGATTCATCATCATCATCAGCCTGTATCGACCCACTGCTGGGTGCACCTCCTCTCCCTTGTGCCAGTTTGCCCTGTCTTGGGCTGATCTTATCCACGCGTGTCCCACGTGATAAGATTATTGATTTCGTCTAGATTAATACGTGCGAATATATTTTGCGGATTTCTAAGTAAATCAAAACTTCTTGATAGAAATAATTTCATATCAGTTAAATTTTTATTATTTTGCCGCAGTGCCTGATAAGTTTTATTTTACATACCTGCTGACCGATCAAATAGCACCCATTTAAAAACCAATCGGTGTTTTTTATAATGGGATCGTGACGCGATTCTCTTTGTGTGGGTTCATTGTGTTTTTGTCATCGATTATATGGTTCTATTTTAGTACTAATTTTAAGGCTTCAAACTTAAAAGGTTCGTAACTTATAAGGAATCATTGGAAGAACGCTCGCCTTGAATCTAACTTTTAGCTCTAGTTTTAAGCTGCCTTAAGACCGACACAGCTAATTAAAAAACCGGGACCTACAATTTAACGTGCCATCCGAGCCATGGTAGCTCTCAGTTGTAAATGCTAACCGCGGTGACCTATCCGAAGACTGACCGTGACCAGACTGAACGTTTTTGAAATGAAATGAAATAATTTATTGCTTAAAACTGTTTACAGTAAGATCTTCACAATTGTTTAATACCAAGCACTTAAATACAGATTTTTTTTTTTTACAGACATGCAATATAGTGTTATTTTTTTTTATAGTACTACAAACGTTACTAGCAGAGTTAACTTACTATAGTTATAAAATACGATTTAAAAAAAAATCGTACAGGTCAAATTTAAGCTAAAAATAATTATTTAATTAAGTTAAAATCAAATTTGTCCATCCAAAAACACCAATATCAAACTAAATTCTTTATCAATCGACCAGGAATTTATTAATGACGATGTTCTGAGATTTGTGGAGCTAAACATATTTTTATACCGTTGCTTATCTTTGGTGATTCGTAATGTAGAGCCTTCTGATAAGCGTATAGCCATTTGGTCGGCAAACTGTGGACGATAGGTTCTAATTACTTGGTCTAGACGCAATTCGTGGAAGCCTGGGCTTAGTGGCCAAGTCCACAAGAAAAATAACGAATAAAATCTTACTGTACATTTTCTTTTACTGACTTCTTTTCTAGACTGCCTCGGTGGCTCAGTGGTTAGTGAAGGGTCACTAACCACTGAGCCACCGAGGCAGTCTAGAAAAGCCACGCCTCTTTGACCCAGAAGTCAGGGGACTTCTGGGTCAAAGAGGCGTGGGTTCGATCCCCACCCAGGGCAAACATTTGTGTGATGAACATTGGTGTTTGCTCTGTGTCTGGGTGTTATTTAGGTACTATCTATATAAGTATTTATTTGAAATATGTATACATATGTAGTATATCAGTCTCTGGCAGCCATATCACAAGCTATGCTTAGTTTGGGGTCAGAGACCGTGTGTAAGATGTCCCCTAATCTTTATTATTGTATTTATTTATTTTACTTAAAATCAGGATTGTTCGGTGTTCTTACGTTCTAGGATGACGACACCCATAGTCAAAATTCCTTTATTTCGTAGACATTACAATTGCACTTGGAATCGTTCACCATATCTGTGATTTCATATACAAGGCTGTTTTTTGCAATGCGCAAAGGTTTTCAGAGGTAACTTTTGTTATGGGGCCTAACCCGAAATTGAAGAAAAAAAAACACCTGCTCCATAAGTTTAGCCGTCAATGAACTTTTTGTATGTAATAGCTGATTTTTTTCCTGATCTTGTAATTTGCTGAATAGTAATAAAAAATCATAATGATGAGATGAGATTACACCTCTGAAATTATAGCCCTGCACTTTGAAATGTCCTTTGTAATTTTTTAAAACAGGACGGGTCGTTAGTTAAAACAATAAAATATTTTAACACCAAACTAATTCCAGACAAAGTGTCTTTAGCCCTGTCCGAAGGGATTTTATTTATTTACTTATTCACATAAGAAACACCAACAGTATACTCGAACAGGAATTAACATTTTCATAACAAGCAGTATAGTTCTGATATTTATCTACCCCTTATGGGTGTTAACAGCATTCTCAACTATAAGTAGAAGTTATATAGATAAAAATTAGAAAGATAAAAGGCCCAATTATGAAGACGCCATCGTAAATTTAATAGCAAAGTTAAAAGTCTTATCTCTATCGAATCCTAATGGGAAAAAGAAACAGCAATATTCTAATCGAAAATTCGAAAGCCAACTTTATCAACTTTCAAACAAAAAATATTGGATCAGAAACGTTCCATTAATTTGGAAGATACAATGCCATGAAGGCGCGCAACCAAAAATCGTACAAGAGGGCTAGACAAAGTCACATTCCATTAGCAAATCAAATTAACGAATCGCACAAAACGCATAGGATTGATTACCCACGTGACTAATGTGAATCTCATACATTTACGGGTGGTCTCCTCAGGTCAACTCCGGTAAGATATCTTCTGTAGAAAACTGTACAGTTTGCTGATAGGGCAACCACGGTTGCGCAACCATAGTTCTATGTAAAATAGAGTCCTTGAAATGAACGTTCATTAACAATTTTCTAATTATTTCCCATCGATTCATCCAAAAAGATCCTAAGAAGTAATTACGTGACGCGAACGTGTCGGTAACAGGCTCGCGTTGTGGCAGGCGCCTTTGTTCCGTCGGAAAATTATTTATAATGGCAATATTGTGCGTTACGGGCCTCGCCGTTGGTTGACATGGGACGACGATGTACGGTGGTGACGGTATCCGAGCTACGGAAAAGTCACTTTATTGTGAACAGTTTAAACGTTCTACCATTTTCCATTTGGTTTGGCTGTTTTCTCACATTTCATTTTTAGGGTTCCGTACCCAAAGGGTAAAAACGGGACCCTATTACTAAGACTTCGATGTCCGTCTGTCTGTCACCGGGCTGTATCTTATGAACCATGATAGCTAGGCAGCTGAAATTTTCACAGATGATGTAGGTATTTCTGTTGCCACTATAACAACAAATACTAAAAACAAAATAAAACGAAAATTTAAGGGGGGCTCCCATACAACAAACGTGGTTTTTTTAGCCGTTTTTCGCTCGCTATTAATAACGGCAAGAGGAATGGGGCTCCCATACGGTACGGAACCCTTCGTGTGCGAGTCCGACTCGCACTTGCCGATTTTATTCAAAATGTTTATTTAGAGACGAAAGCCACCGACGTGGGTACTTACTTGCGTTCAATTTTGTAACGTTTGCCTAGATTTGGTATGCTAAATGAACACTTCTTAGTGATCTGGATTTTCCCACTGCTAGGTAAAAGCCTCTCCTCAATTTTTCAACTTTTGACGGGATTATCTATCCTTTAATTCATCAGCAATATGACGTGCTCTGCTGGACATAGGCCTGCCCTATGGATTTCCGATAAGACCAGTTGGTAGCGGCTTGATCAATCCAGCGTAATCCTATGGTCAATTGTCCACTTTGTGGGAAGACGTCCTTCGCTACGCTGGCCGATACGTGTTCTCCAGTCTAGTCCGACAAGCCTCAGTGTCTCAAGTCGAAAGTGTTTGACCAGTGTGAGTTACCAGTGATGACTTATGGCACTGAAACATGGTCTTTTATACTATGGGCTTCATTAATAAGGTCCAAGGAGCACAACGCGCTATGGAGAGGGCTAAGCTCCGTAGAAGAACCAAAGTTACTCACATAGCCCAGCGGATCAGCAAGTTGAAATGGCAGTGGGCAGGTCACATACTCGTAGCAGAGAGGACTGATGACAAATGGGGTCAAAAAGTTTGAGGAAATGCTGCATGTTAATCAGAAAGATACATTGGAACAGTCTTTAAAATACCTCTAAAACTTTCAAGTTCGGTCACTGCCCAGCACTGTCTAGTGTCTATTATACAGGTTATTCCTAATCAATTAGCATCCTTTTAGGGGCTTATTCTGTACATCAAAACTAACAACTTTTGTTCTGCTACTATTGTCAAAACTAAAAAAAAAAATAGCTGTTCCATACATTTTGTCGCGGGTGGAACGACATTTTTCTAAGGAACAACATATTTTTTTTCGAGTTTTGACAAAAGTCGCAGAACAAAAGTTGTTAGTTTTGATGTACAGAATAAGCCCCTAAAAGAAGGCTAATTGATTAGGAACGACCCTGTATACTCTAGACTCTAGAGATTGTTACAAGCGCAAAATTATTTCGTTTTCAAAATCAGTCGCGACAGCGTCTTCCTAATTAATGTTCGTGTCCAGGCGCTGTTGAAATGGTAAGCGCCGGGTTTACCCTGTCCTTTGGATGGAGACGCGAGGGCGAGTAGTTGGAACTTAGATCCTCTCGGACAGGTCTGTCGACACTCAGCTTAAAATTTAGTGGTGTTGAAGTGTTTTATTGTTATTTAATCTAACATTTCCCGGTTTAACACGAGGACCACGTAAAATTATTTTCAAAAGTTAGTTTTTAGGGTTCCGTACCCAAATGGTGAAAATGGGAACCTATTATTAAGACCCCGCTGTCCGTCTGTCTGTCCCCAGGCTGTATCTCATGAACCGTGATAGCTAGGCAGCTGACATTTTCACAGATGATGTATTTCTGTTGCCGCTATTACAACAAATACTAAAAACAGAACAAAATAAATATTTAATGTACCACTCAGTACGTGCATGTCAGAAGTTGTCTTTGCTCAAAACAGAGCGCCACAGCAAAACTGTGTTTAGGGGCAGCTTCAGATATGCAGCAACGAAATGCTGGAACAATATACCACCCATTAGGAACCTGCAAAGTATTCATGGTTTTAGATGTAAACTTAAAAGTTTTCTTCTTGTCCATCAAAAAAGTGAGGAAAGCCTGTAAACTGACACCAGTGTTATTTAAAAGTGATGTTTATAAGTATATTTATTTCAAATATATATCAATATTTAATTATTTAATATATTAAAAAATAGGTCTGGCGAGGTTATTCGTTGTTGTTTGAATTTTTCATTTATATTTATATTTCTTATTATGTATAATTTGTCATTTGTTCATTGTTTAGACTTTGTTTGTTTCTTTTCTTTGTTCTGTTTGTTATTTTTTTTATTTCTGTCCGCGCATTTTTATCGGTCGTAATGTCACTTGCTGGTTCCAATAGAATATCAGCGCTGGTTGCTCGTAAGCGCAACCAGCATTACGCTGAGTTGGGACCAGTTTTGTGACAGAAATACTAGGTAAAATACTGTTGTTTTTTGTGTTTTATCATTTGTTTTGTCGTTATGTATTGTACCTCTTATTTTTGTTGCAAATAAAAAAAAATGTATTCTGTATTCTGTAATGGGAGCTCCCATACAACAAACATTTTTTTTGCCGGTTTTTTGCTCCAAATTAATAACGGCAACAGGTAGACGCTTTTAATGTGGTTAAGGATTCCATATCCGATAGGATACAGAACCCTTCGTGCGCGAGTCCAACTAGCACTTGGCCAATTATTGTTTTCCAAAAGACAACCATTCCAAGATTCGTTTTATTATCAGTTACATACATTAGAGTTTTCTTCTATTAGAACATCAGTCAGTTTCTAGTCTTCTATCTCAATTTAGGAGCTTGGTCATTTCTCAGCAGTGTCCAAACGCCATGGCCAAACGGTTAACACAACAGGGACTCACAACTTAACGTGTTATTAGAGCCACGGCAGCGCTTAATATGACAAACGTATAGCGTACTGCCGCAGCACTATAAAATGTGCAACAAAGTCAAGTCAAGATTACCCTAAAAACTAGTTGGAGTGAAGTTGGCAGCGTAGCACTACATATATCTGTGCTCACTGCTTCACTATGCACTATAGTCACCGTAAGGTTTTAACGACGCGATGCACGCTTCCGAGTATAGCACGGGTGCACACCTGCGCTCTCCGTCTACATAGAAATCATAAGTGGATGTGAAGTTAGCTACAAGCTGCGCAAAACCCAAGCAAGGCACAACTTTATGTATGCTTAGTTAGGATTGGATTGTGCCGCTCGCTCATGCGAGGATGCAGGCTCGCTTCCTACTTCCTAGTCTAAGGACACCTGCGCTCTTTGTCCACTCTATAATTATTTAGTGAATGTTTTAGCCGTTTCGCTTAGCAAGATAGTATTAGAATACACGAGCTTGATAGTCTTGATACCTGTCCATGAATAAGACCGCTGTAGTTATGTGGTGATACTTGATTACCCTAAAAACTATTTCGAGTGCCGCGGCCTATTTCGAGCGGCCTAAAAACTCTGACACCAGAGTTAGTCACCTGGCCTATACGAACTTACTTACTTACAGGTGTGTACGTACCCAGTGCTCTCAGATTACTCTATATTTTGAATATGTCTTAGCCATTTTGCCTAGCAAAGTTTGAGTGGTAAGCGAGATGAATAAGATACAAGAGCTTGATATCTGTCCTTGAAAAAGGCTGTCGAATATGGGTGAAATTAATAGCCACATAATAGGCCCAAATTATGAGGACACCATCGTAGTCATATTAGCAATTTAGAATATTTCTGTTTATTTTTCACTTTAGGCATTCGATAGAGAGAACACTTTTAACGTTGCTATTAAATTTACGATGGCGCCTTCATAATTAGGCCTAGTGCCAAAATTAAAACCAAAAATTCTAAAAATTCAGATTTGGTTAAAAATTCGTTCAAAAAACGCTTAAAAATCGGTCTAAGCGTTTGGGTTTATTATTTATTAGGAGATACTATGCAAGATACATCAACAGAGTTTAATACCTAATTAAAATTAGTCTTCACTGAGGAGAGTTGATGCTTCTTCACTAATAATCCGCTGGAAGCAAACATATTATATCCAACTATTTTGTAAAAGTAAAATTTATTGCTCAAACTGTGTAGAATGTTATTTTCATTTAATTTACCAATTAAGTATTCAAACCCTGAGCCCCATTCCCCACAAATCTGCTTCCACAAAGCCTAATAGCATCCTACGCTACGGAAGGGCTCACCTCAATGGGAGTCGTTTGCGACTGACCCGCGAGCTCGGCTTCAAAAGAACACCTGCATCCGTTTCCGGCGGTGCAATCTGGACCGCTTGAGGTCGGATAGCTTTTGTAAATGTACGAAACTACATGTAACCATAGAAGACATCTAACACACGGTACTGGCCCCAAACTAAGCAAATCTTGTGATATGGCTGCTAGAGACTGATATACTACATAAACATAGAGCTAACACCTAAACATAAATTATTGCTCTGGGTGGGAATCGAACTCACGCATCTTCGGCCCAGGAAACAGAATCACTAATCACTGAGCCAGTGATACTCCATCTTCTACGCATTCTAGAATTTACCTGAAACAAACAATTACAATAAATTAAAACAGAATTCCCAGAATTTCATAAAACACCTCAATATTACAAATAAAATTATACATTTCGAAATAAAACAGGTATATGTATGTAATACCAAATTCAATAAACGTCGTACTGAAACACCTGAAAAAACCTTATACAGGGTTATTTCTATTCAATTAGCATCGTTTTAGGGGCTTATTCTGTACATCAAAACTAAGAACTTTTGTTCTACGACTGTTATTAATTCTCAAAAAAAAAGCTGTTGTTCCATGGAAAAATATCGTTCACCCTCGACAAAATGTATGAAACAACTTTTTTTTTTAGTATTGACAAAAGTCGCAGAACAAAAGTTGTTAGTTTTGATTTACAGAATAAGCCCCTAAAAGGATGCTAATTAGTTAGAAATAACCCTGTATATTTCACTATTTCCTTTGTCTAGATATAAAAAACCTAGTCAAACATATTTCGTGTAGACCAACCCCGTCCGTGAATAGTTTTCAGGGCGTAAAAGCCTTCAAATGGCAATAAAATAACAGTGACGCAGGTTACCGCTAAAAAATCCGACGACTCGGCGAAACTACAATACCTCACGCAATCTAAAACTAGCGCGGGCTTTCAACCTAAAACCTCTGCAAGCTAGGACGTGGATTATCCCTATGGATTCCGCATCCAATTTTTTGGTAAAAGAACACTGTTTGCTGTACTGTACCAGTTTTTTTAATAGTCCACTGCTGGACGTAGGGCACTGTTAGTTACGAAAATAAAATTTTCTTTCTTTCTTTTCTTTGAATAATTTTAATTGCGGATAAATCTGCGCTTGCCTATCAACTCGCTTGATGGTAAACGACGTTGCCATCAACTTCCTTAGTTAGTTCCGTATGGTACCGATAACAGTGATTTTATTATTTTTTAACAGACTTCCAAAAAGGAGGAGGGTCATCTGTGTGTATTTTTTTGTGTATGTTCTTCGATAATTTAAAAAATATTTTTCGCCTGAGGTGCTCCCATTTAAATTTTACAGAAATCGGCTGAGTCGTTTTTGAAAACTCAACAATAATGTATACAATTCGAGCGAAATATTCGAATTTTGTACACGATGGAAGGCGGTTTTACCATTTTTTGCGAACAATAATTATTGCTTGCGTTGGAACGAAGTATATCATCATATTTTTAATCCATTTATAACAGAGAAATTGAAGAAGTATCATCATTACTGAAACGACAATTAGTAGACTTTAAGGCTAGGCTTCCGTAAAGTATATTACAGTTTTTCCCACGATCAAAAATATTTAGTGTGGGATTTTTTTTAAATGTGTTCTGTTTTTCATGCGTGTAGCTGTAGGTGAATCGAATATTTCGACGCCTAATACGGAGTCTACCACGAATAATCTGTGAGCTGGCACTATGATTTTATTCTATGTCTCTAGTAATGAAAACGAAAGGTGGAACTTACAGAGGGATTTACTGTAGTACGTATTTATTCGCCAAGTTTTTACGACGTTGTTCGGGAGACGTAAAATAAACAACCAAGTTACAATATGGATGGACGTCAGAAGGACAACTACATATTAAGGCAGGGTATTTTTGGGTTTCATATTACTACGTGCTTTGGTAAAATTCTATAAATTTTCAATCAATTACGAATATGTAAATATAAATTATGTGGGCAAGACATTTTTTAGTTCTTTAAAACTGGAATCTGTGATACAAACTTTCTTATAGTCAAATGACAAATATAGAGCTTTTGTCGTGCGCCAAGATAGCTGTCGCCAAAAGTACGTTAAAAATTCTCAATAGTGTAAAGTTGGGTACTTAATAATATCATTGGCGAAAATAAGGCCCAAAGACTTCGCTGGGTGGGCCATCAGCTGAGGATTGAGGGGGACGCAGTGTAATATCTTGGAATAGTAAGATCTTTTTTGGCTTTAGTTATTGTTCTGAGGGCAGACGAGTGTGAGGAAACAACGCTAGACCGTGACATAATAATATGGCGTTCTCTGGTGTCGAACGCCTACACTAAGGCTGCGACTCCACCAAAGCGGAGATGTGTGCGGTGTGCTGCGCGAGAAGAGATGTTTTTCAGCTCGGGTGCGAGGCGTTGAGTGCTCAGTACGCATTCTGCGGGTTGGTGGCGGGCGAGAGGGGCTCCCCCCTCGCTCTGACATCGCTCACTGCACGCCGCTTACATCTCTCGTCTCCACTGCGCGTCGTTCGCGCACAGCTCACATCTCCGCTTCCATCGCGCCATACAAATATTACACATCTCTGCACAGCGATCTCCATTGAAGCTGAGCGGAGAGGAGATGTGTCAATAACACAATTCTACTGGTTGTATTGGTGGGGCCGTGCCAGCCGTGCCAGCCGTGGGCAGCCGTGGGGTGCCGGCAGAGTAGAATAGCACCCCCCTCTAGTACCAGGTGTCGTAGGAGCCGACTGAGGTACAGCGGAACCGACTAATGGCGGTATAACCATTCAAATAAAAACGTAGCTAAAATGGCACAGGGCAGGGATGGAGAGCAGCATCCCTGTCGCGAAGCTACGTTTCTGCGATCGCCACCACGCCTGCCCAGCGCGGCGATTATGGGCAAAAACCCCGATATGGAAAACACAAATAGACCAGGCCCCCAGTCCCCAGCAGCTCCGCTAGCCCAGGGCTACGGTAGCGGCCCCGGTAACGGCGGAGAAGGGGGTGCTAAAAATCGCTGGCAGACGCCCGGCTACCACTCCCGTAAACGACGACTGGCCCTGGTAACACACAACGTGCGCACGTTGAGGACTGACGAGAAGATTGCTGAGCTGGAAGAAGAGTTGAGTAGGTTGCGTTGGGATATTGTGGGGTTGTCTGAAGTCCGTAGAGAGGGGGAGGACACGATAACCTTAAATTCCGGCAACCTGCTTTACTACCGGGAAGGTGACCAACGGTCCCAAGGTGGTGTTGGCTTTCTCGTTCACAAGTCCCTCACCAACAACATTATTACCATCGAAAGTGTGTCGAGCAGGGTGGTATACCTAATACTCAGAATATCCAAGAGGTATTCGCTGAAGGTCATTCAGGTATACGCACCGACATCGTCACACCCAGATGATGAGGTGGAGACTATGTATGAGGACGTAAGTCGGGCCATTCATATGTCTAAGACCCACTTCACTGTTGTTATGGGGGACTTCAACGCAAAGTTGGGCAGAAAAAACGACGATGAGCTGAGGGTGGGGCAATTTGGATATGGGCAACGGAACCCTAGGGGCCAGAGGCTGGCTGACTTTCTGGAGAGAGAGGAACTCTTTATGATGAACTCTTTCTTCCAGAAGCCGCCTCACAGGAAATGGACCTGGATGAGCCCTGATGGTTCCACGAAAAACGAGATAGACTTCATCATGACCACCGAGAGACGAATATTTAATGATGTCTCCGTGATCCACAGGGTGAAAACCGGCAGCGATCACAGAATTGTACGAGGCAAATTAGATATTAATGTTAAGCTCGAAAGGTCCCGCCCGATGAAGTCCACGCTCCGACCTACTCGTGAACATAAACCCCGAGGACTTTCAGCTCGAGCTCTCGAATCGTTTTGCTTGCCTAGAGAACCTTGCGTCGGTGGACAAGATCAACAACGGGCTCGTAGAAACTGTCCAAACGGTGGGTGCTAAGTTCTTTAGACCCCACCGTTCAAATAAACCGCAGAAATTCTCCGATCACACTGTAAATCTCATGGCCGAACGACGCTCGCTAAGATTGCAGTCTTCCGATGATGCAAAGTCATTTAGGCGTCTCAATAAACAAATTTCGAAATCCTTGCGGCACGACATCCATCTTTTTAATACTAAACATATTAAAAAGACAATAGAGCGGAACAAAGGCTCCAAAGTGTTCGCAAGAGATTTGTCTATTGGACAAAGCCAATTGACAAAGCTGAAGAGAGAAGATGGAAGTTTAGCGTCGACCAAGGCAGAGGTATTAGAGGAGATCGAAAGGTTTTATGGACAGTTATACGCTTCGGTCGCTAAGCCTGTTAGCAGCGCGGCCAAAGATCCAAGAGCCAAGCTGACCCGACACTTCACCGAAGATATCCCAGACATCAGCCTATACGAGATTAGAATGGCCCTGAATCAGCTTAAGAACAACAAGGCGCCGGGTGATGACGGTATCACATCAGAGCTCCTGAGAGCGGGTGGAACACCGGTACTAAAAGTCCTCCAGAAGCTTTTTAACACCGTCGTCCTCGAGAGCATCACGCCAGAAGCATGGAACAGAAGCGTGGTGGTGTTGTTTTTCAAGAAAGGTGACAACACCTTATTGAAGAACTACAGACCCATCTCGCTTCTGAGCCATGTTTATAAGCTGTTTTCAAGGGTCATTACGAATCGTCTCGAGCGCAGGCTTGATGACTTCCAGCCTTCCGAACAAGCCGGTTTCCGAAAGGGCTTTAGTACCATGGACCACATTCATACGCTACGGCAGGTTATACAGAAGACCGAAGAGTATAACTTGCCACTTTGCTTAGCGTTTGTGGACTATGAGAAAGCCTTTGATTCGGTCGAGACTTGGGCTGTGCTCGAGTCACTCCAACGATGCCGTATTGACTATCGGTACATCGAAGTGTTGAAGTGCTTGTATAATAACGCCACTATGTCGGTCCGAGTACAGGAAGAGAGCTCCAAGGCGATCCCTTTAAAAAGAGGCGTAAGACAGGGAGACGTAATTTCTCCGAAACTGTTTACGGCTACTTTGGAGAACGCCTTCAAGCTCCTGGAATGGAAAGGATTCGGCATCAATGTCAATGGCGAATACCTCACTCACCTTCGGTTTGCCGACGATATAGTAGTCATGGCAAAATCGATGGAAGAGCTCAGCACGATGCTCGAAGGCCTCAATCGGGTTTCTCAACAGGTGGGTCTTAAAATGAACATGGACAAGACGAAAGTTATGTGTAATTCCCATGTTGTACCCACCCCGATCTCTGTTGGGAACTCGGTTCTTGAAGTCGTTGACTCGTACGTCTACCTAGGACAAGTAGTCCAGTTAGGTAGGTCCGACTTCAAGAAAGAGGCCAATCGCCGAATCCAACTCGGCTGGGTAGCGTTCGGAAAATTGCGTAGCGTCTTCTCGTCCGACATACCTCAGTGCCTCAAGTCGAAAGTTTTCGACCAGTGTGTGTTGCCAGTGGTGACTTATGGCACAGAAACGTGGTCTCTCACTATGGGCCTTATTGGTAAGCTCCAAGTAGCCCAACGAGCTATGGAGAGGGATATGCTCGGAGTCTCTCTGCGAGATCGAATCAGAAATGAGGAGATCCGTAGAAGAACCAAAGTTACCGACATAGCCCAACGGATTGGCAAGTTGAAATGGCAATGGGCAGGCCACATAGCGCGGAGGACTGATGACCGATGGGGTCGAAAAGTTCTCGAGTGGAGACCACGTACCGGCAAGCGCAGCGTAGGACGTCCACCCACAAGGTGGACGGATGACCTCATTAAGACCGCGGGATCGCGCTGGATGCAAGCCGCTTCCAACCGGTCTTATTGGAGATCCATAGGGGAGGCCTATGTCCAGCAGTGGACTTCTTATGGCTGATGGATGGATGGATTGGTTGTATAAAAAACATCTCCTCTCCGCTCGTCTCGTCTCCGCTTTGGTGGAGTCCCGGCCTAATTTTGGGTCGTTGCGCCAGAGGAGTAAGTTAGGTTACTGTTTATACCGCATGTTCCAATAAAGGCCTAAGGTGTTTAGTGTTTGGCTGCTTCAACAGAAAGAACAAAAGGATGTTAAATGGGTTAGCGGAACTGTTCGGAATTCCTCTCGCCTTTAGTGGGATTCGGGGGGAGGGCGAGAAATTACGGCAAATCACATAGTTTAACTCGTCATCCTTACATAGTATAAAATAAAGTCGCTATTTTTGTCTGTTTGTTTGTCTGTATGCTTAAATCTTTAAAACTACGCAACGGATTTTGATGCGTTTTTTTTTTAATGGATAGAGTGATTCAAGAGGAAGGTTTATATGTATAATACACCTGTGCGAAGCCGGGGCGGGTCGTCTAGTATTAACATAATTTAGAAACAACGTAAGTGTGAATTACTTGCTTATAAGCACGGGGTGCGGCCGATATGTATGTAGGTATGTTAGGCACTAAGTAAGAAGCTAAGATTATGAGTGATTTGTAGTAGATTAGCACACCTGGCGTGCAACGCGTTGTTTTTAGGGTTCCGTACCCAAAGGGAAAAACGGGACCCTATTACTAAGACTTCGATGTCCGTCTGTCTGTCACCGGGCTGTATCTCATGAACCATGATAGCTAGGCAGCTGAAATTTCACAGATGATGTATTTCTGTTTCCGCTATAACAATAAATACTAAAAACAAAATAAAATAAATATTTAAAGGGGGCTCCCATACAACAAACCTGAATTTCTAGACGTTGTTCGCTCTATATTAATAATGGTAACAGGTAGATGCTTGAAATTTTCACAGAATATTTAGTTTTATATTCACTTCAATAATAAATAATAAAATTAAAATAAAATATTTTTTTTAGGGGGGCTCCCATACAGTCCGGAACCCTCCGTGCTCGATTCCGACTCGTACTTGGCCGATTATTTAGCTATATTAGAGGCGTTCAGGCGGCTTTAAAACTCTAGGCACCAGGGCTAACCACCCGGCTTATAAGACACTAATTTATATCACGCTACTAGGGTAGCATAAATTTCCACTAAACAAAAATAAAACGACCTAAAAAATACTCGTAAAGGCAATACACATAAATCTCATCGGAAACTTTACTTGTTACGAGCAACATTAAAATTAAGCCAGGCATTATGAAGTGCCAATAATGAAGGCACCAGAAGTTGAGCGGGTGCCGTTAATTTTCATTATTCGCCATTCACTTCCTTAACACCTGTAAAAAGTCGGAAAACTCGATACCCTTATCGACCCGGTAAGGGTCATGTCTAACCGAGACATGGGAAACTACGCGACGCGCAATTTTTCAGTTTACTCCTACTCGCTAGAAAACGCACCAAGCGGTAATTTTGTAGATGTATCAAAACGAGACGGAGTTACATATGTTAAGGTATATCTCATTTCATTTATTCATGCTTCCATACAGTACAAGATGTTAATAACAAATTTTAGGTACAAAGTTCAGTATGGACCCTGTCGGACACCGCATATTCGAGTGAGAGTCTTACTTATGTCAATAATATAGGTAACAAAACATTGAATTCAACATGACTATAAATTATATAAAATCTACTCACTGTCGACTCAAAAACTTAACAATTTCGGATTAATTAAAATTAATCAATAACATTACATACCTAAACCTTAAACGAAAATAACAATTAATAATAAAATTAAAAAATTTGCATGTCCCTAGAAAATAATCTCTCACATTTTCACACGTCGATAAAATTATGTCGTGGTGCGTATGCTATCCGAGCTGATTCCTAATCATGATCTCGACCACAGGTCGTTTCTACATACTATACACTATAGGCATCCATTTAACATTGTACATTACAAATGGTCGGAATTGACTGCCTCGGTGGCTCAGTGGTTAGTGACTAACTTCTGGGTCAAAGAGGTGTGGGTTCGATCCCCACCCAGGGCAAGTTATTATGTGATGAACATAGGTGTTGGCTCTGTGTCTGGGTGTCATTTAGTTACTATCTATACAAGTATCTATTTAAAATATGTTTATGTAGTATATCAGTCTCTGGCAGCCATATCACAAGCTTTGCTTAGTTTGGGGTCAGAGACCGTGTGTAAGAAGTCCCCTAATATTTATTTATTACAGCCATGCAATGCGATCCAGTTCCCTTCCCTAGTAATAGCATGAAAAACCAAACCTTAGTATAGTTTTTAGAAGAACCTTTTTCACACCATTTCACGATACGTCTAGTAATCTCAAACATCACACATCGGAGCGCGAAACAAAGGAAAATAGTCAAATGAGCAAATCTTTGAACGTAGTCGCGTTGCGTCTCAGTCTGAACTGACTCTATCAAACCTGCCTTTAGAGCCGTAGTCCCTCGCGGGGATAACAGTACAGCGGCTCGTGCCATTCAGTAAGTAGGGCACGCGAAATAATCAGAATATGTGGGGATTTCTCTACTAGGCCAGTAGGTTTACGGTCGCGAGACACCGTAGACAACGCGATAATAATATCCCAAACAAAAGCTGTAATATTTGATTTACGCCCGCGTACGAGAGCCGATGAGAGCAAGTATATTGGATCATAAAGCTTGTCTTGTGTTAAGCCTAATGAATACAGGGTTATTTTTCTAATCAATTAGCATCCTTTCAGCGTCTTATTCTGTACATCAAAACTAACAACTTTTGTTCTGCTACTTTTGTCAGAACTCAAAAGAAAAATTGTTGTTTTCATAGAAAAATATCGTTGACCCGCGACAAAATGTAGGGAACAGGTGTTTTTTTTGAGTTCTGACATAAGTCGCAGAACAAAAGTTGTTAGTTTTGATGTACAGAATAAGCCCCTAAAAAGATTCTAACTAATTAGAAATAACCCTGTATTGTACTCATTCACTCATTATGAACAACTTTTAACATGGGACCAACGGTAAATTAGCAAAAAAATAATCAGCTGTTGCATATATTGGGTGGATTAACTTTGTTATTCAAAGTTTATTCTTGACGATGAGTTGAATGAGCTACTTTCAGATTAGTACAGAGCAAAGTTTTAAGTATGCCCGAAAAATCTTAATATGATCAAGAACAGAAATAAGACCTGAATAAATTATTATATAACTTTTTAAATACGAGCTTTTGAGATCCTGGATATCATTTGGCAGCAGAGTGCTAGCCAAAATAATTAAAACGAGCCCAAATACGACGGATCTATCTCGTTTAGTACATGAGTTCCTATGGCCACCTTCCGATTCCATCATCAGATCAGCTCCATGGTACCATATCATTGCATTGTCACGCGATATACATAGGCGAGCAAAATTTCAGCTCAATCGTTAACCGGGTAGTTGGTCAAATTTAACTTCAAGATTCCACCCAAACTTACATAGGTACATCCATTGCAAGTTAAATAAAAGCTTGTAAAAGGGATCAATATTCGAGGATCAATAATCGTTAAATTCGAACACGAGATCTACGCAACAGTTAGCAGTTTCTATATTCCAAATAACCGACCACCAGCAAGAGATGGCTTCTTATGAAGCAATAGAGCATAGCTGATATGGCAAAACCACTTGCAATTTACAAGTATGAATCGAATCCTATTATACAGAACCCCAAACACTGATTCAACTGTTTAAAGGACGGCCAAATACTGCAATTCCCAGGCAAATTAGGGGTTCGAGCGTTAAAACCATCTGCTCACAACATCGAGGGAATTTGGCAAAATTTGCGCGACTCGAGCTCATTTACCTAGACGTAATCTTGTTATATTAAAGCAGAGAAAGCTTTGCAGGATCTGAAATTGTTTAACTGGACTATTTGGCGCGATTTAACAGGGTTGACCATTACACAGTCGGTTCATGTATTCATGGTTAAGTAATTTGGAGGTACTGCTGCGGCGTGTGGTAACATATTCGTATGTAGAATAATATTACCACCCCTACACTGTCGATTTTCCTTCGATACGTACGAAGCGGTTTGACTCAACATTTCTGATTCGTACCGCCAGGGAATGGAACAGTCTTCCTGCTTTCCTGTTTCCTAAGAGATATAATCTAAAGCTTTTCAAGGTCAGAGTGAATAGGTATCTTCTAGGTCTGCATGTTTCATCCACAACGTCGCTTACCATCAGGCGAGTTGGTGGTCAAGCGCGGACTTATCTGCGTTAAAAAAAATATTCCGTGTAGCGCTCGTAGCGTAGTTTGACTAGGTGATTGTCAGCGATCCCCGAAGTTAAGCTACGTTCCGTACGGTCAGTCTTTGGATGTGTATCCGCGGGTGGCACTTCCATCTAAGCGCTACCGTGGCTTCGATGACACGTTAAATTGTAGGTCCCGATTATTTTAACCCTTTAGCTATGTCTGGCGGCTTAAAAACCCAGCCACCAGGGCTACCTGGCCTATACAAACTTCCTTTTTACCGACTTCCAAAAAGGAGGCGGTACTATGTTCGTCTGTATGTATTTTTTTTGTGTAAGATCATCGATATTTTCGCCAATTGTGAACCAATTTAAAAAA
This sequence comes from Hypomecis atomaria, assembly GCA_964007245.1. Classification (NCBI taxonomy): domain Eukaryota; kingdom Metazoa; phylum Arthropoda; class Insecta; order Lepidoptera; family Geometridae; genus Hypomecis; species Hypomecis atomaria. The sequence continues at coordinate 14,503,028 of OZ023305.1, forward strand.
ATCTTTTTTTAGTTCGAAAGAGTACCTATAGTTAAGAGGTGGTCCCGTTTAAATTTTATCGATATCGGCTGAGCCGTTTTTGATAAATCAGCAAAAATGTACATGGATGTCACATCGATTTGTGCAAATTATTCGAATTCTGTACACGGCGGTGTTGCGATATTTTCGCGGAAAATAATGATTATATTCCGGTTGCGTAGAAATCTCATACAATAGAAGCCAATAAATAAGCTTTATCTACACTAATGTTGTAACATTCTACTTATGTTTCCAATACTTGACTTATAATGACTACTGTTATAGCGCAGACAACATTTAAGCAATTTCACATGATGTTATAATATCCACATCGATATCGTAAAATCTCATTATAACATCGCGCGCTCGCTCCTGATTGGCCCTGCGCGCGCAGCTGCGCTCTCATTGGTTAGATTTTAATGGCGCCAAGTTCATTGTGACAATACACGTACGCGTGAATTTAATGTTTCGCAATATGTTTTTTTTTTATTTATTTTTTTATTAGTGAAGATAAAGTAGTGTATGCAACTGCATATAACACGGGTATTAAAACACTCGTTACTATTATGAAACTCGCTGCGCTCGTTTCATAAACTCACACTCGTGTTTTAATAACCTTCATTATATGACAGTTGCATAAACTACTATTACAGTAATCGATGCGGACGCATAAGCCTTATCAGGGTTATTATTCTCAGGTATTGAGACAGCTATTGGCACAGTCAATCAGTTTGGGTTTTTTATATGCGTAAATACTCATAACTATGAACAAGTTTTACTATGGACCTAACTGCGAAATCTTTTTCTCAGTAAAAGGAGCTGATCTCTTAGTTCAAATTATTCTCAGGTGGTCAGTGTCTGAATGTCTGACGGACAGACGTGATGGTTTTATTGGAGTTATTTTACTCTAAAATTGCCAGTCGTTCGTCGTCGTTTCAGCCATAGGACGTCCACTACTGGACATAGGCCTACCCTAAAGATCTCCAATAAGATCGGTTGGTAGCGGCTTGCATCCAGTGCGATGCTGCGGTCTTAATGAGGTCGTTCGCCAACCTTATGGGTGGACGTCCTACGCTGCGCTTGCCGGTTCGTGGTCTCCACTCGAGAACTTTTCGACCCCATCGGTCATCAGTCCTCCGAGCTATGTGCTCTGCCCATTGTCATTTCAACTTGCCAATGCGCTGGGCTATGTCGGTAACTTTGGTTCTACTACGGATCTCCTCATTCCTGATTCGATCCCGCAGAGAGACTCCGAGCACAGCCCTCTCCGTAGCTCGTTGGGCTACTTGGAGCTTATTAATAAGGCCCATAGTGAGCGACCACGTTTCTGTGCCATAAGTCATCACTGGCAACACACACTGGTCGAAAACTTTCAGTATCATGTACAAAATCCTGTCAGATGACAACTCTAAAAGGCACCACTATCAATTACTCCAGATCTCGTGAGATTCACAGAAAATATGACTCGCCCTACATACGAACAAAATCTGAGCGTATATTTCCAAAGCTCGGCGTCTATAAGAACACGGTACGCCGTAAGTTCTGGGCTTCATCCCTAGAGCTTAGGCTTCGAGATCGGGGTTAGGTTGGTTTCCACTAGATAGATGTGTAGTCGAAGTGAAGCTATAATAATTATTTTTTGCAAAAATAGCATGACCGACTTCACCCGTGTACAGAATTCGCGAATATTTCGCACGAATCGATGTAGCATTTTCACATTACCTATTGTTGATTTATCAAAAATGGTTCAGCCGATTTCAATAAATTTTAATGGGATCAATTTCGAAGTATACTCTTTTCAATAAAAAAAGAATTATTGAAATCGGACTACTATGAAAAAAGTTAAGCGTGGTTATACATTAAAAAAAATACGCGTCGAATTGAGTACCTCCTCCGGTTTGGTTCGTCGGTCAAAAAAGTCGTCGTAGTAGTTTTAGCTGTAGAACTTCCACTGCAAACCATAAGCCTACCCTGTAGATCTTTAATAAGATCAGTTGGAAGTAGCTTGTATCCAGCGCGATCCTGGGTTACTAATGAGGTCATCCGTTCACCTTGTGAGTAGATGTCCTACGCTGCGTTTGCCGGTACTTGATATCCAATCGAGGACTTTTCCACCCCATCGGTCATCAGTCCTCTGCGCTATGTGCCCTGCCCACTGCTATGTCAACTTGGCAATCCGTTGGGCTATGTCGGTAACTTTGGTTCTTCAACGAATCTCCTCATTTGTGAGTCGAGAGATTATACAGGGTTATTCCTTATCAATTAGCATCCTTTTAGGGGGCTTATTCGGTACATCAAAACTAACAACTTTTGTTCTGCGACTTTAGTCAAAACTCAAAAAAAAAAAGCTGTTCTATACATTTTGTCGCGGGTGAACGATATTTTTTTGAGTTGTGACAAAAGTTGCAGAACAAAAGTTGTTAGTTTGATGTACAGAATAAGCCTCTAAAAGGATGCTAATTGATTAGGAATAACCCTGTATAAGAATAATAATTTTATTTCACAGAAAAACCATGACTTAAAAAAATATAACACAGAATAGGTATAACAGAAAAGAATACCATAAAGATATTTTTCACAAACAATAGAGCCTGATAAAATTTATGCAGTATCGTTGTCGTTTGCTGTAAAAGCGAGTGCTGTCAGGCCATTAATCAACCCAAAACGGCTTCGAATATCCAATTTTGTCATCGCACCACTTAAAATTTATACCATAACGAAAATAGACACCGTGCCTTTGGCAACAATCGGTCAGAGACTAAGCTTGGAACGAGCTGTTTTCTGGTAGCATCACAATCTTCTTAGAGCATCTCTCCACAAGATAGTTGAGTTAAATCGTGTTCAAGGCACAGGCGCCCCGCTCTATTGAAGGTCTCTCTCGCGGCGACTACTATGCTGTCTTCATAAGGAAGACTGCAGTAAGTAACTATTGAAGTAATATTTACTTGCAAATACCGCAGTCTCAATAAATTCAAATTTATTTATTCAACTGAAAACATTATCACAAATTTATCGTGAATTCATTGCCACCGAACTAACTGTGTATCGGGTGCCAAGGCTTCTCCTAAAATAATACAGAAAAAAATTATAAATTTAACATTAAATTAGCGAAACTAAAAATAAATGAATAATGAAGAAAAAAGTCAATTTACATTTAGTACATTTTAAGAAATAGGCCTACGCTCATACGTAGTAGAGTCATGGTGCGGAATTGTACAGCGGTGATTCAACTCAATTAGGTACTCGTGTTGGCAACACCTCTAAGACGCATTGTGACGCACGTAAAGGTCAAGTTGATTTGATTTCAGGTCCTTTCAGGGCATCAGGGATGGGCAGAATTAGAAAATAATCATGACGAGTACTGTACAATAACTCCTGGCTGGAATATGTAATACGTCTGACGTTAGTTGAAAAAACCTCTATCATCCCCACGAGAGCTCTTTAGCACTGAATTGTATTTTTAACTGACTTCCAAAAAGGAGGAGGTTTTATGTTCGTCTGTATGTATTTTTTTTTGTGTATGTTCATCGATAATTCCTCTAATTGTGAACCGAATCGAAAAATTCTTTTTTAGTTCGAAAGGTACTCCCGAGGTGGTCCCATTTAAATTTTACAGAAATCGGTAGAGCCGTTATTGAAAAATCAACAATAATGTAAACAATTCGAGCGAAATATTCGAATTTTGTACACAATGGAAGGAGGTTTCGCCATTTTTTGCGAAAAAGAATTATTTTTTAAGAGTTTATCTACTGTCGATACATTTTATAGAGCATTATGCCGCAGTAATAAGACGCCACCGACGCCTCGGAGTGACGTATAAAAAGGCGGGAAACGCGTGATTTATCAGCAGCCGCCATGTTGGCTGCGAGGCCTGCGACTGATCAAACATTAATATTGCCGCGTGGAGATATCAACAAAAACATGCGGCCCGTAACGAAACCTTCGCGTGCCGTTTTATTTTTGCTCATGACTAGTAAAAGACGATGTTAATGCCACCAAAAAAAATTGTTTGTGTTAAGTAGGTTTACTGACGATGATTTTACGTTATAATCACTTCATTGAAACTACGAGTAGCGTGAGAATTCATTATTAAATTTTATATAAAAACCGGATACACTCACGATAATATTTGAACGGTCGAGCCGCTATGCGCCCGACCGGGTTCGGAGCAGTTAGTACTCCTTCATCAGGGAATACGCGCGCCCCCGATGACGGACGCCCGCGCACAACAACTACGCCGAAACCGGTCGGACGCATAGCGGCTCGGCCGTTCAAATATTATAGTGAGTGTTTCCGGTTTTCATATAAAACTTACGTTATAATGTCATTACAAGTCGATCGCTTAGGCCGATCGTGCCTCTCTATCGCTTGTTCCGCGCTCGCGCTTGCACGCTCGGCTCAGACGGAACGTGATAATGAGTCATGCTTTTTCGTGCGTGCAACCGGCGTTCATCGATATATATTGTATCATATAAGACGTTATTACGTCCATAAAAATCAAAATTCTACCGACCACATCCAGAGCAGAGTGATGGCAGGTGGAGGAAGTTTCAGAGTGCGGCCGCGCGACGCAAAGCGCAGACCAAGAAGAACCATGTAGCGGTGGTGTTACGACATTCACCCCCTTACCACAAAAGATTTAAACACGCTTTAAACACTGTTTAACGGTTCACTTTGTACTGTTAAAGCGTGCGGAAAACTTGTGGTAAGACGGCTAGTCTTTGATAATTCAATCTTGCGATATGATTTATCCTACTCGTAGCACCCTTGGCTAAACACTCTCACTATGTATTCAAATGTGTGCCCATTTTAATGTACATTATTCATAATGAACATTTCTGAAAGTAGGTACATATTTTGGACTATTTGGAATAGATTAATGCCCAGCCAGCAAATACCAATCACAGTTTATCGCTGTAACGTAGGAACTGTTCAATGCCGTAGCCATTTCAGTCACAGTTGAGGTTTAGATTTCCAATTCTATTTGTTATTTTACGGGAGTTAACGGGACTAATCACGCACTGAAAGTCAAATCAAATCGCGAAAGCTTAAGAATTTGCCTATTCATCTATTTGTTTCAATTTCTGATTCACACATACATACATTAGCGAACTTGATTATGGAAACTGGCGTGGTTATTGCACATTTTAATTAAATTATAACACAGGTGTTACTCACGCTTTATTTTAGTAGATTACCGCTACTATAGTTTAGATCGCATTTGGCGATCTTTTTAAGATTGGAGTACTCGTACCTACTAGTACGCGGGCTCGTCTCGCATAGCACACTGTGCTTGTTACACACAAAATTAGCGAACTTGTCTTTTTTTCGTATAGATTTGCTTTTGACTACATACTGCCTGATGTTAAGCAGATATGCGCTCTAGGGTGTAGCACGCTTGCTTAGGAGATACCTATTTACTCTCTCACACCTCGTAAATAGGCATAATGACTGGGTAAAAAAAACAATAATATCAATCAAACAACAAATGACAAAGATAAACCTTGTCAAAGTTTGGGAGTGGGGGTCGTGACGTCACCTCTCTTACAGAAGTATATATACATTTGTATGGCACTTGTGATGTTACGCGGAACTTTGACGGGTTACATCTTCATCAATTTTTGTTCAATTGACCAAAGATAAAATACGTGTCTAATAGTTTTTGATAGTCTATCTGACGGACTATATATTTTTTTAGTTATCATTCCTATTGACTGCATCTCTGCACCATATTCATGCAGACAACCGTCCTCACATATTCAATCCGCCATGCGCCTTATATAACAGACTGCGAATCGGAGAGCTGCGCATTGCAACACTTAGGTCATTTCCATTCTTGTTCACAATTCACAATGACATCGTGGGAATATTTATGTCTTCGTCTACGTTCGACTTTCTTCGATTCGAAGAATCTGAACGTTGCATAAATCGATCGCATAAAGTTCCCTATCGCGTTTTAATTGTAATTATGTAATTACATGTCATCGTTCCAAAAAAAATTGAACTCTAATACCTAGTTCACGTCCTACGTGAGCTACGTAGCACGCACTGTAAGATATTCAATATCGATTTCATTTTAAATTTCGTCAAAAAACACTTCATTAGATTCAGCAAAAGAGCGCTACCTCTAGAAATATGGTAGATAAATCATTGAATTTATCGTACTTCATAAGGTTCTTATACCTATACGTGTAAAATGGCTTAAACGTGGCTGATTAGAGGTGGATTAGTAGAGAGTAGATTGCAGGAGTAGCTCGTCTACAATTCTCGTAAATCTTATGCTTATCAATGTACAAACAGTCGATTCCCCCAGCTCTTACAAAACAATTTACATGTTAAGTTACTAAAAATGTAAGTGTACAATAAGCCTAGTGGTAGGCCCCGACTGCCCTCGAGATCAAAGTCATCATCATTTCAATGGCTAATTTGTGTAGTCTTTTTTTAGTCATCTAAGTAATAACACAACAATATGTCCTACCCAAATTACGAAATAATAATCGGCCAAGTACGAGTCGGCCTCGCGCACGGAGGGTTCCGTACTGTATGGGAGCCCCCCTTATATATTTTTTTTATTTTCATTTTATTACTTATTATTGAAGTGAATATAAAACTAAATATTCTGTGAAAATTTCAAGCATGTACCTGTTACCATTATTAATATTAGATCGAAAAACGTCTAAAAATCCGGTTTGTTGTATGGGATCCCTTAAATATTTATTTTATTTTGTTTTTAGTATTTGTTGTTATAGCGGCAACAGAAATACATCATCTGTGAAAATTTCAGCTGCCTAGCTATGGTTCATGAGATACAGCCCGGTGACAGACGGACAGACGGACATCGAAGTCTGAAGAATAGGGTCCCGTTTTTCCCTTTGGGTACGGAACCCTAAAAAGGCACTTACTCGGCTATCCGTAAACGCCAGAACAAAACACCCAGCTAGCGAAAGCTGAATGCGGAAAAATAAATTGGAAGAAGTCCAAAAACAAAGAAAATCAAGTTCCGCCCGTTCGTCTTACACGTCAGAAACATTCCAGTTCAAACAATTGTTGAAAAGTGCGGATCCAACTTACTTCATTATGAGATCATGAACTTACTTCGGATAGGCGAATCGGCGAATTAAGTTTGGTATTTTTAGAAAATTTAAGTTGGATATTAGACAATTATGGTAGCTGACAAACAACTAGTCAAACTACGCTATGAGCGCTACTGAAGTTACACAGAACAGTTCATACGAACAGCCAGAATGTGGAACGCTTTGCCTGGGTCTGTCTTCCCGCTAAAGTACAATGTAGGTGTCTTAAAATCCCGAGTAAATAGGTATTTTCTAGGTAAGCGTGCTACACCCTAGACCGCATGTCTGCTTAACATCAGTAAATAAAATGAGAAGAAAAAATCATTATTCAGCAATAACAACGGTCTGTATTTTACATTCTGCTGAAACAGTAAACATTTCGGACAGAAATATGTACCACTTTCACCCACGTCACTTAACTTTCCAATCCATAACATCTAAATGTAAAATCAAATTTTACAATACTTATTAGCAAGATAGCAATCTAATGGCGATCCTTTTATGTTACGTATGGTCATAAATAGTTTATCGAATAAAACATTCTAATCCCAAGAAGATTATAATATGGTACTCGTATTATCAGCCATACATAGTAGACTCCATTAGCGAGCCCAGCCAAAATCTATATTGTAGCCAGACCTTAAACTAATACCAAAGTCTAGCACTATAGCCAAATATACCTATAATAGATCCATGTCCATCGCACCTGAATATTTTATGCCATAATTATCCTGATAAATTTCCCGCCACTCGAGAAAGCCACGCCGCCATTTTGGACGCCACGTTTAAATTTGGAACAGGAACCGTTAGGGGCGATAATTAGTTCCAGAGTCGCGACAAATTAATTGGTTAGTCGTGATTCTGGGATTCATTGAATTCCATTTTAATTGGTTTCTGTGTCCGAACGTCTTGGAGACAGGGGGGGGAAGTTGCAAGGTTGGGAGGTCATAATCGATTTGCATTCACAAGGTTGAATGGTTTTACACTAAGGGAAACGCAATTTCAATTGCAATATTAAAAATAACTTCTCAAGCTGGGGGATTATTGCCAAATACAGAAACAATATCTATTCAGCTTAAACGCAGCTTTGAACGCCTCACCTAAACTTGTTGGGGCTGTTGTTTTAAATTCAATTCAATTAATTATTAGCATGTTAATGGGTAGTTTAGCCTGATGAGTTCCATTGCTGAGTAAATGGCTTCCCCAACACTTTCAATTTTGGCGGTTTTGCGCTAAGATATATCAGTTTCTATCAAATATGTCTGCAAACGACTGTGGAAAACTACAAAAAAACCCAGACGTAGTATTATTACATCTTCTTTCCCCAGACGTAACCGCTTAGAGTTTCATCATCTCGTAAAATAAATAATATTATAGAAATACACTTCGTACTGCAAATTACAATAGCAATATTTAACAACCAGCTGCGACAGCCAATAATAAATATCCCTTACGTAAACTAAGTTCAGTTCTCGGAATAGTATTAGTGTGTTACCAGCTTCGCCTTTTTCGAGCTAGACACATAATAATTTTATAGACGATTTTTTTCGTCCTGTCGATGATTCAACTAAAACATATGTAGGTATATTGAATTATTTTTAATTATTACTAAGATTCCGCTGTCCGTCCGTCTGTCTGTCTGTCACCAGGCTGAATCGTGAACCGTGATAGCTAGGCAGCTGAAATTTTCACAGATGGTGTATTTCTGTTGCCGCTATAACAAATAAAAACAGAATAAAATACATAAATATTTATCCCATACAACAACGTATTTTTTTGCCGTTTTTAGCTCCATATTAATAACGGCAACAGGTAGACGCTTGAAATGGGGCTAATTATTTAATTATGTCTGTAAATGAAAATGAAATGAAATGAAAATTTATTGCGTGTTAACTTACATCGTCTGTCATACAGTATTCAAGATCAGATTTACATATAATTGTATTCCAGATTGAGATATATTGTTACCCAAGATAGGATAGAACCTGTGTTATGGAATAACAATACTCTCCGCCGGACGAGTCGTGATAATAAATAATAATGATATTTAAGAGTGTGCGACTTTACATATAACTTATTTTCGACTTTTTAAACACGAAAAAAGCGAAATTCGTAAATTATAATTAAAACATTTAAATAATTATTAGTAGGTAATACGATTGGGGGAGGGGAAGGTAATGTTTAGTGTATCTGAATGGGTGTGTAAATCACCTCGACAATACACATGAACTCTTTAGAGTCAAGGTTTGTCGAGGAGAAACGCGTGTATGATAATGTGTGTAAATGAATAGTGTAGATAGTAAATACCTGTTTTTAAGAGGGTACTGTTAGGATTTGTTCAGTAGTTTCATAATTTTGTTCAAGAAGCCAATTTTTTAATAATATTTTAGATTGATATCTAGTGAGATGATATATATTAAGAATTTTGTTCAATTTATTATAGATGTAGGGACCTCTATAGAATAATTGCCTTTGTGCAAATATGTTCGTATAAGAGTTTTTAAGCCGCCTGAAGGCCTGTAACAAGGCTAAACGGTTAAAGCAACTGTAAAGTCATCTGAAAGGTACTTATAAGATGGCAACACCGATATGAACACTCGTTTAAACCGGCGCGGCGGCCAGGTACCTGTTGTGCAAGGGTTAGGTAACCAGACTCGACCGCGGGCATTCCGATTGGTCTACGGTCTAGACATTTGATACTGCGATGTAGGTTGTAGGTACGTCAGCCGATACTCCATTAACAGTAAGGGTGTCTTCGCGCTACGTCCGAAACGAAACCGATCCGGATCCGTGAAAATTCGGTCAGGAGTGTGTCGTAGAACTATTTCTATGGCAGTTTACGCACTAGATAAGATATTCATCATCCGATTTCTAAAGACAATAGGTATTATGACAACAAAAATTGTCCGTCAGATAGACTATTTATTTATCAAAAAATATTAGACACGTATTTTTCTTTTATAAACTAAACAAATAATCGGCCAAGTACGAGTCGGACTCGCGCACGGAGAGTTCCGTACTGTATGGGAGCCCCACTTAAGTATTTATTTTATTTTAATTTTGATATTTATAATTGAAGTGAACAACTAAACATTCTGTGAAAATTTCAAGCACCTACCTGTTACCATTATTAATATAGAGCGAAAAACAGCTAAAAAATCAGGTTTGTTGTATGGGAGCCCCTCTTAATTATTCATTTTATTCTATTTTTAGTATGTATTGTTATAGCGGCAACAGAAATACATCATCTGTGAAAATTTCAGCTTTCTAGTCATAACGGTTCATGGGATACAGCCTGGAGACAGACAGTCGGACAGCGGAGTCTTAGTAATAGGGTCCCGTTTTTACCCTTTGGGTACGGAACCCTAAAAATGATTATGATATAGCCCGTTAAAGTTCCGCGAGACGTCACGAGTAGACTACAAATGTACAGACTTTTGTCAGAGAAGTGACGTCACGTCTCCAACTCCCGAAATTTTGACAAGGTTTATCTTTGTCATTTATTGTCTGACAAAAGAAAAAATACGTGCCCAATACTTTTTGATTATCTAACTCACGGACTCATTATAATGGAGTTTTTTTTTTTATAAATAATAGCCGAGCAAAACCGGGACAGACAACTAGTAATCATCGTGATTTCAATAGAACTGTACCAGCCTTTTTAATAGTCCACTGCAGGACGTAGGCTTACCCACGAAGGGTGATTGGGCCATATCCACCACGTGGGCCAGTGCGGATTGGTGGATTCACGCACGCCATCGAAAATTTCATGGTATGCAGGTAGGCACACGATGTTTTCCTTTACCGAAAAGCCAGTGATGTGAAATTCCGTACATAAACTCCGAAGAAACTCATTGGTGCGGGACCGAGAATTGAACCCACGACCTCAAGACTGACAGGCCAGCGTTACAACCACAAGACCACCACGGCATGTCGGATCTCAATAGTAAGGATAGCAAATTTTCATACTGGTTATATTTTACTTGAAACGCGATTCTTAGAATTCATAAATATGCGAAATATTAAACTCCGCTTCAAGGACAGTTCATATCATATTACTTAACATTATCACGATTTTCCCAAGAATTGTTCGAAATTAATAAAATATGCAACAATAGCTTTAATAATGCGAAATTCCGACCAAATAGGGTAATAAAATATTTTACTTATCCATTAAAGAAGTCTAGAATACCTATTAAAGATCCTTTGAAAAAACTTCTCCGTTGCAGCTCATCATTAAAACGAGATTAATTTATAAGAAAACTAAAATTGTTAGCATAAACAAAATTACCTACGTGAAACTGACTTATAGATCGAATCATACAAGTGGGCGGATGTGAAGTTAGCTACAAGCTGCGCGAAACCCAATCAACGCGCTGCTTTATGTGAGCTTCGGTCAGGATTGGATATTGCGCAGCTTGTAACTAACTTCACATCCACCGACTTGTATGATTCGGTCTATAATGTTACTACAATATTCTACAGTGTATTTTGTTTCCAATAAAACAATTTAGTTTCTAATTAAAAAAAAAAGTGCTGATTTTCACCCTTAATGGGTAGGCCTATGTCCTGCAGTAAATTATAAAAACAGCTGGTACAGGTCCTGATTTTTATTCCAAAACCAAATTAAAATTACGCGGCCGTTTCACTGTTTTCAATTTGATCAGACTCCCGTACGGTAATAGATCGTCAAAGTTACAATGCAATAAAATGGCTCAAAAGCAATCCTTGTCGATTCCGCAGTTCGCTTTTCACTATATAGAACGAGAGAATGCATTCTGTCCGCAGCCAAAACAATAAAGACGAAAATGCCAAAGCAATTCCCTAAATATGATTTGACTCGTTCACTCATTCGTTCTTTCCATTCGTATGCAATTTTATTGCCACTTGTATCGGGAACGAGTGAATGCATTTCGGCAAAAACCAAAATGTCAAAGCAATTTCCAAAAAATATGATTTGACTCGTTCCCTCATTCGTTCTTTCCATTCGTACGCTATGTTATTGCCACTTGTGTCAGAAACGAGCGAATGCATGTAGGCAAAAACGAAAACAATAATAACGAAAACGTCACAGCAATTTCCTAAATAAATATGATTTGACTCGTTCAAAATGACGTTCGTTCCTTTCATTTGTACGCAAGTTTATTGCCACTTGTATCGGAAATTAGTGAATGTTCTAGATGTGATTTACGAGTAACTCATTCACTCTTTCATTCTTTTCATTCACTTCGTTCAAACTTACGCATTATTATTGTTACTTTTTGCCCATCGAAACCGACATGAATAGTATAGACACGGTAAAGATATCATTACCGTGGTATAGACGAATATGATTTAGCATGTTCATTCGTTCATTACTTTCATTCACTACAAACGGTAGATATTACTCAAACTTACCTATTGCTGTTCTTCGTTTTTTCCAATACAATTTCAATGGTATTTTTGTAGAGACATCCCTATAAAAGTCTTATGGGACTTCTCCAATAATAATTCCAATACGAGAGATGGCGACTCACATCCTGCATTTTCCTCAGAATATTATGTACGTTTTGGATTAGAATCACAAATCTTATTGGAGATCTATAAAAATCTTAAACCGTCATAGTCCCCCCAATTTTTAACCAACTTCCAAAAAGGTTCTATGTTCGTCTGTATGTATTTTTTTTTCTTTTTGTGTATGTTCATCGATAATTTCGCCAATTGGGAACCGAATCGAAAAATTCGTTGTTAGTTCGAAAGGGTATACTCCCGAGGTGGTCCCATTTAAATTTTTTAAAAACCGGCTGTGCGGTTTTTGATAAATTAACAATAATGTAGGCAATTAGAGCGAAATATCCGAATTTTGTACACGATGATTTCGCCAATTGTGAACCGAAATGAAAAATTCTTTTTTAGTTCGAAATACACACAATGGGTATACTCCCGAGATGGTCCCATTGAAATCGGCTGAACCATTTTTGAAAAATCAACAATAATGTAAACAATTCTAGCGAAATATTCGAATTTTGTACAAGATGGAAGGCGGTTTTGCCATTTTTTTGCGAAAAATAATTATAATCCGAAAAAAATAAACTAGAAATTCTCAGCTAAAACTATCAAAGCGTGGCTGCTAGTCAAAACCTTATAATTCAATAACGAACCGGTCTCAAAGGAACGTCTCGAGTTTGAGCTCGTGCACTTTTTCTAGAAATCTAGATTTTTCTCAGAGAAAACTTCATTCAATGCGGTTTGATCAAAGCAAGTTCTCGATGATTGATAATAATGATAATTTATACCCACTGGGGTTCGGTAGTTGAGCGAAATTGAATCCATTGTACGTATAAAACGGAGAATGGTACGGAAAATTCTACGGTGAAATCGTTTTGAATTGAATTTGAATCTATTGTTACGCAGTAGGCCACGCCGTTAGTAACTATTTATTAATCTGTGGCCGCGCGCGGTACGACGGCTAGTTGTTTACACTTAACCGCGAGATTTATGGTTTTATGACTCAGGCGGCACCGGCCTTTGTGTCGCGTCTATTGTTTGTTGTTTGTTAGATTTTTTTTGTGGTGTTTTCGTAATAATTAGGAACAATAGGGTTTCTCGAACTTTACACTTGTTTACTTTGTCAGTCACAATGGCACCGAATATTCTACAGATTTCTAGAGAACCCTTATTCCGATATAAATAGGGCGATGGTTTTCGTTTGTGGCAGTTATCGCGTTTTATACCGGAGTGAAAACATCTCGTGTTCAAGTGCGGTACCAGTGATTGTAAAGTGAATAGTTGTGTGAATTTCAGTGCCAGTGTGAAGTGTTTGTGCGAACCAGTTGTGTCGTGTGTACTGTGATTTTGTGCAATAAAGTGCAAAGTGAACAATCGGCGTTTTAACTGATTATCCAAGAACCCATCTCGTAACATTTGGTGTCAGAAGGGTGGATAATTGAAAATGCCGATTACTCCGTACGACGACGAGACGCCCCGTACACGGAGTCAGCGCCGACAGGAGGAAGCGCGCCGACTAGAGGAGCAGGAGCGCCGCCAGGAGGAGGTTGACCAGCGACGCTTCGGAAATAATTCGCTGTTAATGGAAGCCAGCGAGTCCGAAGCAACCAACGACGACTCCAGGAACTCGGAAGCACCTGCTGCGACACCAGCTGCACCTGCTGCGACACCAGCTGCCCCTGCGGCAATTGACATGGCTGCAATGATGTCGATGTTGCAGTCGATGTTTGATCGCAACAAAGAAGAACAGGTTCGTCTACTGGAAGAACAGGCCCGCAACAATGAAAGGCAGACTCGCCAGCTGGAAGAAAAATTGGACCGCAACAGAGAACAGGCTCGCCAGCTTGAAGAAAAATTGGACCGCCAAAAAGAAGATCTGATTTCAAGCTTGCAGACGACTTTGGGCAAAGAAATAAAAGAGGTCAAGGACACGGTCAAGCAGCTTGATACCAGCGTAAAGGAGCACGAATCCCGTATTGTCGAAGCGGAAACACAAATCGCCGATGTGAGGAGGACCTTGAACGTTATCAAGTCTGGAGGCGGAACCGTTGCACCTACAATCTTCTCGCCAGCTTCACAGAAGCTTAAAGTGACGCCTTTCGACGGGACATCATCATGGTCAGCCTACAAAATTCAATTTGACGCTGCCGTTCAAACCAATGGATGGAACAAGGACCAAGCCAAGAACGCCCTCATCATGAGCCTTCGCGATGAAGCTCTGAGTATTCTTGATGCTGTGGGCAAGGAAGTGACCTACGATAAATTAATGGAAATGTTGGAGAGTCGCTACGGTGATGAGCACCTAGAGCGTGTGTACAGAGCGCAGTTAAAGAACAGGGTGCAACGTCGCAACGAAAGTCTTCAGCAGTGGGCTGTCGAAGTGGAGAAACTGTTCCGGAAGGCTTATCAGTCAGCACCATTACCCAACGACGAACATTTGGTGGAAGCATTTTCTAACGGCATAGCAGACTTCGAAGTTAGAACTGCAGTGAAACTCGGGCATCATAAAATCCTAAAGGAAGCTTTGGCCCAAGCCTTGGAAGTGGAAGCTGTACGAAATTCAGCGAGAGATGTTCAACACTTAAGGAAAGTTAAAGAAGCGTCACATCGTACGAGGTTTGGTCCAAGATGCTACAACTGTGAAGAGAGAGGCCATTTATGGCAGAATTGCCCAAAGCCATGCCGAACCAGGGACGATCGACTATTGGAAGAACGGAAGGATCGCGAGGCAACGCATTCACTATGGAGGAATAAACGACCTGCTGAAGAAAGCGGAAAATGGCGAGTGTTATCCGGGCCAGAAAAGCCAAAGATTTTGATTTCACAAGCTCACGATGGGAACAGCTTGATCATCAATGGTGCCATCAATGGAACTTCTTGCAAGCTGACATTGGATACAGGAGCTTCTCGCACTGTCATCAGTTCCCGACTGGCTAAGCGCTTTCTTCCGAACTTCGAAAGCTGCAAAACAGTTCAACTTCTGACAGCGACCGGTCAGCACATATCCGTCCGAGGAGAGAAGCTGGTGCAGTTAAGGTTGGGTGAGAAAACTTTCCAACACAAAGTCATTGTGGCTGATATAGTCGACGATTGCATTCTGGGTCTTGACTTCATGCGAGAACATCATTGTGAGATAGACGTCAACCAAGGAATCTTGAAGTGTGGAAGAGAAGAAATCTTCATGGAAGGCGCCACATCAGGAAAGGTTTATTGTCTGCAGAGAACAGTTCTGCCACCTAGATCGGAGACCATTGTGGCAGTTAGATTACCGCCGAAGTTGGGACATCAACGACGATGTGTGCTAATAGAACAGTCGGAAGGTGATCAACCATGGTTATTGGCCCGAACTCTGGTGAGGACTACTAATACCGCTGTGGTGCGTGTTCTCAACACAAGTAACGAGGAACAACTCATCAAAGGAGGCACCCCAATTGGTACTTGTGAAGAAGTAGACTGGATGCGCAGATGCCAAGAACAACCAAAGGAGAAATACAATTGCGCTGGGAGTTACAACGTGTCAACGCTATTGGAAGATTCCCGTGAAGACCTGTCCGAAAAAGAACGTCTGATGGCAAAGAAGATGCTGCAGCGCTACACTGACATATTTGCTCTCGATGATGCTGTCAACGGGAAGACTGGATTAGTGAAGCACACAATAAATACAGGAAGCGTGCCACCGATACGACAGCGGCCAAGAAGAATACCAGTTGCCAGAGAAAAAGAAGTTGAGTCAATGATCGAAGACATGGCACGCACCGGTGTGATAGAACCGTCATCCAGCCCGTGGTGTTCTCCAGTGGTTCTGGTGAAAAAGAAGGACGGCAGTATGAGGTTTTGCGTTGACTATCGACGACTCAACGACGTAACGAAGAAGGACAGCTACCCTTTGCCGAGAATCGATGACACGTTAGATACACTGACGGGCATGAAGTGGTTCACTACGCTGGACTTGAAGAGCGGATACTGGCAAGTGGAAATAGATCCTAAAGATAAAGAGAAGACCGCATTTTCGACGGGAAAAGGCCTGTGGCAATTCAACGTGATGCCGTTTGGATTGTGCAACGCGCCCGCTACGTTCGAAAGACTAATGGAGTTAGTGCTCGCGGGACTGATTGGAGATGCATGCCTAGTCTATTTGGACGACATCATAATTGTGGGAAAAACCTTCGAAGACCATCTGCAAAACCTGGAACGAGTATTGACTAAGATTCGCGCAGCCAATCTCAAGCTGAGTCCGAAGAAATGTTCCTTCTTCAAGAGGCAAGTGAATTTCCTGGGACATGTGATTTCCGAAGCTGGCGTACAGACGGATCCAGGAAAAGTCAGTGCTGTCAAGGATTGGCCTGTGCCAAAAGACAAGACGGAAGTTAGAGCATTCTTGGGTTTATGCTCCTACTACAGGCGATTCGTGAAGAACTTTGCTGACATAGCCAAGCCGTTGCATAGACTGACTGAGGAAAAACGACCCTTCCTCTGGGATGAAAATTGCGACGCAGCTTTTCAAGAGCTAAAGAAGCGACTTTGTAATACGCCTATTCTTGGCTTCCCGGACACAGAGAACGAGTTCATCGTGGACACTGACGCCAGCAACACCGGCATTGGAGGAGTACTGTCACAAAGGAAAGGAGACCAAGAAGTGGTGATTGCGTATTTCAGCAAATCCCTGTCCAAGCCGGAAAGGAACTACTGTGTGACCAGAAAAGAGTTACTTGCAGTGGTGAAGACATTGCGACATTTTAGCAAGTACCTGCTCGGGCGAAAATTCCATCTGAGGACCGACCACGCTGCTCTTAAGTGGCTACTACAGTTTAAGGATCCCGAAGGCCAAGTGGCAAGATGGATTGAGCAACTACAAGAGTTTGACTTCACCACGGAGCATCGCAGTGGAAAATCTCATGGCAACGCGGACGCACTGTCAAGAAGGCCATGCTCAGAGGACTGCAAGCATTGCTCAAGACATGAGTCGAAAGATTCAGTGCCCGTCAGAATGCTCAAAGCTGACATCGGCGATGAATGGAAAGAAACCCTTCAGGTTGCACAAGAAGAAGACGCCGACATCAAGCCGATTCTTGAATGGATGGAATCAGATGCCCCTAAGCCAGACTGGAGTGCTATTGCTTCAATGAGTGTTACGACAAAGAGCTATTGGGCGCAATGGGATAGTCTGGTGCTTCAGGAGGGAGTACTTTGCCGAAAATGGGAAAATGCTCGTGGCAATCAGTGCCATCTCCAAATGGTTGTACCCAGAGCAAAGATACCTGAAGTTTTGAAGCTGTACCACGAAGGGTTTTCGGGAGGACATCTGGGTGTGAAACGGACACTCTTGAAAATTCGAGAAAGGTTTTACTGGATCAACTGCAGAGATGACGTAGAAGACTGGGTACGGAAATGTACGAGCTGTGCATCAGTGAAAGGTCCGCATACCCGCAGCAGAGGAGCATTAAAGCTGTATAATGTTGGAGCACCATGGGAGCGAATCGCACTGGATGTGGCCGGACCATTTCCTGTGAGTGAAAGTGGCAACAAGTACTTCCTTGTCGTCATGGATTACTTCACCAAGTGGCCGGAAGTCTTCGCAATTCCGAACCAAGAGGCATCGACGATAGCAGACAAATTGGTGCATGAAGTATTCTGTCGATTTGGAGTACCATTGGAAATCCACAGTGACCAAGGAAGAAATTTTGAATCTCAGCTGTTTCAAGAGACGTGCCGGTTAATGGGTGCACACAAAACAAGGACAACGTCTTACCACCCGCAATCAGATGGAATGGTGGAGCGATTCAACCAAACTCTGGAGAGGTACCTGGCAAAAGTAGTCGGAAGCAAACAACGGGATTGGGACAAGCATATCCAGCCATTTTTGTTGTCATACCGAAGTGCTGTTCATGAGAGCACCAATGTCACTCCCGCTTTTGCCAATTTTGGACGGGAATTACGGCTACCAGCCGACTTAATAACTGGCATTCCTCCGGATTCTCCACAACCCATAACTGAGTACGCCAGTGACCTCCGGAACAAGATGAACGACATTTATGAGCACATTAGAGAGCATGGCCAGCAAGCATCTGAAAGAATGAAGACTCGATACGACAGAAGGGCTAACAATCCTGGGTTCGAGGAAGGCTCGATGGTATGGCTGCACAATCCCATACGCAGCAAAGGAAAGTCTCCAAAGCTACAAGCCAAATGGGATGGACCGTACCGAGTGGTGACCAAGATCAACTACGTGACGTTCCGCATACAGAAAGGACCTCGAGGTGCCCCCAAAATAGTTCACGTGGATCGATTGGCGCGATATCACGGATGCAACGATGCTCGGGACGAGCATGTCTTGGGAGGAGGTGGTGTTACGCAGTAGGCCACGCCGTTAGTAACTATTTATTAATCTGTGGCCGCGCGCGGTACGACGGCTAGTTGTTTACACTTAACCGCGAGATTTATGGTTTTATGACTCAGGCGGCACCGGCCTTTGTGTCGCGTCTATTGTTTGTTGTTTGTTAGATTTTTTTTGTGGTGTTTTCGTAATAATTAGGAACAATAGGGTTTCTCGAACTTTACACTTGTTTACTTTGTCAGTCACAATGGCACCGAATATTCTACAGATTTCTAGAGAACCCTTATTCCGATATAAATAGGGCGATGGTTTTCGTTTGTGGCAGTTATCGCGTTTTATACCGGAGTGAAAACATCTCGTGTTCAAGTGCGGTACCAGTGATTGTAAAGTGAATAGTTGTGTGAATTTCAGTGCCAGTGTGAAGTGTTTGTGCGAACCAGTTGTGTCGTGTGTACTGTGATTTTGTGCAATAAAGTGCAAAGTGAACAATCGGCGTTTTAACTGATTATCCAAGAACCCATCTCGTAACACTATTAAGAAAATTCTGAAAGAAGAAAATTCTATCTATACACCTAAGAGACTGGCCCTAAAAATGGATGTGCAAGATCACGCTGGATGCAAGCCGCTTCCAACCGGTCTTATTGTAGACACATAGGGGAGGCCTATGTCCAGTAGTGGACGTCATATGACTGATGGATGGATGGACAAAGGATGTAATAGGCTTGACGTGTGTATGTGTGTTGTATTTGTATGTGTGTACCTACCTATTTTTTGTGTCTGCTTCAGGCATTGCTCTAACTTTTTATTTGGGAGAGGTGCGCGTTTCTTCAATTCATAAATAATTGGCTAAGTGCGAGTTGGACTCGAGCACGAAGGGTTTCGTATCCTATGGGAACCCTCTTAGCCCCATTTCAAGCGTCTACCTGTTGCCGTTATTAATATGGAGCATAAACTGCAAATAAAATTACGTTAGTTGTATGGGTAATAATATTTAAGGGAGCCCCCTTAAATATTTTTTTTCTGTTTTTAGTATTTGTTGTTATAGTGTAGCGGCAACAAAAATACATCATCTATGAAAATTTATGCTTTCTAGCTATCACCGTTCATGAGATACAGCCTGGTGACAGATAGACGGACAGCGGAGTCTTAGTAATAGGGTCCCGTTTTTACCCTTTGGGTACGGAACCCTAAAAAATTGAAAGCTTACTCATTTAGTACTTACCCAAGTTTAAGTCCAAACGTGCTTAATCATCCGCGACAGAATATTACAATGACAAACAGCTTACCTGAAACAAGATTAAAGGAATTTATTAAAAAGATAACAGTAGAGCATCTTCAAACACAATCAGTAGGGATAACAAGTCTCTACTGGGGCCTTATTGTGTAAGCGCTCTGACGTTCGGCTTGGCTTTTTCTCCAGCTCGCGCCAGTTACTCACGCCACGAAAGCGAAACCGAACGTCAGAGCGCTTACACAATAAGGCCCCTGGTCCGGACAAGATTGCAGTATAGATGGGGATTCAAAATTAACAGGTATTAATGAGTCAGCGGATTATTTAAATTCTTTGCTGGCTACATAAAAAGTAAGAAAACATTTTTGATTCATACGACGAAGGAATGTTATAGATTGCCTTATTTCCTGAGATATACCTAATCAGAAGTTCTTTGGAACAACGGGTGACCTCTAAGTTTGTCTCACTGAAGTATTCTGTGTACTAAGCTTTCAACTACAACATCACTAACCAAGTATTTCAAGTATGACATATAAAAATGTTATTGTGGTTGTGGTGGTATACACCACGTGCTGTAAAAGTTTTATGACGCAGAGCACGAGGCATATCACCAAGCAGCCGTACTAAAAGTAGTTTCTTCAAAATGTAATCGTTATTATTTGATAGACAATAATATCATTCAATTCGTCCCCGCTAGTCAGAAGAACACACAGAGAGTTGAGCGTTGACTATAAATCCGCTAAAAATCATACACATTTCTAAAAAAAAGAACTCGGCTAATTTAAACCCCATCAGATTTCACACAAAATCAGTAATATCAATCAAACCACCACGCCCCACGCATCAAATAAACGCTCCACGACGCCAACCCCTTACAAAATAATCACCCCAAACCGAGCCATAATTCAACCGATTCCAACATCATAACAGCACAACACTGAGCACAATAATTTAATTAATAAGACAACACGACACAACACATAACATTTAATTTACGAGATGTTTTCGTGTCGGTCGCGAACATTAATCACCGACGAAAAAGGCTGACCATTTTTTGTTACAGTAAGTAAGCAGTTCCGCTGGCGTGGTAATGGAATTTCAGTTTTGGGAGTAAAACTTGAGTAGATAAGAATGGTAGCAATAGTAATAATACAGTTAGGTAAAACTGGTTAAAGTTCGTATAGACCGTGTGGCTAGCACCGGCGTCAGAGTTTTTAAGCTGTCTGAAGGCCTCTGACATGGCTAGTAAATCACTACATAGTATAAAACAAAGTCGCTTCTCTGTCTGCCTGTCCCTACTCCCTATGTATGCTTATAGCTTTAAAACTACGCAACGGATTTTGATGCGGTTTTTTTTTTAATAGACAGAGTGATTCATGAGGAAGGTTTATATGTATAACTAGCTTAAAACCTGCGGCTTCGCCCGCGTGGTCTTAGTACATAGGTACTTGCTTAAAATGAAAATAGCCCGCGGTTAGACCCGCGTTGTATTGGTACTTGCTTAAAATTAAAAAAGGCTGTCTGATGGCCTGCGTTGTCATATTACTTGCAATGATAATGGCCCACGGTCTGGCTCGCGTTGTTTTAGTAATTGCTCAAAATAATAAAAACCCACAGTTTGGCCCGCGTTGTCTTGGCACTTGCTTAAAATAATAATAGCTTGTGTAGCCCAGCATTGTCGTATAACGTATTACTTGCAAGGATAATGCCTATGGTTTGGCCTGAATCGTCTTAGTATTAGAAGATAGATATGATGGTAAGCGGCAGAAATAGGAGGTGACGACCAAAAAAAGTGTGGATGAATTGTGTGCAAGATAATATGCGAGAGAAATGAGTTGATGATGAGATGGCGTATGATAGAGTGAAGTGGCAAAAAGAAACGTGCTGTGCCGACCCCACCTAGTGGGATAAGATAAGATAATATTTATTGTCATCAAGTAAAACTAAGGGCAGGATGATGATGATAATAGGTTACGGTTTGGCCTGCGTATTCTTAGTACTTGCTTAAGATGGTATATAAATTACGCAGCTTAGCCCGCGTTGTCTTAATACTTGCTTAAAATTATAATAGCTTACCGTTTGGCCTGTGTTGTCGTATTATTTGTAATGATAATAGCCCACGGGCTGGCCCGCGTTGTTTTAGTAATTGCTTAAAATTATAATAAACCACATTTTGTCCCACGTCGCCTTGGCACTTGCTTAAAATAATAATAGTTTGTGGTTTCGTCCGCATTATCGTATAACGTATTACTTGAAGGGATAATGTCTACGGTTTGGCCTAAATTATCCCAGTATTTGGCTAGAATAATAACAGGTCGTGGTTTGGCCTGCACATTCTCAGTACTTGCTTATAATGGTAATTTATAGCACGTAGCTTGGCCCGCGTTGTCGTAGTACTTGCTTAAAATTATAAGGGTAGTATTTAAACGCAAATCAAAAAATATCCTTATTCTATACAATGAGATTCCAAATTCCCATCAAAATTACTGATTGCACAGCATGATATTCAACTCAAAATATCACTAAACACACTACAATTTATTTTCGCAGCGTACAGCGATTTTTCCTAAAGCAAAAGCTTTTTCATCAATGCACAGCTAATAATCTTAATGCACATTATACCTGTTAACTCTTTTTCTTTTAAATATAGCTTCTATTTTTATATTATTTACAGCAGTTTTTCTAAATAAAACAGCATTTTATTAATCACAGTCGTCTTAATATTTAACCTAAACTAACCTAACCTAACCTAACCTAAACTAACCTAACCTAAACTAACCTAACCTAAACTAACCTAACCTAACCTATTTTTTGTTTCACACCTAATCTATAAAGGCGATTCGCTTCTGGCACTTCGCCGGCCGCTGCCGCGGCACGCTCGCTTCGCTCGCTCGGCTCGTGCGTTGTTTTGTCATGTTCTAACATAACCTAACCTATTTTTTGTATCACACCTAATCTAATTTCTTCACTAATTTACCCTAAAGAAACCATCCATTGATCTAACCCCTGATAACAGAGCATTCCCTAGGAAGCGAGGGTCAACTTAGGGATTATGCGACTGGGATAGTTATTTTGCTATGAAATATGAGAAATTTGCTGTGCAGTCAGTATTTATGCTATGTATGTAGTATTTTTGTACAAAAATAAATTTAACTGTATTACATTATGAGGAAAAAAGTAATGTCATATTGATGTAAAATTTCGAATTATCTGCAGTTTGAGTTTTGTTAAACATTTAGTTTATTTGTAGTGAAGTAAGTTATTTGATGTAAAAAAGAATATAAATGATGAGTATGTATTGATAGGCGATTATTTATTTGATATGCAATTTATATTATCCCAAATTATAATACTCGTAGCCTGCCGTTTGGCTTGCGTTGTCGTATTACTTGCAATGATAATAGCCCATGATAATAGTCTGGCCCGCGTTGTTTTAGTATTTTCTCAAAATGATAATGAGTACTTACTTTAAATGGTATTTCCCCACAGTTTGACCCGCGTTGTTTTAGTACTTTCTTGCTTAAAATAATAGCTCATGGTTTAGCTCGGGTTTTCGTATTACTTGCAAAGATAAAATTAGCCTGCTTTGTCTCAGTATTTGCTTAAATTCGCTCGTGTCTAAAGCTTATTACGGAGTACCTACGACAATTTTTAAATGAAATTGATTTGCAAAATATTTGAAATTAATTAAATAATAATTGTATGATTTATTCATGTTCAAATAATTATTTTATGGCCGCATTGGATTTAACGGTTAATTCAATATTTTTGTTCTTAGTATTAAGATCTCAATGTAACACAGTTCAACAGTAAATATGTTCTTTTACTTTAATAGCCTACGGTTTGGCCCGATTTGCCTTATAACTTGTCAGAAGATAAATACTTAATAAAGTTATATGTTAGAATACCTACTCATTCTTTATGTGGTAAAAAGAACATTTTTCGGTACATTGCTCACTCATGAACCATGTAGTTTCCCACTCGCATACCAAATTATATCCAACTCCATTCGCATGTCATGGTCCACATCACAATCGTAAGGTCCTAATCCTGGTCTGACCACTGAGCTTTGAAACTTATGTACGAAATTTACACTAATGGCTTTTTATTGATGGAAAACATTGAAGCAACCTGCAAAGGTACGTCCATAGAGAAAAATCGATGTATAGGAATTCAGCAACCCGCGCTCGGCCAGCGTGATGGATATGGCTCAATCATCCTTCGTGGGTAGGCCTACGTTCAGTAGTGGACTATTAAAAAAGCTCAGTACAGGTATTCAACATGTTTCATTAAATTATTAGAAATTTAATTTTGATTATCCTGAACTCAATGACAATCTTGCCCAAAACCGTTCAACCAGTCAAAAGTGGCCGAGACACTTGTCTTGTAGGACTTTCAGGCATTCTCTGACCCTGTACAGATGAAAAAGTAGCACACAAGTAGGTATATTTTATTTGAGAAATACATATTGTACCTATATCTAGACGACAGGCATGTTCTAGGATTCTATTATACTCATCATTTGACTTACTTTTACTATGGTACCAACCCCGAAATCACGTAAATAAAATCTGCTGTTCAACATAAAAAGTTCATCGACCCGCGGCAAAATGTAAAGAATAGGTAATTTTCGCTTTTTCAGGTAGAACCCATAGTAAAGTAAGTTTATTTATCCGTATGTACCCTAAGTTCAAATCTATTGGCTCACAAAATAAAATCTTTCGTAAACTATTAGGGGCCCATTTTGCCCCATTGACGGATGAGTCAATATCTAAATTTTATTCTAGATACTTCACTATTATTACTAAAAAAATGCGTTCAAGTTATTTTTCATGCTTTTATAGGACGTTTGGTCTAGATTTCGACAAGGAATCCGGGACTTTTCCCAAAACGTCAATATAGTCATCTATTAGTTAAAAGGGTGGGCTATTTTTAAACAATATTGCATCGATTTACGAATATATTTTTAGCATTTTTTTAAGAAATCGTTATTGATAGCAGTAGGTACCCCAAGTGGTAATTTGTGTTATTGTCTAGCATCGTACCAAATTTTGTTAGAATTCATTTACCCGTTTTATCTTAGCTTTATCTGATAATTTTGGCTATCCCTAAGAGACCCTATAGATTTTCCGGGATAAAAATAGTTACTGTATTGAAACATGTTATGTGCTTCCTACATACCAGATTTCATTCATAACCGTTCCGCTCGTTGGATGTAATTTATGTTTTTTTCACCAACTTTGGGACCCTATTTGACCTCTTAGATAAAGAAAATTCAGAAAAACAGGAACAAACGTATTTTTCATTTTGTCTGAGTAGCATATTAACAAAGTTTTAAGTCAATCGGTACAGGAATACAAAATATACTTACAAACGAAAAGAGCCCGTTTTACCCCGTCAAAGGTCAAAAGTTCAAAGTTTTCGTCTTTAGTGCTCCATTACGTCATACAATGTACCTATATTCCATATTTCAAGTTTATATCTTTAGCGGTTTGGGCGGCAGCCGAAACTGATTAATTTTGGCTATCCCTAAGGTTCCCCATAGAATTTCCGGGATAATAATAGTTCATGTGTTGAAACATGTTGTGTGCTTCCTCCATACCAGATTTCATCCATAACCGTTCAGCTCGTTGGATGTAATAGACGCTTTTTTCACCAACTTTGGGACCCAATTTGACCCCTTAGATAAGGAATATTCGGAAAAACAGGAACAAACGTAACTTTTATTTTGTTTGAGTAGCATGTATACAAAGTTTCAAGTCAATCGGTAAAGGGAATAAAAAGTTACATACAAACGAAAAGGGCCCGTTTTACCCCTTTAGAGGTCGATTTTTCAAAATTCCGTTCTTAGTGCTCCATTACGTGGTCCAATGTATCTTTGTTCCAAATTTCATGTTCGTATCTTTAGCGGTTTGGGCTGTAGGCTGTCTGTCAGTCAGTCACTCAGCGAAGCCTTTTATATAATAGATACACCCATGCGAAGCCGGGGCGGGTCGCTAGTAAGCTGTACATTAAAATGGAAGCTGAAAAAAAACTAATTTGTAATGTAACGAGTCCCTTCAAGGGTTAGCATATGTGGATTACACAAGGAGCATATCATCATCAGGTTATCATGCTCCTTGGGATTACAAAAGGCTGATATGGGACGGTACGCCGCTTCCAACTGGTCTTATTGGAGATCTATAGCAAAACATATGGTTGAAATAACCATAGTACGATACAGACAGACAATAAGATGGCTTTGTCGTAAATTACTTGTGGTCAAAAAGAATAACCCTATCACAGTGATACACGTAAACAATGTAAAATATCTATCAGACGATCTTTTATCTACTGGGAATAACCTGAACGGTTGGTCCTTTAGGCTGTTTCAATAAACATGATTAAGTTAAGCTGATGACGGAGATAAAAAATATAGCATACTACTGAATACTGAAGTTACCATCATTTTGTGATGACATTACAGATTTTCTTCTTCTGTTACGTTTTATTTCTTGTGGTGTCAATAAATATTAAATATTAGGGGACTTCTTGGACACGGTCTCTGACCCCAAACTAAGCATAGCTTGTGATATAGATAGTATCTAAACAACACCCAGACACAGAGCAAACACCTATGTTCATCACACAAATGTTTGCCCTGGGTGGGGATCGAACCCACGCCTCTTTGACCCAGAAGTCAGGGTCACTTACCACTGAGCCACCGAGGCATAAAGTGTTCTTGTTTTGTATTACATTGTACCGAAAATACAAGCAGCACTTTTCTATATAGGTTGAAGGACAAAGATTCCCTGTTAATTACCATAAAGGTATCCAAAACTAGTGGAGAGAGGGCATCCTACGGGCTTAGCATACGGACCATAAAATAATTCTATCGACGTGTCAGAACGTGACAGAGTTATGATGAAGCATATATCTGTCACCTTTGCACACGTCGATAAACTCTTGTCGTGGTCTTGTACGCTAAGGTAGCAGGTCAAAGGTCCAAGATTCCAACATCCTACAGCAAGCATCAACAGACTACAAATAATAAAGGATTACACACACCCATCCGAGTACATTGTGGTCGAAGTTCCCATACTGTCACTAGTAACCCACCGCCCATCCCACACCGAGAACGGTGAGCGGTGACCACAACGGCGTACAATGTGTAAATTCCCGGAACGCAGGTATTCAGCTCTGTTTGATTTATTCTTCGACTTGTTTGCTCTCCTATTTCGGACCTCAAAGGGAGATTAAAAAGGGACGAGACGAGATCCATTGAAATGACGAATTCATTTGAAGGTTTTGATGTTGTATTTGGTAGATATTAGGACGTTTTGAAATATAGAAGCTTCCTGGCGATGTAATTATACGATGTTTACAAATGAAGGTAAATTGTGTTTACTTTTACCGCAGCGGAGGAATTTATTGTACGTCGTATTTGGAAATCTTCTAAATGCATCCTACTTTGGCGTAACTGCTACAATACAAAGACTATTTCGGAAACTTATTAATTTTACTTTGACATAATTTCATCCTATTACAATTATTAATTTATTAAACGGGAGAAGAAATTGCCTCTGAAATAAGTACTGGTCCAAAACAAAAGTATTCTATTTATGGTGTCAAATTGTCATATACATGATATAGAGTCATTTTTGTTTGAACGCTATTTGCTAGTTTAGTCACTAAGTTTTTGTAGTATTTTTAACCGACTTTCAAAAAGGAGGAGGTTCTATGTTCGTCTGTATGTATCTTTTTTTTGTGTATATTCATCGATAATTTCGCCAATTGTGAACCGAATTGAAAAAATCTTTTTTAGCTGGAAATGGTATACTCCCGAGATGGTTCCATTTAAATTTTACATATATCGGCTGAACCGTTTTTGAAAAATTAACAATAATGTAAAAAATTCTAGCGAAATATTCGAATTTTGTACACGTTGTAAGGAGTTTTTGCCATTTTATGCGAATAATAATTATAGTAGTTATGAAAACTGAACCCTCTTTCATTTGACACTGTCGAATCTAAAATTCCTATGTCAATTACTCGTATGAATACTAAAAAATAATGGCATAATGTTAATCCAAACGATAAAAAAACCGCGTTTAGGAGCAAAATTCAAAAAGTTTAAAGCTAACATATAATAGGAGAAAAACGTCCGACATTCGGGCGGAAAGGACGCTCTTCACAAAAGACAGAAAAAGTCTTCAAGTCCCAGACTCGTTTATTCTAGATTCTCCAAAATGATTTATGGGATTTTAAGTCATATGACACAGGAAATAACGTCCAGAACGTGATCTGGCGGAGAATCGGGGCTGAGGTCTTTCGCAAGCGTCCAAATTGGAGAAAAAGTTTGAGAGCCGCCGTATATATTAGTAGTTTCTAAACAAACTAAAAAGCGATGGCGGCGGAGCCTTCGTTCGAATGCTTTTAGTGGGAGCCTCTAATTTTCATTTACAGAGTTCGCATGTCACTTGAACCAACGAAGAAATAACGGAGTATTTCTATCCCTATATGAAGAATTTATTCTCAATAAAAATAAAATTGGAATACCTACTACCGAATTCTTCTACAAGAAAATTCTTGCACAAGTCTGCAAGGATGTATTCGTACCTAGATGTAGACATCATTTTCGAGAGAGGATTTGACATAAATTTTCTTTATGAAATTTTGTCTTGTGAATTACATAATTCATAATTCTCAAGTGAAACGCACTTATGGGGCGCGCCTCCTTTAATAGCATGGTAATGCTCATTGATCATTATTAACCACTTTATTTATTTTTTATTCTATTACAACATTCAAAAACTTACAGTTAAAAACCAAAACGTTTGTGAGCTTAAAAATAACTTATCTCTAATCACTTAAGAATAATTACAAATATCAGGCAAGCAAATTATACAATTTTGAACTCCCAAGTAGCATTCGGGGTTCTATATAAGATGTCTAGTCGTTCACATGTACTCCACAATCTGTGTAAGTCAGCTGTATAAGAGCTGTATAGCTGGATATAACGCCCTTATAGAACCAGTTTGGGCACAAATTAGACAGCCGTAAGTTCACTATGGCTGTACATTAGCAGTATAATAGCATTATAATAGCAGTTTAAGTAGTAACATCGGACTTAAGGCTGACTTGCGGCACTATATGGGACGCAGTGTGATCCATACAATGTACATGAGCGTAATAAAGAGTAACACGTGGCTAAATACACAGCCTTCACAGTTAAAAAATCCGACAAAAATACTCCAGTGCTACCTAAAATTCACGTGTGCTCTAAATTATTTCTTCATTTTATAATTTTATTCACAATTTAATTGTTTATGGTTTTGTGTGTGCCATCCAAAAACTTAATAACTCCGGATATTTGGATAAAAATTTATGATACCACGCGGTAATGTACCTGTTTCAAAGACTTAATAATGTTAATTGCCATGGGAATGCAACTTTATCGTGAAATGTATACATATTTACAGCTAAAATATTCACGCGCCTCTGTTAAAACGCGATATTCATTTTAAAATATTTAAAACTGGCTGAGAGGAAATCTACAATTTTCAGTTTTTGATATATTATCTTGGCATTATGATTATACTACGGTATTTAATTATAACATGAAACCAAAACTCAATCGCTCTATCTGCGTATTTTGTGATAAATCTGCACGATAATTTTTGAGATTTATTATTTGGTAAATTTTAGGTTAGAACAAAATGGTGGAAATGAAAGCAAATAAGAGTAGTACTTGTGGACAAATAAACTGCTATTGATGTTAATGGACAACACATATAGTCCTTTTAACAGCCTACAGTGCACATGCGAACCATTTAAACACTTCTGTACAGATAGTAAAAAAGGTTATTTTAATGATCACAAACAAGTCCTACTACAGCTACTAGCTGTGTAACAGTCTAAAACAAGTAAATATAACAGCCTTTGGCTTTATAAATGACCACGTGTGTTCTATTAAAATGCTAGCTCTACAACATCGTACAAGTAGGCCGTTAAACAGCGGTTGCCGTATCTCTACCCTCCTATAATGCTCTTAGTCAGACGGCTGACTAAAGGATAATTGTTAGAGTTTTTTTTTTTTTTTTTTTTTTTTTATTATTGACCCACAGACTCCAGGGTCTGTGCCCTTTGTTGAGTAGTTACATTTTAAAGAATTCGACTGTACAATAGAGAGAGGTTAGTTTAAATCTTAGTCTAAGTTAGTAGTTTCAGTGCTTTGCGTGAATGCCGCGAGCAAACCGGCGACCCGCATGCAGCACCCGATCACGAGTGTGACGCATGTGCCAGCCATCGCTCTCCTCGACCATATTTGAGGGAAGAGAACGACCCGACACACGACGCCGCCGCAAGAAGGAGCCTTCGATGGCGAGCATGAATGCTCAGGGCATGCACACAATGCACACAATTTCTGTACATTACATTACACAATTACGTACACACTTATTATGATTTAATTTGTGAAAGCGATCACTAGCAGAGTCCGAGGCTACGTTTACCTACTCTGCTTGTGATCGCTCCCTTTCCCTTTATTACAATTGTATTGCCTCCTCCCGGCCCAGAGCCTCCATCACCTCCGCATTCCGATCTCTGATTGCCATCTGCAGGTTATACTCCTTGATGGCCCTCAATGACGCAGACGATGCACGCCTCACGAATCGACTGATGGCATCATCTTCGAAGTCGTCGGCGTAGTAGATGAAAGTCCCAGTATGCCGCGACAACGCAACGACAGCGTGTGAGACGCTCTCGTGTAGCTTCATTCTAGGCTTTGTTTTGATGGCGATTACCGACTCGTACGTCAGTCCCTGAGCTTCGTGGATGGTAAGGGTGCGTGATCCTGGACCTTCTCCATAACCCTGGCTTATGAGGGTCTCCTTTTCTTCCTGCGTATGCACTAAGAAAAGGGTGTTGGAGATTGTTAGAGTATTATAACACCAACAAACATATAAAAGTATAACTCTACACTCCTATAAGTCCCTTAGACAGGTGTAGGTGTAATTAATCGCAATAATGCAGCTTATACATCACGAGTGAACTGTAATAATGCTTCAAGTACACCTGGGAACTAAATGTGTACTCTTAAATGGAGTAAAATGCTACTTGGGCTATTTCATTGATTTTTGAAAAGAACAAATCGGTATCCGTTTGTCGAGCAATCAGTTCGTTGAGCAGTGTGAGTGCGTGGTGCGTGGGTGTCGGTGCGGGGGGCACTTAAATTATCCGATTCCGATGATGATGATGAATCCTACACTGTTGTTACTGTTATTTTCAGTGTTCTGTAATTCTTATTACAATCTGTTGTATAGTTTAGAAGAACTGGGCGCACCTGAGAACAGCGACTTAATTTCATACTAAAAAATTAACACAACACTACTCGCAGGAGTAATCAACGACACAAATGAATCTAATGAAATAAAAAAATCTAAGGACGTTAAGGCCAAATCTGACCCTTATTCCTTAAGAAACCAACACAGAAAAGCCAACAGATGAGTGAAATCAAACAAGGAGCGGGTCACAAAGGAGACTGAAAAGGGAGTTTTAATTAAACTGCTCCGGCAGACCGGCACATACTCAGGGCAAGTATTCGGACCGAATAGCTTCAGCCCGGCGGTATCTGAACTCTTGAGGTGACTCACACGAGCAATCAGAATTCCTCAATCATGTTCAATATCTTTACTTCGGTCAGTATTCGGATGGGTGACCGCGGGTGGCATTTACAACTGAGCGCTACCATGGCTCAATGGACACGTTAAATTGTAGACCCCGGTTATTTTAACCGTTTAGCCATGTCAGAGGCCTTCAGGCGGCTTAAAAACTCTGATAGGTACCAGGGCTAGTCACCCAGCCTATACGAACTTCCTTAGATATATTATAACTCTGAAAGTGTTTGTTCGTTTGTTCCTCTTTCACGCAGCAACACAGCAACGGCTACTTTTTATTACAGAAAAATAAAAGATTCTTGTGGGATATCACACAAATCAAAATAACGCGGGAAAGGCTAGTTTTGCTATAAAATTTGAATAACCACCGTAGCAGATTGTCTCAGGATGTTTTCCTCCACCGAATCACCGTCACACAGTCAGTGGTGCGAAAATGAAAAATAGGTGAATTCTGAAAAACTACTTGGTGTGACCGCCGTTTGAACTTATGACCTCACAATCCTAAGGCGAGCAGTGAAGGCTTCCGCACAATCTATTTCAAGGCAACATTCGTCAATCTCGCGATGTGATCAATTTAGGAAAAAATAGAAATAACAAACACTATCGGGAAATATAGAGTACCTAATTAAAAGCTATGCTATTAAAACAGAATTTCTCCATACTAGTTGCCGAGCAGTTATTATTTCTCTACAAAAAGTTCCGTGTAAGAGCGCCTCTATATCCGATGAGTGTCCTCAGAAATATTTATATGGGAAAGTTATTTCATTTGCGTCCCAAGAATTTCTCGATAA
Organism: Hypomecis atomaria; assembly: GCA_964007245.1. Taxonomy (NCBI): domain Eukaryota; kingdom Metazoa; phylum Arthropoda; class Insecta; order Lepidoptera; family Geometridae; genus Hypomecis; species Hypomecis atomaria. The sequence goes on from OZ023305.1 coordinate 14,535,619, forward strand.
CGTTACAAGGTTAAACAAACATCAATATAAAAATGCGATAAATAAAGATTTATTGTACGACAGTCAACGAAATAATCTAAAATTGATTACAGCTCAAACGGTCCCGTGAAAGCTCGACCAAACCTTACAAATCCAAAACACGTAAAACACATCAAAGACTTCGCCATTCAGGAAAAAAGTTTGCACGAAAATAAGGAAGAATGACTTTCCTTTTCGGGAATCTAGGCAGGTTCTATAAATAACGAAGGGCACAACGTGTCCGCGGCCGAGACAGTTGGAGCACCAAAACAAAAAGTCAATTAGGTCCCGTGAAAAGTGTAAATCGAAACCGAGCTGCAGCCTCAGCCGGCATCATTTAAATTCCGCGGCCATCGCCACGAAAGAGGCAATCAAACTTGCCAGATGAAAAAGTTCACAACCACTTTACGCGTTTGTTTTTCCCACTCGTTTACGAGACGATACTCCTTTATTATTTTTTATGGCGTTTCCTCGGCTCAAGCGAATTTATCACCAAATGTGTAATGGCATCGAAATGCCAATGTATTCGGGAAAAGGGAACCGTACCGTCGTCGGCCAAATAAGATTTATTGCGTACACTGGTGCTGCATTTACAAGTAGATTTCTTGGGAGCGGGTACATTTATCAAAAAATCATTTAGTTCGGGGACAAATGGGTGACGGTACTGACGGTTACTGTGCGCATTCGAGTTGACACATGCCAATACGGTCGACTGCTATATGTTGGAGTGGTTTCTTGACGTCATTCGCTACATTTGAGAGAGGAAGACTTTCTTTTCTTGGCTTCCGTGCTTTTGAGTACTTTATTTTGCGACGGAAAATGTCGCTGATGGGATTACGTTTTCTATGTTAGAGTGCTTTTATTTAATTAATTTACTAGTAAAATCAAACCTTCTACATTAAAGCTTAAAGCTTGGCAAGCTTTCCTTTAGCTTCGACTGAAAATCAAATAAGTTGCCATAGTCCGTAGCGTAGATTAAATTATTGTCAGTCAGATAAAGCTGTCTAATCTCTGAATTCGTTCCAAAGTTCAGTAACCAATGTTATTAACTCAGGATTAAATATAAATAACGCTGTTATTGACCGTCCAGTCGACCCTAAATGTCAAGTCCTTCCAAACGTCTCCCGCAAAGCCTCTCGGAAAACATCAACGAAAATTTCACGTCATTTTAACAAGTCCCAGAAATCGAAGATCAATAGGAAGACGTAGCCTGACCAGCCCCCCGACCGCCTAAGCAATAGCAATCGTAATAGCAATCGTTTATGACTTCATTTTAGACATTTGGCACCGCCTATGTGACGTTAGCCATCAATTGCTTTGCGCGGATTGCGAAAGCAATCGTTGAATGAACAATTTTGATGGCTAACGTCACATAGGCGGTGCCAAATGTCTAAAATGAAGTCATAAACGATTGCTATTACGATTGCTATTGCTTAGGCGGTCGGGGGGCAGACCATCCGGCTGTCTCTTTATGTCGCCATCAAGAATGGCCGATGAAAAAGAAATAACACGACCTCACGGCCCAAAAGGTTTAGTGAAGGTTTTTGGGGGCATCGTAAAAAATGACACAATCAAACGGCGGGCCACAGTTCCCTTTGTACGTCATCTGGGCGCTGAAATCACGGGTTTGATGGAGACAGACCAGTTTTTGTACTATTGGAAATGTTTTGATAGATGAACGTGGGCGGGAACGGGTGGGATATCGATACCGTTGCTTTTTGGCCGTTTAAGGAAAACGCTTTGTTGTCTTTTTTAATATCTCCGCCTAAAGTAGATGCTTCGGTTTTACGATGTTTTTTTATCCTTGATTGGCGAGGTTTGGTTTGTTTGATTTCGAAAATTGTTTTGTCTTTTATTTTTGACAGGCAGTGCTCTGCTCTGACTTTGTCCGTACGCTTTGGACATTTTATATAAATAAATGATTTAACATATTGAGATGAATAATATATTTTTCTGCTGAGTGCAATATTTTGGCGAAGGGTTTTTATTTCTGGACGTTTATACGTTCACTTTTTTATCCAATTTGTTTTTTCTTGTGTTTTATTTACGTCTAATATCTGAATGTCTATCATAATATATATAAAAATATATCATAAATATCGACTTATTGGTTAGTCGATCATCTAATTGGTTTTTATGTAGTGACAGCTTAACTGGTGGTTCCAGCAATTACCTGAAAATTTTAAATAAACAAAGAAATATTATCAGCGCTCTCTCTTTCTAAGATTAGTAACTGAGTAAATAAATATTGCAGTACCTTTGGTTTTCAAGCGATTTACTTCAGAATCGCATTACAAACGAGCCGTCCAACAGATTAAAATCTAGTTATGCAAATGGTGGAGTTTACAGGAGTTTCCAAGAAGGTCCGGTGAAAAACCGCCAAGAACTTGTAATCCATCCGGCCGGGGGACTCTCAGAGGGTTTAATTAAGAATAAAATTACTAATTAAACTTTAAAGCGCTTTTCAAACTTTTGACAAGGTAATTTGTAAGGGTTGCGAGGACGGTTTATGATTAGGCAGAGTATGCTACATGTTTACGGAACTTGAATTACTGAGCACAACAGGTACTATGAACAACTTTTACTATGGGACCAACCCGAGATGCGCTGAGTAATGAATATGCATCATATTTAGGAATTTTTTTATAACATTATAATAGTTCATCAGGTACATCATTATAGAAAACTTTTACTATGAGACCAAACTTGAAATGGCAAAAAAATAACAAATGTTGTTTTTAAACTTTCGCGATTTGAACTCATTATTATTATATACTACGGGACTAATCGCGCACTCAACGGGTAGATCTACCCGTGACCACGATCGATGCAACTCGGTCGAAACGTCGGGATGATGAGGTATTTATTTATCTCGTAATTTGAGTGCGCGATTAGTCCCGTAGTATATACTCGTAATAATAAATAACAAATGTTCCAAACAAAATGTTCAATGACCTTCGACAAAATGAACGGAGCAGCTGATTTTTTTAACGATTACCGAGTTGGTCGCATTGTAGTAGTCCATAATACTGATGTGTGATTTAAGTACATATTACTACACCTTGAACACATTTTATATGCGTGTGTGGGGTGTGTAAGTAAGTGTATGGAAAAACAAACATTAGTGTTGCTATGGTGAAGGGCGTCAAACAAATAAGAAGGGCAATAGAAAAAAGTGTAGGGTAAAAATAATAGGCCGGAACGGATTATTAAGCCGAATAAAAATTGAGAAATAGAGGAAGATTTATGTGATTGAGATCATGATATCGCGTCGATAAATGATAAAGTGTAAAATTATTTTTTCAACATTAAAGATCTAATGATCAATAGGTTGTACAGCACACATCTCTGTGGAATTTTGTCTCTTCTAATGTGGCTGCAAGTAGTGCTACAAAACTCTTAAATGATTCAGAGTTTAGATAAAATCTATACAGCTTTGGTAATAAAGCAGTCACCCTAAATATAGGAACTACCACACCATTCATTCAAAAAAAACCACACCATTGAAAATTATAATCGGCCAAGTGCGAGCCGGACTCGCGCACGAAAGGTTCCGTACAGTATGGAAGCCCCTCTTAATATATTTTATTTCAATTTAATTATTTATTTTGATAGGGAATACATAACTTAATATTCTGTGCATATTTTAAGCATCTTCCTGTCGTCGTTATTAAAATCAAGCAAAAAAAATGTTTCTTGTATGGGAGCCCCCTAAAAAATTATTTTATTTTTATTTTATTGTTTATGAAGTGATTATTTAACTAAATATTCCGTGAATATTTCAAGCATCTACCTTTCACTGTTAATAATAATAATTAATATCGATCTAAAAACGGCTAAAAATTTAGGGTTGTTGTATGGGAGCCCCCCTTAAATATTTATTTATTTCTGTTTTTAGTTATTTGTTGTTATGGCGGCAACAGAAATACATCACCTATGAAAATTTCAACGTTCTATCTAAACCCGTTCATGAGATACAGCCTGGAGACAGACAGACAGACGGACAGCGGAGTCTTAGTAATAGGGTCCCGTTTTTCCCCTTTGGGTACGGAACCCTAAAAATTAACCGCCTTACCACAAAAGACTTACACTCTTTAGACTTTGTTTAACCGTGCAATTTGTACTGTTAAACATTGTCTAAAGCGTGCGTAAAACTTTTAAGGTAAGTCAGTAGTAAATGTACACGAATACGAACCAAATACGAATAAAACTATTTCAAATATTTTTTGAATGATATTTACTTCCTTTTTATAGCATAAAGTGGTCAATTACCAAAAAGTGTCCGTAAAGACAGCGCTTATGCCGGATACCGCGCACATCTCTAGCACACATTCTATAGAGGTCAGTGTACCATCGAACCCGATCACAGGGCTCATATGCAGGTAGCCAGGCCCAGGTGGTCCATAATTGGGCCACATTCAACTTGAATGGCCCGAATCGTACCTGTTACAATCATTATAGACTAAATCAGAGGCCTTCAAACTTTTTAACCGACTTCCAAAAAAGAGGAGGTTCTATGTTCGTGTGTATGTTTTTTTTTTGTATGTTCATCGATAATTTCGGCAATTGTGAACCGAATCGAAAAATTATTTTTTAGTTCGAAAGGGAATCCTCCCGAGATGGTCCCATTTAAATTTTACTGAAATTGGCTAAGCCGTTTTTAAAAAAAACCAACAATAATGTAAGCAATTCGAGCGAAATATCCGAATTTTGTACACGATGAACATCGATAATTTCGCCAATTGTGTACCGAATCGAAAAAACATTTTTTAGTTCGAAAGGGTGTTCGTAAGGGTGCCCAAGGTGTTTTTGATAAATCAACAATAATGTAAACAATTCGAGCGAAATATTCGAATTTTGTACAACATGGAAGGCGGTTTTGCCATTTTTTGCGAAAAATAATTATTGTTTCATGGATCACTTGGTATCTACGATAACCTACATATTTCGGTTGTGAGTAGTAAAGCTAAAGAGTCTTGTCTTTCTAGCTGGATTTCAATTGGAAATTTAAATCTAGCTAGAAAGGGATCTTCTAGCTGGATTTCTCAAGAGCAGCGAGTACGAACATTTTGAAATATTTTTCACATCTGGAATAGGTTTCATAATCGTGACCTACTCATCATACCGAGCACAGTGGACACCTGTTAACGTTCGACAGACGCCCTAATATAAAAAGATACTAATTTATATTTTTGAAAATTAAAATGGGTATCCCCACCAAACGCTAAGCATCCCAGCTGACTGACTCCGGGATTGTTGTATGACATGACTACCTAATACCAAAAAATCACCTTTTAGAAAGTAATTTCATTTTTTGCGCTTACCTCCCGGACTATTATCGTCGACCACTGAGGGTATCATTGGACTAAACGGAACCATTTTACAAATCACGGGTATTTTATTAAACACAGTTATAGATCCGACAATTACAGGGGTTTTCCGAAATGATGATACGGTGATCACGGCGATTGCTAGCTTGGTAAACAGTATAATTTGGGCCAGCATTGGAAGAAGCATGCCTAAATTGTGTAATAGCCCGTTTCAATGTCTCAATTAGTGTATTACAGAATGATAAGCGACTTTCGTCGGTTGATTGTTTCATAGAACTTTTGACGACTTTTCGTGGGAACAAAACTTCCATACGAGTACGACGTCAATCTCGATAATCACCCAACGTTTTTTTTTGTTCCTTTCTCCTTTACTACTCACCCCGTTTTTTTCTATCTTTATTATTTCCTCTCTAGATGTAAGGGTTGCCTGGAAGAGATTGCTGTAAGCAATAAGGCCGCCCTTTGCTGCACTTTATTTTTCCTTTCTGTGTATTTTTCTGTATTCTGTGTTAACAATAAATTGTTCATTCATTCATTCATTAATCTGAGATAAAACTATATTTTGCGTGTGAGTAGTCTTTAATTTTTTTTCACGGCACATGGCTATCGTATTTATTATTTGTAACAAGAAACTGTCTTATTTTAACGAAATCAACTAATGTTATTGTCTGTAATCAAAACAAGAAGACACACTTAATTTTATGACAGCTCGCTCAGTGTGTTTCAGGCTTTAAAGCGTGAACTAATAACGTAATAAATATTAGGGGATATCTTACACAAGGTCTCTGACCCAAAACCAAGAAAAGCTTGTGATATGGCTGCCAGAGACTGATATACCTACTTGTACATATTTTAAATACATATGTAAATAGTACCTAAACAACTGTTCAAAAAATAAAAACTATTCTTGAAATCGTGATTCAAATAATGATAAGATGTAAGCCATGCAAGTCTCATTCTCTTGTTAGTTTTTCTGCAAAGAATACACATCTCACCTAATCCAGTCCACGATGCATCTTAATGTATTTCATTACGTCTTATAAACAAGCAGTTTTTAAAATCTACTTCCTTGTACACATCTGCCCCGAGCAGGCCCCATATTCCTTCAAAAGGATCCCAAGCTATTTCCGTCGCCACTTCCCATACCTCAACCATGAATAGCCTGTTCAATGGAGCCGTTTAAGGAGTTTTCCAAAATCGTTTAATTACCGTCGAGCCTCGGCCACCCCGGCACAATGGACGTAAGTAGGTCACGATACCAATGATACTTTACAATAATATGTATAGACAAGTAATATCCTCTTCTATTTGGCAAGAAGAAAGCAAGGCAAATGCCGGGAGTTCACTCAGTCTCGCTCCAGGCAATGGGAGGCGGCGGCGGCGTAACGTGCCATACAGGTCGCGGCATATGTCTAGCGCTGAGCGAAGTGTGGAGGGGGTGGCTGCGCATGTATGGCGGTCAACATGCGCAGCCATCCCCTCCACAGTACCCTCAGCGCTAGACTTACGTGCCGCTACTTGTACTAACGCTCAGGCAAAGGTAGACAAAATATACAATCTTCTGCGTTATGTGCATATTGAATATTGATATTGTAGGCACTCTCCAACCACTAAACTATGCAAACCGTAGATGAGTTTAAGAGGAAAAACACTTTTAGATTTTATAATACACAAATTAGTAAAATTACATGGGTAATGTAATATGGTACGATTAACCAAGTTTTTTTGAAGTGAAAACATCTATAGCGGCGTTGTGCACTTTTTCGGATGGGTAAAATGTGTAAAGCTCGAGTCAGGACACGTGACCTGATCTAAAATTCGTAAGACGGCGCAGAGCGCTTGCGAGAGTGTGCGTGTGTGATATTGTATTTTACCACATAAATGATAGTACTTTATACAGGGTTATTTCTTATCAATTAGCATCCTTTTAGGGGCTTATTCTGTACATCGAAACGAACAACTTTTGTTCGGCGACTTTTGTCAAAGCTTAAAAAAAAATCGTTCTTCCATAGAAAAATATCGTTTACCCTCGACAAAATGTATGGAACAGCTGTTTTTTTTTTGAGTTATGTCAAAAGTAGCATAACAAACGTTGTTAGTTTTGATGTACAGAATTAGCCCCTAAAAGGATGCTAATTGATTAGGAATAACCCTGTATATTCAAGCTTTCACTTCTGCCGGCACTCTCGGAGCGCAACCCGTTGTTTTTTTAGTCAGATTTTCTTGCCTTGTTGTTCGTTCATAACGTGTCTATCTTTTAGAACATCACCGGTTACGATACGGCATCTCTGATCAATAGTTATGGTTCCCCAGTGGTTTTTATGGAGAGATTTGTTTTGTGCGAGGACCTTTGAGAGGCATGGGGTTTAATTTATTCCGTTTGGATTCATTGCAGCTGTGGATTGGATTCAATTTTATTCGTCCAGCGAGAACGATTCTCAAATGAGAAACCTTTATGAAAGGTAGGTATTTATAGAGCAAAGCGGATCAGCAAGTTGATGAGTGGACAAAACAAATTGTGTGATGATGATGATGTTTTCCAAGCCGATTTCGGCTACGACGACCATTTTCCGTATATGGGTATGGTTACTGATGGGTCCTCACATGGCTGATGTAACCAATTTTTAACAGACTTCCAAAAAGGAGGAGGTTCTAAGTTCGTCTGTATGTATTTTTAACCGACTTCCAAAAAAGAGTCTTACCCTTTACCCGATAGATATTTGGAGAAGGATTTACCCGATAGTCTTAACCTGTTTTCCACTGATAATTTTCATTTTTCAAATTTAAAAAAAGAGTTACTGTGACGAAGATTTTCCGGCGACAGTAAAATGAAAGCGGACTTTGAAGTCCGTTTCTAAGTGACTCCGAAATAATATTTTTATAATGGTTTAGAGGCATAATTTTCACAATGTGAAAAGAGTATTCCATTTGAGGAAGATTACATTGTAAAATAAAAATTTAAAAATTTTTGTTTTCTTTCACGAAGTACCTTAGGCCGCGGACTTATCAGCCGCCCCTCGTAAGTAGGAAAAATTCTGCTATATGCGAGCTATTCTAGAATGCGCTTCATGAAATGACAAAACAAACAAAGAACTGTCGAATCGTTTTTTCTTATTTTCCACCTGATTTACTCGTATCATGGGTGGTAAGGTAGGGCCTCGGGTTTAAAAGACGGAAAGTGACATAGTCTACATTTTATCCGGGATAAATAAAGGGCTCCCATGGGATAGCACAAAAATCAAAATATCGTGCGGGCGAAGCCGCGGGTAAAAACTAGTAATAACATAAATAGCTGTACGGAACCGAGAGCGCCGTTTAATGACTTTTCGATGACTCCACGGCTGTTTTCTTCGAAGTGTGGACAATACAAGTCATCGATATTATAATATTAGTAGGTCGCGGCACCCACGCCTCTCCAGTCTCGATGTGAGCATTTGATCTGTAGCCAATAGTGTCTACCAAGCGTTATTGGTGAAATAAAAATCGGCCAAGTGAGAGTTGGGTTCGCGCACGAAGGGTTCCGCACCGTATGGGAGCCCCATTTCAAGCATCTACTTGTTGCCAATATTAATATAGAGCGAAAAACGGCTAAAAAATCAGGTATGTTGTATGGGAGCCCCCTTTAAATATTTATATTAATCTGTTTTTAGTATTTGTTGTCATAGCGGCAACAGAAATACGCCATCTGTGAAAATTTCAGCTTTCTAGCTATCACGGTTCATGAGATACAACCCGGTGATAGACAGACAGATGGACAGCGGAGTCTTAGCAATAGGGTCCTGTTTTTACCCTTTGGGTACGGAACCCTAAAAACTATGGAGATGGAGAATTTGAAAGTTGAAGAGACAATTCTTTAAACATTCAGTTCATCTAGTATAGAGAAGTATTTTACTACAAAAATGGCGTGGTTGTAGCAATAAATATTTATTCGAATACTAGCTTTTGCCCGCGACTTCGCCCGGGTTATATTTCGATTTTTATGCTATCCCAAAGGAACCTTTTATTTTTCCGGGATGACATGACATGGGCTTTCAAACTAAGTCCATGCCAAAAATCAAGTCAATCCGTTGCTCCATTGCTGAGTGAAAGAGGAACATACCAACAAACTTCTTTCGGATTTATTATATTAGTAAGGAAGTAAGGATAACACAGGCGTTATTAACGCATGTTATTTAGTTTTTTAGCCTTTTCCTTTCTATTCCTAATTTAAAACTACCAAACAAACATCTACTTCTTCATCGTCATAATTATCAACCCTTATCGATCCGCTGATTGACATAGGCCTCTCCTTTAACAATTTTTTTTCACATTAGCACAGGATACAATTTCCAATTTCCGTGTGTAGTAATTAAAAATATAATAATACCACCTTGCTACAAAAGATTTAAACACGCTTTCAACAGTGTTTAACCGTGCAATTTGTACTGTTAGACATAGCCTAAGGCGTGCGTAAAACTTTTGTGGTAAGACGGATAGTGTTAATCGTTCTCAAAATCCTGTTTGCACAGATCGTATTTTTTATCGCTCTACTTTGCAATGAATTCCTTTTCTAACCTTTTGACAAACAAAAGTCTAACGTTACCAGAAAAATATTTCTATTCCTTTTAGTATTTCGCCAAGTTCCGTTCTATTACTGTTCACCAATTTCATTTCCATGTTGATAACATGAAAGGTAACCGAGCCGTCTCCAATCACTCCATACCGGAAAGTGTCTTCAGACTACGCTATATTGTGTTTATAATATTGCATTTAAAGCATTCAAACTAACTAGCCATTGAATACACAGGGTTATTTCTAATCAATCAGCATGCTTTTAGGGGCTTATTCTGTACATCAAAACTAACAACTTTTGTTCTACGTCTTTTATTAATTCTCGAAATAAAGTTGTTGTTCCATAGAAAAATATCGTTCACCCTTAACAAAATGTATGGAACTGCTGTTTTTATTTAGTTTTGACAAAAGCCGCAGAACAAAAGTTGTTATTTTTGATGTACAGAATAAGCCCCTAAAAGAATGCTAATTGATTAGAAATAACCCTGTATATGAGGAAAATATCTTTCAAAAATCTCTATAAATAGGTATTGCTTTCTCCAGAGAACTTGCAATGCTTCTGAATATTGTCATGCCACCGCTGTATAGATCTACCCAAACTGCGCTTTCCATCACACTCAGAGACCTACACCACATCTGACCAAGTGTGTGGTGGCTAATCATCGAATACGAAACAAATCTAGGTGCATAATTAAGGAAATAGAAAATCCTCCCCAACAAGTTCCTTAAAATATATCTTAGAAGAATTACTACCTCAATTACAACAGCTTTCAAACAAAAAAATCGTAACGAAATCAGTTCATTATTCGTTTGAAATATTTAATTTATAAATATTATAATGTATGAATTACTCGTATATGACAAAACTGTTCGTTCTGTGTTGTTTTTGTAGTTCAAAACTGTATGTTATGCTGTTTATTCACAAATCAAACCAAAACCAACCCATTATGTCTGCTGCTATAAAATAAAAGGCCTCAAAATGTTGAAATATAAATATTGAAGTATGAACAAGACCTCCAATGGCACAGTATTGCGGGGAGCCCATTGTGGGAGGGAAATGTGTTTGCTTTGAACACGGAATGATGCGACGAGGCGACTTCATACGGTGGCCGGCTATGTGGAAGTCTACCTTCTACAACATGCAACCGATAACTTTTCTCGGTATATATTTTGTTGGTGAATGGAGAAGACCAAAAAATGCAGATGAATTGTGTAAAAGATGATTATGTCAGAGAAAGTTGATGAAGAGATGATGCACGTCAGCGTAATGGCGACAGGACAGCAAAAATGTTGTGCCGAGTGCTGACGCCACCTAGTGGGATTGGGATAGGGGAAGAAACATACGTTCTTGATGTGAATAATTATTTTTCGCAAAAAATGGCAAAACCGCCTCCCATCGTGTACAAAATTCGAATATTTCGCTCGAATTGTTTACATTATTCTTGATTAATCAAAAACTGCTCAGCCGATTTCTGTAATATTTAAATGGGGCCATCTCGGGAGTATACCCATTCGAACAAAAAAAAAAAATTTTCGATTCGGTTCACAAATGGCGAAATTATCGATATTCATCGTGTACTTAATTCGGATATTTCGCTCGAATTGCTTACATTACTTATTGTTGTTTTTTTTTCAAAAACGGCTCAGCCGATTTCTGTAAAATTTAAATGGGACCATCTCGGGAGTAAGTATACCCTTTCGAACAAAAAAAGATTTTTTCAATTCGGTTCACAATTGGAACAATTATCGATGAACATACACAAATAAAAATACATACTCACGAACTTAGAAACTCCTCCTTTTCGGAAGTCGGTTAAAAAAGAAACAGGGCCACTCTAAATCGCTATTATAATTACGATGGCATCTCTAAAATTGGGCCTATAGTCCGCGTAACAGCACATAAAATGATCCGGACAATTGTAAAAACCCGCTAACAAATTTTGTTAATCGGACCATCCTCTTTTATTTCACACTAGCGACCCGCCCTGGCTTCGCACAGGTGTATTATACATATAAACCTTTCTCTTGAATCACTCTATCTATTAAAAAAAACTGCATCAAAATCCGTTGCGTAGTTTTAAAGATATAAGCATACATGGGGACAGACAGCGGGAAGCGACTTTGTTTTATACTATGTAGTGATAGTTATAAGTAGGTGGCCCCGTTGCAACCCTGCAGGTATGTACTATAGAGAAGCATCATGTAGGTAACCTTTCTGCATTTATGAGAACCGTACCGAGCACGAGCCGTCAAGTTTGCCACGCTACTTCGCATTCAAGTTAGAAGTTAAAGTTAAACCGTCACGGTTTGTCAAGTCACGGGAGTTGGATTTGTTACACTCTAACTGCGTTATGCATGTTTTTCTAAACTTTAACTTGGCTGTAAAACTGAGTAGTTTATTTATGTCTACTTCTCAGACCAAATAAAAAAGTAAAAACAGAATGTTGTGAACAAACAAGTGAGGCCGGTAAAACGACGCCTCATCATGTACAAACACAATTACACAGACATACACGTACAACGAAACTACGCCTTGGTTTGTCAGTCGAACTATGGCGGCGCAACACCGTCGCACTCACCACATGTATAAAAAACTGGCCTCACTTGTCTGTTCACGACTTTCTGTCTTGATTCTTTTATTTGGTCTGAAGTCTACTTTTATAGTTACTATTAACCAGAGACTGTGAACAATTTATAGGTTAATATTAAATTAATTAAAAAATAAAACTATAAAATAAATAAAATTCTCCGTCAGATGTAAAGACTTCAATTGCGCGATCCACGCTCCTTTCGTAGCTTTCGCTAAAGACACATAGATGTCGCTATTCGCAAAGGTCGATAAAACCCGTCAACGCTTTAGCTCCGAGTTTCCAAAACTAGCTAGGATATCTGAAAACTAGTTTTAACACCAACTAAACTAATTAAACTGTATGTGGCTGTGGAACTGTGAACTACTTTTCGGTCGGCATTAGCACGTTTAGATTGGCTCAACAGCCAGTTCTACCTGGGCCGGTTTATAATGCGCCAAATTCGCTCCACCCTGTATTAGACCGACCAAGTTTTACTGTATGAAGTGGCGCAGTGGAAAACAGTTTCAAGTTGGGTCAAAGTGTGAAGTGAATGTCTTATCCTTGGCAATTTGAAGTGAAATTATTGTTTTAAATGTCTTTGTAATTTAATGTAAAAAAGAAAATGCATAACGAGCGAACGGGAAAAGGCCTAAAATCAGCATCGGATGGAGATAATATGCCATGAGTCCATGATGTTAAATGACATTCCTACGTCGAGATAAAACCTCAAATTACACACAATCCTAGTACATATCAGATTTTATCTGACTCTATTTACCTAAAGAATATCTCTCTAAAAACGTGATTCGCAGGGTCCTGTAGTGAGGGTGAGAAGTTTAATTCATGGTTTTATTCCTTAAAACTCTTATTGCCCTGGCTCCCCTGGCTATTGTAGTGAAATAGTCCCTGCATATCGTGTAAGTAATAACCATATCATCATGATCTGCAGCTTTTCAAATCCCACTACTTGGTAGGTACTCGAATAGGGTTATTTTTTGTAGTACCTACCATCTCGGTCCTTTGCCAATCGTGTCCAGGTTCGACCCGCGATATTGACAATATTTTCCAACGTACCAAACTTAGGTACTGTAAAACTTCGTACACCGTATGGTAACTCCAACTCGATAGTTGGAGATATCTAATAGAAGTTCGAAATTCGTGTAGAGTAACCAAAATGTGGGTAATATCGCATTACTACGTAGCGGCATTGTGGTACAAGATTTGTGTATCTGTTTAAATTGTTTCAAGATATTATGAATGGTATTAATGTTGGACCGCAATTTATTATTATTGTAATATTGCGCTAAGATTTTGCTTTGGTGTCTTTGTTTGAAGTTTACTATTGTAATTTGTATCGTTAAATTCAGTTCTTCTTGGCAATAGGATAGATTGGCATTTGAACACAACTCATCTTCCAAATCCTAAATCCCTGTCCACCACACTGGCGCAGTGCGGGTTGGTGGATTAACATACTCCATCAGATTTTTCCTATAGATATACGCAGGTTGCCTCATGATGTTTTTCTTCACCGAAAAGCAAGTGGTGTAATTTAAATAATTACATTAATACTAAATTAATACTGAGCGTAATTTGTAAGCAAGTGTATGGTGTAAAATGTTACCCAAAGTAAGTTCGTATAGGACGGGTGGCTAGCCTCGGTTTCAGAGTTTTAGGCCAACTGAAGGCCTCTGACATGGCTAAACGGTTAAAACAACCTAGATCTATATTTTTACGTGTCATTCGAGCCATGGTAGCGCTCAGTTGGAAAATGCCACCCGCGGTCATCCATCCAAATACTGACCGTGCGGAACGTTGCGTTACCTGTGATTAGTACTGGCGATTTTTTAAATAACTTCTGTAAATGAGTGCTACACATAAATATAACGAGGCATAGTACTGTACTGTACCAGCCTTTTTAATAGTCCACTGCAGGTCGAAGGCCTACCCACGAAGGGTGATTGGGCCATAACCACCACGCTGGCCCAATGAGGTTTGGTGGATTCACATACGCCATCGAATTTCTTCTACGGACGTTTGCAGGTTGCCTCACAATGTTCTCCTTCACCGAAAAGCCAGTGATGTGAAATTCCGTACATAAATTCCAAAGAACCACGACCTCAAGAATGACAGGCCAGCGTTACAACCACTAGACCACCACAGCTACGATGTAACGAGGCATAGTAACGCGTTCTAATGGTGATGGATGGTCCGCCCGTGTACATTGTTTCACGTCGGCCTCACCTGACGATAAGACGGGGCGGGTCAGCAAACCCGGCAGGACACTGATAACGTATTCTTTCTGGGTTAAATGCTTAGGATTTTTGTGACCGAGATAGAGCAGTTTTATTTGCAGTCATTGAGTGGGGAAATAGGGTCCTAAGTATATTTAAAAACTATTTCAATAGGACCGTGTGGCTTAAAAATAATCGGCCAAGTACGAGTCGGACTCGCGCACGGAGGGTTCCGTACTGTATGGGAGCCCCCCTTAAATATTTATTTTATTTTAATTTTATTATTTATTATTGAAGGGAATATAAAACTAAATATTCTGTGAAAATTTCAAGCATGTACCTGGTACCATTATTAATATAGAGCGAAAAACGTCTTAAAATTCAGGTTTGTTGTATGGGAGCCCCCCCCTTAAATATTTATTTTATTTTGTTTTTAGTATTTGTTGTTATAGCGGCAACCGAAATACCTACATCATCTGTGAAAATTTCAGCTGCCTAGCTATCATGGTTCATGAGATACAGCCCGGTGACAGACAGACAGACAGACGGGCAGACGGACATCGAAGTCTTAGTAATAGGGTCCCGTTTTTCTCTTTGGGTTCTAAAAATCAAGCGCGTGAAGCGGCGGGTAAAAATTTGTTACAGTCTTAAACAGATTTTTTGTTATAATCTGAAGCTGGTAAACTCTTGACGACGGGCATCTATCCTAAATACCTATGGTGAGAGCTGCACATGTTGCACACAGGATTGATTCAAAAGAAAAAAAAGTCCCGGTTAAAAAGCAATGAAAGAATAATTGTTAATCGCAAACGAAAAGATTTAATTAATTTATCAAAAGAATTACTAGAATAGAGCACGGGCCTAAAAGATGTTTTACTATTAATTTTATAATTTAAAATCAACATTGTTTATTTTTGTTTAGCAACAAACAACGCACAAAAGCTCGATTCCTCTTACACCTTTCTCCATCGAGCTATTATTTCTCCCATAGCCCTCGCTATCTGATAACATCTAAGATAACGCCTACACAAAGGTAGAGCGACGCAATGACGACCTTCTTGGAATCGAGCCCTTTCAATATCCCTGAATATTACAGTAAAGGCCTATTCAGACCTGAGCGATATTCGCTACCGGCAGCGAGCGGTGGCAAAAACCGAATGGGTACGCGATAATCCCGCTAATACCGCTAAAGTTTCGCCCTAACTCATTTCAGCTCTATAGCAGAACCGTTTAACTGAGAGACAGGTGCGAGCGGCGGGGACCCGCCGCTCGCACCTGTCTCTGTCCCTGTCTCGCGAGGACTCAGTTAAACGGTTCTGCTATAGCTCGGAACTTGATACAAAATAATTAGAGAGGGGAAGCTTATGTCCAGCAGTGGACGCCCAATGGCTGAATCGACGACGACGACAGCGGCAGTGAATACAGCTCATGTCTGAAGAGGCCCTAAACTTAAAGGTACCAGGCATACTAAAAATAACAAACAATTTAGTAATTTACCGTAGTTTTACTGGGTGTTTATCAGCGATCACTGAAATTAAGCAACGTTCGGCACGGTCAGTCTTCGGATGGGTGACCGCGGGTGGCATTTACCGTGGCTCGGATAACACATGTTTTTAGAAACATTTGAATGCACTCTACATGATTTTAAGTAGGAATACTAATGTAAGGCTTTACGGTATGAAATGGAACAAACCTAGACGATAATTACATTGCTGTTGCGACGTAAAGACATGTAGCCATTAGTAGCCACTTTGTTATATTTTTATTATTTCGTGTCAATGGCTAAGTTGTTGATTTTTATTGTACTTTTTGTTATTTTTAGAGTTTCGTACATCAAAGGTAAAAAACGGAACCCTTATATGATCACTTTGTTGTCTGTCTGTCCGTCCGTGTATCAAGACGTTTTATCTCGGGAACGCATGTGATTAAATTAAAATGATATGCCTAGTAGCTTTTGCCCGCGGCTCCGCCCGCGTATAATCTGATTTTTCTGCTATCCCACGGGAACCTGTTACTTTTCCGGGATACAATTGAACTATATTCATGCCAAAAATGAAATCTATCCGATGCCCTGTTGCTGCGTGAAAGCGTAACAAACAAACTTACTTTCATATTTATAACATTAGTAGGGATATCTATAGTTTCATGCAGTTGTGAAAAAAACCCTTTTGATGTGAAAAAAAGTGCAATTTTCAGGATTTGTGCGGGAACCCTCGGTGTGCAAGCTTGACTCGCGCTTGTCTGGTTTTTTTTTGTTATTGTAATTTCTATTCTAAAGTTAACGCGCAGTAGGTACAAGATACGTATTCAGTGTGACGCGACCTTTATCTAGTATTTATAAGGGTTGGGTAGATTCCTACCTACATAGACGAACGTATAAGTATTATTATATATTCTTTGGTATTGTAAGTGAATTGTTTACTTGTACCACAAAGTAATAGTAAGTGAAATATGAAATTGATCTAGATTCGAGACATACCTCTATACCTAACAAAACCTACTAAATTGAAATAGGCATCCTAGATGAAAGCCGATCAGTGAATTGATGTTTGTGTAGTACTATTATTGGTTCTGTCGAATAAATAAGTATTGTACTGTAACCGCATTGAATAGCCCTCTGATGAAAATATTGGAAATGGATTAATTTGATGTTGTTAATATGATATCTGTCAATTTCATTGTATTTAAAATACAAAAATATTATTTTTAACCGACTTCAAAAAAGGAGGAGGTTCTGTGTTCGTCTGTATTTATATATATTTTTTTTTCGTGTATGTTCATCGATTTTTCCGCCAATTGTGAACCGAAACGAAAAATTATTGTTTAGTTCGAAAGGGTATACTTCCGATGTGGTCCCATTTTATTTTACAGAAATCGGCTGAGCCATTTTTGAAAAATCAACAATAATGTAAACAATTCGAGCGAAATATTGGAATTTTGTACACGATGAAGGTTTTGCCATTTTTTACGAAAAATAATTATCATGCGATGTATTAAGGACGTGTATTGTAACAAATGGTGAAATGACACGTTAAATTGTAAACCATGGTTGTATTAACTGTTTAAAAACAGAGGCTTACAAGCAGCTTAAAAATCTGACTCTAGGGCTAAGCCACTCAGCCTATACGAACTTACTAAATATAGGTACGTTAGAGAGTTGCAGATTCTCCCATTGCCTTGTGAGGTAATCTACCAGCTAGCTCTATTTACCCATACTCACTCGTCCTCATATAATAATCGGCCAAGTACGAGTCGGACTCGCGCACGGGGGGTTCCTTACTGTATGGGAGCCCCCCTAGAATTTTTATTTTATTTTAATTTTATTGTTTATTATTATTGAAGTGAATATACAACTAAATATTCTGTGAAAATTTTAAGCATCTACCTGTTACCATTATAAATATAGAGCGGAAATCGGCTAAAAATTGAGGTTTTTTGTATGGGAGCCCTTAATTATTAGTTTTATTCTGATTTTAGTAAAATGTCTGAGGATGATCCAATGCTTTTTATGTAATAGTAGTGTAGTTTTGTTGTAGTTAATAAAGGCACTTTTGCCCGATTAAAAAAAATGTAGATAACTATGGTATTATCAATAAAATATTTGTATTTGTAAACAATTTGAACAGTTGGCCGACTCGTCATCTAACGTCTATATACACATCAACCCGCGCTGGGCCAGCATTGCCCCATCATCATTCTTAGGTAAGCCTATGTTCATCAGTGGACCATCAAAAGACCGGTACAGTACAGTAAACGCGTAACAGTCCCAATTGTCACACAGCAAAATAATTAAGTCCGAAATTCGACGTCGAAAAAGGCTCTTCTCCAATCGTACCTAAAACGTTTATGTAACGTAAAAGCTTTACTAATACAAAACGTCTCGTCGTCAAGGTAATGCCGGTTGTGTCGAATATCAAGAAACATCGATTTCCAATCCCATTCCGGTGGCAACAGGGACTTAAGGCGATGCCATTCTATTAAGAAAAAAGAAAAGAGAATCTATTAAGAATCACTAATAGTATAAAGCAATACCGTTACTTCTGTATGTCTGTCATATCCGCTTATATCTTCCAAACTACAACAGATTTCAATGCAGTTTCCACTATCTTTTAGAATATTACTTCCGGAAGGTTTATAGCTATAATTCATTCGTATCCGGGCGACGCCGGGATGGGCAGCTAGTAAATTCTCGAGTTGTGAGCACGTACCGGCAAGCGTAGCGTAGGACGTCTTCCCACAAGGTGTACAGAGAACCTCATTAAGACAGCAGGATCGCGCTAGATGCAAGTAGCTCCCAACCGGTTTTATTGGAGATTCATAAGGAGGCCTATGTCTATGCCTATGTATTAATATACAGATTTTGTGTATTTAATTTTAGTAAGCTTGATACGTCAATAAATGATTCTGATACTGATATGAATGACACTTAAGATAACATTGTAGAAACAGATCATATTTTATGCTTTTTTTTTTGTGGTCAAATCAAAACAAACTTTAATACCTATCGTAGTTAGCATCTGAAAGAACAGTAAAAGAAAATGAATGTGTCGCATACAAATAACGCAACTCGGAACGAAGAGCTGTTTTTTGTCTCCATTGCCGGTTTGGCCCCATCGTAATAATTGTTCATAATGATCTAAACTACACCCTTTCTCAGTACTGTAGTGTAGGTAGGTACGGTAATGGTGGTAGGTACCTACATTTCTGTAGTAATAACTATTTAGAGAGAGGGTAGGCCGCGGTGGCGGCTCGTTGCTTTTCAGTCTAAATCAGCGTTTTTTAACCTGTGGTCCGCGGACCCCTGGGGGTCCGCGATTATGTGTATGGTATGGGGGTCCGCCATCGTATCTATGCCAGCAAGTCTCGCAATCAATCCCCTCCATCCCTGTACCGCCCGCAATTTTTTAATGCACGAAATCGGTCAATGCGATGCGACGTCTATTGTGCGGAGAACTACTAGTAATAAGGGGGTCCTTGAAATTATGCTTAATATTCTAGGGGTCCGCGGACTGAAAAAGGTTAAGAAACACTGGTCTAATATCTACTACGATCACCAGTGTTTTCGTTATCTCGCGCCCTATCCCGGTATTTCCTATATAAGTACACACTTTCTGAATAGACTTATACTAACCATGTTCACGTGATTTAAACTTTTCTGTGGCTTATAGGAGGGGCGTGGCACATTGAAGTCGCAAAAACTCGACCAAAAAAACTTTTTTTTTTTTTCTGTCGTGTCCCAGCGCGTGCCGTCGCCTTAACAAAGACGAAGCCCTTTATCAGTAAGCAATCATCGCCCACGCGTCAGCCCACGTCCGGGCGGTACCTACATCATGGCCACAGAAGAAATAATAGTACTATGTACTTAACATCATTAGTAAAGAAGCTCATGATATACCGAGTTACTTTGAAAAGTTCCAGAGATGTAGTTCATAATTATGAACCACTTGTCCAACACAAGAGCTGGAAATGCTAGGCATACGAACTCGCTTGCAAAAAAAAAAACATTTTGGCCATTGACCACTGCCGTAGCGGTCATAGCGTAGTTTGACTAGGTGTTTGCCAGCGATCATCTAAGTTAAGCAACGCTCTGCACGGTTAGTCTTTAGATTGGTGACCGCGGGTGGCATTTATAACTGAGCGCTACCGTGGCTCGGATGACACACTAGTTAACGTTTTCGTATACCCTTTTGGCTACTAGAATTGTACTATAGAAATAAAATTAAGATCGTTGTAACACAATTTCTACAAATAAATACTTTTGACTTTGACTAACGTTGTGGAGTTTAAATGGCTCGTACGTGGTAGAGGTACTCTAGTTGACACAAAAACCCCTCTTGTGCTCCCCTACTACCTGACGTCACACACAGTTCGACGCTCACCACAATACCGCAAAGATAGGGAAAAAAAAAATCAAAACAGACCACAAGCTATCACAAAAAATATAGATAAGGAATAAGGCAATACGGTAGCAGATGTGAAGAGATAACGCAGACGCACCTGCCAAGTTGTCTACACCAGTTCAATTATTATATATTCTGTGACCAGTTGGAAAAAAAATAACAATATGGTAAGTACGTACAGACCGGGTGGCTAGGCCCTGGCGACAGTTTTTAAGACGCCTGAAGGCGTCTGGCTAAACTGTTAAAACAACCGGATCCTACAATTTAACGTGTCATCCGAGCCACGGTAGCGCTCAGTTATAAGTACTACCCGTCGTCACCTTTCTCATGTCATCTCACGTCACCGTTATATCACAGTGACGAGCACAGTGCAATGCCAAATGTCACGCAGGGTTTTGACCGGGTATACTTCAAATTGCTAGCCGCTCAGGCTCAGGCGAACGTGACACTATTTCGTGCGTGCAACCCGCTTTCATCGATTTATAAGACGTTATCACGTCAAAATAATAGACCCATGCAATAGATGACAATCCAAAATCCAAATGTGTGACCAGTCCCCATCCACCTTACACGTTGTATCAGCAACACGACAATACATTAGTATTCACGTTGCATAACGAGCTCCGAACAATCTCCAGCCGACTCGCAGACACGTACGCAGGGATGGCAGGGCTTGGAGAATGGACGACTCAAAAGAGTCAAGTCGAAGTCAAGACTGGTCTGGAAAGAACTTATGACAGGAGGAACTAGCTGAGAAGAATACACTCAAGATGCCAGTTGATTTTGTAGGAATGCGAACAAAACTCCAGCCGAATCGCAGACACGTACGCAGGGATAGTAGGGCTTGGAGAATGGACGACTCAAAAGAGTCAAGTCGAAGTCAAGACTGGTCTGGAAAGAACTTATGACAGGAGGAACTAGCTGAGAAGAATACACTCAAGATGCCAGTTGATTTTGTAGGAATGCGAACAAAACTCCAGCCGAATCGCAGACACGTACGCAGGGATGGCAGGGCTTGGAGAATGGACGACTCAAAAGAGTCAAGTCGAAGTCAAGACTGGTCTGGAAAGAACTTATGACAGGAGGAACTAGCTGAGAAGAATACACTCAAGATGCCAGTTGATTTTGTAGGAATGCGAACAAAACTCCAGCCGAAACGCAGACACGTACGCAGGAATGGCAGGGCTTGCAGAATTGATAACTCCTACTGCCAATCGGATGTCCACTGAACCTAGTCTTGAACATAATTGTGACAACCCTCCTGGCTTTGTTTCGTTGTAGTGCATCTGCCTTGCAAGTCATTTATTACCATAATCGTCAATTCTTGAAATCTATAAGACATTCTTCTGTTGATTTTAAATAGGATAGTTTAAAAGCATCTTACATACCTACTTCATTATTTTACTAAGTCGCTTTTTCATCACATACGCGGACCCGGCAAGCGTAGAATAAATACTCTACACTGCGTTTGCTGGGGCGTGAGCTTTATTTAACAGCATTACAGTCTGCCATCAGATGTATATTTTAATATCGATATATTTTGCTTATCGACACAACGAAAGATCATTGCGAGACGTGTGGCAGCCCTGGAAATGGACCTCAAAAAGAAGCCTCCGTGTTTTCGTATAGCACGCACCCACGAACATTCTGACACACGTCTGCAATAAATAAGAAATCCTACTGATCCAACTCAAGAGTCCAACGGGTCCAGTAGACTTTAAATTTCTCTACACAGGCTTTAATCGAGCGCAACCCCCTGCAGTCTCCGGACGTCCAATGCTGCGCTTGGCTGTACGTGGTCTTCACTCGAGAACTTTTTAACCCTATCGGTCATCAATCTTCCGTGCTATGAACCCACTGCCATTTCAACTTGCCTATCTCCTGAGCTATGTCTGTAACTTTTGTCATATTTAATTCTATTTTGATTCGATCTCGCAGTGTTTTTCATTTTCTAGTGATTTTATTAAAAAAGCCTGGTACGGATATTGTCCAATCCTCAGCCCTATCAAACAAAGACTTATTACCTTCACATAGCCGGGCATTGTTTCCCCGTGCTCTCGGAGGCCACGCAACTCCCAATATATGCTAATTTGACTACGTTTCGACGGCGAAGTAATGTTTCTTCCTCCATTGTTGTTAGCTAGCTGTTTCATAATTTCATTGCGAGTTCTCGTTTTAAGTACTTTGTATTTGCCGTCTGCTTAGAGGATTTTGTTTTATTTATTCAAAAGTTTTGAAAGGAAGCTCGGCTCGATATTGCTTAGATTAAAACGAGCAAGAATGCAGAGGTACGCAGTCTTTTGTATGATGTGTTTTATTGTTTACGCTTATCTATCCAAATAGGTATGTATGTTTTACTGACTGTTTCCTACAGCCTATTTCCATTTATTCATTATTAATTCATTGATGAATTTTAATATGTGATTTTATTGGTTACTTTACTTTTTGCTTCCGGATTAATATGGTCCATACTTTGATAAAAGGATCGATTCGCTTGCGAAGCGACATGAAGCGATTCTATTCATGATCCTCCACTTAAGTTGTCTTAGTTTTCGGTATCTGAGGCTCCCACAACACGGGCCTAGAGCCTAGTGTGGGGCCACTGGCTAGACTTGTTGTGGATCTATAGTTTTTTTAAATGTAATGAATATTGTGTTTTCTTAATTTATACTATGAAAAATATTTTGTATTCCACTGTATGTTGTCAAAGATAATAAAATTATACTTTACTTTAATGGATTATTCCTCACAAACACATCCTATCTAAAAGTAGTTACAATGGGAAAGGAGCCTTGCTGTGTACATAAACTGTTATCCCAGGAAAGATAAATGAAAGTTGTACTGGTCTGGAACAGTTGCTTTCAAAACCGCAGTGAACTCACTAACAAGCTTATTGCAAGCTCCACAAGACCGATGCGGAATGCCGCACCTTTCGGACACGTAGCAAACTGCAATATCGAGAATTATCGAGCTGCATAGCAAACTAGAGTTGTATAAAGGGTTACTGGTAATCAATTAGCATCCTTTTAAAACCTCATTCTTTACATAAAAACTAATAATTTTTGTCAACGACTTTTATCACATCTCAAATTAAAAAAAAGGCTTCAAAAAAAGGTTCCAAAGAAAATTATCGCTCAACCTCGACAAAATGTATGGAATGAATGAATGAACACTTTAAGGAAAAATAAAGTAACTTAAAACTAGTGCAACAAAGGGCGGCCTTATTGCTTACAGCAATCTCTTCCAGGCAACCCTTACATCTAGAGAGGAAATAACAATGATAGAAAAAAAACGGGGTGAGTAGTAAAGGAGAAAGGAACAAAAAAAAACTTTTAATTAGTAAATACATAACAAGTTAAAATTCGAATATATATATTTAGTACCTACATCCTAATACATAAATAAAAAAAAAGATAGACTAATACATACAAATGATAAAAAAAAATATATAGCAATAAATAACAACAAAAGGAACAGCTGAGACCTTCTTTGTGATACGATCACGAGATCCATAGGAGGGATTTCATATTTAAATTTTTTTATAGGACGCGTTGGCTACAAGCTGCGCAATATCCAATCCCGACTGAAGCTCACACAAATCCGCGCGTTGATTAGATATTGCGCAGCTTGTAGCTAACTTCATTTCCGCACACTTGTGTGACACGGCCTATACCTTTGCACAAATGCACAAAACGTCCAGGGGTTGCTATTACTATGAACTCTAAAACATTCCCATTTCAATACTTCTTTGGCAAAGCTGCGATTTTCCGTACATACCGAGTACTATTACGCAATTTTTGACATGTAATTTTAGTTATTTTAAACTGTTATTTTTGACGATGCTATTGCAGACATTTCAATTACAGTAGGTATTTCTGACATCTTAATTTTTTAATGTTGTTTTTGAATTTTATGTAATGTACCAAATGTTAATTAATTTATTGTAATATTATGCCTAATAATTCTGTTGAGTATATAATGAATAATAATTGTTATTTTGACAATTCGTAAGGTGTTGCTCATAGTATATTGTTGTATACCAATGTATGTAATTATCCTTACTGAAAATAAATGAATCTATCTACCTATATATAAATGTGTATGACCTTTCATATAACAACACTTTCCCATAGCAATGCAGTACTTACAAACATTGGATAAAAATCTCAACTATCGTTGCAATAAGGTCAATTCTTAGTTTCCAAGGTGAGTCGCGATGACCCGTGTGCACTGCGGTAGCTCGTGTTTATCCGCAATACTTGAGAACCGACCACAGTGTGTAAATTCATACAGTAGGCCCATTCGCTTAGGTAGAGATTTTCTCTGGCTACTCGCATAGGCCGAATCAAACCTCTTGTCGTTTGTGAAGTCATACAATTCGGGGGATGCGAAGTTAGCTACAAGCTGCGCAATATCCAATTAACGAGCAGCTTTATGTAAGCTTCCGTCAGGATTGGATGTCGCGCAGCTTGTAGCTAACTGTACACCTGCCGACTTATATGATTCGGCCTATGGCTACAAGCTGCGCACATTCCAGCTTCTCGCGCAAGACGACTCTTGTAAGACGTTATCACTTTTTCAAGTTGGCGAGTGCTAGCACGCGGAGCCGTCTCGCAAAACCAACTTAAGAAAGGTCGCCGAACGCGACCGAAACTATAGTCGTGTTATGACTATACGTACACGTGAGTGAGTCCCGTTTTATATCGTTTAATATGTGTGAAAACCACGTTAAAAAAAATAGCATGTACAGTCAAACCTGGATAAGAGAGAGTTGGAGGGACCGCCATCTAATTCTCGCTTATAGAGGTTTTTCACTTATCCAGGTTTCTCACTTATCCAGTTTCAGAAGAGGCTACTCTCTCTTATAGAGGTTAAAAAATACGTATAATTTGTACGTTGGTCCATTGGTCCATTGGTGTGTATGTATCTACCTATACATACGTGAAGAATGATAAATATATTTATAAATAGTATATAGGTACTAATTGTTCGAGATGTGTTGATTAGAATTGAACATAGATGATTGACTAATTCATTATAAAAGACCCTTTTTAAAATTGGGAAAATCAAAAATATTTTTGATAATTCCATGTCCTTTAGAGTACTGAGACCGTATGGGGTCTTTGGATTTTATTATTTTATAAAAGTTGGATTCTACTAAATCAAATTCATTGCGCACTTTATTTTCAGATTTTCCCCTTTTGACACATTCAAGCTTGGCGATTTATTTGTTTATTCCTAAAGATTGATTTATTAACACCGAACCTTTCTCTTCAATTGAAACTTGTCAACTGTAGTTAGTTTGACCAATAAGATAGTGTAAACGGACGTGTGGCTATTTTAAAAGAATGTGATACAAAAATAATGTTAGGTAGATAAATGAAAAGCACAAAATATTTTTTAATAGAACACTATTTCAACAAACGGGATAGTATAGACGCACACGTGTGCCCATTCCAATAAAAGTCGATACAAAAACAATGTTACTTATTTCCACGAAATACCAAAAAAATGTTTGAATAGAACTCGATCTGAAATCAACAGTAGTTAGTTCCAAGAAATTTAAGAATGGGTCATAAATTGCAGATGTTTCAGTACCCTCAACTCTCACTTATAGAGGTTCAGACAAGTAGTACTCTCAGTTATAGAGGTCCATGAGGGAAAAACGACTCTCTCTTATAGAGGTTTTGGTCTCTCACTTATAGAGGTATTTGAGGGGTAAAATGACGGGACCTGGCAATTACTCTCACTTATAGAGGTTTCTCACTTATCCAGTTCTCAGTTAGCCAGGTTTGACTGTATTGGGTTTCAAATTTTCTGGGGTGGGTAAAGAAGTTTCTAGGGTGTAGCCCACCTTTGCCACCCAACGCTACGCCCCCATTGCCCACAAGCTACGCCGATGAGCTAACGAAAGGCCAAAGGCTAACGAAAGGCCAACGAAAGGCTTCTAAAAGGCAAACCAATAGAAGGCATGTGAAGGGCGAATGCGACAAATCATGAAACATCACGGGGCGTTGGGAACCGGAATAACTAAGTTCGTGTAGGACGGGTAGCTAGCCAGAGTCAGAGAGAGAGGGTGTCAGAGTTTTTAGGGTTCCGTACCCAAAGGGAAAAACGGGACCCTATTACTAAGACTTCGATGTCCGTCTGTCTGTCACCGGGCTGTATCTGATGAACCATGGTAGCTAGGCAGCAAAAAAATGAAATTTTCACAGATGATGTATTTCTGTTGCCGCTATAACAACAAATAGTAAAAAGAGAATTAAATAAATATTTAAGGGGGGCTCCCATGCAACAAACCTGAATTTTTAGACGTTTTTCGCTCTATATTAATAATGGTAACAGGTAGACGCTTGAAATTTTCACAGAATGTTTAGTTTTATGTTCACTTCAATAATAAAATTAAAATAAAATAAATATTTAAGGTGTAATCCCATACAGTGCGGAACCCTCCGTGCGGGAGTCCGACTCGTACTTGGCCGATTATTCAAATGCCTGAAGGCCTCTGACATGGCTAAACGGTTACAACAAACGGGACCTACAATTTAACTAATCATCCGAACCACGGTAGCGCTCAGTAGTTATTGCCAACCGCGGTCACCCATCCGAAGACTGACCGTGCTGAACGTTGCTTAACTTCGATGATCGCTAACGGACACCTAGTCAAACTAAACTATGGGACTACTTGGAGCGGCAATTGGAATACTGTATGATTTTCACACTGTGGTCGGACTTTGCCGTCTAGGTTTCTGTTCCGATCAGGCAGACACAATGTTTTAAAAACATAGCCCAGGTATTATCGAACTACCTTATCTTAGTACCATAGTAGGTAATATATGAATAGATAAAGGGACACCTTGTACTCATCATTATAAAACCATTTTTAGGGTTTAGTACCCAAAGGGTAAAAACAGGGCCCTATTACTAAGACTCCGCTGTCCGTCTGTCTGTCAACAGGCTGTATCTCATAAACCTAGCTAGAGAGTTGAAATTTTCACAGATGATGCATTTCGATTGCCGCTATAACAACAAATACTAAAAACAGGGCAATATAAATATTAAAGGGGGGCTCCCATACAACAAACGTGATTTTTAGGAGTTTTTTTATTAATAACAGCAAGAGGAATGGTCCCATACGGTACGGAACCCTTTGCGCACGAGTCCGACTCGCACTTGGCTGATTTTTGGAAGAAGTTTTTTACTTCAAAAAATAGTGCAAATAACATAATAGCTATACCTACCTACTTTGCAGTTTATATTCAGCATATTTTATACTCTGATAGTTATATTCCTCAGTGTACATAGTAAGATTAAGATGATGATGATGATGGGCTAAAGTGTAATAATTATTTAAATCTGTACATATTATAATATATCTTTACTTTTTCTGTGGCCTGGGACAGGTGTATTACGTTACTATAATTATAATAAAATTAATAATTTTACTTGACTCATCTTAACACCTGCACAAATTAAACTTAAATATGCAAGTAAATATAAAATTATTTTAATTAGCAATTCATTTGCATTGGCAAATGCGAAAGGAAGTCTAGTCCAATGTTGCCAAAATAATATTAACTATTGTTCAATTGAATTCTCAATGAATCTTAAATGGGGTTAGGATATTTGCAGTATGAATACTAAGAGATACTGACGCAAATCATCGACAAAATATTTGATTTAAATTAGTTACACAGGATGTCATCTGCACCTTGATGTTAGTTTTTGGAGGCCTTTGCCTATTGATCTTATCATCTATGATCTTCCTATCGTCTTTACTTGTTCTATGTGTATTCCTACACATCCAAAGGTAGAGTCCAGAAGTTTGAGTCCTAAAACCAAAGACAAATTAAATTTGCCTGGAAGAGACAAATTTTAGTGACAAGGCCACCTCTTTACACTGTTACACTTGTTTATTTTATAGCTTTTGTCTGTTACATATGTTTCTTGATGTTAATAATATAGTATGAATCTGTCTGGTAAAAACTGTCTATCTATAACTATAGATACTATAGATATGGATAGACATCTATCAATAATAATGATTGTTTTTGTCTTTAAAACATGGGGCCATATGAGACTTCACATTTCCAGGGTATTGCAGATTTTTATAGCACTAGCTTTTGCCCCCGGCTTTGCGGTTTTCCTATGACACTCACAAATAATATGGATTTGTATTGATAAAAGAATTTTCATAATTAGTTCATCAGCTCCAGGGATTACCCTCCTACAACCTCACAAACTTTACCTCTTTATGATATTAGTACAGATATATTTACTATATGAATATTTGAAGCATTCCTAGGCACAAGTTTTATGAAAATATGCCACCTTCACCTTTCCTTTCTTTGATACCTTTAGGAAACTTAAATGTTAAGTAAAGGTGCCTTCGGATAGTCTACAGATCGCAAAATTAATGTGTGAGCAAAAGTGGCATTTTTAACTGTTTTCCTTCACCATTAGTAAGTTAGTCAAGAATATTTTCAAACAAAAATATGCATCATTTTGTGTGTTTGACTAAGCAATTAACATTGCTTGATTCTCATTGGTATGATAATGGCTTAGTAGCAGACTGTGGGAGTGAGGTGAAAAACCTGGTGTGATTCAGTAGTGTAATAGGAGCTATGGGTACCTGTATTGGCAGTGATATCTTTGAAAGTTTGTATAGGCCGGGTGGCTAGCCCTGGTGTCAGTTTTTGAGCCGCCTGAAGGCCTCTGACATAGCTAAACAGTTAGGAGAACTGGGACCTACAATTTAACATGTCATCTGAGCCACGGTAGCGCTCAGTTGTAAATTGCATCCATGGTCATCCATCTGAAGACTGACCGAGGCAAACAATGCTTGACTTTGGTGATTGCTAACAAATACTTGGTCAATAGTCAAACTACTAGTTATTTTTATGGAAAAATTAGGATAAAGTTTCAGGTAAAAGATCACATTTTATTCTTTAGTTAGCTGAGCTGGCAAACATTGTTTTGCCAAATGAAAAAACTAATAAATTCTGGAAGGCCATTCCTTATCTCATATCTAATACCATAATCTATTCTGGTACCTACCAAACATTTCATAAAAATTGGTCCAGCCATTTTGGAGGAATTTGATAATAAACACTGTGACTCAAGATTTTTATTTTAGAAGATTTAGTTTTTCATATTAAGTAAGTAGGTACCTAGTGAATGTTTTTTTTAAGTCTGACTTTTTTGGTTACAACATTCAGGTGCATGAAAAATTAAATAATTTTCAACAAAAGACGGAAACCTACTCGTTTTCTAATTAAAAATTATATGTATTCTTTTCTCACATTCCCTCTATTTTGGGAATGAAATTTGGGTCGAGCGACCTGTTTTACACCAATTTCTTAGTACAAGAGAAATACTGAGAACTGCATACTCCTCATACAATGCAAGTAGGTGCAATTTATCTGTAAATTACTTATCAAACTAAAGACTAGCGGTGTGTTGCTTAGTCAATACACAATTTTTTATTACTTCATGATTGTTTCTTCCACGGAATGATTACTCAGGCTTCCTTCACGACTTGATGTGCATGAAATAAGAACAATGATTATTTTTAAGTGAATGAATCAACTGCAAAAACGGAGTTCCGCACACCAGCGCACCAGGTCACCTGCGCCTGTGTGCGTGCATCGTATGCACGAGACCAGTCAAGCCGGTCCCAACTCCTACACGCCTCGCGCCTTCCACAAGGGCCGACACATAAATTAACTCGAGAAAACTTACGAAAGTCCAGCCTACAAAGTCTTCCAAGAAAATTGTAAGAAAAAAAAACATTGACAACTTCAGGTGCGAATTCTATTTCAAGGCGCGCACCGAATGTGTCGCCTATTTGAGAAGAAATTGTATGATTATGAGATAAAATAGACAGGTTTGTAATATTAGAAACTGAATTGATACACAGACAAGATAGAGATAATAACAAAAATAAATAAATATCACGCGAAAATCACCCACCTTCATTGTCGTTGTTTCCTTCGGCCCTGCACACCGAAGCCACCAAAACTCCGACGCACAAAACGCTCAGAAATCTCACAATCATTGTAGCTGATTAAATCCAAGCACTGAGTTCACAGTTAGTTGATAATAATAACAAATCAAACACTCGACATAATCAAAACGATGACACTCGCGCTGCTCCGAGCAGCGATCAGCCTTTCGCAAATGGCGGCGGGTGACGGATGTGCTCATCGATTGCAGTCGAGCTTGCGCATTTGCGAAGACCGTTTTGAATAAATTTTCCGAAATATTTTTCATTCAGGCACTAGCAACACAGAGACAGTTTCATTGACCACAGACTATACAGGGTTATCTGCTTGCCCTGTACTTAGCCAAAAGGGGGAAAATGATGGTCTCAATCACCTTTAATTATATTTCTGTCAAAAGGTATCTTTAATTAGGTTACTTTATAACTTATATAAGATAACTTCATGTTACGAAATAGTTCATTACATTTTTTTTTCAGTTTAATTTAATCTTTTTTCAACCTTCGGCTGACAAATTTATGATTCTAGTAGTTTTATTATCGTTTTCTAAACAATTTTAACACTCACCATCAAGTTGACGTTGAATCTGGATCTAAAAAAAACGTTAAGTCAATAAAAAAAATACATTAACTTTCTTCCGGTTAACCCATAGGGGCGGTGTTTGAAATGACATGGCATTATTGCTATGACGATAAAGTTCAAAATAAAAGCCCTGCCTAGGAGACGTTTGAAGTTTGTCCGCCATCTTTGTGAAATCAAATTTGACATTTGATCAGCAGTTCAAGTGTCATTTGTGTCTAGATTACATAGCAGTTTCTATAGATTTTTGACGCCATGTTTGTGGAATCATGCATCACAACTTTTTTACTTTATGTCACTTCTACTGTTTTTCCTTATTCTGAGGGTTAACCCCAAATCAGCTGTATGAAAACTACCAAAAATTGCCAAGTAACACTAGCCACTGTAATAAATCGCGAAAATGGCTGCCTTTTCGTGATTACTTTGTTCCGTCGTCTTCATTTGCCAGATTTTTATTATACTTCTCAGCGGTATGCAAATAGGGCTGAAAGTTCAGACGATACAAGCTGTGAATAATGTTGACAGAAAGTGGAGTTAACTTTGGCCAGTGTTTCCAGTTGTTTTATTCCAACAAAATCTGCCATTTTTTACATATTTTTTATGCTTGTTTAGTTGTAATATGTGTATACTTCACATTCTCATCATAAAATGAACCCCCTTTCCTATTTCATTTTACGCGTAATAACAACTTTTCTACAAAATGTGGCCAAAGTTGGAGGATTTCACGGTACACCAGTTCTGGATAACCCTGTAGGCTATTTCATTACTACTTACTAATACGATCTGTGAGTCTGTGACTAAGGGTGAATCATATTAATATAAAGGGACGGGCAGTGAAGTGTGGTAACGAGCTTCGTCGTTCCATACATTTGGTCCGTCCCGCAGCTCGTCCGTACAGTATGTGTACGCTACACAAAATGTATGAGACGTGCACAGTCCAGCTCGTCCCGATCTAATATGAATCATCCCTAAGTAGGTACATCTACCAAATCGTAGAAAAAACCGCACTGAAAAATTGAGTGCATTGATTTTTGGATGGGCAAAAGGTCATCATTTGTTGACCTTTAGTTCAGTACGTTTCATATTGCTCCTTCAATCTATCTTCAACTGATTATTAACTTCTTTCCCTCGCATATCTTCTATTCTTTCACACAATTCAACACTGTAATTCAGCTCTACTTTTATTGGTCAAATGTTCCACTTGTTATTGTGTTCAGTTCACTTCTGTTGCTTACCATCAATTTAGAGTTCTTTTGATGACAATGACATGACTCTCTTTCCTTCTCATAATATACCTTAGAATAAGTAATAAAGGGCCGTTTAAGTATTACGTAAGCAGGTTTATTACAATTATTTACATTGTTACGTAAACATTGGTCCTGTATGCATTTTTCTTTTTTTTTTATTGAATCATGGGCAGCAGATTTAATTCTGGAAATAAGAAAATAGATTTAGAATAGTGGACTCCTGTGGGCCGCCGGGAAAGCCTACGCGAACTACACGCTGTGTGCCGCGGAATACTGACCGCGGTGCGGTTGCGCAACTAGTAGAAAATTTATTAAATAATCCGAAAAAATCACAGTTTGTAACAAAAGTTTTACGTTTTCGTGACAGATGTATAACCTAAGTTTATTTTAGTAAGTGGTACACTACAATAAACCGTAGCGCGTATATATTACAAGCCGTTCTTTCAACGTTTACCTTACCTAATTAAAAAATCAAGTAAAAATGTTTCATGGGCTCTCTCTTATGTTGCGATATTTTTATCATTTTAGGATATAATTATAAAGTCAACTAACAAGTAAAATCATACGTTCAATCGATAATATTTGAAATAAAACAACACACAACTTTTTTCACGTGAGTTCAAAGCACGTTCAAATTATTCCTTGTCTGTTTGATTCGTTGTGCTATTGGTTTGTCACTGTTCAGTTTGTTCACTCTTTTAATTCATTCAATGTGAATACTCCTAAAGGATTTTGAGCTTTAAATCCAAGTAGTTTTAGAGAAAAACCGAAAAAATCGTGCGTATAACGGAGGACGCGGATCCGCGACACGGCACATTGGAATGCACATATGTGTTACACGGATCCGCGATCTGGCGGCCCACACACATATGCGTAAAAAAACTATTGCTGACGTAATCACCATCTAGACCCCCCACCCCCCATGACATCAAAAATAAGCAAAGGATAATAAGCTGCTTTTTTAGCATTTAAGGGTGGTGATCGTCACGGACGTATATATAGCCCTTGCAAGGGGGGGCCCAAAATTTTTATCCGACTGTCCAAATACAAGCACTAAGGTTTTTGAAAATATGTAAGTAGAAACGTACTATGTAATAACAGGTATGTTTATACCTACTCTGCACAACTTTAAATGCTGCAGTCATTTTGACTCAGCAGACTGATGAGAATCTTATTATAGTCAAACCGCTAAACTCAGACATCGCCTGCGCGGGTACAGGGGCGCCGGGGGAGACGACACAGGGGACTGAGACAGGTGCGGGCGCCGGCCGGCGCCCGCACCTGTCTCAGTCCCCTGTGTCGTCTCCCCCGGCGCCCCTGTACCCGCGCAGGCGATGTCTGAGTTTAGCGGTTTGACTATAATAAGATTCTCATCAGTCTGCTGAGTCAAAATGACTGCAGCATTTAAAGTTGTGCAGAGTAGGTATAAACATACCTGTTATTACATAGTACGTTTCTACTTACATATTTTCAAAAACCTTAGTGCTTGTATTTGGACAGCCGCGCAGGCGATGTCTGAGTTTAGCGGTTTGACTATAGAATGCAATTCACGACAGAAGTGCGGCGCCACAGTCGCATGTCCTATCTGTCAAAATTAGTTCCTTTAATTCCGGCCGGCGCCCGCACCTGTCTCAGTCCCCTGTGTCGTCTCCCCCGGCGCCCCTGTACCCGCGCAGGCGATGTCTGAGTTTAGCGGTTTGACTATAATAAGATTCTCATCAGTCTGCTGAGTCAAAATGACTGCAGCATTTAAAGTTGTGCAGAGTAGGTATAAACATACCTGTTATTACATAGTACGTTTCTACTTACATATTTTCAAAAACCTTAGTGCTTGTATTTGGACAGCCGCGCAGGCGATGTCTGAGTTTAGCGGTTTGACTATAGAATGCAATTCACGACAGAAGTGCGGCGCCACAGTCGCATGTCCTATCTGTCAAAATTAGTTCCTTTAATTTCCGTAGGACTTCTTTGATGAAAAGGACTCTATAGTTACTTACATTTGGGTAATGTTGCATTTCAATTTTTTTTGTCTTTTAGTCTGTGTTATACTTATGCCGCAAAACTTGAAAAAGTCGTCAACGGAAAATAAATTAATAAATAACATAACAAAATTAAATAACGAACTTAATAATTGCCAGTGAGATAGTCACTATTGCTGTAGTATTCTAGGGGCTTATTATTATTTGTCAGTTAAAATACCTACTGTTGTGTAAAATTTCTAGTAAGTAGATCGTTGGGTTTTACATATTGCAGGTCTTGCTATTTTTAATTATTATTATAAGACCTATATTATTTAATGTTATCACATAATCAACTCAATTACACATATCTTACTATTTTTTTTATTATTATAAGACCTATAGTACTTATTTAATTTTATCACATAAGTACATAAACGGATTTGGATTCTGGGTTTTAAACAAAGAAAAGAAAAGAAACACCATCTTTGGTTCTAAAACACTTTCTAACGATCTATTTTCTAAAAACATTTTTTGTTTGTGTAAAAAGTGCTAGGAATCTTTACTAATTTTATAAATACGAAAGTATGTTTGTTTTTTACTTTATCATGCAGCAAGAGAGAGGAAATCAACTTGTTTTATTTGGCAATTTCGAAATTTATGCATAATTTAAAGAACGAAGAGTGTCGTAGGCTACTTTTTTATCCCGAAAAAATAAAATGTTTTGGCAAAAAGTAAAAAATCACGCGAGTGAAACCGCGGGCAAAAACTAGTCATAAAATTAAATATCTTGGGTTTCTATTGTCACTTCAAATTGTAATACTTCTTTTTTTTTGCATTAAATCTGTTGCACGTGTTGACCGTCGACCCGATGAAAACAAAAGAACATGGCTTTAAACAAAAGCAGATGCAACAATCAGATGTATCTGCCCGAGACGAGTTCTTTCTTCAATGTTTGTCACATTTGCAGAGATGAATATTTCACATTTGTTATTTAACTAGGAAAAATATTAAATAATATAAAAATATTTGAAAATGTAGAGGCCAAGGGGGGGGGGGGGGGTCCGGACCCCTCGGACCCCCCCTCATATACGCCTATGGTGATCGTGATTATTAAGTGGATGCATGTGTTAGATAGGATATTTTATTATATTATTCTATATCACTTAAAATAGCCACCCTACTCCATTTATTGGTCTAAAACTATTTCTTTACCTTCCAATCTTATAAATAGACAAATCAAGATACCATATCCGCCGTTTCTTTTTGTGTTTGTTATATTGTTTATCAATGTGTTATTCTGCAGTCAAAGTGATTGTGATCCTATCAACTATTCCCTGATAGTTGATAGGATAATATTTAATAACGTTTACAAGATGTATTAAGTAATATAAAACTTATAAGTAACTAAATAGAACTAAGAAATATCATGACGTCCGAAAGTAGAACATTGTTGTTTACACACATTATTTATTTAATACTGTGATTTCATAATGTTATAGATATCTTGAAATGTATCAATAATTGTTCTAATAAACCTAATAAGTATAAAACGCAGTTTAAGATAGCTATATTTATAAAAAGTAGTGTAAAATGGAGGCTGCCGCCGTGCCCGCCATCTTGCTCGTTCCCTATTGGTCGCTGTCCATGTTGACATCGAGCAGTGGTGGTAAGGCATTGTGGGAGCTTGTGAAATCAGTATAAAACAGTCCGTTGGCGCGGCTTCGCTCATTGTTCGGTTAGATTCTCTCCAAATAGTCAACCAGCTCAACCCATTAGGGCCACAGGGCACACCCCTTCTGGGGTGCCCGAGCAAGTCTGATCTCCCCCGCCGGGTGACGGCCCAAGCCGAGGTCCGTACCTTCTCAGATGCCCTTGCGCTAGTCACCCTACAACCTAATCTTAGGGCTCAGCCGCCTTCCGCACTCGCCCATGTCCGATAAGCTGTAGATGCCTCAGTGGCCAACAGCTATAAGTCATTCTTACATTGAAACAAAAGATTAGATGGATGACTTCTGAGTTTCTTGCCACTTCTTCTCAGACGTTTAGGGCCTTACGAACGAACTGACAATGATATTTTGATAGAATACAAAATAGATAAAGTAATCCGCCTTTTTAACCCTGATCTAACAAATGCGTAAATATTTTTATGCTTATTATAATTATGGGGTAAATGTCACATAAAATTCG
Organism: Hypomecis atomaria; assembly: GCA_964007245.1. NCBI lineage: Eukaryota > Metazoa > Arthropoda > Insecta > Lepidoptera > Geometridae > Hypomecis > Hypomecis atomaria. The sequence goes on from OZ023305.1 coordinate 14,572,194, forward strand.
TATTGATTTTTAACATTTTGATTAGATAAGCTGTTAAGAAACAAATAAATAAATCTTCATTGTACACACAAAACAATAACAATAATCCAACAGTGAAGTTCTTAAGCTAGTGCACCACTACGCGGTCTTATCGCTGGATGCGTTCACTTCCATGTACTGAAACTGTAAATTACCGATTTTGAAATCGATCCGATTTACTCTTTTGTAAACACAAAGCAACTGTCTCCGTAAACGCTTTCTGTATTTTACTTAGAAATTATTATTTTTTTAGTATAGTAACACCGTAGTTTTGAAAGTTCAATTTCGCATGGCGGACGTGCAGTGAAGAGTGTTATTTGTTGGTGATAATTTCAAGACTATCTTGTTGTAATTCCTTATGGAAAGACTAATTCTGATGCTGTTATTCCTTTGTGGCCGTGCTCTTTTCATTCCTTAACATCAGATGATGTTAGTGTGTTATTTTTAGTTGCATTATTGTGAACTGCATAGTGTTTCTCAAAAATGGGAAAATGTGACGAAGCTAATGTCGAAGTTAGCATGGGGGACTCGGCGTCCCCCATGAAACCTGACAATTTTACATTCACGCCGCCTCCGGAGGCCCCAGTGTTCGAGCCAACGGCTGAAGAGTTCCTGGACCCGTTGGCTTACATCAGCAAAATAAGGCCTATCGCCGAGAAGTCTGGTATTTGCAAGATAAAACCACCAGCGGTTAGTGCATTTCTTTGTTCCAAAAACTTGTATTTTCCATAATTTATCGTTAAATTCAGTGTTTCTTTTGTTTTTATACGTTTTTACGCTGTTTTCTAACCCTAAAATACACGCGAATTGTCGTGTGATGCAACCATATTACTTCGTATAATTCAGGTACTCGTTATCAGAATTTGTTCTAAATCATTTACGTGTATTGGAAACGTGTCAGAGTACTTTAAAAACTTCGGGGATAGTAAAAAATATGGTTTATTTACGAGGAAATGCAATTGCATATTGAGTGGAGAATTGGTTGCCATTTTGTGTTGAGTGCCCTCCTGCCTACGATAGTTTAGATAAAAAAAGAATCTCCGCTGCTTTTTGTAGTGTATAACAGTACTCGCCACTAGAACTGCTAGGGAAATGCAGATTATTACCAGAAACATTATTTTTTGGTCCAATCTGCCTTCCACCCACTGTCTTGATCAGTTTGCATTGTCATTACAATACCATGTTGAAAAGTAATCAGAGATACAAGACCTATTTTCTGAGAATTTGCTTTTAACCTGTGACAAATATAACTTTCTGGCTATCTTATGTTGACCACATGAAAGAACCTTTGGTATTGCCCTTCCTTTGAAATGAGCTCAACTAAAAAGTGAATACAATGTAACCGGTTACAATGTCATTTTAAATACATATACCTATTTTATTTATCTCCTCATTACAATTAAAAGTATAATTAAGTTCATGACTGCCTGTAATCTCCTGAAGTTATGAACACATTCTGCAAAGTCTTTCACCCCTAATGTAGCCAATATATGCATAACTTGGCTAAAACCTGCTAATCTTACTTTGCACATCAGCATTGAATTCATCAGTAAGACTGTAGCGAAGGAACAAAAAGGTCATTAAAATATTATATAATTAAAACTTAGGTAGTTTTTACTAGAATTCATAGGCACTAAAATCTAATGAGTTGATGTTTAAACTGTACTTAATTATTAAAATCTAACGAAAAAGTGTTTAAGGAAGTACCTGTTACATCAATATGCTGTTCCCAATTCTGATGTGCTCACAATACCCATCTAAATCTATTATATATTAAATCTTCATATTTTAAAATTAATTAAAATTTTGATGTGTGATAACCCTCACTGAGCCAGTGTGGTGAAAAAAGCCCAATCACCCTTCCTGGGTAGGCCTATGTTCGGCAGTAGGCTATTAAAAAGGCCAGTATAGTTTTAGTATAGTGTGATGAGCAGACGACAGTGTCCTACTCCTTTTACCTCTATTTATATTACTTTAGTGCTTAGAAATATAAACAACTAGCAGCGCCCCGCGGTTTTACCCGCGTTGTGCCCGTTCCCGTGGGAATTTCGGGAATTTTTATACATATAAACCTTCCTCTTGAATCACTCTATCCATTAAAAAAAACCGCATCAAAATCTGTTGCGTAGTTTTAAAGATTTAAGCATACAGACAAACAAACAAATGAAAAAGCGACTTTATTTTATACTATGTAAGGATGCACCTTCAAAATCATCCCCTATGTAGTCCCCTAGAGCGAGTCATACAACTTGGCGGCTGTAATGTTAGCCCAATCCTGACTGAAGTTTACCATCTGCGCAAGGATAGGGTTATCCACAATTTGTAGCTAACATTACAGCCGCCAAGTTGTATGATTCGACCTATGGGATACCTGTATGAACAGACAGAATGAGTCAACTAGATTGACTCATATCAATAGAGAGCTTCAGAAAGCAAGAAAATCTATACATCACAGTGGTTAAATATGAATAATAAGTAACAAAATAAATAATAATCTGCTGATGGGTTGCCTGAGGATGTAATCTCAGAACTATAAACACATTTAAGAATAGAATAGACCTTTGGTAAAGTAGGAAAAAAATCCTTGACAGATAAATACTAATTTTATTTGACTCTGCTTGATATAGGCACATCAGTATACACTGCTCGCCTATAAATAAATAAATTACCTACATTACTTGCTTACATTGCTTTATGTTATACTGGTGTGATAATAAAGATATATTGTATTGTACTTGTATTGCCCACATTATCATTTTCTGGAGTCATTGATTCGTATTGTAATTTTAACCCTAAATTCTAAACTGTAGGCTGATTCATACAACTGTTACCTACAAGCTGGGAATATCCCAATCCTCACACAGCGTAAAGTGTGCTTCAGTCTGGATTGAGTTATCCGCAGCTTGTAGTTTAACATCACAACCTCCAAGTTGTATGACTCAATCTATAAGTCTTGTGAAAAGTAACTGTAGTAAGTGAATGCGAATGGCAGAAAATCATACCATGTGGTCTTTAGGAGTGACATGTGTTCAATAGTGGACATTCATTAGACTGATGATGAATCCAAAGTACAATTAAAAAGAGGTTACATAAGATCCTCAATCATGGTAAGGTAGTTTTTACAAACTTTTACTCTGGCTCAAAATAATTAATATTCGATGTGCTGTCTGTGGTTTGGCTCTGTAATTTTTTGCTAGTGTTTCCTCTTGCAACTGCATTACAATGGTAGCAATTAGTTTACACTGTGTTATTTAGGACTAGCTGCCAAACCCGGCTTCGCCTGGATACAAGTCAATTATGGCTATAAACCTTCCAGAATAAATGTTCTAAGCAATACTGAAAACAGCATTAAAATCTTGTGTGGTTTAGAAGATATATGCGGATACACAGACACACAAAGAAATAACGGTTTTGCTTTATACTACCTATGTACACTTTTTTATATTCTTGTAACATATCTCATGAATAAAATACATTTATACCTGTTTTTTGTGTCACAACTAACAAATAGTCCTTCAGAAGTCTTCAGGTGGAGCTCGAAATCTTGAAGCTCGAATTTCGGGCTATAATTAGCTCATTATGTTGTATATTTAATGAATCTATTTTTATAGCACTTCCCACACTAGGTTTATCTCAAATAACTTCATCTGGAATGGTATTCCAAAGATGCAAGTCCAAATACTGGGGTCGCTGCAAAGTTTTAAAATGTTTATCACAAAAATAACTCTTTAAATAAAAACATAAAATATCTTTATTACCAAACAGAAAACAGTGGTTCTTTCCTAATTTGACAAAACAAAGTGTACCTATACACATTATTTCCAAAGCACGTTGGACAGCGGACCCCAAACTAAGCTTTAGGCTTGTATCTTGGGGTCTGTTTGTGTCATTACCAAAATTAAAATGTCTTTGATGTTATATATTTGGTATTTATGTTGTTTAGTATCCTACGTCTAATAAAACAAACAGTATGATGTGGAAAGTATAACGCTAAAGGTCATAATATTGTCTAGTGTTTCATAAAATGATGTCAAGGATAGTCTATGTCAACAAAAAATATAAGGAAGGTCATTAAAATCACCATTTGGAATTCGTTAGTTAGTATAAGAGAGAGAGAAACAGGGAGAATTTAAAATGGTTCTCTATCCAATCTTATATCTGACTGACTATCTGTCCACATACTGGCAAGCACAGTGTAGGATGTCTACCCACAAGGTGGACAGCTGACCTCATTAAGACCTCAGGATGCAAGACATTACCAACCGGTCTTATTGGAGATTTTAAGGGAGGCCTATGTCCAGCAGTCGTCTATGGCTACATGTCTATGGCTAATGGTCTACATTGCTGACAAATATTATTAAAATAGACTTTTATGCATTGATTTGTGTAAACACTAAGTACAGTTGGCTATTTAAATAATAGCTATGTTGTATGTGTAGCGGAGAGGAACATGGTAGAGCCTGGTAGTCTGTGAGTTCATGGCAGTCCTGTCATATTCCCAATGCAGTGCCTGGATCACCAAAGTTGCCTCTCCAGCATTAATTTAGGCCTTGAAAATTCGTATGAGTGACATTAAGTCATTTTACCCTAAAATTGTTTGAATAAAAAACACCCTGAAATATGCAAATATAGAAAACACTGCTTATATTTCGGCCGTTCAGACAATGCGTTCCTGACACGTCCTCTTGAAAAAATGTTTTTGGCCGAAATCTCGGAAACTATGTATCGGCCCATTTAATGAAATTTCATTAAATGGACCTTAAAACATTAAATGGTCCATAAATCGTAAATTTTACAAAAAAGTTTACTAGAAACAAAAGATGCGAAATTTTATTTTCTACAATAATGATCACAATGTTTTGGCCCTTAAGTACATAGTTTTCGAGATTTCGGCCAAAACATTTTTTCAAGATGACGTGTCAGTAACGCATTCTCTGAACGGCCGAACTATAAGCAACACAATATGTATAATTTTATCAATGTGACAAAACAAGAATAAGTTAATGTGTGGTATTAATCTAAGTCTTATTATTATTACTTTCACAATCATTATTATAGTACAGTCATTCATGTTGAATTGTAAATAATATAATTGGTGATTAAAATCCCTACAATATCAAAGATAAGAGTAATGTTATACCAGTGCTCAATAGGAAATAGACCACAAACTGTAATTTGAGTCCAAAGCGAAATTAAATTTATTTTACTACATAGGTACTAATAACTGCAAAGCATAGGCAGACAACAACTCTTACTACTGTGCAACCCAGAATTAAAGAAAAAAAAGTTTGTTGAATCACTACATAGTATAAAACAAAGTCGCTTCCCGCTGTCAGTCCCCATGTATGCTTATATCTTTAAACTACGCAATGGATTTTGATGCAAATTTTTTTAATAGAGTGATTCAAGAGGAAGGTTTAAATGTATAATAGGTACACCTGTGCGAAGCCAGGGCGGAGTCGCTACTATAATAACACATTTATGAGACAACTGATTGTCTTTCGTGAATTGCTGGTTAGCCCAATAGTAAAAGTTGTTCAAAACAATGGTATGAATCAACTCTGCTTAGAATACCCTTCCTGAATAACCTTGTGAACTTTAAATAATCCAATTACTAGTCAGACTCGCGCACAAAGGGTTCCGTACTGTATGGGAGCCCCCCAGAAGAGGAATACTTATTTTATTATAATTTAATTATTTATTATTGAAGTGAATGTACAACAAAAAATATTCTGTGAATTTTTCAAGCATCCACCTGTTAAGTACCATTATTAATATCGAGCAAAAAAGGCTAAAAATTATATTAGTGGTATGGGAGCCCCCTTAAATTTTTTTTTTAGTATTTGTTATAGCGGCAACAAAAATACAACATCTGTGAAAATTTCAGCTCTCTAGCTATAACGGTTCATGAGATATGGCCTGGTGACAGACAGACAGACAGACGGACAGCGGAGTCTCTTAGTGTTTAATGTTAAAAGTTACTTGCTTACTTAACTTTTAGCTTTCTAAGAGTAAGAAGTAATTGTTGTCAATGTACAGGACAGAGAATTATCACAGGTAAAACTATGTTTATTTTTGACCGACGAACCAAAACTGAGGAGGTACTCAATTTGTCGCATATATATTATTTTTTTTGTGTGTGTGACCACGCATAACCTTTTTTCGTAGTAGTCCGATTTCAATATTTCTTTTTTTTTATTGGAAAGAGTATACTTCAAAATTGGTCCCATTAAAATTTTATTTAAATCGGCTGAGCCATTTTTGATAAATCAGCAATAATGTGAAAAATGTAACATCGATTCGTGCGAAATATTCGCGAATTCTGTACACGGGTGAAGTCGGTCGTGCTATTTGTTGCGAAAAATAATTATTAATCTAGCTATGGACTTATTGAAGATATACCCTGATAAGCCACGACAATATTTGCTATCTTGTTAGTCATTTCTTTTTTATAAAATAATAATAATGTATACTTTATTGTACACCAAAGAAAAACAATTACAAACAATCTTATAATTAATTAGGTATCTCAACGGAGTACAAGGGCGACCTTATCGCTCATAGCGATTTCTTCCAGGTAACCCGTGGAAAAAAACATTATGGATCGGCAGAAAAGTCGGTGGTGCAATAATGAAAAAAATATTTTGAAACTAAATTATAATATACACATAGTATTACATATTATACAATACATAAACATACTATACAATATAATACATACACATACACAATATATACATACATAAATACATAAGTACCAAAGTAATTAACACATAGATAGATAGTGATTATAGATAAGACTTTTGAAAATGGGAAGTGACTTAGCCTGCCTGATGGAAACAGGCAGCTCATTCCAAAGACAGACAGCTTGTACAGTGAAAGATTTAGTGTAGGACAGATTGACGTGGGAAGAGGTGTGGATTTTAAGTTTGAGAGCTCGTGAGGGTCGCAAGGAACCGGAATGACCAATAGTAAATTCGAATCGTTCCTTAAGATAATATTAAAACAGGAATAGATAATAATCTGATTGCAAATTGTGGCCTTTGACACTGAAACTATGCACTATAGCACAGACATTTTAATCAGTCATAGATTTAAGACAGAATGAAACATCACTGTTCATTGCTCTCTTATAAGTCTAATGAGTGAAAGTGAGACAGAAACAAAAGATTTATTACCATTGACTTGGTTTCAAATGACTACACATGAAATTAAAAAATTATCACTATCAGCTTTGGCTGAGGATATATATATATTTTTAATTTAGTATAGGATTATCTAGAACTTGTATACAAGTTTTCTATGGAACAGCTGATTTTTATCTCGAATTCTGGGTTGGCCCTATATCACGAGTTATTCATAATAGTGGTCTGAATTACCCCTATTTGGCTTAGTACAGGGCAAGCAGATAACCCTGTATAGGTTTGCATTTGATACTGGAGGGGGGAAATGCATGAAACACCATAATACATATATGAGACGTCAATGCAGGACCTATTGCCTCCACAATGAATAGCTCTCATAGTGTAGTTGGACTAAGTGTTTGTTAGCGATCATTGAAGTTAAGCAACATTCAGCACAGTCAGTCTTCGGATGGGTGACCGCGGGTGGCATTTACAACTGAGCGCAACTGTGGCTCGGTCGACACTTCTAATAGGGATGTTTACTAGATATAAAAATCATTATTATAATTCGTCCGTCGGATTAAAAAAAAATATTGGACACATATTTTTTCTTTTGTCAATAAAAAAATGAGTGACAAAGATAAATCTTGTCAAAGTTAGGAAGTGGGGGCTCGTGACGTCACTAGCCGGTACATTTGACACCGGTTAGTGACGTCACGCTGAACTTTAACGGTCTATATCTTCATCATAATTTGCTAAATTGACACAAGAAAAATATGTGTCTAATGTTTTTTAACAATATATTTAACGGATTATTATATTTTTTTAGTTAACAAGCCCATTCTAGGTCCCAGTTGTTTTGACCGTTTAGCCATGTCAGAGGTCTTCAGGCAGCTCTAAAAAACTCTGATATCAAGGCTAGAATATATGAACTTACTGAATAAATGACAATGGGCACAGTTACCTGTGTTCATGCCAGTGGAAATATTAAATAAATTATTAGTTACATAGTTCCATACTTAGTAGGTTACTGAACAGTTTATCTCAGAAAACTTAGTGTAATCTTGCAAAATGAATTAACCTACTTACATCTGGAACAATGCTAAAGTGCTATTGACCATAAGTCATGAGTTAGGTATAGGTTTTGGACGCCCTACATTAGTGAGGCTTATTGAAAACTACTAAATCACTTTTAGCTATACTAAGCGCCAGACAAGTCGGCGTATGAGAAGTTAGCCGCAGATGACACTTCGCCGTGATTCGCTAATTATTGCGCATGTGTGCACAATGCCGACGCTGCGTGGCGTAGTGTTGAGCACGGGCGTAGGGAGCGCGCGAGAGGCATGACGTTGGCGGGCGGGTGTGCCCCGGCGTCTCTCTGGCTCCCGCGCATACCTATATTGCGGCTTTTGCGCACCTTCTTCGCATACCTTCCCATCCACCGACTTGTGTGGCGCTTAGTTTATAAGACTGCCTAATGTAAATCCGAAAGTATATTTGTTTGGTTTGTTACTCTTTCACGCAGCAACAGAGCAATAGATTGACTTGATTTTTGGCTTTCAGAGGCTCAGACCAAATAAAAAAATTAATGTTGAGAAACAAACAAGTGAGGCGTGAGGAGTGAGTGTGAGGCCGGCAAAACTACGCCTCGCCATGTACAGACACAATTACATACACGTACACTACGCCTTGGCTCGTCAGTGAAACTATGGCGGCGAAAACCAACGCACTCACGACATGTATAAAAAACTGGCCTCACCTCACTTGTCTGTGCATAAGATTCTGCCTTGATTTTTTTATTTGGTCTAGAGGATGGAGATTGACATAAACGGAGTTAGACCAACTGCTTTCGCACAACTAGTTGGACATCCAAAATACGTATTCCTAATGCCCGTAGCTCACCTCCGCTGCGAAACCATAACAGCGGAACCGCATTAATTTCGCTGTGTTTTGTCCGTATGTAGGAGAAGCGGAACTGCCACGGAACTGCCTGTTCTAACGCATAGATTTAACTATATTCTATCTCTTTCCCCGCGCGGTTTCGTCGATAATACTCCGACGCCAGCCACACTACCGCGCTCCGGCCGCCATTTTGTTGCGGTGCCGCGTTGTTTTCGCACGTATTTGTGGAAATCGACAAAAATTAAAAGCGAAACTACATTTTTTTCATAAAATGGACGTCGATTTCACAGAAAAATTAATTCAAGAGGTCAGAAATAGACCTATTCTTTATTTATTAAATCATCCGGATTATAAAAATAATATGAAAAAACTGCAGGCATGGAGAGAAATCCAGAGGGAATTAAATGAGGAAGGTATGTAGTCTTTTGATGATGGCTGACTGATGACTAGCAGGTTCCGACGCCCGTTCCGCAACTACACAACTACACTTTATCGCAGCGGAATTCCTACAGCGGTTTCGCAACTGAAGTTTCGCAGCGGAGGTGTGAGAAGGGCGTAATGGCACAACTATGTATCTCGGAAAATAAAAAGTTTTTGATCTCAATTTTAGTTCAATAAATAGTATGTTCCAAATGTGTAATATTTTCGTGTTACAGCATTGGCAGCCTCCATTCGCTGTGGACGTGGACCGTCTCCGGTTCACACCGAGGATACAGAGGCTTAACGAGTTGGAGGTGAGTAGAATAAAGTTTCATCATCATATTAGTTGTAGGATGACCACTGATGTACATAAGCCTTACACTGTCGATTTTCCTTCGATACGTTTGAAGCGGTTTGACTCAACATTTCTGATTCCTACCGCCAGGGAATGGAACAGTCTTCCTGCTTTCCTGTTTCCTAAGAGATATAATCTGAAGCTTTTCAAGGTCAGAGTGAATAGGTATCTTCTAGGTCTGCGTGCTTCATCTTCGACCACAATGTCGCTTACCATCAGGCGAGTTGGTGGTCAAGCGCGGACTTATTCGCGATTAAAAAAAAAAGGTTTTTTTGTTGTTGTTTGCGTTTTGGTTTATGTAGTCAACATACTGCCTGATGTTAAGCAGATATGCGGTATAGGGTGTAGCACGCTTACCTAGAAGATACCTATTTACTCAGGATTTGAAGACGCCCACGTTGTACTTTAGCGGAAGACAGACTCAAGCAAAGCGTTCCACATTCTGGCTGTTCGTATGAGGAATGAGGATTCGAACCGCTTGGTTCTAACGCGCGGAATGTCCACCATAAAAGGGTGGCGCTTTGGTCGCGTCTGTCTAGCCGTACGATAGAAGAAAGAGGCAGGTGGGACCCATATTGTGCAACTCTTGGGCGCATTCTCTTATGTGTATCTTTTAGGGCTTTTGACTCTATGTAAGAGCTATATCTTAATCTTCCTCGAGCAATTATGCCAGCGGTCTAGAGCCACGCTCCATTACTTCAAGGAGCTATGTTGACCCGAGTATATGCTGTATGTATAATTGTATATGCTAGGCGTCAGTGCAGAACCTCTATCGCCCTAACACAGAATAAGAAGCCCCTCCTATAGATTTCCCATCGAACAAGTATTAATAGTCACAATCGTGCAAAAAAAAGGAAGTAGTGTCCGAGCCAAAACCTTTGCCCAAGCTACGTAGTGGGCAGGCTTTTATTTAGTCGTAAGGTGATTGCAAGCCGACTACAACGTTGCGCGATGCCAAAGTGCTCGAATACAAGCCTTAATTAGGTGACATAATGTCAAGATTCGAGAAAATAGGTCATTGTGAATTATTTAATGGAAATATCTAAGTAGGTATGTATGACGGCACTCGGATTTTTTTACAACTTTCACTTAGGGACTGTGGCTTTGTAGATATTTGCTTCAAGAAACACCGGTAAAAGGTGGCTTGCATTCAGCATGTCCTGCTTTTAATCAAGTCATCTGTATACTGTGTTGGTGGACACACTGTGCCTATGCTCTCTACTTTCCTATTTATACAAAATTGACTAAATCAAGAGGAATAAATCTCTTTGTGTCATACAACAAAATTAAGACCGGACTTATTGAAGTTAGCTTTCGGCTAGATATCCTAGGAAGTCTCTTAGGAAGTTACAATAGATGTCCTATGGCTGATATGATGATAATGCATGCGACATCCACTAGACGTTTCATCAAAGGTTGCGTTCGGCCTTACCGAATCTCAACGTGCAATGTCACATTGAGGAATCATTTTAAAATGCACACAGTGATGACACAAAATATCGAGAGTATAGAAGTCGAACAATGCGCACTCGAGCGATACTTACTGCGTTGGCGCTGTGACCCCGAAGTAAGTCTTGGCCTCTGACACGCTGCATTCCGCTAGGCCGGTTGCTGCATATCGCACAGATCCTTTGCCCCACCGGGCGGCGCTCGGTTGGCCGTCCCAAGTAAGCTCTCTTGACATCCCGATCCTCCTCAACCCGCGCGACATGACCGAGCCACTGCAGCCTGTGCGCCTTTATCTCCCCCCAGGATATTAGCATCACAAAACAGCTGTTTTCCAGTACCCTGTTTTTCCGGACGCCCCATCTACCATCATCACTCATCACCGGTTCCATCTTACGAAAAGCACGACCCCGGTGTCTGTGGAGTGTAATAATTCAATTTAAAAAAAAACTCCCAAAAAACTAATTAGAAGTTTGATTTCTTCTTTTTGAGTCAGCGTCCACGCTTAACATCCATACAAAATTATAAGGATTGGATTGATCACCGTCTTATAGATTCCAATCTTGGAATGTCTGCTCAGCAACTTGGACGCCAGAACTGAATGGAGTTGCACTGCAACGTATGGTGTTTTGTGCACGTATTTCTATTTCATCTTCCCTGTCGTTAGTATCTGTTACAGTGCAGCTAAGATACCGACATTTTATTTTTATTTTACTCGAGCGATACGTAAATAGTAATTGTTTCTAGGTAGGAAAATAACAGAAAAAAATAATAGCTACTTAAAGAAAGAAGACTGTCATTACAAACGACAAAGCAAATGCATGGCGCAAGAGTTCGTAGGTTCATACTAATCCGCTGCGCATCATAAATAAAATTTGTCAGTTCCCCAAAACGAATTATCACCTATGACGAAATTCTTCTTGCCGAAGCTTGGTTCTTAGAAGACGTGTGATTTGTTATTAACTTGCTTGATTTTAACAGCCGATCCTTATTCATCCATAAAGTGTATCTTACTTGAGCATTGCGCGAATATTGACTTCTGTACCCTCTGTGTTTTGCGTCAACTATTTGTATTGTACTCAAATTTGAGGTAATTTTTGCTCAAACGCGAGTACGTTCGGACATGAAAAATGAGTCACAACTGAAAAAACTTTTGTTCACCGTTCACTGTATTGTTGCCTCTGCTCTTATCATGCATTATCGGTGAAGTCGTTTTCAAATTATGTTAATTTTTGCGAATGTTATGGCAAGCCAGCAAGACTTACTCTGAATCGGCGGTTTTTACATTGGCGTTACATTTTAAATTGTTTAGAAGATTGTTATTTGATCGCAGTTTCGAGTCCACATTCCTCATACAAACTGCCAGAATGTGGAACGCTTTGCCTGAGTCTGTCTTCCCGCTAAAGTACAATGTAGGTGTCTTCAAATCCCGAGTAAATTGGTATCTTCTAGGTAAGCGTGTTACATCCTAGACCGCATATCTGCTTAACATCAGGCAGTGTGTAGTCAAACGCAAACCTATATGAAAAAAAAAGTTCAGCTGATGTTAAGTCATAGCGTGATCTAGTTATCATTACCATCATTATCAGTCGTGGGACGACCACTGGACATAGGCCTCCTCTATGAATTTCTAATAAGACTGGTTGGAAGAGGCTTGCATCTAGAGTACGAGTACCTATGCCTGCTGTCTACATTAGATCACTTATTGACCGAACCAAAGCGAGGTCTTTGCTTCAACACGACGATTTTGCTTTCGTTTGTCCGGGTGTTGATTTTACTGGTTCCTTTATTCAGTAGGTTTTATACAGAGCAATTTCTATGCCATACCCACTTCGAGCAAATATCTGTAGAGTCACAATCGCGCACAAAAGTGTCAGAACCAAAACTGCCAAAGCTACGTAGTGGGCGGGCTGTTTAGTTAGTCGTAATGCGATTGCAACCGACTACTACGCCGTGCGATGTCAAAGTGCTCGGTTACAAGCACTAATTAGGTGACATAACGTCGAGATTCGAGAAAACGGGTCATCGTGAATTATTTAATGTACATTTATCTAAGTCGGTATGTATGACGGCGCTCCGACATATTTTTACTACTTTCACTTAGGGACTGTAGCTCTGTAGATATTTGCTCGAAGCATACCCATTATAAAATCGCGTCTTTACAAAACATGAGCTTTTATTCCTATGAACTAGGTAGCAAAGGTAAAAGGACTTCCTAGAAAATCACCAGCTGCATCTAAATATGTCGACCAATGAGCGACGCGCACGGGTATTACGTCCGCGTGCTGGACGCCTCCCATTGGTCCTTTGTAACACCCCCGCCAAAGCTTGATGACGTCACGTGAAATCTACCCTCGTGTTATGATATCACGTATTTACAAAAGATGAGCTTTTATTCCTATAAACTGGGCAGCAAAGGGAGAAAAGCCTGGGATTTCCTAGAAATACTACACCTGTAACCTGCACTGCACAGGTCATCTAAATATATCTACCAAAGAGCGACGCGCACGGGTATTACGTCTGAGTGCTGTACGGCTCTCATTGGTCCTTTGAAAAACCCCCGCCATTGCTCGATGACGTCGCCGGATAGCTACCCTCCTGTTGTTTCGTAGATAGAGAATGCGTGGCAGCTATCCCTTTCTGTAGTTATGAAACTATACTAACTGCATAAGTTTTTAGAAAGTTAGCTTTAAAACTTTGCAAATTTTTTGTTTTATTTTTTATTGTTTTACAATTTGTTGATAGGCTAGGCTTGTTTTACCAATCCTTAGCTGAACGTGATCTGTGGATCTTTATATGTATAGGGTTATCCAGAATTGGTGTACTAAGAAAAAGTGATTATGCACAAATTTTACTATAGGGCCAAACCAAATTTGAGAAACAAAAATCAGCTGTTTCATTAATTTTGTCGATTCCGAGTTGCAATTTTGTATGAACAGCTGATTTTTTTTGTCGAATACCCGGTTGGCGCCGTAGATAAGATAACTTTATTGATATTAATGGGACCTAATATGTATTACAAAAAATATTGCATAATATTGATTCATTAATATACTCGTCCGGTTTAACATTTTTTATTATTTCACATTTTAAAAATATTATTATTTATACTAAATACACAAATGCAGTGTCAATCACAAAATAATATTAAATTCATTGACAAAGTATACATAATGTTAATATCTAAAATCAAATAATTACTAAATACAAATCGCAGGCTGTAAAGAGGCTTGCAATTTAAAAAAAGAAAATAACTAGTAAAAATAACGATAGTCTTAATCACCCCTTTTTAACCCCCGACGCAAAAGAGGGGTGTTATAAGTTTGACGTGTTTGTTTGTCTGTCTGTGTGTCTGTCTGTCTGTGGCATCATAGTGCCCGAACCACTGAACCGATTTCAGTTTAGTTTTTTTTGGATGAAAGGAGACTTAATCGAGAGTGTTCTTTATGTTTTATAAAAATCGATTGAGCCGTTTAAGAGTTATGGTGGGTTAAAGTGGGGATGGAAGAACCAAAATTCTATAAATGTGCCCAAAATGGTTGTCAAATGAAAGATAAGATTTCGTACTTTTTTTAGGTAGGTTTTTGTGTCGGGGGTTTTTTAAATTTTTAATTTTAATTATTTATTGGCTTAGTACACTCTGAAAACCTATAATCCTACATAGTCCAATTAGAACTGAGTAGATATATGCTCAATTTAAATTAATATTTCGCCTCGAGCTCATGTAAATTTCCCAAGGTAAATATTTTGCTATTTCCGTCCATCCATTGTAAATAGGTACTAGGGCTTTGATATCGATTGCTATCAGTACAGGTAACCTATATTATCTAGGTCAGCCTGTTACAGGAATCTCGTTCAAGGCTTTATTACACTGAAATGGCTCAATCGAGCCCTGATTGATCTAGTTGGACATCTTACACACCGTCTCTGACCCCAAACTAAGCAAAGCTTGTGATATGGCTGCCACAGACTGATATACTACATATACATATTTTAAATACAAACACTTAAACAGGGTTATTTCTAATCAATTAGCATCCTTTTAGGGGCTTTTTCTGTACATCAAAACTAACAACTTTTGTTATGCGACTTTTGTCAAAACTCAAAAAAAAATAAGCTGTTCCATACATTTGGTCGCGGGTGAGCGATATTTTTCTATGGAACACCAATTTTTTGTTTTTTTTTTGTTTTGAAAAATGTCGTAGAACAAAATTTGTTAATTTTGATGTACAGAATAAGCCCCTAAAAGGATACTAATGGATTTGAAAAAACCCTGGAGATAGTACCTAAACAACACCCAGACAGAGAACAAACACCTAAGTTCATCACATAAATGCTAGCCCTGGGTGGGGAATTGGGGATCGAACCCACGCCTCTTTGATCCAGTAGTCAGGGTCACTAACCACTGAGCCAGCGAGGCAGTCTCAAGTCGTTAGTTAGCCGTCGTATTAACAAGAGATGAAATATTTAAGAGTAAAGTCATTATTTATTTATTTTATCATGGGGTAGAAAAGTTCTCGAGTGGAGACCACGTACCGGCAAATGCAGCGTAGGACGTCCAATCAATCAATCAAGAAGATATGGACAGATGATCTCATCAGGATCACGCAAGATGCAAGCGGTCTTATTGGAGATCTATAGGGGAGGCCTATGTCCAGCAGTGGACCTCATATGACTGATGGATGGATGAAAGCCATCATCATTACCATTTGCGGTTCATTTCATCTCACTTGCAAGGCAAAGAAAGAATCTACTTAACTTCCCAGCCGCCAAGAAGTTTGATTCAACGCGTAGGCGTGATTCAAGGCGTGGGTGTTATTCGATTGGTGGGATTTTCCTTAGTATTTTTCTGGATAATAATGATGCTGAAAAATATTCTAAAAACAGTTTTATTTATACCAGAGTCCAGTATAGCGGGTTAGCTCAGTGGTTTAGAGCGTCGGGCTAGTGATCCGAAGACGCAAGGTTCGAATCCTGCATCCGCGACGAATTTTTTAAATGTTTATCATAAAAAGTAACTCTTTGAGATAAACCTAGTGTGGGATGCACTATAAAATTAAAATCATTTCATTGATTAGCAGTGCGCCATCTCTCGTCAATACAGAAGTTCTTATAACTTCAATTGAGTGATAACCTGTCTAATACAAGTATCACAGGTGGCGCCGCCAACGCTATAAGTTGGTTAAAAAAATGATAAACAATTCACAGAATTCGTCGCGAGTCCTGTATAGCGGGTTAGCTCAGTGGTCAGAGCGTCGGGCTAGTGATCCGAAGACGCAAGGTTCGAATCCTGCATCCGCGACGAATTTTTGAAATGTTTATCATAAAAAGTAACTCTTTGAGTTTTTTTTATAGTTTGTAGGATGTCGCGTGGGCGTACTCAGGAGTTCCGGTTTTAGCTTATACTCGTAAACTACTTGTATGGTTTCAATTTTCAATAGGAAAAATGAAGAGGCGTATTGCTTGGGCAATGGGCAGATTTATGTATATCTACGGTAAATATAAAAGTTTAGATAATAACACATCAATTAATAAGTTTTTTTTTGTGTTTTTTGATTTAGTTCCCACCTTCGTGCTTTGAGTTTCTCTTACACGTTGACATTTTCAACTCGGCTCACGTTTAGTTAAATGTTATGGAAGCTTCGAGCAAATATCTACAGAGCCACAGGCCCTAAGTGAAAGTAGTAAAAAAAAAATCCGAGCGCCATCATTCATACCCACTTAGATATTTAAATTAAATAATTCACAATGACCCGTTTTCTCGAATCTCGACGTTATGTCACCGAATAAGTGCTTGAAACCGAGCACTTTGGCATCGCGCGGCGTTGTAATCGGCTTGCAATCGCCATAACACTAAAACTAACTAAAAAGCCTGCTCACTACGTAGCTTGGGCAGGGTTTTCGCTCGACACAATTTTTGCACGATTGTGACATATTGCTCGAAGATTGGCCGATACTAATAGTCATCACTCTTGTCTGTGTTGAGCAAGTTCCTGTATAGCATTAATCCCAAGCACTCGAAGATCCTGCCCTACTTTATTTTTCCATCTGTACTTACAATGGTCGGGTTTTCGGCCTTCAACGAAATCAACGAATAACTTGACAACACAGGACGGTTGTGAGGTGCCAACTTATCCATACAAAAACAACAAGCTGTTATCTGATCTACCTCTGAATATTATCCGATTTGAGTGATTTTTTTTTCATGCAATCAGCACTTTAATCGCTAGGCTTGTACGTCTTAGTTTTTATAGTTTTTTAAATGATCTTAAAGTTATAAACCTCTAAAAAGTCTTATTTTTTCGCAAAACTGGCTGACATAAACGAAACACTTTTCTGAACAAAATAAGACGTACGAGCGTGCGATATTTCTTACTCGATTGACACCAAAAACATAACATTTTGTTAGAATTTAAGGGGTGAAAAGAGTTTTCACCTGGAACATACATTTTATCAAAAATGTACCGCGGATTTTCGTCATGTTCTACAGAAAACGCAAAAACACTGGTCGATTCAGGATCCTCTTAAACTTTATCTGTTTTATTCCAGGCCATAACCCGCGTGAAGCTGAACTTTTTGGACCAGATAATCAAATTTTGGGAGCTGCAGGGTTCCGTACTGAAAATCCCCACTGTCGAGAGGAAGCCTCTGGATTTGTATGCCCTTCACAAGATCGTCAAGGAAGCCGGTACGTTTTCATGTACAAAGTAATCTCACTAATCCGGCATTCAATAGACCGCTACGTTCAATATTCCGGTACCATCCGCCCGCGCCTCCCTCGCCCATTTAGCATAGAAAAATGCATAGACTTTCGTGAGAGACGTGACGTCACGCCTCCCACTTGCAAACTTTGACAAGGTTTATCATTGTCATTTGTTGTTTTATTGACAAAAGAAAAAATACGTGTCTAATATTTTTTCATAATCTAACTCACGGACTAATTATAATACTGACGTTTTACTACATTTTGTTTTAGTTTTTTTGCCCGAGTGGTACAAGTAGCGGCACGTAAGTCTAGCGCTGAGTGAAGTGTGGAGGGGGTGGCTGCGCATGAGTTTAGGATGGCTGTCAACATGCGCAGCCATCCCCTCCACAGTACCCTCAGCGCTAGACTTACGTGCCGCTACTTCACTACATAGTATAAAATAAAGTCGCTATTTTTGTCTGTTTGTTTGTCTGTATGCTTAAATCTTTAAAACTACGCAACGGATTTTGATGCGGATTTTTTTAATGGATAGAGTGATTCAAGAGGAAGGTTTATATGTATAATACACCTGTGCGAAGCCGGGGCGGGTCGTCTAGTGTACTATATAAGTCAGTCGCGTGCGGAGAGGGGATCTACGCAGCTTCTAGCTAACTTTACAGATGACATAAGTTTGAGTCGGTTTGTAATCTGTATAGGCCGTATGACACAAGTCTGCGGATGTGAAGTAAGTTAGCTACAAGCTGCGCAATATCCAATCCTGACTGAAGCTCACATCAAGCGCGTCAATTGAGTTTCGCGCAACTTGTTGTTTCCGCCGACTTGTATGATTCGTACAACATTTAAAAAAATAAATCAGGTTGCCGTGTCAGAGGCCTTCAGACGGCTTTAGAACTCTGACACCAGGGCTAGCCACCCGGCCTATACGAAGTTACTTTTATCCCCCAGGTGGTTTCGAAGTATGTTCAGCGGAGCGCAAGTGGTCAAAGATCGCGCGGCGCATGGGCCATCCTCAGGGGAAGGGCATTGGTTCCATATTGAAGAACCACTACGAGAGGATTCTTTACCCCTATGATGTATTCAAGAGCAATGGCGCCGTCCACGACAATAAGGATACTGTGAGTCTTATACATACTGCTAATTGGTATTTTTCAATTATTTTTTCAATTTTGAAGACATTTGAACCAAAGAAAGAAATAATCAAAACACTCCACTCTTCCGGGACGTCAGTGTAAGACCTATCGCCCTTACCGCGATAAAAAAAAACTCGTTTTCAGGGTCCTCATTCGGCAATAGGCCCCGGCACGTAAGTTGAAGTAAAAAATATCACTCTCTCCCTCTCGACAACGCGAAAACAGTGGCCGATTCAAATTCCTTGTAAGTTTTAGAAAAATTTAATAGATAGATCACCACCAAATTTTCCTGCAAGTTTCAAAGTTTTTTTATTGTATCAGCAAGTTATATTTGTTTGCCCAACACCTAGTAAAATAAGTACTGTTACGCAGTAGGCCACGCCGTTAGTAACTATTTATTAATCTGTGGCCGCGCGCGGTACGACGGCTAGTTGTTTACACTTAACCGCGAGATTTATGGTTTTATGACTCAGGCGGCACCGGCCTTTGTGTCGCGTCTATTGTTTGTTGTTTGTTAGATTTTTTGTGGTGTTTTCGTAATAATTAGGAACAATAGGGTTTCTCGAACTTTACACTTGTTTACTTTGTCAGTCACAATGGCACCGAATATTCTACAGATTTCTAGAGAACCCTTATTCCGATATAAATAGGGCGATGGTTTTCGTTTGTGGCAGTTATCGCGTTTTATACCGGAGCGAAAACATCTCGTGTTCAAGTGCGGTACCAGTGATTGTGAAGTGACTAGTTGTGTGAATTTCAGTGCCAGTGTGAAGTGTTGTGCGAACCAGTGTCGTGTGTACTGTGATTTTGTGCAATAAAGTGCAAAGTGAATAATCGGCGTTTTAACTGATTATCCAAGAACCCATCTCGTAACAGTACTATAATGCTATGAATGATCTTGGTCGTGATAGCGTCCGAGTGCGAGCAGGACCTACTATAAAATTAAGCGTCCGTACAAATAAGATAGTAAACTTTTCATAATCTACCTATACAGCTAAGGCTTGCATTTCCTGTATAATCTTATCAGTTTGTTACACATCTAAGCATACACCGTGCTTGCAAGTCTGCCGACGGTTTGTTAACGCAGTGCTTCATTATCATATATTATCACGGGAGAAAATAGCTTTACCGTCGTCCTCTTGTCTTGGAGATCTGACCTTTTGTGTTACTTTAGCTCAATACTTGTATTGAATATTGAAATGATATGAATAAGTTTTATTGTAGGTTTTACGTTACCCCCATATTTTTTTTTTGTGTTGTCAATTAGACGAATTAAACATACCTAATTTATTTACAAACTTAAAAATTATACAGAACTCAAAAAAAAAAATTAGCTAATCCATACATTTTGTCGCGCTTTCCTATGGAAACACAAATTTTGTGATTTTTCTATGGAACAACAAATTTATTTTTCGTGTTTTGAGAAAAGTCGCGGAAGAAAAGTAGTTAGTTTTGATGTACAGAATAAGCCCCTAATAGGATGCTTATTGATTAGAAATAACCCTGTATACAATATTGATATTGCCGATTTTATGCTGGTAAAGACTTTTTTCGTTAGAAGCCAGAAATTAGGGTCTATGTATAAAGTAAGAGACGATCTGATTAGATCAGCAAGATCTTACTGGATTTAAATTTCCTACAATCGGTCCTATTAGAAATCTATGGGAGGGGCCTATATTTAGCAGTAAACATCCATAGTCCTGTATCGTCTAATCAAAGTTTATTTCAAGACCCACTTGTTGAGAAACTCGAAATTGGGGAACAAACGCTTCTCCTGTGTTACAAAGGTACGTGTTAACAAAAAAAAATTCCCAATGTTTGGCCACTATACGATTCTGTAGGGTGCCTTGTAGAGATCTTCCATTGTATAGGGGTCGGATACTGTAGGCATATACGAAATAAACTGCTCAGAAACTCTGTAATCACATTATACACTTGGCAGCATTTGGAAATCCCCAATTAGCTAGATTTACCCTGCAGCACCCCTAGCATGGCAAAGAGATAAAACTATTTCATACACTTTTAATGTCAATTGTCAATGTCAATTCATACTTTCTTTCAGTGTGAATTGACATTGACAATAATTGTCCTTTGTTGCTTGCTAGGGGTGCTGGTTTAATGTAACTGTAATGTAATGTACTTATTATCCATCATTATCTATCACAGAAGGAATAAATATCTTCCATAATCTATTCTTTCCGTCACAGAAGATCGAAGTAAAATCGGAGCAGACGCCAGAGAAGCCGACCAACCCCAGCACCCGGTCTCGTTCGGCGTCGAAATGCCCCGGGACCGCCGCTACGCCACCCCCCGCTCGAAGATACAAGGGTAGCGACCCTGAACCGGCAGCGGAGGGGTCGCACACTGAGGGTGCCTTGCCAGGGAACAATGATAAAGGATTGAAGACTCCAGTGAAAGAAGAACCTAATCTTGAGACCAGGCGCAGTAAGTTCATTTCCCAATAACTTTAGGAAGTATTTTGTGATCTCCCGTACGAAAATCAAGGGAAGAATAACTTTAATTTACCCTGAACTGGCAGCAGACTGGTCGCATACTGAACTTTACTTGGGAACAAGATTCCAGTTAAAGAGGAAACCCAACTTTAAAACTAGAATCAGTAAGTTTATTTACCAAGCTTTAGAAAGTAGACTTTGCTGCTTCATCCTGGTCTGGAAATCTGCATTACTAACGTCCGTCTATGACTTGCTGTGGATAAATAAATATTAGATATGATGAAACAAAGACAAATGACAAAAACCTGGGTGAAGCCTGGATCATAGTCTTTGCCTGATCTCCTAAGACTTGGATTAACGCCTGTTTTAGGCAAAGAGGTCCATACGCGGCTTAAAACTGACATCAAGGCTAGCCACCCAGCTTATACCATCTACTTACTTATCTCTGTCATGATTACTATTAGAGTTTTGCTAAGACTTTTCTGATTTTTTGGGCTTTTGTACAACATATTTTTTCTTTTGCAGGTCCCCGCGAAAACAAATGGATGTCGGCGGGCGGCAGCTGCGGCGCCCGCGCGCGTGTCACTCGCTCCACCAGGCTCCGCGAGCATCGCATGTCCAATATGACCGTCTCTGTCACTCCCGCGCCCGTCGCGACCGCGCCGCAACCGCATCCCGACGACCCGGTATGTATGATAGAGATGGAATGATAGGGGGACATAGTACATAATTATGTCAAGGGACATCATAAAATATACGACAGCATCTGTATAATACTTCATAGCTAAATATACAGGGTGGCATTTGTGTTGCTTCTATAACTTATACGTCATGTGTGTTTAAAAAAACATTGCTATCATCTGTTACTATATTTATTGCAATAATTGTACTAAGGGAGGACTTAATGCTGAAGCATTTTCTATTAGCCATCTGTATGGTGCATTATGTGAGATAAATAAGTAGCTAAAATCTTTATTACTACTGTCTTCAGAAAATCTGTATTGTATAAAATTGATGAGAGCAGACTGGGAGTTAATGTGATTTGTGTAAATTTATAGTAAATGTGGTCAAAAGAAAACAATTTGGGGTGTTTTTTTCATGTTATTTGTGTAACTTCATGGCTAAGGTCAAAAGAGAATAATATGGATGGTATTATTTTAATGTAATCTGTGTAAATTCATGGTTAATGTAGTCAAAAGAGAACGTTATGAATGGTATTTAATAGGTATAATTTGTGTAAATTTATGGGTAATGTGATCAGAATAGAACAATATGGGCGTTCGTTTGTATCATTTGTGTATATAGGTAGACCGAATCAAACTAGTCGACGGATGTGATGTGAAGTTAGCTATAAGGGGGCGTCCATAAATTACGTGAGGTGTTTTTTTTAATTTTCTGCCCCTCCCTCCCCCCCTGGTGAGATGTCGTGAGATTTTATTCAACCCCCTCCCCCATCCCCCAATCTCACGTGAGATTTTTCAAAATGTGAGTTTCTTACGTAAACGCGTTGGATTGTTATTGTAAAAAGAAAAAAACAAATTTGCTTCGTGCTTTTATTTACGACTAGTTAAGACTAGTAATCGATATTGCTGTACGAATTAAGTAACGAATTAGTAAATGATCTTAATCGTATTACGATTACGCTTAAGATTAAATCTTAAGCATGTACAATCTGGATTAAATGGACCAAAATAGTATAATTTTTTTTGTTAAAATAGTAAAAAAAAAATTGCGTGATATTTGCCGAGACCGCCCCTCTCTCCAACGTAAGATTAGATGAGATTTGACTCGACCCCCTCCCCCCCTTAAGTACCTCACGTAATTTATGGACGCCCACTAAGCTGCGCAATATCCAATCCTGACAAGCTCACATAAAGCTGCGCTTTGATTGGACATTGCTCAGCTTGTAACTTCACATCCGCCGACTTGTATGATTGGGCCTATACATGGCTAATGTGGTTCATAGAGACCAATACAATATGGCATCGGTATATTCATGGCTAACTGTTGCGGGGTGTGTGTGTGTGTCGCTTGCATGGGCGTAGCTAGAGGAGAGAGGGCAGGGGGAGGGGGAACGGCTGGCCTCAGACCACCCTAGATTTTTTTTTACCCACCCCAAAAAACTTGAAAGCCAACGCATTCTATTTTTATCAACGGACTTCAAAAAGGAAGTTCTAATATATAAATCGTCTGTTCGTACTTTTTTATGTATTTTACGCGATTATTTTGATGATTCTTTTTTGTTTGGTGGATCTTATTACTTCTTTAAATTTTATCGAAATTGATTAAATGGTTTTTGAAAAAAAGATTCGAGCGAACTATTGGAATTTTGTATTTAACTTGCAACGATTGAAGACGGTTGTGCCATTTTTTTGGCGAAAAATAATTTTGGTGGGGGTAAAACTAGGCAGCTACCCCCCTAGATAAATCCCTAGCTGGGCTGATGGTCGCTTGGCTAACCCATTGATGTGAGCGGCGTTGTTGTGATGTTTTAGAGCGCGCGCGCGCCGCCGGCGCTGCCTGGCGCCAGGCCGCTCCTCGCCGACGATCCGGTACGTTACTAGCTTATAACAGGCCGAATCATACAAGTCGACTGATGTGAAGTTAACAACAAGCTGCACAACAACCAATAATCGGCCAAGTACGAGTCGGACTCGCGCACGAAGGGTTCCGTACTGTATGGGACCCCCCCCTCAAATATTTATTTTATTTTATTTTTAGTATTTGTTGTTATAGCGGCAACCGAAATACATCATCTGTGAAAATTTCAGCTGCCTAGCTATCATGGTTCATGAGATACAGCCCGGTGACAGACAGACAGACGGACATCGAAGTCTTAGTAATAGGGTCCCGTTTTTCCCTTTGGGTACGGAACCCTAAAAAACGCGCAGCTTTATATGAGCTTCAGTCAGGATAGAATATTGCGCAGCTTGTAGATAACTTTACATCCGCCGACTTGTATGACTTGACCTATATAAATGGTTTAATTAGGTATGGAACTATGCTATTACATTTTAATTGGAATATGACACTGGCGTTACTCACACGATGTTTTATGGCTGACAGCAAGTCTTCTATAGTTTCGACCGTATTTGGCTGTCTTTATTAAGGCTGATTGTTTCGGTCATCGCGCGGAACGGAGCAGGTATATGCGTTTAGGGTGAGAGATGTTTGTTTGTGTTTGCGTTTGTGCAAAGTAATGTTCCCACCTATCTTCTAAACTAATGATCCGATTTTGATGCGGTTTTCAATAACGGGTTTGTGTTTTATGAGTTCATGTTCTTAGACAGGTGTCATGGCTGTAACTCACTAGGGGGCGCCACAATATTAGTGCAAAACAATGTTGCAATATAATCAAAACGAAATGTCCGATTACAATTCTGTTTTTAGCAATGTGTACGTGGTAGCTTAATGCATGTTCCCAAATAATAAAAATTACGTCTTTTATTCTTTTTCGATGAGATTTTTACCGTCGTGGGATTTTTTCAAAATTTTTAATTTTGCTTAATCTTGTTTAGCGGCCATGAATTGGTAGCGTTTACGAGTTGTATACAAGTAAAAACCAAATTAGTAGTCAGTTCACCTTAGTTTTTAGTTAGTGGATTCTTGTGCTTAACCTGGCCACCATTTTGGTTTCTAGGTGCATATACCTCATTAACACTGTATATTCATGGCCTCTAAATGAGTTTATTTTTACTTACAACGAACAGTTTATCCGTAAAGGCCGAATTTTTTTCGCGCGGTGACCCATTCAAAACCACCTTAAGATGGAATACTAGCGCGCGGGCTCTAACTCTCTCTTTCTCTCTACAGCTAGCGAAGTACATGTGCCGAGTGTGCGGTCGCGGCGACGTGGAAGAGCAGATGTTACTATGTGACGGCTGCGACGATTCCTATCACACATTCTGCCTGCTGCCGCCGTTGGCTGACGTGCCTAAAGGGGACTGGCGGTGCCCCGTCTGTTTAGCTGAAGAGGTAAGTCGTACTTGTGTCGAGTAATAGTACATTACTGCAGCGGCCAGCAACAGACACATACGTGAGTCCATCAATGCCTAGTTGTGGCCAAGGCTTGTATAAGTACTTTTCTCAAATAATGCGAGGACATTAAATTCATTGAGGAAACTCAGGACCTATCGATGATAACATAGTCTACACTATTCTTCTTCTTCTTTTCGAGTCAGCGATTCGATAAAAAAAAAAATATATTTGGCTATATGCTGTTCGACCAGTAGGAGGCCACGGATACTGCGGCGGTGTTGGCCTCGTAGAGATCTTCTTGTGTGCAGGTGTTAGGACACTGTGGGCATTGTAGTAGATGCTCCATGGTCTGCTGAGTGGCGCCACAGTCGCATTCTTCCCTTGGTGGTTCGGCTAAGCCCCATTTACACATGTTATATCTACAACGTCCCACTTGTGTTCGGAGTCTGTTAATGGACTTCCAGGTGGGCCATTGCAGGTTGTGACCCGGTGGAAGTTTTTCTGTTGGGGGAGGATAGCTCGGTGGGACGGGATGTTTTTCTGTCCATAGCTTACGTCTGGCTTCAGCTGGATCCGTTGTTATGGGCGCAGTGTGGCAGATAAAGCTTTTGCGACTTTTTAACCTGGCTGGTAGAGGTTTATAAGCATACAGAGGATGTCGGAGGTCTGTCTCTTGTTTTTGTTTCTCTACAGCGCATGCAATTTCCCTTCGGATGGTTGGTGGGGCAATACCGACTAATGGATAAAGCAGATTTAAAGGTGTGGGTTTTAAGCATCCGGAAACAATGCGGCAGGTGTCGTTTAAGGCAATGTCCACCTCTTTAGCGTGGGCAGATCGGTGCCACACTGGGCACGCAAACTCTCCAGCTGTGAAGCACAAGGAAAGTCCTGTTGTACGGAGTACCTGGGGGGAAGCTCCCCATCTTGTGGTAGTAAGTCGGCGTAACAGATTGTTTCTTGAGAAGACCTTCTGTTTTGTTTTTTGACACTGTGCTTTGAAAGTCAAGGATCTGTCGAGTGTAATACCGAGATATTTTGGAGTCGGGCAGTGTTCAATTGGGACCTGTTGCCAGGAGATGTTAAGAGATCGGTTTGCTTGCCTATTGCGGAGGTGGAATGCGCAGCTTTGAGTTTTCGAAGGGTTTGGTCTAAGAGCATTTGCTCTGTAGTACTCCCCCATTTCATGTAAGGCTTCTGTGAGGGATGCTTCTACTTCCTCGAAGGAAGTAGCTTGAGACGTTAGGGCTAGATCGTCTGCGTATAAGAATCTTTGTGTTCGGGGTGGGCTGGGTTGGTCGTTAGTGTACATATTGAATAATGTAGGGGCCAGCACGCTGCCCTGGGGTAGCCCGTTTTTCTGCCGACGCCACCTGCTTTTTTCGGAATGGAGGCTAACTTGGAATCGTCGATTTGTCAATAGTTCTCTTAAGATGCGGATAAACCCGGCATCATTTGTAAGGTTGTGGACTTTTGTGAGGAGCCTTTGGATATTAACAGTATCGTAAGCAGCTGTCAGATCTACGAAGACTGCGCCTGTAACAAGATTTGCTTCGAATCCATCCTCGATGTGCTGAGTGAGTTTGAGTGTTTGATTGGAGCAAGACTTTCCAGGCCTAAACCCAGCCTGCTCCGGTATTAGCTTAGGCTCAGTGACTGCAGTGAGACGGTTGAGGAGCAATTTTTCAAAGAGTTTATAGGTATGGCATAGCAGAGATATAGGTCTATAGCTTTTTGGGTCGTCTGGTGGTTTTCCGGGTTTGAGTAGGGCTATTACTTTTGATTTTCTCCAAGCTTTCGGTATTTTAGCAGATTCGAGACACACATTGAATAATGCGAGAAGCCAAGAGACAGCGAGTGGGTTAAGATGTTGGATTTGCTCGACTGTAATGTCGTCGACCCCAGCTGCTTTTCCAGTTTTTAGGGATTTGATACACAGGATTAGTTCAGAGAGTGAGAATGGCTTGCTAATATCCGTGCGATCACTGTCTAGTGATTTGTGTATTTTCTGCAGTTTGTGTGGAGATTTGCCATTAAGCATCAATTGGTGCGCTACTTGGTTTGCGGTAACTTGGCCTGGATTTGTTGCTGTAGGTGGGTCTCCTGTAAGTTTTCTGATTGTTGACCAGGCTTTTTTACTGTTGTGCGTCATGTCTATACCAGTAACAACCTTAATCCATTTCTTTTGGCGATCTTCAGCGATTTGTTCTATAAGTTCTTCACCTGTGCTTAGAGTGTCTTCTGAGAAGGGGTCAGCAGAATATAGTTGCTCGTATTTTGCTAGTAGCTTTGCTGAGTTGGGACCAACTCCTGGGATGTATGCAGTGCGACAACCTCTTGGTATGTGTTTGCGGGATGCGGTCCATACGGCTTCTACGAATTTGTCATAGTTAGTTGGTGAAGGGTCGACTTCGCGGAGCTGGTTATCTACGGCGATGGAATATTGTTCCCAGTTAGCTTTCGTAAAATTAAAACGGCGTTTGAATGGTGTTCGAGTCGGTTTTACTGCAGCATGAATCTCGCAAACTATAGGCCTATGTTGTGTGTTTGGTATCGGTGCACATACTGATTTTTGGCAGAGAGAGCTTATATTCGAGGATATGAAAATCAGATCTGGGTTATACCCTCGCTTCCAGCGTCTGCTATTGAAGGATGCTGGTAACTTGGCGTTGTGTACTAATGTCAAGTCATTAGCTTCTGCCCATTGCTCAACTGCGAGACCGTCTGAATCAGTTTCACTGTATCCCCAGACAGAGCTGTGGCTGTTAAAATCGCCCACGATGATTTTAGTGTCATTATTGTCAAAATTAAGATTTTTGGTGAACTCAAACTTTTGATTGGGTGGTTTATATATTGATGTTACTGTGCATTTTCCTGTATCTATTGTGATTGTTTCTATAGAGTTTTGCGTATTGGAATTTGCTGATACTATTTTCAGTGATGGTCTGACAAAGATAGCACTACCGTACTGCGCATGTGGTGTTTCAGCTGCGAGCACCATCCCAGGGATTTCCGGGCGACGGCTGTTTTCAGCACGGTGCGTTTCTTGAATACATAGCACGTCACACTGTGTATCGACGTGCAGTTTTGACAGTAATTGGGATTTGTTTTCGGAGAAGCCTTCAATGTTGATAGAGACCACAGAGAGGGCTGGTTTCATGAGTTGTTCGTGATGCGGGTTTCTGTTAGCTTTACGAGGTTGTAAAAACTCTAGGGTTGAGGTAATATGATGAGGCTTTTGTTGGACAGCAGGTTGCGTATTGGCCATAACCGGAGCTGTTATAGGTGGTTCTAGTAAGAGCCGTGAATTTCGACTCTGGTAAAAGCCATTGTTGGGTGGCTCTGATAAGAGCCGTTGGTTTTGGCTCTGAAAAGAGCCGTTGTTAGGTGGCTCTGATAAGAGCCGTTGATTTTGGTTCTGAAAAGGACCGTTTTTAGGTGGCTCTGATAAGAGCTGTTGGTTTTGGCTCTGAGAAGAGCCGTTGTTTGATCGAAACGCTGTGGTTGAAGGATTAGTCAACCGGTGAGAACACCGGCTGGTCCAGGGTGCGCCGGGCATGGGTATAGGTATCACTCGTACTTGCCGCTCGGGGAGGCTCCTTCAATGCACCCCAAACTACACTATTGAAAAGGTAGGTATTAGCTCTGTTTGGTTCTGGGCGCCTGGTACTTTTATCTTTCATTTCATCTTTTACTTCTTAAATGTAAGGCTAGGTTATGATTTGATTTTTAAACTTTTTTGTTTGATTGTTCGTACTTCAAAGGAGTTTAAATTTTATCGAAATCGGCTGAGCCGTTTTTGATAAATCAACAATAATCTAAAATTGTATGCACCAATTCCAGCGAACAATTCGAATTCTGTACGCGATTGAAGTAGACTTCAATAGTCCACTGCTGGACTTAGGTCTAGTCTGGAAGAGCGATTGGGCCAATCCCACCACGCTGGCTGAGTTGCGGGTTAGAATGAATTCACATATTTTGAAATTTGAATTCCTTCTATGAAAATATGCAGGGTTTTTCAATGTGTTTCTTCAAGCGAAATTGAGCCCTTGTCACGGAACCGTGGTGACGTTAGATTTTGTGTTTTTTCTACTCTTGTAATTTCAGTGACCGCAGAAGACCTTATTACGTTTTGCAGATAAGCCCCCTGCGCGGCAGACATTTTTGATGTTTATCGAATATTTATGTCGTGCTAGAAAGGGAGAAAGTTGTGGTGAAGTAGGTATATGTATGTCTGTCGCATGTCGCACGTCGATAAACTTATGTCGTGGCCTCTTTGCGTATATATTGGCATTATTGGCCGTGCCGTGGTCTTATGCAGTGGCGTAGCGTAGCCCCTTGGAGGGGCCCCGTATAATAATATGTTTGGGGGCCCTTTATGAAGGGTAAAGCTTTCTCACAAAAAAAATTTTTTTTGCATAAAATTAAAAGAAATATTTATTCATCATAATAATTATCTATCTGTCACTTTTTCCAAAAAAATTACAAACAATTAAAATTAAGTATACATTCTCCTTCCAGACTTTTTTTCGGCAAACTGATTTAATAAATCTACAAATACTACTGAACCAGAAGAACATTAAAATTGTTTGGAATTATTGTGTAATGTATTGCACAATGAAATAAATAAAAATAGGGAAGTTTGTATTAATTTTTGCTTACGCACGTGGACCGAGGACCGAGGCCCCGTATAATTGATACGGCAGTAGCTACGCCCCTGGTCTTATGATACAGAATAATCTTGTATTTTTTTACTTTAGTAATTTTGTTTCTATGTCAACAATACATGTAATAATTATTTTGTGCAGGTATCAAAACCCACAGAGGCGTTTGGTTTCGAGCAGGCTTCTCGGGAGTACACACTACAGCAGTTCGGAGAGATGGCCGACCAGTTCAAATCTGACTACTTCAACATGCCCGTACATGTAAGTTTTCTGTAACTGTAGTGTAACTTTCTTTATTTATTTTCTTGAAAAAGTAAAATTAAAGATGATTTCCTTAAAGTTAATTTAATTTTGATTCCGGTTTTTGGTGTAAGTTATTAAAATGAACGTAGGTAACATGCATTCAGCATAGATCCCAATTACCGAAGTAGAGGGTACACTCCACAGGCAGGAAAATGATGATGGCAATTTGTTTCATCCTGTCTGATCTTCATTACATAGTATAAAACAAAGTCGCTTCCCGCTGTCTGTCCCTATGTATGCTTGAATCTTTAAAACTACGTGGTTTAAAACGATGCGGTTTTTAAATAGATAGAGTGATTCAAGAGGAAAGTTTATATGTAAAATACACCTGTGAGAAGCCGGGGCGGGTCGCTAGTAAGCAGATATACTGTTCAAAGTTTTCTTTTTCAAAAGTCAAATAAGTTAACATCTTGTACGATTGTACGAAATGTTTCGTACATGCGTGATTCGCGCTTGACCTATATACTTATGTTTACAGATGGTACCCACGTCGACGGTGGAGAAAGAGTTCTGGCGTGTAGTGTCTTCTATTGACGAGGACGTGACGGTCGAATATGGCGCCGACCTTCACTCCATGGACCACGGCTCTGGTACGAATATTGTTCATCATCATTATCAGCCGTAGGACGTCCACTTCTGGGCATAGCCCCGCCTGCAACGCGGGGCTATGCCCAGTAGTGGACGTCCTTGCGTTACTATTGTCACGCGGTAGGCACGCGCAGTAATTACGACAAGTTACTTACATCTAAAGCGCGAGTAGTAACTTTGACATAATCTGCTGTCGCGGCGCGGGTCGCTCTTTGTTTACGATCTATTGTATTAGTTTTTTTTTTGGTGTTTTTGTATTGAAGAACAATATGGTCCTAGAACTTTCATGCGTTTTCTTTGTCAAGACAAAAGCGTCGATTATTCTAGTGAATTCTGTATGAAACTGGCATGTCGGATATATACCCGAGCGTAAAGGACCCACCTCGTAACACTAAAAAAATTCACAAGACGGAGAGAGTAGGAGAGAAAGTAATATTCCACTCTCTTTCTACCGCGCGGAGATAATGTATGCCTGCTCCTGCAGTTTCGTTTAAGCGGCGCAGGGCGCTTGCGCGAGTGTGCGTGTGTGATATTGTATTTTACCACATAAATTATAGTAATTATATACTGGCAATTCGTGCGAAATTATTCCCTAACCATTCCAACATATTCATAAAAGCACAACGTTAATGTTTAAGTTTTCACTTCTGTCAGCACTACCAGAATGCAACCCGTGGTTTTATTTTCATAACTGACTTCTTAGTTCAAAAAAAATAAAGTTAGTTTGTTTGGTGCAGGTTTTCCGACCAAGTCGTCAGCGCACCTGTACCCCGGCGAGCAGCAGTACGCGGACTCGAGCTGGAACCTGAACAACTTGCCGGTGCTGGAGGGCTCCGTGCTCGGACATATCAACGCGGACATATCTGGGATGAAGGTATGGACTCTATTTCTGAATGTTTGACTTGTACCTTCCCAACTAGCAAGGGATTCGTATCACAAAATACAATAGGTTAAATTGGACTAAAAAAGCTCTTAAGCAGGCTTTTCTGCAGACTTTTATGCCTTTTATGCTAATAACAACATTGCTCAAGCATTTAGACTCCCAAGAGCATATTTACTAATATAATTGGCTTGTAGTTTACTAGTAAAGTATTTCATAGGATAGTTACAAGACATTAAAAATATATTAAAAAAATAGCGCGTGGAGTCCCTCCGCGAGGCAGAAGTGAAATTTCGTAATATGGAAATGAAAATAGGAAGGGGTAGAAATTGATTTACGTTTAACGCAACAGTGCTTTCATACCCCCTCCATGGTAGCGTTTAACGTTTAACGCAACCTTGTTGGAAGTCGAATTAGAAGTTTCACTTCAAAAAAGAAGGTAATGTACTGTTGAACATAATTAAAATAAAAATAGATTTCTTCTTCGTTCTTGAGTGGGATATATATGGAATGAAAATAAAGTGTCACGACCTTCATCCACCAAGAACATTGAATATCTTCACTGTTGGTTTTCCTTGTTTTTGATTTTCTTATTTAAGAATAGAAAGATAACGTTTCGTATTGGTTGCAGATCCCGTGGCTGTATGTGGGCATGTGTTTCGCGACATTCTGCTGGCACAACGAGGACCACTGGAGCTACTCCATCAACTATCTACACTGGGGCGAGCCCAAAACTTGGTGAGTGCTGATCTGATCAGATATGAATGAATGAATTAATTAATTCATTCATGTTGAATGAATTTGTTTGTTCCATAGAAAAATATCATGACAAAATGTATGGAACAGCTGTTTTTTTTTAGTTTTGACAAAAGTCGCAGAACAAAAGTTGTTAGTTTGATGTACAGAATAAGCCCCTAAAAGTATGCTAATTGATTAGAAATAACCCTGTATTCAGATCCCATAAAAAAAGGGGTAATGCAAAATGGGCTCAGACTAGGTACAGTAGCTCAAAAAATCCGTTACACTACGATAAATAAATGCGCAGAGTAAAACAACCGTATCAAATGTTTAATTTATGAGTAAGTTCACATTTTCCAATTTGATTTTGGTTCAGTTTTTCAATTACTGTCATTTTGGTCACATGCAACCTTAATACCCGAATACACGGAATTACGGGAAAATCATTTTCCGAAAGAAACAAAGGAAATTATGAAATGATGTACCCTTTAGTGGCCCAATTTCTATGCATATTTGCAATATCTCTTTTCATTGAAATCAGCTGAGTCGTGTTTGAAAAATAAACAACAAAGTGAAAATTACTACATCGAAGATATAATACCGTATTATGTTATAGACATCGAAGATACATTGATCTACGCGATTTATTCGAATTCTGTACACGGTTGAAGTCGACTATATGCCATTATTGACGAAAAACATTTTTTCTGACACTGCTCTGAAGTTGTACCATTAACTTAGTAAATAATTTCTCCCCTAGGTACGGAGTGCCGTCATCAAAAGCGGAGCAGTTCGAAGCTGCCATGAAGGCCGAGGCTCCCGAGCTGTTCCAGCTGCAGCCTGACCTGCTGCACCAGCTGGTCACCATCATGAACCCTAACGTATTAATGAAGGCTGGAGTACCCGTCTATAGGTCAGACTTTATACAGTGACTAATAATCGGCCCAGTACGAGTCAGACTCGCGCACGGAGGGTTCCGTACTGTATGGGAGCCCCTCTTAAATATTTATTTTATTTTATTTTTATTATTAATTATTGAAGTGAATATACTAAATATTCTGTGAAAATTTTATGCATCTACCTGTTACCATTATTAATATAGAGCGAAAAACGGCTAAAAAATCAGGTTTGTTGTATGGGAGTCTCCTTTAATTATTAATTTTATTCTGTTTTTAGTATTTGTTGTTATAGCGGCAACCGAAAAACATCATCTGTGAAAATTTCAGCTTTCTATCTACAACGGTTCATGAGATAAAGCCTGGTGATGAGACAGACGGACAGCGGAGTCTTAGTAATAGGGTCCCGTTTTTACCCTTTGGGTACGGAACCCTAAAAATGTATTATTGTTAAAAATGTTGTATTGTTAAAAATTGGTGTTACGGCTGATATAATATATATAATAAAACCCTAAAAATAGCGCGTGGAGAAGTGAAATTTCGTAATGTGGAAATGAAAATAGGAAGGGGTAGAAATTGATTTACGTTTGACGCAACAGTACTTTCATACTCCCTCCACGGTAGCGTTAAACGTTTAACGCAACCTTGTTGGAAGTCGAATTAGAAGTTTCACTTTGAAAAAGAAGGTAATGTACTGTTGTGTATATCGTGTTTCCTGTTACAGACTGGACCAGCACGCGGGGGAGTTCGTGATCACGTTTCCTCGCGCCTACCACGCCGGCTTCAACCAGGGATACAATTTCGCTGAAGCCGTCAACTTTACTCCCGCCGATTGGGTAAGAATCAACCAACAAAACTATAAACTATTTATCTATACCAATATTATAAAAAGGAAAGATTTGATTTTTTGTTTGTTTGCATTGAATAGGCTCCGAAACTACTGAACCAATTTGAAAAATTCTTTTAATGTTGGGAAGCTACACAATC
Source organism: Hypomecis atomaria (assembly GCA_964007245.1). NCBI lineage: Eukaryota > Metazoa > Arthropoda > Insecta > Lepidoptera > Geometridae > Hypomecis > Hypomecis atomaria. The sequence goes on from OZ023305.1 coordinate 14,606,779, forward strand.
ACCGGGTGTCATAGGTTATATTATATTTTTAAAAACTTTAGGGAGGCTGCTTGTTTATTTATAGGCGAGCAGTGTATACTGATATACCTATATCAAGCAGAGTCTAATATAATTATTTTTCGCAAAAAATAGCATGACCGACTTCACCCGTGTACAGAATTCGCGAATATTTCGCACGGATCGATGTTACATTTTTCACATTATTGTTGATTTATCAAAAATAGCTCAGACGATTTCAATAAAAATTTAATGGGACCAATTTCGAAGTATACTTTTTCCAATAAAAAAAGAATTATTGAAATCGGACAACTACGATAATAGTTATGCGTGGTTACACAAAAAAAAAAAAATATGTACGCGTCGAATTGGGTACCTCCTCCGCTTTGGTTCGTCGGTCAAAAATTAGTATTTATCTGTCAAAGAAATGTTTTCCTTCTTTATCCAAAGGTCCAGTCTATTCTTAAATGTGTTTATAGTTCTTGCTGAGATTACATCCTCAGGCAACCTGTTCCAGTTGTAGACAACTCTATTGCAGAGGATGTGGTGTGCAGTGTTGGTTTGTGATGGTGAAGGCTGCAAGAGACTAGTTCAAAGAGCTGGTTATTCTTTATGTGATTCATTTTTTATTTCTACTGATAAAATATTGCTCTGTTTAAATTAGCATAATCACTTCAATTTTGTAATAACGAGTGTAAGAAATCTTTTGTTCTCTTTTGGCTCTTTCTCCTAAATGCTATTACTCGTATCAGGCTAATAAGTGTTTTTTTTTTTATTCACGAAAGTAAGCTGTTTATATAAAAATATAACCATTGTTTGTGGTGCGTAGCGCTTTTAACGTAGTTTGACTAGGTGTTTGTCAGCGATTATAAAAGTTAAGTAACGTTCGGCTCGGTCCGTCTTCGAATGAGTGACCGCGGGAGGCATTTACAACCGATCGCTACCGTGGCTCGCATGACACGTTTAGATCTAATTTTCAAATAATTTCCAGCTGAAAATGGGCCGCGAATGCATCGCCCACTATTCCACGCTGCGCCGCTACTGCGTGTTTTCCCACGACGAGTTAGTTTGCAAGATGGCGCTAGAAGCGGATTCTCTGAGTCTCACTGTCGCGTTAGCCGCCTACAGAGATATGAGGAGCATGTTACACGATGAGAGGAAACTGAGGAAATCTCTGCTGGATTGGGTATGAATCTTTTCGATATTCCTTCTTGATTCTGATGATAATGTACAAGTTCGATAAGTAGCTAACTTACTTGGTCCGGTAAGTTTGCTATGGGAGTATACCCTGTCATGATAGGTAATCCCTTAGCAAAGTATCTACCATATCCGTCACTCCTTTAACATAAGGCATGTAAGCCGGCTGCCTCTCAAAGTCAATCAAAATCAATCAATCAAAAGTTTTTATTGACATAAAATCGATGCAACTCGGTCGAAATGTCGGCATATTACAGTTTATAATCTCGTGTTTCCAGTGCGAGTGTAGTATACAGAGTTATCCAGAAGTGGTGTACACTGTACAGACCATGATTATGAACAACTTTCACTTATGGGGCCAACCAGGAATTCGAGAAAAAATCTGCTATTTTATACATAGATTTTATCGCAATTGTGTATGGAAGAGCAGATTTTTATTTTCTCGAATTTTGTTTTGGCACGATAGTAAAAGTTGTTTATAATGATGGTCCTCATCGCCCCCTTTCGGCTTAATACGAGTATAGGGAAAGAAGATAACCCTAAATAAGAATAACACTAACGTGAAACAATTTTAACCTTTCAAAAATGAGCTCCCTAATTGCAATTGCCCTTTGGGCCTACCCCCTCGTTCAATTTCCCCTTCTGTTTTCGGTTTCCCTCTATTCATGTTCTTGTTTTATGTTCAGGGTGTAACGGAGGCGGAGCGCGAAGCGTTCGAGCTCCTGCCCGACGACGAACGCCTCTGCCAGTTCTGCAAAACTACGTGCTTCCTGTCCTGCGTCACCTGCGCCTGTACGCCGCACGTCACCTGCCTGCGGCATTACACCCAGCTGTGCGCCTGTCCACCGCACCAACATAAACTCAGGTGGGGTGTAGTTTTGTTATAGATTAAGAATAGTGTGGGACTAACAATTGTGCCTTGAGGAACCCCGTATGAAACTAGTTTTGTTGTGTTTATACCTGCGTCTGTACCAAGATACTTGCAAGGTACTTGCCTGCGGCATCACACGAAGCTGTGCGGCACCGCACCAACATATGCTCAGGTATTTTAGATGTTAGGATTAGAATGGGTCCCACAAATTATGCCTCGAGGTAGTCCGTATAAAACTAGTTTTGTTATAGTTATAACAAGATGGTTGCAAGAGCCTGCGGCATTACACCCAGCTGTGCGGCTGTCCACCGCACCAACATTAGTTCAAGTATAGACAGATTTTAACGTTAACGGGAAGCCGTGGTGGTCTAGAGGTAGTGACGCCCGCCTTACAATCGTGAGGTCGTGGGTTCAATCCCAGTCCCGTACCAATGAGTTCTTTGGAATTTATGTACGGAATTTCACACCACTGGCTTTTCGGTGAAGGAAAACATCGTGAGGCAACCTGCATATGTCCGTAGAAGAAATTCGATGGCGTATGTGAATCCACCAACCCGCACTGGGCCAGCGTGGTGGATATGGCCCAATCACCCTTCGTGGGTAGGCCTACGTCCTGCAGTGGACTATTAAAAAGGCTGATACAGTACAGGAAAGACGTAAGGAACTTGAAATGAGGCAGGTCAAGCAATGTTTTCTTTTCTGACCGTAACTCCTAAAGGGTTGGATCGATTTTCACTCATTCTTATTGTTTGGTAGATGACTTAATCGAGACTATTTTCAGCAGTGAATTGGAAAAACTGAATTTAAAAATAATAATTAATATTTTCCTTTTTTTTAGATATCGCTACACACTAGACGAGCTACCAGCCATGCTAGAGAAACTCAAACGCAAGTCTGAAGTATTCCGCGAGTGGGCCGAGGCCGTGCAAAACGCGCTCGATCCCGACACACCCAAGACTTGTGACTTGGACGGACTGAGGCAGCATTTGAAAAAAGCTATTGAACTGAAGGTAAGTGCTAATAGCAATTCTCTTGGTTATGAAAAAATTAGACGTCACGATCTACAACATAGTAATAGGGGTTGAAAATAGCCTTCGAGAAAAGTATGATACGGCGTTGCTGCCCAACTTGGCAATCTTGCAGATCAAGTTTACACAGAAACATTTATTTCAACCCCCAATCAAAAAAGACGAGTGTAATAAAGCCAAGAATGGGGGGCATAGGGAATCTAAAACGTGCTCGAGCCACTATTCCTCTACTGGGTATGGACTTCTTATTATTTTTACTGTCAACTCTTAATCTTACTATGCCATCACCCTCAGTCTTGTTGTAGGGGATAGAATTATAGTTTTAAAAGTAAAAACATACGCTTTAATTATTGTATTGTTATCGGTACAGTATACAAAGTTCAAAAATGGAATCTGACCTCTGAAGTGAAGTCGAGTTCAAAGAAGTCAAAAAATAAATTACAAACTAATACATAAATGAAACTAATAAAGCGTGTTAATATGTAAGTTCATACACGCTGTTTTTACAGCAAAACATTTTCTTACAAAGTTATCTTCCACCAGATGCAAAAGACAGAGATCGTCCGAGCGCTAGAAACGGCGATTGAAGACGCGGAAAAGTGCGCGTCAGTCATACAACAACTGGATTTGAACAAGATGAGAACTAGAACTCGACACCACGACCCCAAGTACCGGCTCACTATACACGAGCTCACGCTGTTCGCTGCAGAAATCGACGGGCTCGCTTGTGTGCTTCCTGAAGGTAAATAATAGTCAAAACAATTGCATACATTTTGTATAATTAGCCTTTTAAATTAGACCCTATCGGAAGAAACTTTCGCGGTACGCATCTAGGATCAACATCTTTTTCAAAAAGGTAAATATAGTATTTAGAATCGTCTATCGCAAGAATTAAAAAATCTATGGTAAGTATCGATATTCGATAAGATCTAGATTTCGTGATTTGTCTGATGACCATACGTTATACTGTGTCTATGATAGCGGTCGGGCAATAATATCACCCATTTTACATAAGTTGGTGATGATAGATTCTGGAATTGTGCATTTGAGCATACTTTTAAAAGGTAAATAATAGGTATTTAGTACTGTAGTGATTAGTGCGCGTCAGTTATACAGCAACTGGATTTGAACAAAACTAGAACTGGAACTCGACACTACGAACCCAAGTACCGGCTCACTATACACGAGCTCACGCTGTTCGCTGCAGAAATCGATGGTCTAGCTTGTGTGCTTCCTGAAGGTAAAAAAGAATAGTCAAAAAACTTGCGTGCAGTTTCGTATAATTAACCTTTTAACTCGACCCCATCGGAAGAAACTTTCGCGGTACGCATCTAGGATCTACATCATGTTCGAAAAAGTAAATATATAAGGTAAAGTATAGTATTTAGAATCGTCTATGATAACTATCGATTTTCGATTGAATCTAGATTTCATGATTTGTCTGGTGACCATACGTTGTACTATATCTATGATAGCGGTCGGGCAATAATGTCACTCATTATACATACGTTGACGATGTTTAATGTGATGAATTTAATTGTCTTCTGGAGGTGTGTTAGTGATTTTTGTCTTTGCGTGTATGATCCGTGTTACCCCCGATATCGAAACGAAACGAAAGTAAAATTCACACTTCACACTAAATAATATCATAACAACTAATGGTGGAGGCGTAAATTTAATCTCGGAAACAATTCTTTAGGGTTACATACTATATTATTGATATTTTTACTAGCAATTCATTAGTAATTTTGTTTATTTTTCAAGGTTCTGCGGTAAAAGAAGTGCTCCGACAGACGTCCGAGTTTGAGAACCGAGCCAGTGATCTGTTGAACAAAGATTTGGACGTCGTCGACGCCGCTTACGTCCGGGAGTTAGAAGAGGTATGTTTTATGTTTTAGCCTATATAACCCATAGAATAAGAACTAAAGTAATAGAAACAGTACTAAAATAGCAAGAGACTACATCACTTTGTCTCATTTTAAATATGAAATTTAAAAGGTGTTAGAATAAGATGCACATACTGAACTTACGTAATTTCGAAGGGTTTCACAAACTAGCAATTGAGCCATCTCGGGTGCTCAAATTCAAAAAGGTAAAAAGTAGGAAGGTAAAATAAGCAGAGATTTGAACCTTCTGGAATTAGAGGGTTCAAATTTCCGAAAAAGACAAATGGCCAAGTGTAACCAAATTTTAACCATTTTGACATTCCAACTTGTGATTTTGACGTATGCGACAGACGTTACGTTTTTTTTGTTCCACTCGCTCTCCCGTATGCTGTATAACCAGATATGAATAAGACAGCTGTAACGTAGTTTTTATTTGAGTAAAATTTAGCAATACTTATAATACTATTACTTGTAATTCTTCTGAGATTTTCTTCTTATAACCTAGACGGTGAATTTTTAGTATCTGGGATTACTTAGAAACGGTTGACAGGTATTGACACGTACTTCATTCTTGTGTAAGAGTTTGTGTACACACGGCTGAAGCTATCTGCATGTAGAGTTTTCGAGTATCCGGTGCATAGCTTTAAGTTGGTACTACGTCTTCCGACGGCCATTTTTCATTCATGCCAAAAATGCATCATGTTGATCTTGCCCTTTGTTGCTGCGTGAATTCTTAACAAACAAATTAATAAACACACTGTTGGATATATAATATACAGGGTTATTTCTAATCAATTAGCATCCTCTTAGGGTCTTTTTCTGTACATCAAAACTAACCACTTTTGTTCTGCGACTTTTGTCAAAACTAAAAAAAAAAAACAGCTGTGCCATACATTTTGTCGAGGGTGAACGATATGTTTCTATGGAACAACAACTTTTTTTTAAAAGTGGTAGAACAAAAGTTGTTAGTTTAGATATACAGAATAAGCCCCTAAAAGAATGCTAATTGATTAGAAATAACCCTGTATAGTAAAATATAAATAATATTAGCAAAGATAATGATTGAATTTCTAAACGTTTATGCACATCCACAGACGGTAGAATTAGGCTCCCGCCTGTGCATCGTGCTGCCCCAGCTCACGCCGCTCCAAGCCCGCCTCTCCCAAGCGAAGTTCCTGGAAGAAGTCGCCACGCACAAGGAAGACTGCGCCTCTCTCACTCCTGAAGCTATAGAGAGGCTGGCGAAGGCTGCCGAGGAGTTGATACCTCATCACAGGATAGAGGCTGAGAGGGCACATCTATTTAAACTCAAAGGTAAGTGATATCTAGGGTCTATAGACATCTTTGTAGGTGATTTCTCTATTTTACTTTCTGGGTGTTATGTGCTTCGTCCGTCCTTATGATAAACACAGTATGTTCATTGCAACATGATCTGAAAACACAACCTTTTGATCCTATGGTTGTGTTTTTAGGTCAAGTACACACGCAATGAAAATACTAACTAACTACTATCATAAGGAGGGTAGCGTTGACATTTCAACTTCCTAAACAGCTGGGTTATGAACAGATGACCTGATTAGAAATGTAGGATTGCGCCGGATACAGGTTCTATAAGATTTGCGATAGGTCTAAGGTGTACCATGCTGACCTCGGTGGCTCAGTAGTTAGTGACCCTGACTACGCGCTCAAAGAGGCGTGGGTTCGATTCCCACCCAGGGCAAGTATTTATGTGATGAACATAAGTGTTTGCTCTGTGTCTGGGTGCTATTTAGGTATTATCTATTATTATTAGGAGCCTATTCTGTCCCAACGTTGAGCAAAGGCCTCCCTACCCTTCTTCCACTTATCTCTATTTTGGGCTAAAGTATGCCAGTCCTTCCGGTGCCTGTCAAGGTCGTCCCGCCATCGCTTTTTAGGTCTGCCGCGAGCTCGTTTATGGCCTAGTGTCCAATCGGTGGTTATTTTGGCCCAAAGATCATCTGGCATTCGGCAGACATGTGCAGCCCAGTCCCACTTCAAGTTGGCACATTTTTACATAGTATTATCTATATAAGTATTTATTTAAAAATATGTATATGTAGTACTAACGACCCGCCCCGGCTTCGCACAGGTGTATTATACATATAAACCTTCCTCTTGAATCACTCTATCTGTTAAGACCTGTCTATTAAGAAACAGTAACTTTATTTTCTGTTTTTCCCACAGCTCAAGTAGAAGATTGGGAGGAAAGGGCTCGCGCGGTACTGATCGACGCGTCGAAAGCGCGCCACAGTGAAAGTGAACCGCAGTACAGCACGCTGGCCGAACTGGACGCGTTATTATCTGAAGGGGATGATATCGAAGCTGCGTTGCCTTCGTATCACGCGCTACAGACCGCCGTGACGCATGCTAAGGACTGGCTAGCTAAGGTAAGGCTTTCCTGAATTCTCAAATGTTTTTCAGGGGCTTAGAATAAAATAATCGGTCAAGTGCGAGTCGGACTCGCGCACGAAGGGTTCCGTATCGTACGGGAGCCCCATTCCTCTTGCCGTTATAAATAGCGAGCAAAAAAACTCCTAAAAATCACGTTTGTTGTATGGGATTTTATTTGTTTTTAGTATTTGTTGTTATAGCGGCAATAGAAATACATCATCTCTGAAAATTTCAGCTGCCTAGCTATCATGGTTCATGAGATACAGCCCGGTGACAGACATACAGACAGACGGACATCGAAGTCTTAGTAATAGGGTCCCGTTTTTACCCTTTGGGCAAAGAATATATAATAATACTACGTATAGAACGGCCACTCGTTACCCCCCACCCGTTTGAGTCTTCCTCACTTCCACCCCGCGCTACGTACCGCATCGTGTACTCTGCGCGCGGGCTGCACTGGCCGGTGGATTTTCTAACAAAAACTACCTAGACTGTGACAATAGGGAAGACTTGTACTGTGTATGGTTGAATATCAATGATACGTAACAAAACAAGAAATTTTAATGTTTCCCTAAGGATAAATAATAGGAACTTATTTTACATTATTTGGTAACTTCCTCTTGATATTATCTTACAAAAGAAGTAGATCGGTTACTTTTTGTTAATATGCTTCCAAATTAAGTAATTGTTATACTGTTTTAAGCACTAGATTAATATTCATTTTTGCAAATTAAGTACGCAACTGTCTCACTCACGCGGCATGACGTCACGTTGTGGTGATCGCTGACAGCCATAGACGTTCCGCACACAAATGCGCGTGTAGCGACCGTGCGTATATGTGTTGTCTGTGAGTAAGTACTGTGTAGGTGTGCGTAAGACAGCAGATTTTGTATGAAAAATCGCGGAGTGTCCGGGCTGTGCTTTGGGTACGGAACCCTAAAAAATATCTTATTTTATCAGTCTTGTATGTTTTGCGTTATATACTAAGTTTGTAATTTACTAAGCCAAAAAGAAGTCTTTGTTACCCATCATGATAAATAGCTTATACAGGTCGCGGCAAATAAGTCTAGCGCTGAGCGAAATTTGGAGGGGGTGGCTGCGCATGAGTTTAGTATGGCGGTTAACATGCGCAGGCCACCCCCTCAGCCCTCAGAGCTAGACTTACGTGCCGTAAAATTAAAATTCGAATCGAAAATAAATCAAAGCTTGCAGAAAATAAATATTAAACATTCTAGAATATTCAAACAAGCGTTAAGCAGGCCTTAAAGCCCGATTACAGAGGCGCCAGCGTAATTTTAATAGCAACGTAAAAAGCGTTCTCTCTATCGAATGCCTAAAGTGAAAAAGAAACAGAACTATGCTATTTAGCTAATATAATTACGCTGGCGCCTCTGTAATCGGGCTTTTAGATCACGTAAAACAAATTAAGTTAGTCGCCTGTATGCTTTTCTTCTTCTATTGTATTTATTTTACATAATTAGATAATATCAATAGTAAGGCAAAAATGTAGTCTATGCGGACGAAGTCGTGGGATAATGTAAATTCTGACCTATACGGAAAAAATAAATGATCTGACGAAAGAGGAATCTGACGGATAAGGAGTCATAAGAATTGCTGTTTCGTCACCAGTTTCAAAATTCTGACCTACACGGAAAAGAGAAGTGATCTGACGAAAGTGGAATCTGACGGACGTGTTCTAAATCATTTTGTTTCTAATTATGAAATGAATGAGATGTAATTTTCTTCGATTCTTCTCGATCTTTGTCATATTGTGCGTCATCAAAGATAACTTAATTTTTCCTTCAGGTGGAAGAAATGCAGTCGAAAGACCTGTACCCGTACATGCACAGCGTAGAAGCGCTGGTGAAGCGCGGACAACAAATACCACTGGCGTTGTATGAAAAGGACCAACTCGCTGCTGCGCTGCAATCCGCCAAGGAATGGAAGAGGGGCGCGGCTGAGATGTTCCTCAAAAAGGTAAGAAAAAATATTATAGACGGGGTAGGTAATTTAATTTTTGGAACAAAAAAAAATTATAGTAGGATGACACCCATTGTAAAAGTAAGAAAATACAACAAAAGTTATAGGAAAAATAAATTACGGGCGATCTGAGGTCGGGAAGGATAAGAGGGGGGAGTTAAAGGTTAAAAAATGGTTAATCTCGATTTCCGGCAAAACTACAAGTCCTATGGAAATAAGTTGTATGGCAAAATTGTAGGTAATAAAAAATCAAAATTTTTTGGATTCACATTTTTTTTACATTAGCCCGCGAAGGTATGTGGTTTGGACAGCCCTGCTCTATATAACTAAAACCTTCGTAAAAGTCAATATTGGGTTACATTTGAGGGAAGTGTAAACATACACTGTGCCTTGTACCGTGAATGCGCAGACAACGCCACCGTGGTTATTCGGCGTTTTTATTTTTATAGTACCTGTAGGTGTGCATTTGACTACCTGATCTAATGTTACCCAGATATGTGTTCTAGGCTTCTAGGGTGTGAGCACGAAGACTTTTGAATTGAATTTTGGAATGAATTACAAAATTTAGTCGCACGAAAAACGGAAACAATAACCTTTTTATGAAGCGAGTGCGAAAATTAATTATCTGCGTTTTTTTGAGCAAAGAAACCGATCTAGTTCTACTTAAACGCAAGCCGCAGCGAGCGATATTTTTTTTTGTTTTTTCAATATTCAAAATGTTACGTTAATTTAGAGCTCTCGGGCCGGGGCCCCCTCAGATCGGAGGCCCGATTCTATGGCTTAATTCTTTGCGTTCTTACCCAAACTTGTTCTTACTAAAAGTAACTCAGTTGGACTTAGAAGTCGGTAGCGAAAGTAGATAGATAACACTTTATTGTACACAAAAAAAAAAACAATACAAGCTATGCTAGTGTAACTCAAGGAGACCTTATTGCTGGAAGCGATCTCTTCCAGGCAACCCACCACATAAGGTCACCACTTCTGCCGCAGCTAGGTCTCCCCTATAGATTACTAATAAGGCCCGTTTAAAGCGGCCTGCATCCAGCGCCTTTGGAACTTTCAGTTTTTTATTCATCTAACGATCTTTGGTAGTAACACTAGCGTCGATTTTGTTCCAAAATTATTTAGAACGATGTTTTCAAAATGTGTATAAAATATTCATATACAGAGTCATAGGTCAACGCAAAACCTCATTAGGCTTTAGATTTAAGAATTTATTGTTTTTGTATTAAGTCGGGGGAAGTCGCAAGAAGTGCGTTTCGTTTGGAATCGTTATACATAGTTGTGATAACATCGTGTGTAATCACCTCTTCATTGTATCAGTTTTGGTTGATTACAGTTCAAAATAATATGCTGAATAGGAAATAGTATGCTCATGTAAATTTTTGTGACTGCTTATAAGTCAGTCTTCCGAATAATCACTACATAGTAAACAAAGTCGATTCCCTCTGTCTGTCCCTATGTATGCTTATATCTTTAAAACTACGCAACGGATTTTGATGCGGTTTATTTAATAGATAGAGTGATTCAAGAGGAAGGTTTATATGTATAATATACCTGTGCGAAGCCGGGCGGGTCGCTAGTGACGTATATTAAATACAAGACATGGTGTAGGATTTGTAAGTTCTTTTTTTCATATATAAATGACAAATCCATTTAAGGGTTAAGGGCGGGTCTATTACATCTAGACAAACAACTTTTGTACTACGATTTTTGAAAATTCCCTTATGCATATGTTTTGCTGCGCTTTGGCGCAATTTGGTATGAAATAACTGATTTTTTCTTCGTGATTTTCCAAAAGTCCGAGACCAAAAGTTGTTTGTCTAGATGTACTAGACCCGCTCTTAAAAGGTTTTCCGTTTAATACCTATGACCCTGTAAATGCGTGTATTAACATGGGCTTATCAAAACTACAAACATTTCATGCAATAAACGATTCCTTCACAGAACTGGCCGTACTCTCTGCTAGAAGCCCTCTCACCGCGCACGGAAACAACGGAGGCGGGCGTGAAGCGACGGACGCGACCCGCAGTTGGCGACCCGCCGCCCTCCTCGCTCGAGGCTGGCCTGTTTTTGAGGAACTTCAGCGAAGACTCCACACCCACGGAGATAGTCGCGGCCTTCAAACAGGCCGAGCATAGGGAGCTACAGGCGGTTAAAGAACTCAGGTCAGTAAGTTAGGGTGTTTGAGATCCATGCATCAATCAATGCAGGATAAATTTATATGGTTTTAAATCTATATGACTATACCGAGGTGACTGGTAAATAATTAGCATCCTTTTAGGAGCTGTACATCAAAACTAACAACTTTTGTTTTGCGACTTTTTCAAAAATAAAAAATCGGCGGGTCCTCACCGCCCGCACCTGTCTCAATCCCCCTTTGTCGTCTACCCCCGCGCCCCTGTACCGCGCAGGCGTGGACTCAGTTAAACGGTCAGACTATAGTTTTGATGTACAGAATAAGCCCCTAAGCATAATTAAGCATAATTGAAGGATGCTAACTGATTAGGAATCATCATCATCATCATCCTGCCCTTATCCCACTAGGTGGGGTCGGCACAGCACGTTTCCTTTCGCCACTTCACTCTATCATTCGTCATCTCATCATCAACTCCTTTCTCTCGCATGTCATCTTCCACACAATTCAACCACTGATTAGGAATAACCCTGTAAATATAAAAATGAATGTTTGTCTGCATGCCTTAATCCAAAATCGTAAAGTATGCCTTTGATCATGTGATGTAGGTAGTAACAAACACAATAGAAAGAGGTCAGAAGTCTTAACATTGAGGTGCAACGATGTACTTCTCAGTGCTTAGGGGTAGGAAAATTGCTGAGATATCCGGTGCGATCCCCTAGAAACCCCGAGAGCAATCAAAGGGGATTTAGTGGGTAAAATCCCACATAGCCCAGCTTCACTCCAAAACAGCCGGCATCGAGGCAGCCGGTTATTTTTTGAACATTTTCTCCCTCGTAAAAAAGAGTGCTAGGCCATTAACGATGTGATTTATCCCCCAGAGCACGCAACATGAGGAAAGAAGTCCGCGGTCCGGGCGCGGGCGCGGCGACTTTCTGCGTGTGCCAGAAACGACAATATGGCGTCATGACGCAGTGCGAACTCTGCAAGGATTGGTTCCACGGTACGTACCTAGCGATCAGCTGATTAGGTCAATGACCGCACGGTTAATTACTAAACGGTGACATCAGTCAATCAGAGGAGTAAGCCACCTTGAGTAATTTCATTAGGGTTCATAAATATTAAAACACCCCCCTAGGATTAACAAAAACATTAAAAACGATACTAACAAAATGTCGCGTGATATTTCGCTTTTATTAGTTTTAATGTATTAAATTAGTCTTTGCTACCATAAAGAACCGACCTATGACAAGGATGTGCAAGAATCTCCAATATTTGTGATGTAATGTGTAATTTGCAATGACTAAATGTTTCTTGGTTAGATAGTAGCCTAACCATAGTATAATCCGCGCCATTAGTCAGCGGATGGGAGGTTAGGCCGAACGCTGCGCAAAAGCCGAAATATAGGTATGCACGGGAGCCAGAGAGACTCGCGCCGGGGCACACCCGCCCGCCAACATCATGCCTCCCGCGCGCTCCCTACGCCTGTGCTCACTACTTCGCTTGCGTAGGCATTGTGCACACATGCACAGTAATCAGCGAATCACGGCGAAGTGTCATCTGCGTCTAACTTCTCATCCGACTATTTGTGTGGCGATCTGATGTGGCATCTACGTACAGTTGATTAGGTCAATGACCGTTCGACGCACGCGCGACATTACCTGTCTCATTATCTCTTATTCACCTGAGTTTTAAACTTCAAAATGTAACATGGTTGAAAAATACTCATATTATAATAATTGTTACAGCGACGTGCATGCAAGCCGCGAAGCAAGAGCGAGAGGAATCGCCCGAGAGGGAAAACAATCCGTTCTCTACTATCGATGTCAAGTTCCTCTGTCCCGACTGCATGAGGACCAAACGACCTAGACTGGACCGCATATTAGCTTTGTTGGTGAGTTTCACATGGCAATACTCGTAGAGAAGTTTATACCTAAGATTTTTCCAGAGAATTCGTGCCAAAGTATCTGTATAAATCTAATTTTTTTACAAAAACTTTGGAGTTAAAGTTACTTGGAATTTTTACAGCATCACTCTCGAAGTTAGTCCTAGCTTATTACTATTTTTGAAATCATAAAAGGATGTTCAATGTGTGGGAGTGGACGCGTAATGTATCGGAATTCCTTTTTAATATTATAGGCGTTTGCATGTAACCAACGTATGTATTATGTCATCCGAAAAGATTGCAGCCCATACGAATGATATAAATAATAAAGATAATTGCAAAAAGTGTTTCTTTTACTGTGGTTTAGTCATACACGGCTTACAAATTTTGGTTTAACCATTTAGGCTTTTGAGGTTGGTTGAACACCAGACTGCAACAGTCTGTGGGACTCGTTATTAGAGTTTTCCGACACTATCGACTATGTATTTGTCCCCAGGTGTGGCTCCAAAAGCTGCCGGTCCGCTTGGCCGAGGGTGAAGCTCTCCAGTGTGTAACAGAAAGAGCTATGGCGTGGCAGGACCTGGCGCGCGCCGCCCTGGCTGACCCCACGCTCTCGGAGCTCACCAGCACACAGTCTGCTTCACATCAGGTATGGTATACTAAGAAAATAACTAACGCTTGATACTTATATCACTCGTATGATATAGCTGTGGTGGTCTAGTGGTAATGACACACGCCTTACAATCGTGAAGTCGTGGGTACAAATCCCGGTCCCCGTACCAATTCCTTGGATTTTATGTACGGAATTTCACACCACTGGCTTTTCGGTGAAGAAAAACATCGTGTGGCAACCTGCATACGTCCATAGAAGAAATTCGATGGCGTATGTGAATCCACCAACCCACACTGGGCCAGCTTGGTGGATATGGCCCTATCGCCCTTCGTGAGTCTACTACGTCCTGCAGTGGACTATTTAAAAGGCTGGTACAGTACTCCTAACTGACTCTTCTAGGATTCATCGAGACACTATTTATATTTTTTACTTTTTTGGTGTGACAATAAAATATATATCTTGTGATGTTTTTTTTTCTCACTGGCTAGGGTCGTAGAGACGGTAGAACTAATTTCTATCAAATCGCTGTGAACGAATTTTACAAATGACTAACTTTAGATACATTTAAAGTACTATTTTAAAACATCTGGAAAAAAAAGAATTTAACTTTGCAGTAAAGTAAGGTTTAGGATATTGTTTTTAAACTTTCGCGATTTGAACACATTATTATTATAATATATGGGTCATTCTCAGTTAAGAGGTAATGTATTGTATGAAGTGACGGCATGGCATTTTTTTTAATATTTTTACCTAAGTATATATCTTTTTTAAGGAAACTTTTAAGTTGAAAACGTTTACAAAGTGGCCAGTCAATTTGTTGGTTTTATCTCGTTTTATAAGCGACCAGGGTAAATACTCCGTACAGGGTAGAGACAAAATGCACAGGGGAGAATACTTTATGGACAGGGGAGAGAGAAAGACATATTAAAAACAGGGTTATTTTTAAGAATCAACTTTATTTATTTATTTTTATTTTAATTATTAATTATTTATAATCAGACTTGTCATTTCTTAGCAGTCTTTGTTTATTAAATTAAATGTTTCTGAAGCGTTGTACCTAGGTACAAAACTTAAAAAGGTTCTTACTTTTCCTTTCCATAAAAACAAAAATATCTATAACTTTACTATCAATAGGTAGTGAAATAAAAAGTAACAAAAACTTCTCTGAGTAACAGTATTAAATTTCTCTTGTACTTAAACTCTAAAAACATTACAACTAATAGGTAACTAAAAAAAATCTTTTACCAAAACCCACGTTCAAAGACATTAATAGATTCATTAAATGCATAAAAAATACGCTGGCCTCTCATTTTTAAGTTAGGGGAGGGTAGTTTTTTTAAAACCTGATCCCAGGTGATGAAAGAAATATCGTCATCATTAATTCTGAACTTTTTTCCAGTTTCATCACAAATTTTACAAAATATAACTTGAAGTTCATCATCATCTTCAACTCCTGTGCACATTGCAACATAATGATATTCTGTTTTTGTATCTTGAAGTTTAACCAGCACAAAGTCCCCGTTGCAGAATGTTTTCTTTCCAGATGTTGAGGGCTTTGAATCATCTTTGTGCAGTTTGGTTTTAATACTGGTAGGTTGTAGGTTGTAGAATGCTGTAGTGTTTCTTGAGGCTTCTTCCTGTGTTCTTGAGATGTGATATTGATTAGTGGTTCATCTTCTGAATCGCTAAATCCGTATATATCATCAACACGTAGAGTAAATTTACGATGTGTTAGTGGATAATCCAACGTACCCAATTGAAAATGACGACATAGCTCTGAGTCACAGAAGCAGCTCTAACTTTTCAAAGTCAGGCAATTAGGTATAAATACGCAACCGGTAACTTCGTGAACCTTTAGTGTGCCTAAAACAGTTTTTAAACCTTTAGTAAAACCTAATTTTGCTGCTTTTTCAGATATGTCTGCATCATCTATGATGAAAATTTTAATATTCGGGCAGATTTTCTCTAGGGCTTTTGCTAAGTCATCTATTGATGAAATATCGGTGCCACTCGCAACTAATCTATCTGCAGTTTTCTTGCAAGTAGCACCCACTCCACCAGGAGCTCCCTTACCGTGACCTGCTTCATGAAAATTCCATGTGATTTTTTTTTTCTAGGTGCCATTTTTTCTGTAAAAGTCATATTAAATTGTAAGACTAAGATATACACAATGTCAAGTAAAGGTTCAGAGAAAAATATAAAAGTATTGATGAAAACGCATACAAATTTATCTCCCCTGGACATCAAGGATCTCCCCTGCCATCAAAAGAGCCAGGGGAAATACGCCAGGGGAGAGACATTTTCGGTTAATATCTAAAATAGCCGTAAAAGTGTTAATTGTACGCAATTCACAATCAAACATAACAATGTATGCACTATTCGTAGTGAATATTTAAGTCTATACTAGTATTTTAACAGATAATTGCTAAATAAAACTTACCAGTGGAAAGACTGCATTCACTCAACACTTCTACACCCAGCGAGCAGCGTGACCGAAATGGCCGTTAAAATGGCTGCGCAGTCGGCATATGCGCTGCTTGCTGCTAGCTTCACGTTACATTCTATGCACTCAAGGTCACAACTTACACAAACTAGCAAAACAAAACTGATTTTTAAACGAAAACAAAAAGCCAGGGGACGAGACACGAAACACGGAGGACAAATTTCAGCGTTGATATTATTCATGAAAAATTGGAATATAAGTAATTTTACTTATAAGGCACTGTGACCAAGTTATTATTGTGTACAAAATTAATAATGATAAAGTAATTATTGAATTTTAATACATTCATAATAATTGTTTTACAAATAAAGTCGGTTTGGGGACAGACCAGGGGAGAGATTTTTTTCTTATATTAGAACTTATTGTGACTAAACTACGTACATTTCTGTAATAAATTTGAGTGAGCATGAAGAAAACATTTAGTTTTAAGTAATAAATAGGTTAATTAGGAAGTTAGTTTAAAAAAAATGCATTTTTTTGTCCTTGCCATGGAAAGTACCTCTTAACTGAGAATGACCCATATACTACGGGACTAATCGCGCACTAAAATTACGAGATAAATAAATACGTCACTATCCCGATGTTTCGACCGAGTTGCATCGATCGACTGTCTGTGGGTGTAAGTCTACCCGAGACCACGACCGATCCCGGGATCACTTACTGAACATAAAATTACAAAATGCTGTCAGATCCAGGTGGAGCTTCAAGCGCCATCTTGAAAAAACGAGGTATTTACTATTGTCTTATTGACTGTACTATTTGTCACAAGAGACAATTTGACCACGTGGTTTTTTTTTCCTGTTGGACAAATCAGTTAGACTATCGAGTTTGACCATCAAGAAGGACCCGTATAAATGCGCCATCGTAATTTTAAAAGCAATTTAAAATATTGTTCTCTTTCAAATGCATAATTATACCTAATGAAAAAGAAATAGGAAAATTTTAAATTGCTTTTAAAAATAACGATGGTGCCTTGAAAATTGGCCCTTTAGAGTACTCTTAATCCATAGTTGTCTGTGTCTTGTGAATATTAAAATACTGATTTTATATTTAATAATAATGATTTTATTTCCAGACAAATAGAGAAAAGGCGGACAAACTGAACGCTGAACTGAAGAAAGCGACGGGTCGTGCGCACGACTCGCATTTGTCACAAAATCCAAGGTATAAATGGATACTTTTATAGACAGTTTGATTTAAAAAAATTGCACGAAAAATAGGAAATTAAAATTTGCATGTGCTGGGAACTTCGAGCAAATATCCATAGGGTTACAATCGTGCAAAAAAGTGTCCGTGCCAAAACCCTGCCGAAACTACGTAGTGGGCAGGCTTTTCATTTAGCCGCAAGGCCATTGCAAGCCAACTACAACGCCGCGCGATGCCAAAGTGCTCGGTCACAAGCACTAATTAGGTGACATAACGTCGAGATTCGAGAAAACGAGTCATTATAAATTATTAAATGTAAAAAAGTCGGTCTGTATGACGGTGCTCAAGCATTTTTTAACCGATTTCCAAAAAGGAGGAGGTTCTATGTTCGTGTGTATGTATTTTTTTATTGTATATTCATCGATAATTTCGCCAATTGTGAACCGAATTGAAAAATTCTTTTTTAGTTCGAAAGGGTATACTCCCGAAGTGGTCCCATTTAAATTTTACAGAAATCGGCTGAGCCGTTTTTGAAAAAACCAACAGTAATGTAAGCCATTCGAGCGAAATATCCGAATTTTGTACATGATGAATATCGATAATTTCGCTAATTGTGAACCGAATCGAAAAATTCTTTTTTAGTTCGAAAGGGTATACTCTCAAGGTGGTCCCATTTAAATTTTACAGAAATCGACTGAGCCGGTTTTAATGAGTCAACAAAAATGTAAACAATTCTAGCGAAATATTTGAACTTGTACACGATGGAAGGCGGTTTTGCCATTTTTTGCAAAAATAATTATTACTACTTTCACTTAGGGAATGTGGCTCTGTAGATATTTGCTCGATGGCTAGGATCCCAAGTGAAACTAGTATCGTTTGTTTGCAGATCGTCAGCGAGCGTGGAGCACGCGTACAGCGCGTGGCCACGGTCGCCGCAGGCGCGCCTGCCGCCCGCCTTCCTAATCAGACTAGAGGAACTCATGCTGGAAGGAGACTTGCTTGAGGTATTCATGCCATATAGGCTATTTGACAACATTGAAAATATACTATTGATTGTGACAATCCTTACAGATAATAGCTGATTTTCCAACTGAGCGCTACCGTGGCTCGGATGACACGTTAAATTGTAGGCCCCGGTTGTTTTAACCGTTTAGCCATGTCAGAGGCTTTGAAACTCTGTCACCAGGGCTAGCCACCCGGCCTATACGAGCTTACTTACTTTTATAGAAAATAGCTTGAAAAAGACATATTTCACTTTATTTAAACTAAAATATGTTTAATTTTCGCATATTGCACGAAATAAAATACAATATTTTTCTGATATTTTATCTGTGACGAAACCACTCTAAGATGGGCGGCAACTCTGGTGACGTCACATGCGAGAATTTCTCGATCGACTGTTGTTTATGTAATTTGTGTTTTGGGTTTTCGTAGTAATATTATAGGATCTGTAAGTTGCTTCTAAAGTATCTTTTGTCAATTTTTGATCGTGAACTAGCGTATTTACTAGTATTAACTAACGGTATTTTCTAGCGTGTGACGTCACAGACCAGCGCCATTACAGAATGTCGTTTTTGACGGCATCTTGAAAATCTATTATGATTTTCTGATCTGACTGATTTTCATTGTAAATACAGTAAATCTCTCGGAAATATGAATGTGGTGTGCTTATTATGTACTAACGAATAATTTAAAACGATTTCCAAAAAGTAGTCCAATAGCCTATTGTATCATAAACCATTTTGCTTAACGCGAACCTCCTAATGAAAACTGGCAATAAAAGTGGAACTCACTTGTAGCACCTGATCTCGAACTTTCACCACTAAAATTGTTTACTTCAGTCATGTGAGGAGCCATCAAGTAACCTAACAAGAAAGTGCAGTCGTCGTGGCCGAAAACGGCCTGGAAATCATTATCAATTGATAACACTTTAATTATTTTTTTATTTGAATTGTTACACTCCACAGACTCCGGGGTATGTGCTTTTTAAGATATACATTTTTTTAAATGACTTTTGAACAATATTGTAAATAACTAAAGGCTTTACAAGAGGACTCTACACTAAAATAAATCTAAATCTAATGAAAATCTTAAAATACGATTTCAAACTACGATTAAATTTTTATTTATCATTTTCCAAATAACTACTTATACCGCTCAGGGCCTCCATCACCGCCGCGTTCCGGTCTTTAATGGCCATATTTAAATTATAGTCTATAACATTATAATTGATTGTTGAACAGGTCCGATTAGAAGAGCAGCATCACATCTGGAGCGCGGTGGTGAGCGCGCGAGCAGCCGAGGGCCGCCGCGGCGCGCGCGTGTTGGACGCCGGCCGGAGGAAACGCGCGCAACGCACGCCGCGACACCAGCACGCCGTCAAACGGACGCGCAAACATCACGTGCCGCCTACCAAGCAACCGCTGAAGAGGGGACCGCCCACCACTACCAACTATCTCAATAGGAAACAGGTATGGACTTGTAGAGGATTCCACCAGGGTGACCCAGTGGCTCCGGTGATGTTTAGTTTCTTTTTAGTAGAGTTATTATCATTTCGCGCGCAATGCGTTTCAAACGGACACGCAAACACCACGTGCCGCCTACCAAGCAACCGCTGAAGAGGGGACCGCCCACCACTACCAACTATCTCAATAGGAAACAGGTATGGACTTGTAGAGGATTCCACCAGGGTGACCCAGTGGCTCCGGTGATGTTTAGTTTATTTTTAGTAGAGTTATTATCATTACGCGCGCAATGCGTTTCAAACGGACACGCAAACATCACGTGCCGCCTACCAAGCAACCGCTGAAGAGGGGACCGCCCACCACTACCAACTATCTCAATAGGAAACAGGTATATAAAGAAAATCTTGCAAAGTGGGACCAGACGGTGTACAGAAGCTCAAAAAATCCATTAAAATATGGCAAATAAAAACCCAGATTAAAGCGCGGTTGCTTTACTATAGAGTAAAGCAACCAGAAGTGAATTCTTAATTTGAATGGAATTTCATATTTTCTAAAATGATTTTTGTCCAAGACCGCCATTACGCCGCCGTATTTTACAAGCAATGAAAGATAATAAAATTTAAAAAATAAGAAATTCCTTTAAATGAAGATTGTTATGAAAGAGAATAATAGAAAAATCGTTTTCCAAAACAGATAAAGCAAATACAATTATTTGCTTTATATATCGAGTTTAGATTATTCTTGAATTATCTCTTTTGTAACAATTGGCTCCGGTGATATTTAATGAATTTAATAGTTATTATTATTATTTATTTAGTAGAGTTATTATTATAATTTCGCGCGCAACGCACGTGTTAGATCAGGGTTAAAAGAAGGAGGTTACTTTATCTATTTTCTACCAAAATATTACTGTTAGGATGGAAATCTTGCTTTAAACTAATGCAGCAACCCTGATTCTAACTTAATAAGAAAGAAACTCTTCAATCTGATCCTTTAAATGTTTGTGAGGGTAGTTACCTAACTTGAGGTTTCTAAATTAGTAAAGGAAACAAGTAAGTAAGTATACTTTATATATTTTTTATACTTCATGGGTCCCTCGAGGGTACCACCATGTATTGCAATAATTATGCCACGTTCGCAAGGCCCTAGACGTTTTGAGAAGAAGTGGCAAGAAACTCAAGACGCCATCAGTATAATCTTTTGATCAGTCACCTTAATTTAGATATTACACAAAGTACTTAACTTTAGCAACATGGCGACGTCCACTCGACTTGGCTTTGAATATAAAAGTACCGACACTCAGCATAACTAGCTAAGCAAGACTCCAACGTTATTATCAGAATACCGGGAGAACACTAAGAGAGATTCAAAGATACCAAGGGATATTAAGAGACGAAGCCGCGCCAACAGACTGTTTTATACTGATTTCACAAGCTCCCGCCATGCCTTACCACCACTGCTCGATGTAAACATTGCCAACAACCAATAGGGAACGAGCAAGATGGCGGGCACGGTGGTAGCCTCCATTTTACACAATTGTTAAACATAAAATCATCTTAAACTGTATTTCATACTTATTAGAATTATTAGAACAATTATTGATACGTTTCAAGTCATCTATAACATTATGAAATCACAGTATTAAATAAATGGTATATGTAAACAACAATGGCCGACATTCGGAAGTCATGATTTAGCTACCAATAAGTCTTATATTACTTAATACATCTTGTAATCGTTATTAAATTAAATATTATAATAACATTATTATTCTAACACGGCCAGCCTGACAGTACTTCGTCCTCGAAGTACATACAACCTCATCTCCACCATTACACTACAATAAAACTTAGTACCATATTGTATTGTTGATGACATATTATTGTGTTTATTTGTTTTATTTCATATCATATTTTACTATTCTATTGAGATGAAACTTCTAATGCGACTTCCAACAAGGTTGCGTTATAAGTTAAATTAATAAGTTAGATTTAGTTAAATTTAGAAGTTAAACTAATCAAACAAAAACCAAAACACCTCGTCCATCGACGGAGAAAGTAAATACCGCGGGCTAACTTGACGCCAACGCCATCTACCTCTAGTTAAGAGTTAACTACTAAATTTCACTTCTTCTGCGCGGAGGGACTCCACGCACAATTTTTTTTATTTTCGATGTCAAATGATCTCCCACTCAAACCATCCAATGATTACGTGGAGAACATCTAACAAATCAATAACAATTTTATTATTTGTAGGATTCGTAAACAAGTTATCTCATTGAAGTCCATTTTAACGTCATATTATATGGACACATACACATTCTATGGACAACAAAATAAAAAGTAAACTGGGAGTTTACTAATTTGATTCCCCGTGTCACCACTACCCGGCTCCGACCGGCCCATCGGAAACGAACAGTAGCAGACACGAAGTATTTTCATTTTATCAAGTACCCACATACAGTGAATGACACTTAGTTATTTTTTACAATAATTTTCTAAAAACAGTAGGATAATTTTAAACTATGATTATTTTAAGGCTATACAACATAAACGCTATTCTAAACATTTAACTAAGCACAGTCAGTAATGACGAATATCGTGGATCATATACATGATAGCATAAAACCAATCAAACAACAATATGACTCATACATTGAAATATTAAGAAGACAAAAATATTACAACCTATTTAATATAACTATACTGACCGTACTTAGTTCCCGAAGTACAAAAATAATAAGTTTAAATAGTAATCTATTATTCGAGTATATTTGCATAACTTATATACAGTGTTATTAACTTCAATAAGCACTGCTATATTGATTCCCGTCTGACTATAATAACAGCAACATGTTTTTCTTTGTTCTTATTTTCTTTGTTTTTATTGGGCTACCCTCCCTGTAGAATACCTACTGCTTCCGGAACCTTTTACCGATAGCAATCAGCCGCTACTCCTGAGACATATCGGCACCAACAGTAGGTCAACTAGCGGTTACAAGGAAGAGTCCCCGGCCGCACTTTCTGTCATAGTCATAGTCTATGTCAGTAGTATTAATAGTCATTATTATCACAATCTAAGTCCCAGTGGCACGACTATGAACACTCAACCTACTCGCTGGCAATAGCCTCACCGTGCCACTGCCAAGTCACGGCCCATCAGCGACCTAAGCTACGTTTTTTTTTTTTTTTCTTAAGGCTACCCTTCCTGCAAATCTAACCAACTAGTTACAGGAAAAGTACCTGACCGCACCGTTGTCATAGTCAGAGTCATGGCCGTAGTCGATATTCAGTCCCAGTACACGACTAAGCAAACGCAACCTACTCGCTGGCAATAGCCTCACCGTGTCACTGGATGGTCACGGTCCTCCAGCGATCTAATCTAATACACTATCTATTATAGTCAGACAATCAGCATTGTTTTTGTCAACATAATATTGAAATTGTTTGTCTTTTCTTGTTATTTTATCTTACATTTCGTTCTGTTTCACATCTTTTTCAAGACAACCTTATTTTAGCCATATAAATCGTTTTTAAAATTCTTACACTATAAGATGGTAAAGAAAAAAGGAGAATTCATATTCTCTTTGTGAGATCTGGTGACAAAATCTGTGATCCCGATGTTTTAGTTCAGTTTTACTTTTTTTTTTTTTTTAATATACCGCTCGGTTATTCTGACACATTTATAAACAGTTGTCATTCAAACTTTCCAATATATATATAATTGTGTAGTATGTATCGTTTTATGTCGTTAGGTAAAAATAATTACAAAATGAACAGAAACCTTCTGCAATATTTTTTAAGCAAAATTCTTCTGGTTTTGTCAACTGATCCCACCTTACAACATAGAAAAACTATGCAAAACATTTCTAATTATATATAACAGGGCTCAGCCCCTTACCTCCTTTATCATCAGAATACTGTATTCACTTCACTATTTTACTGATACACCTTACTTTTTCACTGATTCACTTTACTTGGCTAGGAAACCAAGCAGTTCTGGGACCTGGAGCCACGCAGCAGAATTTCCCAGGCAAACATTGCCAGGAAATCGAGTAGTTGCTGCACAGGCAGCCTTTCAGCATGGATATGCAAAAAGCTTGTCGGGATTCTCTGAAATACAATGAACGGCATTAATGTGGGTCATTCGGCACCACTTCTGATGTTAGATCAGGGTTAAAAGAAGGAGGTTACTTTATCTATTTTCTACCAAAATATTACTGTTAGGATGGAAATCTTGCTTTAAACTAATGCAGCAACCCTGATTCTAACTTAATAAGAAAGAAACTCTTCAATCTGATCCTTTAAATGTTTGTGAGGGTAGTTACCTAACTTGAGGTTTCTAAATTAGTAAAGGAAACAAGTAAGTAAGTATACTTTATATATTTTTTATACTTCATGGGTCCCTCGAGGGTACCACCATGTATTGCAATAATTATGCCACGTTCGCAAGGCCCTAGACGTTTTGAGAAGAAGTGGCAAGAAACTCAAGACGCCATCAGTATAATCTTTTGATCAGTCACCTTAATTTAGATATTACACAAAGTACTTAACTTTAGCAACATGGCGACGTCCACTCGACTTGGCTTTGAATATAAAAGTACCGACACTCAGCATAACTAGCTAAGCAAGACTCCAACGTTATTATCAGAATACCGGGAGAACACTAAGAGAGATTCAAAGATACCAAGGGATATTAAGAGACGAAGCCGCGCCAACAGACTGTTTTATACTGATTTCACAAGCTCCCGCCATGCCTTACCACCACTGCTCGATGTAAACATTGCCAACAACCAATAGGGAACGAGCAAGATGGCGGGCACGGTGGTAGCCTCCATTTTACACAATTGTTAAACATAAAATCATCTTAAACTGTATTTCATACTTATTAGAATTATTAGAACAATTATTGATACGTTTCAAGTCATCTATAACATTATGAAATCACAGTATTAAATAAATGGTATATGTAAACAACAATGGCCGACATTAGGAAGTCATGATTTAGCTACCAATAAGTCTTATATTACTTAATACATCTTGTAATAGTTATTAAATTAAATATTATAATAACATTATTATTCTAACACACGCAAGCGGACACGCAAACAGACACGCAAACACTAAATGCCGCTCGCCAAGTTTGTTTTGCTTATCTGTTCCACTAACCGTTATAAAATAAAATAAATAAAAAAGCCTTTAATTTCTCATCTCATCATTAAATACATTGGTTTGTCATTATTGATGTCATTGTTAGAATAATATGTACAGTAAATGTTAAAAAATAGTTATCATTTAAAGTTTAAATTAGATAGGTACATTGCAGAATCGAATTTCATTGTCATTAATTATAATATTTAATTTAAAACAGTCATTAATAATATGTCGTTTTAAACAGTCATTAGTAAAATAGTTACTTACATTCTCTATTACAATACAGTAAAATTGTTTGCATATAAATTCATTGAAGTAAAAATGTCAATTAAAATTACAATTTTAATGCATTTAATTTGTTAGGTACCTACTATGATTTTTGTTCATTGTTGATAGATTATAATATTATTTATATAAGTTAGTTAGTTTGTGATGAGAACCCCTGGTGGGTATAGGCCTCCTCTAGAGCTTTCCATTCATCCCTATCTGTTGCTGTATTCATCCACTAA
Organism: Hypomecis atomaria; assembly: GCA_964007245.1. Lineage (NCBI taxonomy): Eukaryota > Metazoa > Arthropoda > Insecta > Lepidoptera > Geometridae > Hypomecis > Hypomecis atomaria. The sequence continues at coordinate 14,632,561 of OZ023305.1, forward strand.
CCGTTACTAAAACATTATTTAATAGGGAACAATTAACATCGAAATAAAATAGGTAAGGAGTACACCAGAGAAACCCATTGTCACCTACGTTTGCATACGTTACATTTAATTACAAAAATAATTACGCAAGTCGCATGGACAAGATACGTCGATCTTATTAGGAATTATTTGTTTGGTGTGTAGTCGACAAATAAATACTTAATCTGGTGAAGTTGCCTATACAGGGTTATTTCTAATCAATTAGCATCCTTTTAGGGGCTTATTCTGTACATCAAAACTAACAACTTTTGTTCTGCGACTTTTGTCAAACTCAAAAAAAAAAAAAATGTTGTTCCATAGTAAAATATCGTTCACCCGCGACAAAATGTATGGAACAGCTGATTTTCTTTTGATTTTTGACAAAAGTCGCAGAATAAAAGTTGTTAGTTTTGATATACAGAATAAGCCTCTAAAAGGATGTCATTGATTAGAAATAACCATGTATAAGTCAGATGGACAAGACACGTCGATCTTATTATTAGTTTCTATGTTTGGTGCGTAGTCGACAAATAAATACTTAATCTGGTGAAGTTATCGTTTCTGAAATAAAGAAACATCTGAGCCGCACGACCTTATCCTACCATCCCCTTTCTACTACAGGACAAGTAGGAGGACGCCACATTACCACCCCTACACTGTGGATTTTCCTTCGATACGTACGAAGCGGTTTGACTCAACATTTCTGATTCGTACCGCCAGGGAATGGAACAGTCTTCCTGCTTCCCTATTTTCTAAGAGATTAAGCTTTTCAAGGTCAGAGTGAATAGGTATCTTCTAGGTCTGCGTGCTTCATCTTCGACCACAACGTCGCTTACCATCAGGCGAGTTGGTCAAGTCAAGCGCGGACTTATTCGCGATAAATAAAAAAGTAAAAGTAACAGAGTTTAATGCCTATATATTTATTCCAGGGAATGTCGTCAGGGTCAAGCCTGATGATGAGGAAGCACTACATGGCGCGCCAGGAGCGGCGGAAACGGGGACTCGCGGCCACGCGGGGGAAACACCCGCGACAGACTAGAATGGGTACGTATCAGATCACAGATCTAGGTGATGAATATGATAAATTATCGTCTAAATCATCAAAAGCCATGGTGGTCTAGTAATGACACCCGCCTCGCTTGTGAGGTCGTGGGTTCAGATATTGGTCCCGTACCAGAATTATTTAAAATTTATGTACGAAATTTCATACCACTGGCTTTTCGGTGAAGGAGAACCTCATGAGGCAACCTGCATATGTCTGTAGAAAAAAATCGATGGCGTATGTGTATCCACCCGCACTGAGCCAGCGTGGTGGATATGGCCATTCACCCTTCGTGGGTAGGCCTACGTCCTGCAGTGGACTATTAAAAAGTCTGGTACAGTACAACATCGTCTAAATCAAAGGTTCCCAAAGTTTTTTTTCCACGCTTGTTTGTCACGCTCCCCGGTGACCTACCATGAAACCGCTCACGCCTTAATTTCATATCACGGAGCTCGGTTTTTGACAAGGTTTTCGAAGTGGTTGATATGTGTAGTAATGAAGTTATATATCCAGGTCAATCCCGCGGCGGCGGTACGAGCAATCCTACGCCGCGCGCTGAAAGCAGCTCATCTTCCATGTCGTCCAATGAAGACGACGAGGACTGCGCCGCCGACAACTGTCTCCGGCCCACAGGTATACTTACTTACTCTCATACACTCCATTAGCCATACGACGTGCACTGCTAAACATAAGCCTCCCTTAAAGCTCAATCGCATGAAATTAGATCGTAATATATACATAAACTCGTGGGCTCAAAATCCAATGCATAGTACCAGCCCACATTCTATGGCTGTAATAGTACATTATGATATAAGTGCGGTAAGTTGAAAATTACAGCCGAGGCGATATTGCTAGCCCTAGAGGGCTGTAAGGAAGCAGAGGCTGTCATTTTCAAAGCGCACGTATGTCATACGACGTTTTATAACATATTTGCGAGGAAATTAATAAAACTGTGACTTTGAGTGAAAGTCGTGCATCAGTCGAAGCATCGTGCGTTTTACATTACATTACCGCACAAGTGCCGTAATGTCTCTCACTCTCTTGAGTGAAAGTAGGAGAAACGAGACCACAGAGTTCTGCAGTCGGTGGCGGCGTGCGTTTTACATTACAATAAAGTATGAATGAATGAAAGAAAGTATGAAATGCGTAATGAAATACATTACGATATTGAAATTGGTGTAATTACACCCACTTTACAAGCAAATATGCCAAATAATCTAATAGATATCGAAAACGAAAACTGTTTCATAAAACAACTAAAAAGTATTTCACTAACCAAATGCTATTACGCAGACGATTTTTTTAAAAGATTATTTACAAAACATAACAATAAACCGTTCTAATACAAACGTTAAAATTGCCATAACCTCATTGGGCTATATGTACTACTCTGTATAGAAATATGCATGTAAATATTACACGTTTGAGTAAAGATCTCTAATAAGACCGGTTGGATCGCTGGTTGGTTTTTAGGGTTCCGTACCCAAAGGGTAAAAACGGGACCCTATTACTAGAACTCCGCTGTCCATCTGTCTATCTGTCTGTCTCCAGGCTGTATCTCATGAACCGCTGTAGCTAGAAAGCTGATATTTTCACAGATGATGTGTATCTGTTGCCGCTATAACAACACATACTAAAAATAGAATAATAATAATAATATTTAAGGGGGCTCCCATACAAAAACATCTAAATTTTTTGCCGTTTTTCGCTCGATATCAATAATGGTAACAGTCTACCTGTTACCTGTCTACGTCTTGAAATATTCATTCACAAAATATTTATCTGCATGCCTACTTTAATAATTAGTCAAATTAAAATTAAATATATATTTAAGGGGGGCTCCCATACAGTACGGAACCCTTCATGTGTGTGTCCCCTAAAGTGTTATTTGGGTCCTTTTTGCTACGTCTAATTATATGTTCAATATGATTTGTGTTCCCCCAGGCAAAGAAGTAGACTGGGTGCAGTGCGACGGCGGGTGCGACCAGTGGTTCCACATGCATTGCGTAGGATTATCCAAGCACTCGCTGCGGGAGGACGACGACTACGTGTGCGGCGCCTGCCACAAGCGCTAACCATCGCCCGGTACTGCGCGAGGTCACCGCCGGACTGAATACTTGTATCACGGATGTAATAGAAAAACAACGGGTTGCACTCCGGAAGTGCCGGCAGAAGTGAAAACTTGAACTTAGAAAGTACTTTCATTTATGAGGTAAAGTACAATCACACACGCACACTCGCGCCCTTGCCACTTGAACGAAACAGCAGGAGCAGGCATTCATTTTCGCCGCGCGGTAGAAAGAGAGGGGGATATTAAGCCGCGCCGGCGGTCTACTCTTCCTCCGTCTTACGAATTTTCGATCAAATTACGTTTCCTGACGCGAGTTTAACATTTTTTACTCATCCCAATAAGTGCACAATGCCGCTAAATAAGTCCAAGTATTGAAGAAAAGTTGTAGGTATAGGCCGCATCATAAAAGTCGACGGATGTGAAGTTAGCTACAAGCGGCGTGAAACCCAATCAACGCACAGCTTTATGTGAGCTTCAGTCAGGATTGGATGTTGCGCAGCTTGTAGCTAACTTTACATCCGCTGGCTTGTGTGATTCAGCCTAGAGCCGGCTAATATACTATTGTTTTTTAAGGCTATTTCCATGCAAACCTGATGTATACCACGTACCACACAAGTCGACGGATGGGAAGTTATGCGCAGAACGCTGCGCATACGGCAAAAAATGTATGCATTCCCGTGACGAGAGACTCGCGCCGGGCACACCCCCCCCCCCGCCAACCTCATGCCTCCCACGCGCTCCTTACACCCGTGCTCAACACTACGACACGCGGCGTCAGCATTGTGCACACATGTGTAATAATTAGCGAATTACGGCGAAGTGTCATCTGCGGCTAACTTCTCATCCGCCGACTGTGGCGCGGACTATATCTGTAATATTAAAAATTGCAATCGTTTGTACTGGAATTTACGGTATTTAATATATTTGTACATGATATTGGACTTATTTTGTTGTTATTTGGCAGTTTCAGTTTATAGCACGGTCATTTCAAACTGAGTATTACTAAAGCGCCCCGAAATGCTTACAAATGTGAATGAGACAAAAAACAGAAAAAAAATATGAATTAATGTCTCAGTTTGTAATAAAAATAGTTTAGCAATGATTTGAGAGCTAAAAGTGGACTTTGACTTTTAAAATTGAAATTAGAAACACTGTAATAGGTATACCTATACACTATTTGGTGATGTGTTTTTTTTTATAGTTACATATTTGTAAAGAACGAAATGAAATGGAATGAAAATGAGTTGTGCCGGTATAACTAGCAAATATCAAGATTATATCAGAGATACATACTATAAAGACAACACTATTGTAATATCTAGAAAATTAAATCTATACATTAAATCTAAATAATCGCGGTCGTTTTAATTAAACTAAACTACTGTAGGCCGAATCATACAAGTCGGTGGATATGAAGTTAGCTACAAGCTGCGCAATATCCAATCCTGACTGAAGCTCACATAAAGCTGCGCGATGATTGGGTATAGCGCAGCTTGTAGCTACGAGTAACTTCATATCCGCCAACTTGTAAGATTTGGCTTATACTATGACTTGAATGGACAGTATTAACGCATGAAAAGAAAACTAAAATGTGCTGCCCTTTTTTACGACAGTAAGCCCGACTACAGAGGCGCCAGCGTAAATTTAATAGCAACGTAAAAAGCGTTCTCTCTATCGAATGCCTGAAGTGAAAAAGAAACAGAACGTTATTTAGCTAATATGATTACGATGGCGCCTCTGTAATTGGGTTTATTATGAAAATAAAAATAGTTACAAATATCTTCTGTTCAAAAAAACTCCCCTGTAATACTCGGGAAAGTATGGAATACAGACCATGAAGTACAAAAAATAAATTAAGTTTGGAATCAGTGCCAATCTTAGCTGAATTAGCTCAATATTAGTTATATCATCTCAAGCATAATTTGTTTTTTGGAAGTTGCAACACTGATGAAAACACCTTTGACTCAGGGTTTCATATTATGTCCAAAATGATACACATGTATCTATGAATATAGGAAAAATATATCAAAATATTAGCTATATTTTGTATACACCACGTCACCAAAACTAAAACAATTGTTGTATCATAGAAATTGTAATAAATTCGCCTCAACGTGGCTTATTTAATCAATTGTTATTATTGATATATTGTTGTCTAATTGTCTAATGATAGGTCAAATTTGAGATTCAAGGATTCTGACGCAATCGACAATCGCTGCGTTTCTTTACAAATGCCATTGTGCTGAGTAAATCTCGATTATGCCAGAATTAGTCTTGTATACGCCGCGTAACGTAAAAAGAACGCTGGAGTGTCACAAAAAGGAAATTTAACTCTTATTGCACACGTAATAGGAATTAAATCTCCTTGCTGTAGTTAAAGTTGCGTACAAGGATATCTGTCTCCTATCACATGTGTAATAAGAGTTCAAGTTCCTTGAAGGTTGAAGCACCAGCTTTCTTTTTACATAATGCGACCTAAGTAAGGAACCTTTAGATCATGACAAATTCTTCTAAAAATCAAATTTTCAATCTCCATTTTGGAGTTTCAAGTCGGTGTACCCCATATTGGTGTTAGATGCTACCCCTTTATCATTATTTGTACAGATTTGTACAGTATGTAAGGCAGAATTTTGATATTAGGGGGCGGGGATATGTTAGCTATAGCATTTGGAAAATTTCGCTTTTTTTTTTTGCAAAAATAAGATGTAACTGTTTGCATAGCAAAGTAACCCGAAAGCGAACTGTTGTACTGTACTGTACAAGCCTTTTTAATAGTCCACTGCAGGACGTAGCCCTACCCACGAAGGGTGATTGGGCCATATCCACCACGCTGGCCCAGTGCGGGATGGTGGATTCACACACGCCATCGAATTTCTTCTACGGACGTATGCAGGTTGCCTCACGATGTTTTCCTTCACAGAAAAGCCAGTGGTGTGAAATTCCGTACATAAATTCAAAATAACTCTGGGTACGGGACCGTTTTTTTTTGGAAGCGAAACGTATTGATAGCAAAATGGTGTTTGGTCAATTTTAAACTCAATTTTAGGTTCTTATGATAACTTTGAAATCGAACTAGGTACTTTATTGGCTATTGAATACGCGGCGAAAGTTTTATCGATCAAGATTGTGTTGGGTATAAGATTCAGTGTGGCGAAACAATATCGGTGCTGGTTGCCCCCTTTGTAAACTAATGTAAAGGCGTTGATAGACTTGAGTGTTGGTTTGTAATATAATATCGAGCATTAGCTGTTTAAAAAAAGATAAACTAATGCTAAACGTTTTATTGTATTTTATTTAGGTATAGTGCCCTAAATTGAAAAGTTCATCAAATCTGGCGGATTCAGCCAAAATCTTTAGTTATGTTTTATGAAATCTTCGTTGTGAATATTCGCAATGTGTAATGTAACAATCTTTACAATGCTCGTTACAACCGCTCAAGTTTATCCCGCCTATAATAAACTTAGAAAAAATAACTTGAATTATTAAATTGATGTTGTCAATGAATTAATGTAATAAAATACACTTTACTTTCGAAATATGTGCCTCAAACGAGTCAAATATTCGGTATAAGGAGTCAAAAGCGGAGTTTAGGATGTTTATATGATGTATGAGTGTATGGAGTGTAGATAAACCTTTATATCAAGTCATACAAATATTTGTAAAAAGTTTCGTATTGTAAGGTTTGTGCTACACTTTGTATGAAGTAATATGTTAATACGTGTATCGTTGAATATTCCATATCTCTATGTAAGTTTGTATGGGCCGGATGGCTAGCCCTGGTGTCAGACTTTTTAAGTCGCGTGACATGGCTAAATGGTTAAAACAACCGGGACCCTCTATCAAACGTGTCATTCGAGCCATGGCAGCGCTGAGTTTTAAATGCCACCCAGTGTGACCATATTATATTTTTAGAGAAATACTGAAACATTTATTTCACATTTTCCACCAAAAGTTTCTCGTAAATCGCGCAAATCCTAGTGCCAGTGTACCCTTTTAAATACCCAAAAATACTCAAAATAATACCTTTTTACAATAATTTTGTTAAAATAAATTAAAAAAACCTTTTTTAAACACTTGTTTCCAAATATATTCAGAAATACCGACCTTCGCAAATATACCTATAGTCGCACCGTTTATCTGAGACGTCGCCTGCGCGGGTACAGGGGCGCGCGGGTAGACGACACAGGGGACTGAGACCGGTGCGGGCGGCAGGGACCCGCGGTCTCAGTCCCCCTTTGTCGTCTACCCGCGCGCCCCTGTACCCGCGCAGGCGACGTCTCAGATAAACGGTGCGACTATAGATACCTAACTGGTTACTAGAAAACATTACTCTTGTACATTTTAAAATTCGTTAATTTATAATATTGTACTGAATGACTGGCAACCAACTTTACGATACGATCTCTCAGGGATTACAATAGTCATATAGTAACTATGGGACCTATTGCTATCCGTTGACTATTATTAAATAGTAGCCAAATAATGTAGAAACATATTTAGTATGGGTTTTATCAATATCAGTTTTATCTATTAGATATTTTGTCAGTGACGACAAAGATACAGATCTACGTTAGGTTATCATATTTTTTCTATCGTATTCTTTCTTAGTAGTAGTAAAATAACTTTTAGTAGGTACATACCTTTATTGAGAAATTATTCGAAAACTAAAACAATTCATTAGTTTTAATGTCGCTACGTTTTTGTAAAGCATCCCTGACGAAAAAGAGGATGAATTAAGAAAAATGTATGGAACCACACAGTCTTCTTCATTTCGTCTCGATGTTTCGATTTTTTTAAACTACATTCAAAACCACTATGTCATAGTTAATAGAGTTTTCTTAAATACATCAATATTTCTAGATACACGTATTCATATTACTAAGGTCGTTATAGGGAAATTGGTTATTAGGCAAAAGAGAAAAAAAGATTTGTAAATATTTTTTTATTAACGAAAAAACTTAGAAAATTAAATGTTTGTTAAATGTAACTTGAGAAGACGCGGCAATGAGTGTTGATGTGGATTAATGTGTGTGTGTTTTGTTGTTTGTTATTGGCTTATTTTGAGTATTTGTTGCCTTTTTTTGTCTCTTTCAGTCGTCAGAGATAGAGTTTTAGTTAGAGAGGGCTAGAGGAAAAAAATGCGTTTACTTTACACCTTCGCCTTTCAGGCCCTTACCCCAGATCGCGTTTCGTATGCTGACGTGAATTGCGTATCAGACCGCATTTGTAAAAAACAGCAAGCTTGAACAGCTTTGAATTTGTTAAAGTATAATTTCAGCTTTTTATAACGTTTTATACGTAGGTACATATACTTCGAACAATAAAAGCATTAAAACAATGTGTATTTATACTTTTTATCGCACATCAAACGTGTTGATGGTATCTGAAGTTTTATCGCGTAGTTTAGAGCTGTGACGTAATGTTTCTTTATTTTTTATTTAGTACTTATTCTGTAGATTTTGTTTGTATAGTTTATACAAAAAGAGAAAGAAAGAGAAACGTCCGAAACGCGCCAATGGTGGCTACAACGCAAATAAGAACCTACACGGGATAAACAAATTTTCTTACTGATCCTGGTGGTAGATTTGTTTGGTTACTTTACAAGTGCTGCGCAATACTGTAAAGGTTGTAACATTTGACATGTCTTAATATATTTGCTATCTTTTAAAGCCTACCATCTTTGGTACGACTTGTTCAGTATTTAATTCTCATATCGATAACATTAATGCCTCCTGCACACTTTCGCCGAGACAGCGTGACTGGCAATCGATTCTGTCGTTAGTACATTCTCATCTCCCGAGATCTCATTGGCGTTACTATTTTTGGCAACAGAGCCCAAATGTCTCTCTATTCCAGTAAGCCAAGTGTAGTTTAACTCTCGCTGATATCGCGAGGTGACTGACTGTCAAGGCGAGAGTGTGCAACAGGGATAAGAGCTTGAAATATTTTGTCGCTACTCTATACTATGACCGTTCCCTTATGTGTCGAAATAGTTCGGATCTTGATTTTTTGCTTTGGATTGTATCCCGTTTGGCAACATAATCATTTGGCATGAGCATATATAAAAAAAATCTAAAACTTTATAACACTAGGACAAAAAGTTATTTGACCTCAGTAAAAATATCAAATTAATATAAATGTATAAAAAAAATTTTTTTTTTAAATATAAATGTATGATTCCATCGCTCCGTAACTACATATTGGGAACGGTAAAGTCTAATTCACACTCGCTAAGCTTCGATTGTATCATTGGAAAGCTTATGTCACTATAAATAAGATTCATTTTCATTTCACACCCTTTCCACACCTCTGCGGGGCTTTGTCACGTGTGAATATAACTTTACACAAGCAATCCGAAATGACAAGTCTTAAAAAAAACTAATTCTCAAGTAAGACTTCTCATTGAGCATTGCGTTGTAGATAATACCAGGAGATGTACATATTATTGTAGACCTTATATTGTATAGAATAAAGGTGAGCGCGCCATTTTTTCATTGTTTAGTATAAAAGAGCTTGCGAACGTCTATACTTCGCCACTAATATTATAATTTATGTGCTAATATAAGCTTAATTTTGATGGATATTAAGCCCATTTCAGTTTGGTATCTATCAAAATATGAATACAGGTTTTTTTAGTTTCCTCCAGTAGTTTATACAGATTTTTATGGAAACTGTCAGAGTAGCTTTGGATCAGTTATATTTAATGCTTTATGTATGTTGGTATAAGGTCGATTTTACATTGTATGCAAACTGACTTGTTTTCGATGTAATTTTTTTACATTGTATTGAACAGCTTTTTCAAGATCCCGGTTACTGTGACTATAAGGTATATATTTTATATCTCCGAGCAATATATTATTTAGTTCTAAAACTAATTTTCTATTCTGAAGTTATCAGTCAAGATATCGCTTAAGGCCGTTCGTTATTACCAGCGGGCATACGCAGCGTGTCACGCGGAATAAAATTAATTAGGCCAAAAAGAGAACACTCTGGATAGGTCAATATTAATAAATTATTTATAAATAGTATCTTAAAACATTGTTAATACAATACAATACCAACATTTTAATATTTAAGACCTGTACTCTGCGCATGCTTGCTACCTATGTTCAAGCAAACAAATAACTTTGGATTTGAAATTTAACTTTATTTTCACACCGAATATACATATCAAATAAACTTAAAACAAAAAATAATAAACAACAGTCGGTAATGGTTTTATCGCGAACACGACATCATAATGTCATCAAATAACTAGAAATTTCCGTGGTTTTTTAACTAGCTATTTTCTCATGACTTGCGTGCTATTAAAGAGTTCTGCTATTCACAATTATACCACATCTGTGATTTGGTTCGTTTTGACATTGTATTTCTTTTAGTTCGATTTTTTATTGGATCAGAACTGTAGAATTTATTTTTTCCAGGAGATGAACATATCGCGCGTGACAACTTAACGTACGCCCGGTGCGAACGCTCGTCGCCCCGCTTGAAATAACAATCGGCCTTAGTCTCTTGATAAAAACCAATAATATATGAATTGAATCTTAGAGAAATTATGTACTTTTTTATTTATAAGGCGAATGCACACTATGCGCCAATCGCAATTAGTCTCAATATTATTTTTTTGTTAATTAAAACGTTTTGGATTGTTATTAGATGTTAAGTATATTGGTGAAGTTTACTTGTTTTAACTATTATTTTGAACGACAAATTAAAAATGAACTTTATCACACAGTCTGTAAAGCTCATATTGGCTTGGCATTGTTGAAAACAAGTAAATTTGACGTTTTATTTAAAAAAATGGCTGTTTAAAATGTAAGTTTGCAAATTACTGTTAAGTAATTATTGTCCGTTGCAAATCGCCTGTCTGAATCTGAAAGTCGATGTTTCTACGCAATGTAATGAAATGTAAATAATATATTTAAGGTATCGATTGTCCAACCATACTGGAGAGCCGAGCCGTCTGACGTCCTATGTCTTAGAATAATCGTAGAAATAAAAAGGCTACTGCGGAAGTACTAGGTAGAATTTTTCGCAAATGAACAGATACTTGAAATGTAAGACGGCAATTTGGAATCACTGAATCTATTTTTGGATTACGAACCGGAGGAGGTACTCAATTCGACGCGTAATTTTTTTTCATGTACAGCCACGCATAACTTTATTCATAGTAGTCCGATTTAAATAATTATTTTTTTATTGGAAAGAGAATTCTTCGAAATTGGTCCCATTTAAATTTTATCGAAATCGGCTGAGCCATTTTTTATATATCAACAATAATGTGAAAAATGCTACATCGATCCGTGCGAAATATTCGTGAATTCTGTACATGGGTGAAGTCGGTCATGCTATTTTTTGCAAAAATAATTATTAGAATAATAGGTGAAACTTTAAAAAGTAGCGAATGATAATACAGGGTTACTGATAAATTATCCGGCAGTGTATTATGTCAATATAGTACACTCTTCAACCCCCTTAATAAACGCAGAGTACCTATTGAGTCCGTATTTAGTATTGTTTCGACAATTTTAATTCACTTGCAAAAGACAAAAAGTCAGATTGACTACTCCAAAATAACTCTAGTATATCCTGTATAACAAAATAAAATTTAGTCAAAACTATAAAAGGATTCTCACTGATTACTAGTAACTCTGTATTATTGGTTTATAATGTTGATTGATTGATATTAAATGTAAGTAGTACTAATAACTGATGCAAGTATTAATTAGGTAACGAATTCCTTCTTTATTCCATTTGACTAAAAACAGTACGGCTATTTTTTTTTATATTGAACCTATCCGCGTGTAGTTTTCAAATATATTCGTTCTAAAATGATATTCTTATAATTCTAAAAGTAGTTTAGAACGTAATCAAAACTGTCTTAGATTCCAATTATCAGGTACATTGCCTTCAATGTTTTTGCGAAACTGTTTTTTCGATTGTCCTAGGACAAGTACAATACATATTTTTTATTTAAATTAAGGGATTATAAGCCAAAATCGCCAGGTATCGTTGGACAGTACGAGATGGATATTGTGTACCAAATAATATAGAAAAATATTTGAAAAATAACAATTTGTTTTTATTTACTTACACCAAATCTTTTTAATTTTTAAGCTATTTTCTAATTTAACATAAATAATTTTTAATTATGCTAGTCTGACTATGACTATAATACTTTTAACAGAACACTTATGTTTATTTCAATTCTTTAGTATGAAAACTTAATTCCTATAATTATCTTATAACGTTGTACAATTATTTCTTAAATTAGCATAATTTTAGAAAAAATAAAACTACATTTCCTAGATTCTACGTTTTAAAATTAACTAGGTATTCTCGGAGTTTCATGTACTTATACGTTTAATATCACTTTAAATTTTGTTTAGCTAAAAAATGTTCGCCGTTACTAAGTCAACAACAGATTTCACTGTACATGCTATTTTTATATTAAACGTATTCCACTGATATAGAAATGTAAAATTAAATACACCGAAGATTCTATTTTGCTAAAATTAAATAAAAAAAAGAATAGATATGACGAACATTATGAGCTAAAATATGAAAAACATGACAGCCAATCACAAAATCGCAATAAAAATGTGCCTTTCCATAATTGAAGAGAGTGATGACTTATAAATCCTTACTTAATATTATAAATGCGAAAGTAACTCTGTCTGTCTGTCTGTCTGTCTGTCGCGCTTTCACGCTAAAACTACTGAACCGATTTGAATGAAATTTGGTACACAGATAGTCTAGAGCCTGAGAAAGGACATAGGCTACTTTTTGATTCGAAAAAATAGTTTTAAAGGGTTGAAAAGGGGGGATGAAAACGCATTGGCTAGAATCTTAGAAGAAAAAACTTAAGTATTTTCTACCATGACAAATGGTAATTTGCATCTTGACTTTCCAAATTACATTCTCTATGCCCAATGCCCATTCAAGGCTGCTCAAGTTGCAAATGTCAACGTCATTCACTCTTTTCCTGTAAAATTTAGAGAAGGTTACATGTATTTTTTCAGTTTAATAACGTAGTTTTCATTCTAATAGGTATGCCTACAAAACGCAAATCGAATCTAGCGCGTAGTTCTAGCGGAGCGCAATTAGCCTCAAAAAAACTTGGTGTTCTCTCTAAGGTGAGACGGTATTTCACACCTGAGCAACTGCTTAGTCTTTATAAAGCGCAAGTCAGGTCTTGCATGTAATACTGCACTCACCTTTGGGATGGCTCTGCCAAATACCAGCTGGAGCCTTTAGAGTCCATTGAAAGGCGAGCCAGGAGGCTGATAGGCAACGAAACTTTGACTGAGTCGAAGCTGCAGAGTCTCGAGCATCGACGTTGCGTAGCGTGTTTATCAGCCTTCTATCGGATACACTTCGGTGAGTGCGCCCAGGAGTTGCACAATCTGGTCCCACCTGCCCCTTTCTTCTATCGTACGGCTAGACAGACGCGACCAAAGCGCCACCCTTTTATGGTGGACATCCCACGCATTAGAACCAAGCGTTTCGAGTCCACATTCCTCATACGAACTGCCAGAATGTGGAACGCTTTGCCTGGGTCTGTCTTCTCGCTAGAGTACAATGTAGGTGTCTTCAAATCCCGAGTGAATAGGTATCTTCTAGGTAAGCGTGTTACATCCTAGACCGCATATCTGCTTAACATCAGGTAGTGTGTAGTCAAACGCAAACCTATTCGAAATAAAAAAAAAAAAAAAAGCTCGCGTAAAGAAAATTGCTAGAAGCCAAGAGTCGAATTTTAGATGCTGAGCGGCACGCAGCGCAGCTCAGAGAACTGCTGAGATTTAAGGAGAAAGTCAAGCGCGGCGACTTTTAGATGCTGAGCATCACGCAGCGCAAATAACTGCTGAGACTCAAGAGCAAAAAAACAAGCGCGTCGAATTTTAGATGCTAAGCGTTAGAAGTTAAGCAAAAATTGCATAGTTCCTGTAGGACAGGACAAAAACTATCGAAAGCAAAACTGTCGCCACTATCACAAAGACGCTAAGTGATTAATTCCTCTATGTATGGATTAACGAAACGTCACAGCGAAACGTAATTAGATGACAGGTGACAATATTGTCTGCAGACTTTTATAAATCACAGGTAGCATGGCAAGGGGACAAATTGTTTTTCCACCATCATATCCCCTTGAAGAGGAAATAAAGTATGGATTGAAAATGACAACTGACATTAAAATTGGATAAAATGTTTTTTTCCCTCTGCATGCCACATGTTACTATGACGTTTAATACCAGGCCGTCATTTTGTCTGACATTAAAAATATTTTTAAATCTACTATCATTAGAGGTTTAACATGTTTCTTTATTCTACCTTTATGGTACAGAATCATCATACCTACTTTAATATTATCAATCCGAAAAGTTTGTAGGTTTGTTCCTCTTTGACGCAGCAACGGAGCAAAAGATTGACTTGATTTTTGGTATGGATACCTATGGTTTAAAGGACAGAAAGTTAGCCGTGTCAGAGGCCTTCAGGCGGCCAAAAAACTCTGACACCAGGGCTAGCCACCCGGCCTATACGAACTTACTTACCTACTTACTTTAAGGACAAAAAGTTATAATAGGATACATTTTTATCCCGAGAAAATTCGTGATTCCCATGGGATAGGACAATAACTGTTTCTCAGCAATGGAGCAACGGATTGACTTGATTTTTGGGGTGGGCATAGCTTGGAAGACGGAAAGTGACATAGGATACTTTCCATTCCGAAAAAATTGCGGTTCCCGTAGGATAAGACAATAACTTTTTCTCAGCAACGGAGCAACGGATTGCCTTGGCTTATTGCATGAATATAGTTTGAAAGACGAAAAGTGACATAGGCCACTTTTTATCCCAAAAACTTTAACAGTTCCCGTAGGATAGGATAAAAACTAAGCGAGCGGGCCGCGGTAGCAGCCGTCTAAGCGCCAGAAATAATCTGTCATTTCAAGCTTAGGACGTTCCTACATTTTTTGCACTCCTTCGCGGTACTCAACAGCGCTAGCCCAGACTCGGGCTCCATAACGGAGCTTGCGCTCCCGCCATAATGACGGAGTGTTTCGGAGCACAAGACACATCGTCATCCACCACTAACCGACTAACCAGCACTGAGCGTCGGCCAGCATTCCAACGCCCTGGTCCCAGTGCAACGGGTCAGCCATAGTAGCCCAGCGCCTGCCTCTTCAACTGCAGAGGGCAGTGAGAACGGCCATCGCGATACCGACACTTCTCTTCCCCTGCAGCCCCACTGCGTCTGCCAACAGGTTGACGGCCTAGCGGAAGGTAGGGTAGGTGGCGGCACCCACACAACCAGTTCCATCCCACCGCAGCCCCTAATCCTCGGCTGCAGCGTCGCAAGAGCGGCACTGCAGCCCGCCTCAGAAGCAACACTCCTCATAAGGCAGGCAACCTACCGGCCATACTCTCAGCTGCTTCAGTTAAAAGCGGCTGAACAACGAGTGCCGGCCTCTAAGCTGCCTTGGGAGAAAGACCCAAAGAAGAAGGAGACTTCTAGCGCCGCCTTTTCAGCTGCCTTAGACCTCCCCCACCACGACAAGGCGGGAATACACAGGGGGGTTGTATATACACTCCAACCGTAACTTAACCAACAAAAGCATTCCTCTAAGGTATTTGATGTTTGTCGCTTAGGTTAGGTTTCGCAGCCGACATAAACATTAGCCAAAATCAAAATATAACGCGGGCGAAGCCGCGGGTAAAAGCTAGTGATATAATAAATCAATAATCTTCTGTGAATAACTTCTTCCCGGCTGTGATGTTAGAGCTACAAGCTGCGTAAAACCCCACCCTGACTGAAGCTTATTTACGCAGGTTGTACAGGCCGCGCAACACAAGTTTGCGGAAATGAAGTTCGCTACAAGCTTCATTTCCGTCAACTTGTGAGGCGCGGCCTATTTGGCCTATAGCTGACTTGTTCCCGATTTCAAGGTTGGTTCTGTATTTTACATCTAGAGTTGTACCTATTATCTAAAATGCATTTTTGTACAATACGATGTCGTTGCTACTGTCACGTATCCACTGTATCAATACTATCACAAGCCTTTCAGAAAAAGTCCCGTTCAATTATTTATCTTATCCATTGTATTCTTCTTTATTTAGTATGCGAAGTATTTCCGGCATCAGCCGAAATTCACTTTATGCCAGTTAAGCTCTTGGTTTATTGAACAAATAAAACGTCATCGACTTCCTTTGTCCTGCCGCTATCAGTATCTTCACTGGATCCGTTTATTGCCCCCTTAACAGCCGATCACCTACCGTCCAGATGATCCCCTTATCTCAGGTACCTAATCTTGACGGCATAAGGGTATCTTGGCAAATAAGTCGTAAACGGTGATAATGTATCGATATGTCGATACATATGATTACCAATCGCCTTGACGTGACGAATGAAAGTCACTACCTTTGCTCGTGGAGTGACGCTCCCAGATACGTCAATCGATGTCTTGATATCACTGTTTGCCATTTGAAAAGTAAGAAACGGCCAAAATAAACAATAGTCTTATCTGGTCGGTATTCTTCCAAAATCTTACTCCTGACTACTTTCAGTCTACACCACGAAAGCAGACGGTCTTAATATTTGAGTATTTTCCCGATTCAAGAAAAGTCTTTTTTCCCGGTTCCTTAATGTAGTAAGGGAGTGCTATCTTTTCTCGACATTTTCCTCTTGTAAAGTTCGACGGGACACGCCTGTAAAGATATCCTGGATTGCAATTCTACGAAAGTCAAAGGGCGCCCTCTGAACTCATCCTCGATTTGCTGCAAGGTTCTACCTTTCGTTTCTGGCAACATGAACCATATCACCGTCAGACAGTACGCCAGGAGAGCAGAGTAGACTGTGTATGTACCATAAATGCCTATGTTCTCCACTAAAGTCCCAAATGTCTTGAGGACTAAGAAGAATGATGCAGACATAGTTGCTAAACTGATAGTTCCGCCTATGCTTCGGTATTCCAAGGGGAATACTTCCCCTCCTATTACATTGGGCAAGGGCAGCATCCCTGTAGCCACTGTGAAGAATTGAAGATTGATCAGCAAAGCCGGGATCCATATCGCGTCGTATTGCAAGTAACCATAAGTCTTCGAATACGTGTAAGCAGCTATAGCCAGCTGGCTGAACACGCAGAGTCCTCCAGTTACGAACATCATAGTTCTCCGTTTTATTTTGTTTATTACGAATACTGCAATTGAATTTGTGATCAGTCTTTGTGTATCTAAAAATATCATCCAGAAATGTGGGTTCACATTTGGTCCCATGATCAAACCGATTATGGTTGTTGAGTAAGCTGCCATGGTAGTACCTCCAGCGAATTGCACCATGACATACGCATGGATCATGATTATTATAGGCTTATAGAATTCCTTCTTCTGTATCGTTGCGGACATTGATTCGAAGCGGTTCATTTTGTTCGTGATTTTCAATGAGATCCTCGCGTCTTCGAATCGTATCCGAGCTTTGATCATCTCCTCTAACTCATCCTCTTCGTCATCACCGCGTAACCAGCGGAACACCTTTCGGCACTCGTCATACTTGCCTTTGGAGACCAACCAGCTAGGAGATTCAGGAGAGTAAATAGTCATGACGAGACTTGCGAAGGAAAAGAACACGCAAACTAATGCAGTCTGCTGCCAGCTTAAGAAGGATCCCACTAAGTGCACGAAGAAGATACCGAAAGATTGAGTGAGAGATACCGTTGTGAGTAAGGCTCCTCTGTTCTTCGGACTTGCATATTCGCCGATGAGGACTGATCGTAGTGGTGAGAGCATGCCGATTGAAATTCCGTGGAGAACTCTTCCCACAAACAAGGCCTGAAAATGATTTTGAGTTTATAGTCTAGATAATGCGGGAGAACTTTGCCTAGCAGTGGGACAGCAGATATAGTTTCAAAAAAGTCTAGAATGCTTGATGACAGGTCGATATCAGTCACGAGGGTGCAACGTAGAAAATGTAACTCACCTCAAAGCTTGTAGCCAGGGTGACGATGAACCAGCCAAACAGTACAGGCATCGTGACAGCGAAGTGGGCAGCTCTTCTGCCGTATCTGCTCATTATAGGAGGCGTAATAAAGCTGCCAAACAGCTGGGTGATTCCGAGGATTGAGGCTGGAAGGAAAACCTTGGAATAAATGGAAAACTTCCAAAAAAAAGTGTGGATGGATTGTTTGAAAGAGGATATATGCGAGAGAAAGTAGTTGATGATGAGATGACGTATGATAGCGTGAAGTGATGAAAGGAAACGTGGAAACGTGCTGTGCCGACCCCACCTAGTGAGATAAGGGAAGGATTTGGAAATCTTCATAACATTAAGTTTGTTTTAGTACTCGTATAACACCTACTTCGGGATACAAGTACCTACAATATTATTAAATTACGTAGCCATGCATAATGTTTCGCATTATTTTGAAAGTGCTTCTTAGCAACAATTTAAGTAGCAATAACGATATAGTATCTAATCTTATAATTCAAAACAATTCAAAAAGGACACGGGTAAGTAGATAATGTATACATACGTAATAGTATGAGCAATATTGTTATACAAACTGATCTTCAGTCAAGATTCGTAGTTGTTGTAAAAGGGTAGCTTGGTTACTAGGCAGATCATAAACTCTGGCGTTTCTATACCTAGAGATACACCAAAGTGTTGGAAAGAAGAAGATAACTATAGAGTTATTCTCATCTTTCCAACCATTATTGAGATGTCTACAGCTGGAGATAGCCTACCTTGCATAAAATTAAATCTAATAAGACCAGTTGAAAAGGACTAGCAGCATTAAAACATGTACCGGCATAACTCGTGTATTCCATGAGTACCCAGACCCACCTACATAATATCTACTCAAGTTTCGACCGAATTTGGCGTTTTTTTTTATTTTGATTGGAGTAGGTAGATGTTATCCAGGAATACGTGAGTTGGTAACAGGTACATGTACATGTTTTATTTAGAATGTACCTACAAATAAATTCTTCATTATTTCAATGCAGCATCTTACACTCTCGCCGGTGCTTATGACTGAGTTTATACGAAGACCTGTAGCGTGATACTGACCTATCCAGGAAGCCGACACGCTGTCCATGGGTATTTCAGACCCTGGTTGGAATAGCTGAGGCAGCAGTACGGCTGGGTAGCCGATAGCGCAGCCATGGCCGATGATGTTGCTACCCACTGCTGCTGTCACGAAGCACTGGAAGATGTGAAATGAAGAAGTGTAGTGGTAGGTGGATTTCTATGTTTCAAGTGATTTTTTACGCTTTATGCGCTTATCGAGAGAGATTTTGCAAAACAATGTTTTGTTGAACATTTTCATGAAGTATTTTTCATGAAATTAATTTTAAGCTTTTTTTCGCTGTTATCGATTTTAAAAAGATATGTACCTACTGTTCGATCGGACTTATACATCTAATATAGGTAGGTACCTACCTACGTTAAAAATAATCATTGCAATAGCGCGGGTAAAATAAATATTTTTTAAACTTGATCTGATATACAGGCAGGTATGTATAAACTAAAATCTTTATTGTTAAGACCGATTAAAATTATTTCAATTTTTTCCATTTCGAAAAAATGTCTTTCATAGGTACCTAAGTCAGTGGCGGCGGGGACTACGTTTTAAATAAGTATATAAAAAACTGGACATGTTTTATAGATAGAATAGATAGAAATGAGGAGATGAGATCTCAACTCATGAAAGTAAAATGAGAAGACTCGATCCCTACTTATTAACAGATCAGGATGGAAGAAAGTAGTAATTAGAGATGAAGAAATTACAGTAAAATAAACTGCACTAACTTACTTGTTTCACAAACGGTGAAAACCTAAATTTCCTCGTCATCTTTAGAAAATATCACGTTTTCCAGTCACTCAAAAAATTTCGTGCATCGTCCTGGTCTGCCTCCCGCACATTTTCGTCAACTAACTACACAGCTAGCTAAGATTATTCACGCTTTAACAATATCGATCGTCTTATCATTACTGCACTGTATTATCCTATCGTAATGTTACATATCTTAAGTACCTACTGGATACACTGGACACTAAATAATATACTTAAGTAGGTATGTTTAAAAAAAGCCGTAAGCGCTCGTTTTACTCATCTTTCGCTAATGTCAATTTGATTTTTTTTTCGCGCTTGATCACCAACTCGCCTGATGGTAAGCGACGTTGTGGTCGAAGATGAAGCACGCAGACCTAGAAGATACCTATTTACTCCTGATTAGCATTAGAAAGATATTGTGATAATGTATGTACATACGTATATGTTTAATAAATAAGAATAGTTTTATTAAAAACAAATTAAAATCGTGTATTGATCATAGATATTATCGGGCTCATAAATCTGTCTAATTAATTGATAATGATTATGATACATAACTACTGTTGAAAACTTGAATTGGACTAATCAATGTTTTCATACCTAATCGCATCTTAATAGTATTTCGATAAAGTGAATTTGTAACAAAAACAATCATATTATTACCAGGAGATCGATAGATAAACTCTTTATTGCACACCAAGAAATAAACAAAAAGTAGGAACAAAGATACATAAGTAAACAGTGTAACAATGGGCGGCTTTAGCGCTGATAGCGATCTCTGCCAGGCAACCTTAGAATGGAGAGGACAGATAGCGTATAAATAATGTACGGGGTGCGCATTAATTTAAAACATACTTAAATTAGATTATACACCATAAACATTAATATACTACTAAAATTGATATAAAAATAAAGAAAACAATACTTACAAAATTATAAAAGAAACCTATGACTAAATAATAAACTAATACACAAAAAATACAATATGCTACTTACATAAAACAACATAAATAACAACAACAACAGTTACAAAGTTAACGAAGCGAGGTAGTAGTTTTAAACCTGGTCCTACTTTTCCGACAGTAATGGGCAAGGCAAGGCAATCCATAACTGAACTGCCTGAAACGCAAACGACGCAGGAGCATTTACGTTTGTCCACATTATTCTTGGGTTTTTTCAAAAACAGCTGAGCTTATTTCTTTAAAATTTAAATGGGACCACCGCGGGAGTATACCTTTCGAACTAAAAAAAAGAATTTTTCGAATCGATTCACAATTGGCGAAATTATCGATGAACATACACAAAAAAATATACAAACACACGTTCATAGAACCTCCTCCTCTTTGGAAGTAGGTTAAAAATGGATTCTGGAAACAATTAAGATCTTTGACATAAGTTTGATAATAAAATTAGAAATATAAGTGCGTTTAAGATCCAAGTTCACTCACGCTTGATTAAGTTAAACGTGTGATTACTGAATTGAAACAACGATTAAACATGGGTTTTAGACCCTAGTTCACCAACTGATGTTTAATTTATTAACCGTTGGTTAAATCTTAAACAGCTTTTTAACGAAATTTTGCTGTTCAGCTATCAAAAACCGTTGGTTAAATACAGTAATCACACGTTTAACTTAAACAAGCTTTGGTGAACTCGGAGCTTAGTAGCTATAAGTACTCGTAACTAAGCAAGAGGGTTTTAAAGAAGGATTTGTACAGATCCATAAGTGCCCATTTTTTTTATCAGATTAATAAATACGATTGCACATTATCGGTTGCTATCATCGGTCACACATGCGAAGTGTGTTCGCGACTCGTCAAATTACGTGATATGTATTTATTTTATCCATATGCTTAGTTAAAATTCGTTCTTAATTACTACCATTGTTGTAACTTATCTCAACTTACAAAAAAACCCGTGGTGGTCTAGAGGTAGCAGCGGTATCTAAGGCTAATAACTATAAAGCTTTAACCAAAAAGTTTTTTCTTTTGGTTTTATCAAAAACATATTTTTACGCAAAACATTGTCTGAAAAGTACGAGTATACCTAAATAAACTAAAACTTTTCTGAAAAAAATAAGACGTACGAGTACGAGCATGCAATATATCTTACTTAAGCGATTGACACCAAAAACATAACATTCTGTTACAATTTAAGGGGTGAAAATAGTTTTCTCCCGAAACGTAATTTTTATCAAAAATGTACCGAAAATTTTCTCAATGTTCCACAGAAATTGTGTAAACACTGGTCGATTCACGATCCTCTTACACGCTCGAGGATCTCGACCTTTCTAACGCAATTTGTTTTACATCATTTGTACTTCGAGCAAATAAGTATCTACAGTCCCTTAGTGAAAGTAGTAAAAAAATGTCCGAGCTCCGTCATACATACCGACTTTTTACAAGTGGAGTCCCTCCGCGCGGAAGAAGTAAAACTTCGACGCAAAGGTGCTTTCATACCCCCTCCATGCGTTTAACGCAACCTTGTTGGAAGTCGCGTTAGAAGTTTCTCTTCAATAATTCACAAGAACCCATTTTCTCGAATCTTGACGTTATGTCACCTAAATAGTGCTTGTAATCGAGCACTTTGGCATCACGCGGCGTTATAGTCGGCTTGCAATCGCCTTACGACTAAATAAAAAGCCTGTCCACTACGTAGCTAGAGCAGAGTTTTGGCTCGGACACTTTTTTTGCTCGAATGTGACTCTATAGATATTTGTTCGAAGCATTTGTATTATCTTTTTGCTAATAAGTGTTGCATGATGAATATGATGAAACAAAATAGGTTCTACCCAGAGTCCATCGTTATCTAAAACTTCACTTTGTGCCTTATTTTATTCACTAGCTTTAACCCGCGGCTTCGCCTGCTTTATGTTAAGAAAAAATTAAAATTAATTTCCGAAATTAATATCAATCAGTTTGCTCTAATTTCGTAACTCGATTTCTATTGTTTGGTAGCTTGTGGCTGTTCTATACATTTTGTCGAGTGTGAACGATATTTTTCTATTGAACAATATTTTTTTTGAGGTTTGACAAAAGCCGCAGAACAAAATTTGTTAATTTTGATGTACAGAATAAGCCCCTATAAGCCGAAAGGAGGCAATTCGGACCATTATGAACAACTATTACTATGGGACCTACCCGGAGTCAGAGAATATAACATCGACTGTTTCATAATGTTACTTTACTGTTGTCGATTCCGAGTTGCAATTTTGTAGGTATGTAGTATTGTGTAGGTATGCCGTACCGATGCCGTACCATATATACTTGGTATACTTTTACAAACTTTGAATGTCATATTAATTCATATCGTATCAACAGCGTAAAAAATAAGCTTCAGGCTTCTAGCTCTGTAAATGACGATACTTCTATACAACTTTTCATTCCCCCCTTTTCAATCCCTTAAAACACTTTTTTCGCATTAAAAAGTAGCCTATGTCCTTTCTCAGGCTCTAGAGTAGACTATCTGTGTACCAAATTTCATTTAAAGCGGTTCAGTAGTTTTGGCGTAAAAGCGGATAGACATATAGACAGACAGACAGAGTTACTTTCGCATTTATAATATTAGTCTGTTATGAGTGCCCAACAAATAAAATAAATTAGTAAGGAAGTAAGGATTAATTACGGCGTGACTATAGTACCTACCTAAGTACTAGAATATGTATTTAAATATTAGCTCTCGGCGGTGTTTACCTAAATGATAAGTATTATGCAAATGTTTGCGCACATGAAACCGTAGATCTACAAACACATGGATTTTGAGTCAACACTGAAAATATAATTTATGCAAGGCACAGAAGAAATATTACATCTATAGTAGGTATAGATGCGGGGGAGGGAGATTTAACTAATAAGGTGTCCAGCCCGGGTAGCACGGCAACAGGAGAAAACCATTTTATCCACTTTGTCAGTTGTCATTGTCAATCCATACTTTATTTCCTCTGCGAGGGGATAAAATGGTGGAAAGACAATTTGTCCCTTTGCTGCAAGGAAAGCATGGCAAAGGCATAATATTTCAAAGGGGAGTCAGAAGAATTGATTTATGCAAAGTCTAACCATACGTCCATGTCGTTAGATGACCATGTAGTTATACGACCATGTAGGTATATAATTATATCATATACTAAAACTAAGTATAGACCTATAGCAAAATATAAGAAACTACCCAAGTAACATACGCTTCTATAACCAAGGCTTTTTATCACCAAACAGTAATATAGTAGACCTATAGTGGTAACCGTTATCACTGCTTGTACTATAAAGGTTTTCAACAGAGCGGTTTGGTTCTATAAGATAAAAGAGCATTTATGTTCTATAAATTCGCTCTTAAAACGTCTACAGGACCATACAAAAGAATGCTTAAAGTGTTGCTCTATAATGGGTGTAAAATATGCGATTATAGTGCTATTTAATACTATAGACAATCTGAAGGACACTTTTATGTATCTATTTGGCACTAATAATGCGTCAAAGTTACTTTTATAGTACTAGTACTGTAGCAGTGTCAAAAACTCAATTACAAGACAAATTTGCACTGTAAAAGTACCTTCTACAACAATTTCGTAACGTTTTAGCGTTCTAAACGCTCCCTGAATATGTCTATGGTGCTAGTTCTGTAAAAGCCATAAACATTCTTCTATAGTACTAAATAGTACCAAAAGGACTCCTGGCGCATCTTTTAAATAACTTATATTTTAAACAGTTAAATAAGTGAGTTTGTGTTACTGCTACACGACTAAAGCATACTATAAATGTACTAAAATCTACAATTAATTGACAAATTAGATCTATACTAGCTTTTCAGTATCTTTTATATGACAAGTTCTTCATAAATGGACTTTATATTTAGATAACACAACTAATAGCCCGGGAGGTAAGTGCAATAAATATAAGTAGGTACTCTCTAAAAGCTGAATTTTCGGTATGTTACGAGTATGATGGTGTACAAGAATACCCGAGAGTCAGTCAGCTAGAATACTTAGCGTTTGATGAGGATACCCGTTTGAATTATTTAAAAATATAAGTATCTTGCAACTACTTCTAATAGCTGAAAATTGGTGTACCGGTAGAAATAGGTGGGTAGTAGATAATTTAAAAAAGTTTAATTCCATAATATTACCTGAAACTTTTAAAGCCTGCTTGACAGACTTTGTTACTTACAATGTCAGTCAGTCAGGACCAGGCTCAATTACATGTATTTTTTTATTAATTTACATAGTTTTTCCCTCCAAACGCTAAACGTCCCAGCTGACTGACTCCGTGGTATTTTAGTACAACACTTTGATAGTGTAATACCAAAAATTCAGCTTTTAGGAAGTAGTTGCATTTTTTCCGCTTACCTCCCGGGCTATAATTTGTGTTAGGTGAAAAAAATGGCTGACTCTTTTGTCATGGTAGCTCATTAACAGCACGGCTGGAGCCAATAAGCACTATAGCAGCCATAGTCGGAAGAAGTTCTTATTTTAATAATTAAAAATTTATTAAAACATGAAAATTATGAGGGCGCATTTTAAAATTTGAAATCAGTATAATGACTTTAGCGACGCAATTATTTTCGCAAGTGCAAGTTACCGCAGATTTATAGTCCATGTATTGTAGTTATGTCCTTTTAATTAAGTGTTACGTTTATCAACAATGGCTGTAGTGACATAATAAAACATAAACTTACCGATTTTTGTTTTCATGAAGAAAACTCACAAATTGCAAGAAATTGTAATAAAAAAGATCATTGGAATCGTTTTCGGTGCAAAATAACACTATAAATAGGTTTTTGGTTACTTTTATAGAGCAAATTTATGTCAAAAACGTTGCAAGTAGAGCTATTTTAGTACTAAAAAGCGTTTCTTATCACTTTTACATTTCAACTACAGAGCTGATTTATCACCGTGACAGCCTTTATGTAATGATTATAGAATAAATCAGTGATAATACTAGGGCCTATTCGGGGTTCTGTAAACGTTTACAAGACTGTTATAGTGCTAATCATGAACACTAATTAGCTCGCTCCAAAACGTTCTCAGGTCTTTTATAGTACCAGATTTTGTTACTTGGGTAGCGACCCGCCCCGGCTTCGCACAGGTGTATTACACATATAAATCTTCCTCTTAAGCCACTCTTATCTATTAAAAAAAACTGCGTCATAATCCGTTGTGTAGTTTTAAAGATATAAGCATAAATGGCGACAGACAGCGGGAAGCTACTTTGTTTAATACTATTATCCTTACTAATATTATAAATCCGAAAAGTTTGTTGGTTTGTTGGTTTGTTACTCCATCACGCACCAACGGAGCAACGGATTGACTTGATTTTTGGCATGGACATAGCTTAACAGGCGGAAGGAGCTTTAGGATACTTTTTATCCCGAAAAATTGCATAGTTCCTGTAGGACAGGACAAAAACCATCGAAAGCGAAACTGTCGCCACTATCACAAAGACGCTAAGTGATTAATTCCTCTATGACGCTAATATGGACTAACGAAACGTCACAGCCAAACGTAATTGGATGACAGGTGACATTGTCTGCAGACTTTTATAAATCACAAGTAGCATGGCAAGGGGACAAATTGTTTTTTCACCATTATATCCCCTTGAAGAGGAAATAAAGTATGGATTGAAAATGACAACTGACATTAAAATTGGATAAAATGTTATTTTACCTCTGCATGCTACATGTTACTATGACGTTTAATACCAGGCCGTCATTTTGTCTGACATTTAAAATATTTTTAAATCTTCTATCATTAGAGGTTTAACATGTTTCTTTATTCTACCTTTATGGTATACATCATACTTTAATATTATCAATCCAAAAAGTTTGTTGGTTTGTTCCTCTTTGACGCAGCAACGGAGCAAAAGATTGACCTGATTTTTGGTATGGATACCTTTGGTTTAAAAGACAAAGTGAAAATAGGATACTTTTTTATCTCGAGAAAATTCGTGATTCCCATGGGATAGGACAATAACTGTTTCTCAGCAATGGAGCAACGGATTGACTTGATATTTGGGGTGGGTATAGTTTGGAAGACGGAAAGTGACATAGGATACTTTCCATCGCGAAAAAATTGTGGTTCCCGTAGGACTTAACAATATTTTTTTCTCAGCAACGGAGCAACTTGCCTTGGCTTATTGCATGAATATAGTTTGAAAGACGAAAAGTGACATAATAGGCCACTTTTTATCGCAAAAACTTTAACAGTTCCCGTAGGATAGGATAAAAACTAAGTGAGCGAGCTGCGGTAGCAGCCGTCTAAGCGCCAGAAATAACCTGTCATGGCAAGTTTAGGACGTTCCTACATTTTTCGCACTCCTTCGCGGCACTCAACAGAGCTAGCCCAGACTCGGACTCCATAACGGAGCTTGCGCTCTCGCCATAATGACGGAGTGTTTCGGAGCACAAGACACATCGTCATCCACCACTCTGGACTAAACAGTACTGAACGTCAGACAGCATTCCAACGCCCTGGTCCCAGTGCAGCGGGTCAGTCATAGTAGCCCAGCGCCTGCCTCTTCAACTGCAGAGGGCAGTGAGAACGGCCATCGCGATACCGACACCTCTCTTCCCCTGCAGCCCCACTGCGTCTGCCAACACGTTGACGGCCTAGCGGAAGGTAGGGTAGGTGGCGGCACCCACACCACCAGTTCCATATATCCCTCCGCGGCCCCTAATCCGCGGCTGTCATATCAGAGTCCAGGAAGCAGCCTTGCTTTATGAAACTGAGAAGGGTTATTCCCAGCAAGTAACTGGAGATAGAGAGACAGAAAAGAAGCCACACCCAGCGCAGCAGGAGGAGCTGGAGTTCATATGCCTGGCAGACGGAGCAGCACTAGAGCAAAATCTTAACCGAGAAATTAACATATTTACAGACGGCAGCAAAGTTAAAGGGAAAGTTGGGGCGGCATTATCCATTTGGGATGATGCCGCTGAGATCAGTACCCGCAAGCTGAAATTGGCCGATTGGTGCTCCGTGTACCAGGCCGAGTTATTGACACTTCTTGAGGCTACCGAAAAAGCAAAAATCTTTTGTGACTCCAGGTCTGCACTGGAAATGGTAGTTGGCGTATCTTCCCTCCATCCCTTAGCAGTAAATTCAAAGCTAACATAAAGTTGCTACACGCACAAAATAAAATAGTGAAACTTTATTGGATTAAAGCACACGCGGGGATGGAGGGAAATGAGAGAGCGGACCAGCTAGCAAAGGAAGCAGCACTGCACTCGAAGTGCAGACCTATTTACGATAACTGCCCCGTTTCATTCGTCAAGCGAGAAATCCGAAAGGACTCTCTTGACGAGAGGAACCGGCGTTATCAGGATGGCCACACAGCGGCGGCAACCAAAACATATTTTCCGGATGCAAGGGCGGCATACAAGATCGTAAGTGAAATAGCACCAGTGGGAATCATAACTCAAGTGCTGACGGGGCATGGTGGGTTTTCCCAATACTTACATCGATTTAAGTTGAGGGAAAGCCCATCGTGCATCTGTGAACCCACAAAAGAGGAGACTCATGTGCAGTGGCACATAATCTTGGAATGCCCAGTTTATGGAAAGCAGAGATTTTATTTAGAACAAAAAATTGGAATTAATCTAACACGTAAAAACCTTAGAAACAAACTTATCGATTTTTGCACAAATATTTGTAAAAAAGCAATAATTAGGAACAAGTAGGTATAAACTTTGCTGTACCATTGTAATGTTTATTATAACTGCAAACAGCCAAAAACATTGAAATATAGGTACAGTTTTTATTCATTTGTAATTAAGACCCCTGACCTTTGCATATACACTCCAACCTTGCATTCCTTTAAGGTATTTTGATATTCGTCGGTTAGGTTATTAGGTTTCGCAGCCGACATAAACATAAGCCAAAATCAAAATATAACGCGGGCGAAGCCGCGGGTAAAAGCTAGTATTATATATTACTAGCTTTTACCCGCGGCTTCGCCCGCGTTATATTTTGATTTTGGCTTATGTTTATGTCGGCTGCGAAACCTAATAACCTAACCGACGAATATCAAAATACCTTAAAGGAATGCAAGGTTGGAGTGTATATGCAAAGGTCAGGGGTCTTAATTACAAATGAATAAAAACTGTACCTATATTTCAATGTTTTTGGCTGTTTGCAGTTATAATAAACATTACAATGGTACAGCAAAGTTTATACCTACTTGTTCCTAATTATTGCTTTTTTACAAATATTTGTGCAAAAATCGATAAGTTTGTTTCTAAGGTTTTTACGTGTTAGATTAATTCCAATTTTTTGTTCTAAATAAAATCTCTGCTTTCCATAAACTGGGCATTCCAAGATTATGTGCCACTGCACATGAGTCTCCTCTTTTGTGGGTTCACAGATGCACGATGGGCTTTCCCTCAACTTAAATCGATGTAAGTATTGGGAAAACCCACCATGCCCCGTCAGCACTTGAGTTATGATTCCCACTGGTGCTATTTCACTTACGATCTTGTATGCCGCCCTTGCATCCGGAAAATATGTTTTGGTTGCCGCCGCTGTGTGGCCATCCTGATAACGCCGGTTCCTCTCGTCAAGAGAGTCCTTTCGGATTTCTCGCTTGACGAATGAAACGGGGCAGTTATCGTAAATAGGTCTGCACTTCGAGTGCAGTGCTGCTTCCTTTGCTAGCTGGTCCGCTCTCTCATTTCCCTCCATCCCCGCGTGTGCTTTAATCCAATAAAGTTTCACTATTTTATTTTGTGCGTGTAGCAACTTTATGTTAGCTTTGAATTTACTGCTAAGGGATGGAGGGAAGATACGCCAACTACCATTTCCAGTGCAGACCTGGAGTCACAAAAGATTTTTGCTTTTTCGGTAGCCTCAAGAAGTGTCAATAACTCGGCCTGGTACACGGAGCACCAATCGGCCAATTTCAGCTTGCGGGTACTGATCTCAGCGGCATCATCCCAAATGGATAATGCCGCCCCAACTTTCCCTTTAACTTTGCTGCCGTCTGTAAATATGTTAATTTCTCGGTTAAGATTTTGCTCTAGTGCTGCTCCGTCTGCCAGGCATATGAACTCCAGCTCCTCCTGCTGCGCTGGGTGTGGCTTCTTTTCTGTCTCTCTATCTCCAGTTACTTGCTGGGAATAACCCTTCTCAGTTTCATAAAGCAAGGCTGCTTCCTGGACTCTGATATGACAGCCGCGGATTAGGGGCCGCGGAGGGATATATGGAACTGGTGGTGTGGGTGCCGCCACCTACCCTACCTTCCGCTAGGCCGTCAACGTGTTGGCAGACGCAGTGGGGCTGCAGGGGAAGAGAGGTGTCGGTATCGCGATGGCCGTTCTCACTGCCCTCTGCAGTTGAAGAGGCAGGCGCTGGGCTACTATGACTGACCCGCTGCACTGGGACCAGGGCGTTGGAATGCTGTCTGACGTTCAGTACTGTTTAGTCCAGAGTGGTGGATGACGATGTGTCTTGTGCTCCGAAACACTCCGTCATTATGGCGAGAGCGCAAGCTCCGTTATGGAGCCCGAGTCTGGGCTAGCTCTGTTGAGTGCCGCGAAGGAGTGCGAAAAATGTAGGAACGTCCTAAACTTGCCATGACAGGTTATTTCTGGCGCTTAGACGGCTGCTACCGCAGCTCGCTCACTTAGTTTTTATCCTATCCTACGGGAACTGTTAAAGTTTTTGCGATAAAAAGTGGCCTATTATGTCACTTTTCGTCTTTCAAACTATATTCATGCAATAAGCCAAGGCAAGTTGCTCCGTTGCTGAGAAAAAAATATTGTTAAGTCCTACGGGAACCACAATTTTTTCGCGATGGAAAGTATCCTATGTCACTTTCCGTCTTCCAAACTATACCCACCCCAAATATCAAGTCAATCCGTTGCTCCATTGCTGAGAAACAGTTATTGTCCTATCCCATGGGAATCACGAATTTTCTCGAGATAAAAAAGTATCCTATTTTCACTTTGTCTTTTAAACCAAAGGTATCCATACCAAAAATCAGGTCAATCTTTTGCTCCGTTGCTGCGTCAAAGAGGAACAAACCAACAAACTTTTTGGATTGATAATATTAAAGTATGATGTATACCATAAAGGTAGAATAAAGAAACATGTTAAACCTCTAATGATAGAAGATTTAAAAATATTTTAAATGTCAGACAAAATGACGGCCTGGTATTAAACGTCATAGTAACATGTAGCATGCAGAGGTAAAATAACATTTTATCCAATTTTAATGTCAGTTGTCATTTTCAATCCATACTTTATTTCCTCTTCAAGGGGATATAATGGTGAAAAAACAATTTGTCCCCTTGCCATGCTACTTGTGATTTATAAAAGTCTGCAGACAATGTCACCTGTCATCCAATTACGTTTGGCTGTGACGTTTCGTTAGTCCATATTAGCGTCATAGAGGAATTAATCACTTAGCGTCTTTGTGATAGTGGCGACAGTTTCGCTTTCGATGGTTTTTGTCCTGTCCTACAGGAACTATGCAATTTTTCGGGATAAAAAGTATCCTAAAGCTCCTTCCGCCTGTTAAGCTATGTCCATGCCAAAAATCAAGTCAATCCGTTGCTCCGTTGGTGCGTGATGGAGTAACAAACCAACAAACCAACAAACTTTTCGGATTTATAATATTAGTAAGGATAGTGATAAGTAGGCTCCAAATTAAAGCACGCTGTAGATGGAATAACAATTTATTTAAATAAAGGGAGGGGTATGTCTAGAAGTAAGTTACCAAGGGCTAATGTGAAGAGGAAGGTATTCTCCAGTTAACATTACTGGTGTCTGATGAAAAAAAGACTTTCTTTAATTAATGTCACTTTCCGGTCACACGGCTATTTGTTATTATACAAGAGTGAGTATATAATTATGTAATGATATATAACAGATAAATCAAGATAAGAGATTATGCAAGGTTACTAGTCAGAATGGCGCTAATCTCAACGGAACTTATTTAAGCTAAACCTCTCAATATTAACTACATTCACATTCAATCAACCATGACAATAACGTTGAAATAGGAAAAAAACTGTGAAATTGCGAAATATGTGTGGAGTGCGCCGCAAAAGTGTCAGCCGACTGCATCAGGTAATTTTTTCTGCATTTTAAAATTAAATCTCCTGAAATTATTGCGCCACTCTTATTAATTTCACTTCTTACTTATGCAGGCAGGTATTCAGCCATTTCATATTTCCTTCTTTACCGGCCTTTGAATAGTCCGCTGCCTTCCCGCGAAGGGCGATTGTGCCATATCTACCACTCTGGCCCAGTGCTGGTTGGTGGATTCACATACGCCATAGAATTTCTTCCTTGGACATATTTATTATGCAGGTTGCCTCACGATGTTTTCCTTCACCGAAAAGCCAGTGGTGTGAAATTCCGTACATAAATTCCAAGAAATTCATTGGTACGGGACCGGGTTTGAACCCACGACCTCATGATTGTAAGGCGGGTGTCATTACCACTAGACCACCACGGCTATCTTGCAGATTACCACGGCAGATTGGTTCATCTCTACCACGCTAAATAATACCTATGGAGAAGCTATACAAAAGTCTTTGGAAACTATAAAAATCACTACAAAGTGTAAAACAAAGTCGCTTCCCGCTGTCTGCCCCGATGTATGCTCATATCTTTAAAACAACGCAACGGATTTTGATGCGGCTTTTTAGTAGATAGAGTGATTCAAGAGGAGGGTTTATATGTATAATACACCTGTGCGAAGCCGGGGCGGGTCGCTAGTAAACTATATGGCGATAAATACCTACACAGAAAAAACACGACAGCCTGTATATTTTTTCAAAACAAATGCTGAATGAATGAGCTTGCTCATTTCACTGCGCTTTAATCATAGAATAAGAAATAAAGTAATAGAAACCGTACTAAAATAGCAAGAGACATATATCACTTGATCCCATTTTAAATGTGAAATTTAAAAGGTGTTAGAAAAAGATGCACATACACCCGAACTAACGTAAGTAATTTCGAAGGGTTTCACAAACTAGCATTGAGTTATCTCGGGTGTCCAAATTCAAAAAGGTAAAAAGTAGGAAGGTAAAATGATCAGAGATTTGAACCTTCTTACTGGAACTAGAGGGTTGAAGTTTCCGAAAAAGGCAAAAGACCAAGTGGAACCAAATTTTTACTATTTTGACATTCCAACTGATTTTGACGTATGCGACAGACATTGCGTTTTTGGTTCCACTCACTCTCGTGTACCTATGCTCCAGAAATGAATAAGACAGCTGTAACGTAGTTTTTATTTGAGTAAAATTTAGCAGTTCTTCTATTACTTGTCATTCTTCTGAGGTTTTAATAATAGTAATTGTCACAAATATTCACAGACTTCTGTATTGGGAAGTCTGTGCAAATATTAAAAAATAGATAGTTTGTATTTTGTATAGAATTTGGCAGAGAACTCTGCAAGGTCAGACGAGCCTGTCGTAGCTACACGCCCACCGTACGTCAGAATCTATAATCGTCAACACGCACACGTCAGAGAATATACTGGGTGTTCTATAGACAACGAATTCTACGATATTCAATTATCCATCCATATATTAGCGACAGGACGACCAATGCTGGAAATAAGCCTACCTTATAGATCTCCTATAAGACTTGTTAGTAGCAGCTTGCATCCACGTGATCCTGCGATCATCAGACGGCCTCATTGTACTCATTTATAAACCGCCTTCCAAAAAGGAGGAGGTTCTATGTTCGTGTGTATGTATTTTTTTTTTGATATGATATGTTGATGTTCATCGATAATTTCGCCAATTGTGA
The DNA here is from genome assembly GCA_964007245.1 of Hypomecis atomaria. Lineage (NCBI taxonomy): Eukaryota > Metazoa > Arthropoda > Insecta > Lepidoptera > Geometridae > Hypomecis > Hypomecis atomaria. Next base: position 14,666,265 of record OZ023305.1, read on the forward strand.
ACCGAATCGCAAAAATATTTTTTAGTTCTAAAGGATATACTCCCAAGGTGGTCCCATTTAAATTTTACAGAAATCGGCTGAGCCGTTTTTGATAAATCAACAATAATGTAAACAATTCGAGCGAAATATTCGAATTTTGTACACGATGGAAGGCGGTTTTGCCATTTTTTTGCGAAAAATAATTATAACCACTTTTTTACTGTGAGGCCGTCCTATAAATAGCTATAAAAAATTATATAGCTAAATATTCTTCGAGCAAATATCTACATCCACAGCCCCTAAGTGAAATAGTAAAAACATGTCCGAGCGCCGTCATACATACTCGTACCGACTTAGATATTTACATTAAATAATTCACAATGACCCGTTTTCTCGAATCTCGACGTTATGTAATGGTACGACCAACTATTTAAAAAAAATATCGACCCTACAAAAAGTTGATGGGAACAGAAGTTGTTTAAAATTGGATTTTCTACAACTTTGATGCCAATATTTATTTTGTATCAATATTTTTCGATCAAAATAGAGTCATTTTGATTCCTAAATAACTACCTACCGGCAATGCAACTATATTAGGACCTCGCTGGACTGGTCTGATGAATAGATGCGATCATCAAAGTCAAAGTCAAAGTCATCGCAGCGTGTGTGCCCAGCTTCAGGTAGTAGTTCAAATCGTGAACAACCAATTACTGCCGTTTGAATTAGATGAATGAGCCCCCAGTGACGATAACTTCGCCGTAGGGCGCAGATGTAGCCATGGCATTACAGTAAACAGGGAGTTGCTTTCCAAAGGGCAGGGTAAAAAAGTAGAGAATAAATAATCGGCCAAGTACGAGTCGGACTCGCGCACGGAGGGTTCCGTACTGTATGGGAGCCCCCCTTAAATATTTATTTATTTTATTATTTATTATTGAAGTGAATATAAAACTTAATATTCTGTGAAGATTTCAAGCATCTGTAACCATTTTTAATATAGAGCGAAAATCGTCTAAAAAATCAGGTTTGTTGTATGGGAGCCCCCCTTAAATATTTATTTATTTTATTATTTATTATTGAAGTGAATATAAAACTTAATATTCTGTGAAGATTTCAAGCATCTACCTGTAACCATTTTTAATATAGAGCGAAAAACGTCTAAAAAATCAGGTTTGTTGTATGGGAGCCCCCTTAAATATTTATTTTATTTTGTTTTTAGTATTAGTTGTTATAGCGGCAACAGAAATACATCATCTGTGAAAAATTCAGCTGCCTAGCTGTCATGGTTCATGAGATACAGCCCGGTGACAGACAGACAGACGGACAGACGGACATGGAAGTCTTAGTAATAGGGTAGGTACCTTTTTTCCCTTTGGGTACAGAACCCTAAAAAGTAAGTTCGTATAAGCCGGGTTTAACATAGCTAGCCCTGGTGTCAGTTTTCAGACCGCTTGAAAGTCTCTGACATGGTTAAACGGCTTAATCAACCGGGATCTACAATTTAACGTGTCATCCGATCCACGGTAGTCCTCAGTTGGAAAATGCCACACGCGGTCACCCATCCAAAGACTGACCGTGCGGAACTTTGCTTAACTTCGATGATCGCTGACAAACACCTAGTCAAACTATGCAACGAGCGCTACAATGACGTTATGCTCATTCATAGAATATCATTCTTCTGAGTGCTCATCATTATGAACAACATTTACTATGCTGCAAAAAGTTAATCGAGCGCCAAAAAGCAAGCGAGCGGCAAAAAGTTAAAATTTTAAGTACTTAAGAAACAGCAAATTTTTCCGATTCCGGTTTGATCCCTTAGTAAAAGATGACCAGAATATCGAACAACTACATCTTAGAGTAACGCTAATGAATTCGGTTCACCCTGTATAGGTAGCACATAACTGTTATCGATAACAATAATAAGGCCGGGTCATTAGTTCAGATTGATTCAACTGCGCAGATATTTACCCAAATCTGAGTTTGTTATTGGCTTGTGTTTAAACGCCGACCAAAAACTATCTTATTTTGATCCCAACTAATTCTAAATACCTGCCACAACGGATACCTAAATGCTCAGCAAATTGTCTTTGCAATAGTATTAAAATTAAAGACCATGAAGCTATTTTTATTTTCAATCAAAATCAAATCAAATCAAAAAATATTTATTTAAGACAACAACGATCCGTGGTTAGTAAAACAAATTATTAACTTACAACACTATGTTAGTACTTAATCTAAATAGTTCACACAAAATGTGAGATTTTATTTATCGCTGCCAATATCGTGCGGGACGGATTAAGGCCGTCGGCTCGACCGTCATAATCCGCACAAAATGCCGCTGCATGGGATGCATGCCATGAAACTGTTTACACACAGTTAAAGTTACTGCTTTTTGTTTTACCTAACAAATCGATTTTTTTTATTTTTTTTTGAAAGTAATTGGTAGGCTTTTCAGGCTGTTATAAAACCCAACCGAACCTAACAGTCTTAGTACAGAAAATGAAGTGTTTTCAACGAGTGGATGGTTTCTAAGGTTTTATTAACAAAAAACCTAACAACCTACCAAAATGTAATCTTTATGTGAGTGAAGATTCCCAGGTAGTTAAATCAAATCGGCCGAGTGCGAGTCGGACTCGCGCACGAAGGGTTCCGTACCGTATGGAAGCCCCATTCCTCTTGCCGTTATCAATAGTGAGCAAAAAACTCCTAAAAATCACGTTTGTTGTATGGGAGCCCTAAACATTTATTTTATTCTGTTTTTAGTATTTCTTGTTTTAGCTGCAACAGAAATACATCATCTGTGAAAATTTCAGCTGCCTAGCTATCATGGTTCATGAGATACAGCCCGGTGACAGACAGACAGACGGACAGACGGACATCGAAGTCTTAGTAATAGGGTCCCGTTTTTCCCTTTGGGTACGGAACCCTAAAAACTAACAGCCTACTGTAATGTTACTGCTATAATGAAATAATATTTGCTGAACATTTATCCATTTTGGCAAGCATTATATTTTGTTTGGTACTTATTCTTAGGGTCGCAAAATGTATTTTGGTCAGCATTTAAAATTGTTCCCTTTGATATTGGTTGTTTAGAGTCCTGAGATCGATTTTCGTACCTTGTACCAGCCCTTTTAATAGTCCACTGCTGAGCATAGCCTACCCATTAAGGGCCGTATCCACCACGCTGGCTCAGTGCGGTTTGATGAATTTACATACTCCATCGAATTTCTTCTACAGCCGTATGCAGGTTGCCTCACGATGTTTTCCTTCATCGAAGAGCCAGTGGTGCATGTTTTTCGTAAGCTGGCTTATAAGTGAAGAGAAGAACTATAGGTGAATCAAATGAATCAAACTAACCTAAACATTAATTATCATCATGGAATTCGTGGACAGCTTGATTCGGCCCACTGTAGAGCATAGGCCTCCTTCCCCTTACGCCATTCTTCCCTCGTTTCATCCAGCTTTTACCGATTTGCTTTTGGATATTGACACGCAATATCTAGATTCATTATTTCACTCCAACAATTAAATGTTTATTATCATAATATGAGTGAAATATTGACTTGGTGAGTATCCAAAATAGCGCAGTTGAAACGCTATGACCGCGCTAGGATAAATAATAAATAAATAATGCTGAAGAAAATGTTGGGTGTAGGTATATATTATTATAATAATATTTAAAAAAAAACTCAACAACCGTTTTCATACAATATGAGAACTAAATATGCGTTATTACGGATAACTCAAAAACAGCTGCTCAGATTTTGATCAAATTAAAATAGGATCACATTATATAGAAACACAAACTTTCAAATAATTAAATCAGTTTATTTCAGTTTTAAAACCAAATAAAAGAAGAGCAGGTAACCAAATTCGGTTCTCCTAGATAAAAGCTTTTAGTAGCATAAAAAATATACCTAGAGGTGAATTGAGAACCTTCTCCCTTTTGGGAGTTAGCTTAAAACCGTAGAACATTATAAAACTATTAACACTATCTAAATTTCTTTCAAATCCCTGTCCCATGTCCCCCGTACCATATTTATAGCACCGCATTTTTGCGACTTTCATCTACATGTTAATAAATCTAAAATAAGAACAGTAGCAGTTGTTTACAAAATCTTACATCGGATCCACTGAACTGATCTCTCTTTCTGATGTAATGAAGTCTATTATCAAAAGTTAAATACCAGTAACATTCAGTTTCGTTCTGTGTATCAAACGAACTGGATGTGATGGAGTGAACGGATTGTTCTTTTTTTAAAATTCAAAATGGGAACCGAGAGAGCGAATGAAGCGAACAAGCGTGGACGATGGATTACTCCTTTTATGAAGCAGGTATGTTTTTTTTGAGCTCATGAGATGATAAAATAGCTGGTCAGATTTATCTACTCAATGTCAAATCTGTACTACATATTTCTTTTTCTATTTCTTCTTATTTTCTATTACTAATGTTCAAAATAAAAGCAAAAACCTAAATAAATATGTACTGTACCAGCCTTTTTAAAAGTCCACTGCAGGACGTAGGCCTACCCACAAAGAGTGATTGGACCATATCCACCACGCTGGCCCAGTGCGGGTTGGTGGTAAATAAATATGTACACAACAAAATATTGTTCCTTGAGTAGGAACTAGTTTCCAAAACACGGGTTCCCTATCCCCAGTTTGGCAGCTAGAGCCTCCGAAAACTTGATGTTCTTTCATAATAAATACTTTTTGAATTTTGAATTTGAATCTGTATGTACGATTTACGGCTACCTATGAATTCAGCCAATATAAGAATGGCTGCTGCGGTCAAATCGCGTTTTGGGATTTATTTATATTTGGGAAACTATTTTATAAAAGATTATTGTACGCTCGAAATGGGCAGGCTGGTGAAAACAATTTTTTGTAACATCTTTTTACACGGCTTAACAATAAACATTTTCTTATTCTTATTCTTGGGAAGCTTTTCTCTGATTATAGGACAAGGTTTATCAGATTCAAGTAAGTAAATGATTGTTTTTGTACTTAATATTTTTTATTTTTGTAGTTTCTCAATTAACTGCAAGTGAAAATTAAGCAATTTGTTAATGATAAGGTATTTTTTCCAATTTTCTGAATAGGTAACTCCATAGGTTAGTTATAGCCAGCAGGCTTTTGGAAATAATATTTATTTATCCATCCACGCATCCGTCGTATACGACGTCCACTGCTGGATATAGGTCTCCTCTATGAAATAACGTTTGGTCATTAAAATCGAAAATTAATATTTTTGAATAAATGTAGAGAAAAGACAGATAATATTAATAAAATTCGAATTAAACCAAATACTTTTTAGGGTTCCGTGCCCAAAGGGTAAACACGGGACCCTATTACTATGACTCCGCTGTCCGTCTGTCTGTCTGTCTCCAGGTTGTATCTCATGAACCGTTATAGCTAGATAGCTGAAATTTTCATAGATGATGTATTTCTGTTGCCGACAAATACTAAAAACAGAATAAAATGTATAATTAAGGGGGGCGCCCATACAACAAACCTGATTGTTTAGCCGTTTTTCGCTCTATATTAATAATGGTAACAGGTTGATGCTTGAAATTTTTACAGAATATTGAGTTGTATTGTAAATTCACTTCACTACATAGTATAAAATTAAGTAGCTTGCCGTTGTCTGTCCCCATGTATGCTTATATCTTTAAAACTACGCAACGGATTTTGATGCGGTTTTCTAATAGATAGAGTGATTCAAGAGGAAGGTTTATATGTATAACACACCTGTGCGAAGCCGGGGCGAGTCGCTAGTCAATAATAATATTAAAGTAAAATAAATATCCCATACAGTACGGAACCCTCCGTTCGCGAGTCCGACTCGTACTTGGCCCATTATTATTTATGATATTAGTAGATATCAGTTCTAATTATCGGAGAGTGCCTACTTTAGACCACTTATATCCTAGAATTAAAAAAAAAAAATTAGGAGAGCACAAAGTCTGCAAGTAAAAGCTAGGAAGCTGAATTTTCTTTGGAGTAATCAGAATATATTTATTTATTGGTCGCCAACATAATAATTATCATAATATTGATATTATTATGTTAATAATACAACAAACAAAGTTTTAAGCAAACCTAGTTGTTTTGAAGCCTCTTCGCAATGAAGTCCTATAGGTATGGAGAAATATTAAAATTTAAGGTAGTATTATTTCGTTACATTTTTTTTTTTTGTTTAATGTAGGTTTAAAAATTAAAATACAAAAGAATTGAATTAAATAGTTATCACATACAATGGTAAGTAGGTACGTATACCAGCTGACTCGGCAAACATTACATTGCCATTTAAAAAAAAAATAGAGGGCCTCCCTTATCCCATAGGGGCATCAAAATAGCCTACAGCCTATGGTTCAAACCTATCAAATATTCAAATGAATCATAAAAATCGGTCAATCCTTTCCGGAGGAGTTCGATAACAAACACTGTGACACGAAAATTTTATATGTTAGATACCTCCTTAAATAATAAATTGCAGTCTAGATTTAAAATTAAATCGTTGTTCAAAATTAGAAAATAAACTTTGTTAACAAAAATGCAAGTAGAGTCCCTCCGCGCGGAAGAAGTGAAACTTCGACTCAACAGTGCTTTAATATCCCCTCCATGGTAGCGTTAAACGTTTAACGCAACCTTGTTGGAAGTCGCATTACAAGTTTCACTTCAATAAACAAAAGGTTCCTTTGCGGTAACACAAACACAGGCGCGGGTAAAAAAGCAAGTAATGTATAAAATTATTTAAAACTAGCAGCGTGTCCCGGATTCGCCCAGCTACGAATAAATTTATAACTATACCTACACGGTATAAACAAAAAATAATTAGCCAAGTGCAAGTTGGACTCGAGCACGAAGAGTTCCGTACCCTATCTGGGAACCTTCTTATTCAAATTCAAAATTCTCATTTCAAGCGTCTTACTGATGCCGTTATTAATATGGAGCAAAAAATGGCAAAAATTACGTTTGTTGTATGGGAGCCACCATTAAATATTTATTTTATTCTGTTTTTAATATTTATTGTTATAGCGGCAACAGAAATACATCATCTGTGAAAATTTCAGCTTTCTACCTACGAGTATAACGGTTCATGATATACAGCCTGGTGACAGACAGACAGACGGACAGACAGACAGCGGAGTCTTAGTAATAGGGTCCCATTTTTACCCTTTGGGTACGAAACCCTAATTATAGAGTCTTGATTAAAAATTCGATGATAAACTTTGTTAACAATAAACAAAAGGTTAAATTCCTTTGCGATAACACAAAAGGCGCAAATAAAAGCAAATCCTTACATAGTATAAAATAAAGTCGCTATTTTTGTCTGTTTGTCTGTATGCTTAAATCTTTAAAACTACGCAACGGATTTTGATGCGGTTTTTTTTTAATGGATAGAGTGATTCAAGAGGAAGGTTTATATGTATAATACACCTGTGCGAAGCCGGGGCGGGTCGTCTAGTTATGTATAAAATTAATTAGGAAATTAGAACTAGCAGCGTGTCCCGGATTTGCCCAGCTACGAATAAATTCATAACTATACCTGCACGGTATACACAAAAAAAAAGATACGAAGCAGAGAGGAAGAGCTGAAATTCCACAAGATACTGAAAACAGCAATCAAATCTGTTGTACCTATAGTTTTCAAAGGTCACTTATTGTTTTTTACTTATTAAATACGACTTGGCGTTTTAATTGCAGTGATGCAATTTATTCAAAGACATCAATATTTATATGCGCCATAATAACATCGATAATAACGCTACAACAACAATCTAAGATGTATGTCCGCTTAGTTGTTTTGAAAGCTTATCACAAATATACCGACTTAAATGCAGTTCAAAAACATACTATTTCCGCAAATCTCAATCTTTAGGAAAATGTCAGACAGTTTCATATTTTCTCACTATCAGTAAATCAACTGACATTTTCCATTGCATTTGCTTTGCAAAATGCCAATAATTTTAGTTCTATAAAACTTGTAGGCAATGACCTGTTTTAGGAAAGTAACATCATTTTGTGGCTTAATTATTACAAGTACCTGTACGAGTATTCATTGTTATTTTACGATCGGATATGTTTTAAGTCAAAAAAGCCTTCGAGATATGTTTTCCAGATGACCTTAAAAACGCGTCATTTGTCTGACGGTTTTTATGGAGACATGTTAAAACGTTAGTTTTAAAAAATCGGCCAAGTGCGAGTTGGACTCGCGCAGGAATGGTTCCTATTCCGTACATATGGGAGCCCCTTAGCACTATTTCAAGCGTCTGCATGTTGCTGTTATTAATATCGAGCAAAAACGGCAGAAAAATCGCGTTTGTTGCATGGGAGCCCTCCTCAAATATTTATTTTGTCTGTTTTAGTATTTGTTGTTATAGCGGCAACAGATATACATCATCTGTGAAAATTTCAACTTTTTAGCTATCACGGTTCATGAGATACACGCTGGTGACAGACAAGACACACGGACAGACAGTCTTAGTAGGGTTCCGTTTTTACCCTTTGAGTACGGAAACCTAAAAACGTACGATCGGTAATATTGAACAATATTTCCACGCTACTTTGCCTTGTTTTTGTGCTATCCCCTATGAACCTTTTATTTTTCCGGGATAAAAAGTAGTATATGAAATTTTCGCACTTTTAAGTAAACGATATCCTTGCAAAAAATCAAGTCGATCCCTCCCACTGTTGCTGTCTGAAAGAGTCACAAACAAACCAACAAATATTTCATTACCTACTCATTGACGCTCTGAGAACCAAGTACATTTAAAGAAGTTCATATAGGCCGGGTGGCTAGCCCTGGTGTCAGAGTTTTTAAGCCGCCTGAAGGCTTCTGATATGGCTAAATGGTTAACAACCGGTACCTAACGGGACCGGGAATTCAACGTGTCATCTGAGCCACGGTAGCGCTCAGTTGTAAATGCCATTCGTGATCACCCATCCGAAGACTGACCGTGCCGAAAGCTGCTTCACTTCGGTGATCGCTGACAAGCATTATAGTCAAACTACTTACGCTATGGTAGTGGTTAGTGACCCTGACTTCTGGGTCAAAGAGGCGTGGGTTCGATCCCCACCCAGGGCAAACATTTGTGTGATGAACATAGGTGTTTGCTCTGTGTCTGGGTGTTATTTAAGTACTATCCATATAAGTATGTATTTAAAATATGCATATGTAGTTTATCAGTCTCTGGCAGCCATATCACAAGCTATACTTAGTTTGGGGTCAGAGACCGTGTGTAAGATGTCCCCTAATATTTATTTATTTATTTTGGTATAGGCTGAATCATTTAAATCGGCGAATGCGAAGTTAGCTACAAGCTGCGCAATATCCAATCACCGCGCATCTTTATGTGAGCTTTAGGCAGGATTGAATATTGCTTGTAACTTGTAGCTTCACATTTTAATATTTTATATCACGGGAATGTACGAACTCCCGTTTATTTTTTCATATAATGACTATGAAAAATAAACGTGCGTACATTCCCGTGATATAAAATATTAAAACTGTAGCTTCACGTCTGCCGACTTGTATACTGTATAATTCAGCCTATACATAGATGTCGACGCGCTAACATGGTTTTTAACCTTAATTCCAGTGCTTCGTGACGAGCGGCGTGTCGCTGAATATGTCCGCCTCAGGCCTGGTGGTGGGCTTCGGCGCCGCGCTGCTCAGCCAGCTGTCAGACCACACGGACTCCAACCATCTTGCAAGCAACGCTACAGACGCCGTGCTGCATCAAGCAGGCAACGTAACGGACGCTGTCGTGAACTCCAACATCCATGCTGACGCTTCTTCCCTCACTTGGCTCGGTAAGCACTTTTTAGGGTTCCGTACCCAAAGGGTAAAAACGGGACCCTATTACTAAGACTCCGCTGTCCGGCTGTCCGTTTGTCCGTCTGTCTGTCTGTCTCCAGGCTGTATCTCATGAACCGCTATAGCTAGAGAGCTGAAATTTTCATAGATGATGTATTTCTGTTGCTATAACGCTATAACAACACATACTAAAAATAGAAGTCAGTACTAGCTGACCCGGTGAACTTTATTTCACCATCGAAAATTTGTCGCACCAACTCAGAAACCTTCTTTGGCTCATGCACAACAACTTTGCTAAAGATCATCATGGTCAAATGCATGGTTTACGATTCTATAAAAGACATACAGACAAACGTTCATTTTATATATATAGATCATTCGTAAGTAGTAGGTTGTGCAGATCGGCGTGGATCCCAAATAAATAAATTAAATTGAATCGACAAGTGAAGTGTAGAAACCTACATAGAGCCAGAAACACCTACTACCCACAAGGTGGACAGACAATTTGATTAGAACCCCAGCCGCGTACAACCGTATTTAGCCCTTAATATCTATTGGGGATAAAATGTTAAACAGAAGACGTCCTATGTCTGGACTGAAATTCTAAATACAGTTACAGTACACGCAAATCTTTTTGAGGTCTTTGAAGTTAGGTACGCGTTGCTGTATAGGCCGAATCATACTTGTTGGCGGCTGTTATGATAGCTACAAGCTGCAAATCCTGACTGAATCTCACTTTACACTAACAGCTGTGCGAAGATTGGGTTTGGCGTAGCTTCTAGCTAACATCATGGCCGCCAAAATGTTTGATTCGGCATATAGGTACTTAGGCGAAAGCAATATCCGTCCGAAACACTGAAATACGAGGGTCAAACTGAAAGTTCTTAGAAAATCAAAAACTGATTACATTAGCCAGTTATTAGTTTTATTATATCTTTTCAAAATATTGTCCATTCACGTCAATACACCGCTGCATGCGATGGAACCACTGGGAAAAGCACTTTGCCCACTCGTCCTTAGGGGTCTCTTCAATGGCATCGCGATACGCAGCCACCGCTTCTTCAGCATTCATAAACCGCTTTCCTTTAAGTTTTTCTTTAATTTTTGAAAATAAATAAAAATCACAAGGCGCGAGGTCGGGGCTATACGGCGGGTGACCCAGTAATTCAACGTTTGATGTCGCCAAATAGTCGATCGTTCGCTTGGCGGTGTGCGATGAGGCGTTGTCGTGGTGAAGGAGGATCCTACTGCGAGGTCGTTTCTCTCGAACTTTTTCCAAGACAAGTGGCAAACAATTGGTAGTGTACCATTCTGCAGAAACTGTTTTTTGATCCTCTAACACAATTGTCGCGAAATGACCTATCCTTCCAAAGAACGAGGCCACCATTTTTTTCCCCGCACTTCGATCTCTCTTCACTTTAGTTGGCAACTCCTCGAAAGGAAACACCCACTGAGCAGATTGTCTTTTGGTTTCAGGATCATAACAGTAAATCCAGCTTTCGTCACCTGTTAGTATGTCGAACACAGCATTTGAGTCACCTCCGTTAAATCTTTCAATCATTTTACGGCACCAATCCACACGATGGAGTTTTTGAGCCTCAGTCAAATTATGAGGTATCCACCGGGCGCAAAGCTTCCTGACCGCTAAATGTTCGTGTAGGATTTTGTGCACTTGACTCATACCGATGCCTAAGCTTGTCCGAATCTGCTGATAGGTCACTCTTTTGTCAGTCTCTATCATACGCCGCACAACACAGATGTTATCTTCAGTCGTCGCCGTAGAAGGCCGTCCCTCACGTAAATCATCAGTGAGATTAGTGCGACCACGTTTAAACTCATTAAACCAGTTGTAAACAGTCGCACGAGATGGGGCTTCATCGTGAAAGGCCAATCGTAGTCTATCATAACTTTCTTGTTGACTTAAATGACATCGAAAGTCATAAAAAATCATTGCACGAAAATTTTCTCGTGTTAAATTCATGTTGACGTGACACAGACAATTTTCAATTTGCCGCCAAATCGTAAAACAAATGACAAATGAATGAAGTATATACTCAGTAATATTGGCAAAGAGTTCTATTTTCAAATTATAGAATTATTTTTTTATTATATTGTTTATAAGTGGCCAGTTCTAAGAACTTTCAGTTTGACCCTCGTATGCGATTTGCGCCACTGGGCTAGCTTTAGAGACCTCAAAAACATTTGCGCGTAGGTACTGCACATATTTTCATGTTAAAATCAATTCAAAACTGCATTTATTTACATAAAAAACTTAGTCTAAGATTCATAGTGCTCTAGGTCCCACAATAGAGTGAGCTACTATCTATGGTAGTTACATTTTGAATTAAAGCCGGGTCACACAGAGGCGGGAGCCGCGAGAAAGCGATCTGATAGCGGTCCAGTACAAAGGATCGCGCCCGCTTTTTATGTGTCAGGTTGCATACAAATTCTAATACTTATTACAAAAAAATCCCGTCCCGGATCGCGATCGCTCCCGCCTCTGTGTGACGAGAGCTTTAGGTGAATATCAAATGTTCTGAACCCTCCGATCGACGTAAAAAAGTCAGTCATAAAAACCGCGTTTTTAAAATCGACGTCGTTTCGACGATCCATTTGATGCTTCACTTTTTTTTTTATTTCATATAGGTTTGCGTTTGACTACACACAGCCTGATGCGCGGTCTAGGATGTAACACGCTAACCTAGAAGATACCTATTTACTCGGGATTTGATAGTACTTTAGCGGTAACTCTTAAACTACTCTTTTACTATTTTTTTTTATTCTACTCTTTTGCAGTTTACCTTTTCTTTTAAAATAGCCGTATTCTATCCAGTACTAAAGTGCTGCGTGAAACCTACTCTGTACTTTAGCGGTAACTCTTAAACTACTCTTTTACTCTTTGTTTATTTTATACTCTTTTATAGTTAACCTTTTCTTTTAAAATAGCCGTATCCTATCCAGTACTAAAGTGCTGCGTGAAAAAGAATTTTTTTTCAAATGCAATTAAGATTATCAATTTCACGCGATGCTATAGTACTAAACACGGCTATTATTATAAACTAGCTTTTACCCGCGGCTTCGCCCGCGTTGTATTTTGATTTTGGCTTATGTTTATGTCGGCTGCGAAACCTAACCTAACTGACAAATATCAAAATACCTTAGAGGAATGCTTTTGTTGGTTAAGTTACGGTTGGAGTGTATATACAACCCTCCCGTGTATTCCCGCCTTGTCGTGGGGGAGGTCTGAGGCAGCTGAAAAGGTGGCGCTCGAAGTCTCCCTCTTCTTTGGGTCTTTTCCCCCAAGGAAGCTTAGAGGCTGGCACTCTAGTTTCAGCCGCTTTTAACTAAAGCAGCTGAGAGGATGGCCGGTAGGTTGCATGCCTTATGAGGAGTGTCGCAACTTAGGCGGGCTGCAGTGCCGCTCTTGCGACGCTGCATCCGAGGATTTTTTTTATTATATCGCGAAATATCCCTGACATGATCAGCAGGGGTCTTAACTACAAATGAATAAAAACTAAGTATACCTATATTTCAATGTTTTTGGCTGTTTGCAGTTATAATAAACATTACAATGGTACAGCAAAGTTTATACCTACTTGTTCCTAATTAAGTATTGCTTTTTTACAAATATTTGTGCAAAAATTCGATAAAATTGTTTCTAAGGTTTTTTCGTGTTAGATTAATTCCAATTTTTTGTTCTAAATCAAATCTCTGCTTTCCATAACCTGGGCATTCCAAGATTATGTGCAGTGGAGTCTCCTCTTTTGTGGGTTCACAGATGCACGATGGGCTTTCCCTCAACTTAAATCGATGTAAGTATTGGGAAAACTCACCATGCCCCGTCAGCACTTGAGTTATGATTCCCACTGGTGCTATTTCTCTTACGATCTTGTATGCCGCCCATGCATCCGGAAAATATGTTTTGGTTACCGCCGCTGTGTGTCCATCCTGATACCGCCGGTTCCACTCGTCAAGAGAGTCCTTTCGGATTTCTCGCTTGACGAATGAAACGGGGCAGTTATCCTAAATAGGTCTGCACTTCGAGTGCAGTGCTGCTTCCTTTGCTAGCTGGTCCGCTCTCTCATTTCCCTCCATCCCCGCGTGCTATTTAATCCAATAAAGTTTCACTATTTTATTTTGTGCGTGTATTAACTTTATGTTAGCTTTGAATTTACTGCTAAGGGATGGAGGGAAGATACGCCAACTACCGTTTCCAGTGCAGACCTGGAGTCACAAAAGATTTTTGCGATTTCGGTAGCCTCAAGAAGTGCCAATAACTCGACCTGTTACACAGAGCACCAATCGGCCAATTTCAGCTTGCGGGTACTGATCTCAGCGGCATCATCCCAAATGGATAATGCCGCCCCAACTTTCCCTTTAATTTTACTGCCGTCTGTAAATATGTTAATTTCTCGGTTAAGATTTTGCTCTAGTGCTGCTCCGTCTGCCAGGCATATGAACTCCAGCTCCTCCTGCTGCGCTGGGTGTGGCTTCTTTTCTGTCTCTCTATCTCCAGTTACTTGCTGGGAATAACCTTTCTTAGTTTCATAAAGCAAGGCTGCTTCTTGGACTCTGATATGACAGCCGAGGATAAGGGGCCGCGGTGGGATATATGGAACTGGCGGTGTGGGTGCCGCCACCTACCCTACCTTCCGCTAGGCCGTCAACGTGTTGGCAGACGCAGTGGGGCTGCAGGGGAAGAGAGGTGTCGGTATCGCGATTGCCGTTCTCACTGCCCTCTGCAGTTGAAGAGGCAGGCGCTGGGCTACTATGACTGACCCACTGCACTGGGACCAAGGCGTTGAAATGCTGTCTGACGTTCAGTACTGGTTAGTCCCGAGTGGTGGATGACGATGTGTCTTGTTCTCCGAAACACTCCGTCACTATGGCGAGAGCGCAAGCTCCGTTATGGAGCCCGAGTCTGGGCTAGTGCTGTTGAGTGCCGCGAAGGAGTGCGAAATATGTGGGAACGTCCTAAACTTGCCATGACAGGTTATTTCTGGCGCTTAGACGGCTCCTACCGCAGTTAGTTTTTATCCTATCCTACGGGAACTGTTAAAGTTTTTGCGATAAAAAGTGGCCTATGTCACTTTTCGTCTTTCAAACTATATTCATGCAATATGCCAAGGCAAGTTGCTCCGTTGCTGAGAAAAATTTATCGTTAAGTCGAAAAAAATTGTGGTTCCCGTAGAACCACAATTTTTTCGGGATGGAAAGTATCCCATGTCACTTTCCGTCTTCCAAACTATGCCCACCCCAAATATCAAGTCGATCCGTTGCTCCATTGCTGAGAAACAGTTATTGTCCTATCCCATGGGAATCACGAATTTTCTCGAGATATAAAAAGTATCCTATTATCACTTTCTGTCTATTAAACCATAGGTATCCATAACAAAAATCAGGTCAATCTTTTGCTCCGTTGCTGCGTCAAAGAGGAACAAACCAACAAACTTTTCGGATTGATAGTATTAAAGTATGATGATTCTGTACCATAAAGGTAGAATAAAAAAACATGTTGAACCTCTAATGATAGAATATTTAAAAATATTTTTAATGTCAGACAAAATGACGGCCTGGTATTAAACGTCATAGTAACATGTAGCATGCAGAGGGAAAATAACATTTTATCCAATTTTAATGTCAGTTGTCATTTTCAATCCATACTTTATTTCCTCTTCAAGGGGATATAATGGTGGAAAAACCATTTGTCCCCTTGCCATGCTACTTGTGATTTATAAAAGTCTGCAGACAATGTCACCTGTCGTCTATTTACGTTTGGCTGTGACGTTTCGTTAGTCCATATTAGCGTCATAGGGGAATTAATCACTTAGCGTCTTTGTGATAGTGGCGACAGTTTCGCTTTCGAGGGTTTTTGTCCTGTCCTACAGGAACTATGAAATTTTTCGGGATAAAAAGTATCCTAAAGCTCCTTCCGCCTTTTATACTATATCCATGCCAAAAATCAAGTCAATCCGTTGCTCCGTTGGCGCGTGATAGAGTAACAAACCAACAAACCAACAAACTTTTCGGATTTATAATATTAGTAAGGATGCAAACTACAAAAGAGGATAGCGTCAAATGGAACGTCAAAAACACGTTGATTTAAAACCGCGGTTTAAAGTCGAATATTTTTGCACGTCGATCAATGTTATACATTATAAACTATAAAAACATAGGTAGCTAACTTCTAGATAGAAATGGAAAATTTTAGTAAAACTTTTTAGCGGGAATTCCGCGAATCGTTATCCAAACGACTTTGAATGGATGTGAATGATTTGGATAGTATTAAATAAACTTTAACCTACGATAAGCAATATTGTAAAACTTATATCTTGAATGTTATTACTTATATCTTGAATGTTATATTATGTATCTATTTTGGGAGTCTTAATGCGAAGTAAGTGATGACCGAATCGCCTGGGCAGAAGTCATTGCGTTAATTATTATTTATACGGTCCAATGGCGTTTTAATTGATGTTCAGAGTCATATTGTCCTCAACTTTGAGTTTATATAATTGAATGGCGTCTTGCTTGAGTAGAAGTATATTATTTCACACACTGATTACATAGGCGCTTCAGTTAGTATATAATGGACTCAATTTAGAAGCCTTTTGTCAGCTCTACTTATAATTTTAAAGTGTTCCTCTCATTGTCTAATAGATCGTAATGAAAAAGACAGCTGCTATGACTGGTGATGTATGGTGGTTGTACGAGTATGCATAGAGCCAAGCAGTATCAAAATTGAGCTCAATGTGAAAGTTGCGGTACTTTTCCTAGTTCAGAAATCATAGGATATCTAATCCAAAGGCAGGCAATAGTTAGATTCGAATATGGAAGACACAGACAAACAGAGTATCGTTAATTTAGAGAATGAAGAAGAGAATATATTATAGGTACTCTGTCTTTTCGAAGTCTAAGCTGAGCCGTTTTATAATGGTTTTTAATCGGCAGAGAAAAGAGAGTGAGAGGTTCACGAGCGACAGGTTCTCTGTACCAAAAAGTTAACCAATTGAATAGTATGTATCCCTTAGTATGCTACATAAGGGGGGCTTTGCAGCCTAAATAATAATTAAGAAGAAAAAAACTGGAAATAAACTGGACTCCATCAGAAAAATTTAATAGGAAAAAAGGAGTCTCTTGCAAAGTAGGCTTTTAAATAAATAAAAATGAATACATTTATACAGGAACACAAAATGATAATTGCAAAGAAAACTGGCACACATATATTTGCATGAACTGACAATTGAAGCGATAAAGATAATTTCCAATTTGGCATTTAACCATCAATGCCGAATTTTATGGAATGGAATAAAACGAGTTCACGTGTTCGACACGACAGCTCGCTATCAGTAGGCTAATTTGTTTATAAACATTATTAATTGGATATATCTATAGGTAGTTAAAATTTCGGACAAATTATCAGCTACCGAGACATGATGGCTGATGGAGGCAAAGTTCTGGAGTGGAGATGAACTGAGATATGAATGCTGATGCAGGCAAAGTTCTGGAGTGGAGATGAACTGAGATATGAATGCTGATGCAGGCAAAGTTCTGGAGTGGAGATGAACTGAGATATGAATGCTGATGCAGGCAAAGATCTGGAGTGGAGATGAACTGAGATATGAATGCTGATGCAGGCAAAGTTCTGGAGCGGAGATGATGACCTACAGGACAAGTCTTAGGATTTACACCCACAAGTACGAATGCAGGATCACGCTTTTACTTGATTTTACACCGCTTGCGATCAGTGTAAGCCCAATCATACAACTTGGCGGCTATGATGTTAGCTACAAGCTGCGGATAACCTAATCCTGATTGTTGTTCGCTTAGCAGCTGCAAGAAGATTGGGTTATCCTCGGCTTGTAACTAACATTACAGTTGTATGATTCGGCCTATACAGGGGCGTAGCTAGAGATTTTTAAGGGGGAGCTGCCCCCACTTGTTTTTTAGCCCATCTCAGAAAAATAGAATGTATTGAGTTTGAAGCTTTCTGGGCCTGGCAAAGAAGTCTGTAGAGTGGGCAAGGCCCACCCGTGCCTCCCATACCAACACCTATAGATCGGCCTATTGGAAACTTATATGGATTACCGATCTCTAGATTTTGACGTCTTACGGTTGTATGATAATGACGATGAAAGTAATATTTGCCGTAAAAATATGTACGCGTACTTAGAAATTGAATGGTTAAGTAAAAATTACTGCAAATTCAGCGATAGTTAACTAAATAATGCGACAACCGACTTGAAACTATCGTGCCCAAATAATTATAATGCCCCAGGCTCGGTAATGATATCTAACCGTGCCCCAGGTGACACTGATTTAAACTTTAATGTATTTGAATTGGAGTTTTAATGTTTTTGACCGACGAACCGGAGGAGGTACTCAATTCGACGCGTACCTATTTTTCTTATGTATAATTACGCATAACGTTTTTCATAGTAGTCCGTTTTCAATAATTATTTTTTTATTGGAAGGAGTATACTTCTAAATTGGTCCCATTTAAATTTATCGAAATCGGCTGAACCATTTTTGATATATTAAACAATAATGTGAAAAATGCTACATCGATCCGTGCGAAATATTCGCGAATTCTGTACACGGTTGAAGTCGGTCATGCTATTTTTTGCCAAAAATAATTATTTTTTGTAAGTACCAAGTGCAATTAAGTAAGTATACACGAGTTAAAAAATACATATCACGCAAATTAATCACGGACTGCTGAGATATCGCGTGACAAACAGACTATAAGTACAATACAATTGATAACCTCCTTTTGGCAGTCAAATAGTTTTCTTTTATTGCAGACCGCATTATTGCTAAGATATGGTCAATACCAAACTTATCTTCGAATAATAAAACAAGTTTTATTTACTTTTTACTGGAAATTTTAAATGCGTAATCAGGTTTGGACACGTGAATTTATTTTTGAAAATCGAATGTTTGTAAAATATTTGCTAACTCTTCATTTTGTTATAATAATATCGATGCTCGTGGCCAGATTTATTATATTTAGTTAATTATCTTGTAGATAAATAAACCGTTATTGCACCAGATTTCATCATTATGTTTACGCATCTCAGTTCAATGATGTGATCTTGATTCTTGATACAGTCATGTTCCAAAGGTTTAATTTCAACATCAACAAATCAGTCGTAAGGGTCATCCACCGTTGAACATAGTCTTGTCCAATCAATAGAGAGAAATAGAGAGCTCACATTCTTGCATGCGTGCGATATCAACTATTTGTTCACCCTGCAAATCCAATCAGGGGCATTATTGTGTAAGCGCTCTGACGGTCGGTTATCTTTTTCTCCTGCTCGCGCCAGTTTCTCACGCCACGAGATCGAGCGGGAGGAAAAGCGAAGCCGAACGTCAGAGCGCTTACACATTAAGGCCCCGGGTCGTCTGTCCACATTTCCATGCCAAAAATCTACCGGTCTGATATAAAGTCCGAAGAACTATTTTACATGACACCGGGAATAATAGGACACGATTTTTAATTACGCCCATATACCTGATTCAAATGCGCTCACACGGTTTTAACTTTTGAACCTAGTGACCGCATAGTATCTCACATACATTTACAGAAATCGTTTATCTCTATTTAAATGAATGAGTGTGTGCATATCGTAATGATATGTAAGGCTTTTTTCCCAGGGAAAATCCTTTGGGAATTCCACCTACTGCCGTTGTATTGTACCCAGTAAAAACCCTGGGGTGTTCCGTCCTCAGTCCTCCTCAGTCGGTTTTGCGGGAACACTTACGCACACTTCCGCGACATTGAGATGCAAGCCTTAGACTAACGTTCTCGCAGTAGGATAATACAGCTTGGCAAGATCTTGTCTAATTAGATGTTTGTGTTCTTTTCCAGCATCATTACCCGGATTCTTCATGTTCACCGGCAACATCCTCGTGATACCCATCATGGGGAAGTTTGGCAGAAGAACCGCCAATCTATTCAGCATCTCTCTACTTACCTTCGCATGGACTTGCATCCTCTTCGCTCCTAACATCGTGTTCCTCCTCATCGCTAGAGCTCTCCAAGGAGTCTACATGGGCATGTCTACCGGAATAGGGTCACTTTTGATCGGCGAATATACTAGCCCCAGGAATCGAGGGGCTTTCCTCATGACCATATCAGTTTCAATTTCAGTCGGAGTCTTAGTTGTACACGCTATTAGCTCCATTGCCAGTTGGCGGATATGTGCCATGGTTTGTGCGATCATAGCTATTGTAGATTTGTGCATTGTGATCCTGTCTCCTGAATCTCCGAGCTGGTTAGCATCGCAAGGAAGATACGAAGACTGTAAGAGAGTATTCAGGTGGCTCAGAGGTGACACTGAAGAAGACGAGCTTAGGAAGATGATCGAAGCAAGCATGGTTGTAAGAGAGTCAAAAGTAAAAGTTGAAGAAATTTCACTTCATGACAAAGTCCGGAAAAGTTTGGTATATTTCAAAGACAGCATCAAAAAGAAGGAGTTTTTCAAACCTTTGCTGATCATGTTCCATATCTATACTATAGCTATGTGGGGCGGTGTTAACATTTTAGTAGTGTATATCGAAAAGTTTATCCATGAAACAAGTGGCTCAAATGTCAACGTCCACCTGTGGACTGTTTCTTTAGACGTTCAAAGAATCATATCGAATATGATCGCTATTTACATAGTAAAGAAAATCAGGAGGCGAGTAATGCTGTTTACGACAGTTGGAATTGATATATTCGCATTGCTTTCAATTGCAGCATACACGTATGCTAGAACGCATCACGGGTTTGACTACCCCTGGATCGGTTTCTTCTTGACCCATCTAATGATGTTCGCTATAGCTACTGGAACTTTATCATTGTGCTTCATAATTGCTGGAGAAATATTCCCCTTGGAATTTAAGACTTTAGCTGGAGGGATCAGCATGCTGGCTTACTCTTCCTGCTTGTTTATTGCGCTTAAAACGACTATGTTTTGGTTCAATACCTGTGGTGTAGCTATCACGTGCTGTCTTAGCGCACTGGTTCTCTGCTATTGCCTAGGGGTCGCGTGGTTCCTTCTCCCGGAGACAAAAGACAGGACTCTGTTAGAAATAGAAGAAGAATTCAGGGGAAAGTCACTTTCTCTGGAAGTGAAATCAGATTCCAAAATGAAAAACTCAGTCGTATGAACCCTCGGAAGAAGAACCAGTATGGACTGAAATGAAACAGATAATAGCTGTCGACCAAAAATACACAGAATTACTCAAATAGGAGAATTACTTAATACTTCTATTTTTTAGGTCATAATTTTAATTTTGTGGGTTTTCAATAAATAAGCTTATGGTTTTCAATCTCATTGGGTTCTTATGTAAGAAGCGTTCCATTTTATTTACAATACTAGTTGTACCTATTAGACACAAAGAAATCTCAAATTAACTATTTTTATACGAATAGAATTAATTGTAATTTCGATTATAAGTTAATGTTTACATTGAAATGTGAAACACTTTGAAACTTAGAAATGATGAAAAATGTGACGTTATTTTAAATTCAATTTGGCGGATTTTCAAACATTATTTTATGCACCCCACGTTAAGGGTATCAATAAAAAAAAGTGATTTTTGGAAAGAACACTTAAAGTTTTATGTAATTGTGACGCGCACCGGCTTCGTACAGGTGTATTATACATATAAACCTTCCTCTTGAATCACTATCTATAAAAAAAACCGCATCAAAATACTGATAGCGCGCGAGTTGAATGCAGTCGGGGTCTGAGGTAAAGAGCGGGAGCATCTCCCCCCGCTACCCGCACGCCCCACCTCACGCGCCTGGGCGGGTTGGGCGTGCGGATAGCGGGGGGAGACATTCGCATTCCTAAGCTCTGCATTCAACACGCGCGCGTACAGTACGTTGCGTAGTTTTAAAGATATAAGCATACATAGGGACAGACATCGGAAAGCGACTTTATTTTAAACTATGTAGTGATAGTGATTATACAGGGTTATTTCTAATCAATTAGCATCCTTTAAGGGGCTTACTCTGTACATCAAAACTAACAACTTTTGTTCTGCGACTTTAGTCAAAAATCAAAATTTTTTTTTGTTCCAAACTAAAATATCGTTCACCCGCGACAAAATGTATGGAACAGCTGATTTTTTTTTGTTCTACCAAAAGTCGCAGAACAAAAGTTGTTAGTTTTGATGTACAGAATAAGCTCCTAAAAGGATGTTAATTGATTAAAAATAACCCTGTATAGACTTGAATCTATTGAAGAATAAAATTGGATGTAACGACGAGAAGAACTGACTTCTTCTGTCTTTTTAGGGCTTAGTTACCGGTGCAAGTAACCAGCCTTTTTACTAGTCCACTATTGTACATAGGCCTGCCTTTGAAGAGCAGGACTATCAGTGTAACTCTGTATACTATTGGCTTCATCGCTATCTTGTGAATCTTAAAGTGACTTGTCAGCAATAAAACTTCGATCAAATTATTTTGAGTTTTTAATTTTAAGAGTGACCCAATAAATTAAGAATAACAGTTGGCTGCATTGCAATTCAGCGTGGCAATGCAGCCAGCATGCTGGGCACGCTGGAAACTGGCAGTGGGCTTGATTAGGATTATCTTTAGACCTTTAAGGGTCTGTGGATGATCCAATGCTTTTTATGTAGTAGTAGTGTAGGTAGTTTTAGCACATAAGGTAGTATTGTATTTCGTTGTAGTTAATAATGGCACTTTAGCACGTTATAAAAAAATAGAATAAGAGTAGGTACTTACTTTTTATGTACTTATGATATTAGACAAGTTTATTTTTATTTAGGTACCATATACTTCTGACAAGGGTATTGATTGTGTAATGACAAAGTGTATCATCATTTGAAAAATTGCCGAAATAATTTATTTTGGTCCAAGATCCCAGGTCCTACGATCTTACTTATTTTCTCACGAATTTATATATATCGGAGTTTTAATTATTGTTCTATCAATCCTATAGAATCATTTAAAATCTTAATTCGGGTCGAAACACCCCAAGTACACACTAATGTTTTATTTTATTAATAAGAAAATAAGGAAGGTTTGGCGACACTGGAATCTTGAAAATATTACTTTCTAGACATTATAGAATGAATTGTTACTCCAATTCATCTATTAACATAATTTTAAACTTTGAAAACTAGTTCAAGATAACGAAGTACAATTCTTTTTTGCATTTTGAGAATCATTGGTGACTATTGAACAAAATGTTGCAAAATACCTACTTATTTAAAACTAATTTAGATATATCTACTTAATTAAACCTAATTTAGTTTAAAGTAACTAGTTTTGAAGATATTAAAGTAGTTTAAGTGCTAGCTGTACCTATACCTAGTATATAAATTAAACGTAAACACTTTATTTAGACATATTCGATTTTGAGACTTGGATTCATACCTACACGTTACTTCACGTAAGTAAAAAAATGTTGCTATAAATACAACTATTTTTATCCCCACAACCAAAAATGTACTTAATAATTATTTTTCGAAAAAAATGGTAAAACCGCCTTCCATCGTGTCCAAAATTAGAATATTTCGCTCGAATTGTTTGCATTATTGTTGCTTTTTCAAAAACGGCTCAGTCGATTTCTGTAAAATTTAAAGGGGACCACATCGGGTCTACCCTTTCGAACTAAAAATATTTTTTTTTGATTCAGTTCACAATTGGCGAAATTATCGATGAACATACTTAGGTACACAAAAAATACGCAAACAGACCAACCTCCTCCTTTTTGGAAGTCGGTTAAATAGTGAAATAAACAAGCAGAAGTTAATTATAAATTTCTACTAATAGCAAACGTACCACGATAATGATTCATACGGTGATGCGGCGATAAAAGTTGATCTTGTGGTTTATCTATATTATGTTCATCTGTGGGACAATAAGCCTGATTACAGAGGCACGGATTAAATTTACGCTGGCACCTCTGTCACGGTAATGAGATATCATTACCGTGACAGAGGTGCCAGCGTAAATTTAATAGCAACGTAAAAAGCGTTCTCTCTATCGAATGCCTAAAGTGAAAAAGAAACAGAACTATGCTATTTAGCTAATATAATTACGATGGCGCCTCTGTAATCGGGCTTAATGTAATGTGAATTACATTAAGAAAAATATGAGAAAAATGTACTAAGATGTCATTATTTATTCAGATTTCCAAAATGGAGGAAGTTTTCAAAATATGTTCCTAGTCTCAAAGTTTCAAAATAGGTTATTATTAAAAAAAAATTGAGTACTCTTATTATATAAGTACTGGCATGTAAGTCTAGTGCTGAGGGTAATGTGGAAGGGATGGCTGCGCATGTTGACCGCCATACTTAACTCATACGCAGCCATCCCCTCCACACTTCGCTCAGCGCTAGACTTATATACCGCGACCTGTACAGTGCCTGTTACTTACTCGTTATTTTTGCTACTTGGATTCATGTGTTTTTCTTTATATAAAGGTCTGTAGAATACCGTAAAGTAGTTTTGATACAGTTCTAATAAAATGATAACGCCTGCGAATCCATTCATCTACAATTGTTGGAATACTCTTTTGTACAATTTTGCTTTAATATTTATCTTCAATCGAGATGCGAGATCGAATCAGAAATGGGCTTTTTTACAGAAAAACGTCCCGATTAGAAAATGGAGAATACGGAAAAAATACAATTTTATGACCTTTTTTTTAGAACTAAATGATTCGTTAATGTTTTCTTTTCCTTGCAATATATGAGGAATAAATAATATGAGGTAGGTGAACTAAAGTTACTGACGTATACTTAGAAAGTTAAAGTGGCAGTGAGCAGGGCACACGCAGGCGCTGTCGCTGGCAAGCGCACAGAAGGACAGGATGAACTGACGATCTGATTGACACCGCAGGAGCATGCTGGATTCTCCAAATCTTTAGGGGAGGCTTTATTTCTACCAGTCCTACGGCTGATATGATGTTGATGATGATGCCAATTTTAAAGCAAAATCTTATAAATAAAGAGAGATCGAATTTCCATTCAAAAATAATAACTGTTTCAACTAGTATTTTTTGTAACCAAATAAAATAAAATAAAAAGACATTTCCATTGCAGCCAACATCAACCATGGTTAACTGCCTCTCCATAATCTTCATTTCCCTGATGCTGATGACTCTGCTGGCTCTCCTGGCTCCAGCATCAGCTGCTGAAGACTCTGACCCCGGAGCTTTTATCAAGAAGTTTTTTAGCCCGATAACTGGATTGTTTGGTGGCGAAAAAAAGGAGTAAAAATACTACAAACATCAATAAATAAATCGTTATGAATTATAGTTTCTGTTATTTTCATCCCTTTTTGTAGGAGAGGGAAATTTTCACTAGATACCCGGCTACTTCGGGGTATAAGCAGACTGTACTGTACTGTACCAGCCTTTTTACGGCTACTTATTTTAAATAGTTAAATTCAACATTTTCGTATGACTTAATTAATTGTCAATAAAAACGCAATTGAATGTCGATACAGGTGCTTTAATATTGATTTTATGTGTTCATTTACCAAAATTATTGCGACATTTTTATTGTACTTTGTAATGCAATCGGTTCTTTGAATTCGCAAAAATAGTAAAGTGGAAAATATTCCATGTTCACTATGTGTCTTACAACGAACGTAAGATCTTGAACACATCAGAAGTCGTTATAAAAGAAACAAAATATTTCGAGGTGAGTATTTTTTTTATTTCTGACGGAAGAAGACATGTAAAATAACGTAAAAATAATGAAATGGAAGAAAGGTGTTTTGCCGTTCAAAAATCATCAGTATGACAAGCATACTTACTGTTTATAAAATGATCCTCTCTTTGGAACTGCGGGGCAATTCTGTTAACCGATCTCGTTACTGAGGTACCACTTTCTTGGACTTCTCTAGTTTTTTTGACAGCTTTGAGCCGTCAGAACTGTCAGAAAAACGATAGAGGTTAACAGAATTGCCCCGCTTTTCTTTGAAACGGAAAAATCAGTGCAAAGGATCTGTAACTATTAATAAAGTGCGTATTTTAACTTTTAATGCTGGATGTCATAAAATTAGCACAATTTAAAAGTTATTAATTGCTTTATCAATCCCTAGTGCCACGGGACCACGGGTAATTAAAATTCTCCGTGGTCCCGTTTAAGGGTCAACCCAACGGGACCACGTCTCTACTAGACTTCACTAACCGTAGATACAGATTCACACTATCTAATATGTTTTTAGGTTGTTTGTCAATATGATAAAATGGTCGACCAAAATGACTATCACGATTCTGGCGGTGTTATTTTTGAAAGAAATATGCGGCTGTCGTGTGCCCGCGATCAAGCTGCATTTATCGTTAGACCCCAGTTAACCCGAAGCATTGCTTACTTTATCAGGTGAGAGAATTATTTTAGAGAGAATTTTAATACTACCGACTTTACCATCATGATCAGAAGTAATAAATTGGTAGACGGTAACAGGGTCATTGAAGAAGACTGTAACTGAAGCTAGTAATTAAAATAAAATAAAAACACAAAGACATCATCACTCTATTGAAACGTACAGAGAAGTAAACAGGCAGGGCAAAAGAAAGAACTAAAACAATTTACTTATTTAAAAAAAAAAACAAAGAAACAAAAGTTTTTCGGAAAAGTATTTACATTAATAAAAATACTATAAAAAGGTCGCCAACATAATCTTGGTAAATGGCAAAGCGCCAAATCGAGCCAAAAAGCACAATCCGTACATCGTTTTATGGAAGCCTAGGAATATAGACCACGCATCGGACTAGACGATGCGTGGTCCCCATTAATTAATTTTACAACCCCAATAGCCATCAGCTGTACATGTTATATGTCTAACTTATTACCACTGAAAGTTGATACTTGAAATGATTTAATTTATAGTGCTTCACACACTAGGATTTATCTCAAAGATATATCTCTCATTATCCATTCCGGCCCAGACGCTTTTGCCAATTAAGCTACGAGTAGATCGCTCAGTTGCTATCCCACCAAATTTTGTACCAACTTTTTCACACACTAGGATTTATCTCAAAGAAATGTTCTTTTTGTTATAAACATTTCAAAATTTTTTTCAAGAATTTGAACCCGCAATTCAGGCGCTTTAGCCAATTAAGCTAGATCGCTAAATTGCGATCCCGCCAAATTTGTGAAGTGTTTTTATTTTTCAGCGTTGAAAGCGCCATCTGTCACCCAATGTAAAGTTGTTAGAACTTGTAACCATTAGCGATACCACCAAGTTGATAATAATTCGCTATTGGTATCTTTGTTTTTTAACAATCTCCACATTTCAGAAAACGAATGTATGATTAACAACTTAAACTTACATATTTTTTGTTTGACAGATTCAGCAGCACCGCCTGGTGCCGAAAACTTACCCGCGGTATCGCCTGCTCCAGGTGCTGCCTTACCTACAAAGTCACCAGCAGATGTTGCAAGTTTACCCATAAAACCACCTGCCGATGCCCCTACGTTACCAGCGACGCCTTCTGCTGACGCTCCTACGTTACCCGCAAAACCACCTGCTGATGCTCATACGTTACCCGCAAAACCTTCCGATGATGCACCTACGGTATCCACTAAACCTCCAGCTGATGCCTCTACGTTACTCACAAAACCTCCTGCTGATGCCCCTACGGTACCCACTAAACCTCCTGCCGGTGCACTTACGGTACCGACAAAACCTCCTGCTGGTGCCCTTACGCCTCCTGCTGATGCCTCTACGTTACCCACGAAGCCTCTTGCTGATGCCGCTACGGAAGCAACAAAACCTCCTGCTGATGCCCCTAAGACACCCGGAAACTCTCCTGTAGCTTCTCCTACATTACCAGGAAATTATCCTGTTGCTCCCCCTACGTTACCTGGAAGTTCTCCTATTGCTCCTCCTACGTTACCGGGAAGCTCTCTTATTGCTCCCCCTACGTTACCGAGAAGCTCTCCTATTGCTCCTCCTACGTTACCGGGAAGCTTTCCTTTTGCACCCCCAACGTTACCTGCAAACTCTCCTATTGCTTCCCCAGAGTTACCAGGAAGTTCACCAATTACTCCAAAAACACCGGAGAAATCCTCTACTGACTATCCTACACTTTCTGGTATAATAGGTAAAATTTCATACTTTTTGGGAGGAAAGGCACCACAGCCGCCATTTTCAGAGGGACAAGATGCAAGTTATACACCAAATAAAGGATCTTCTTTTGACATGTTTGGTAGGAGTTTCCTAGGGTAATGACATGGACGCTACTAGGGGCACAGGCGTAGCTATACTCATCCTGGAAGCTACTTTGCTCGCTTCAGAATACTTGAATGTCATTACATTATATTTTTCTGGGTTTGGCAAAAATAGTCAGTGAGCCCCTAGAGAACATCTCTAGCTACTTCAGTAGGTAAGCGTAGCGCTCGTAGCGTAGTTTGACTAGGTGTTTGTCTTCAGCAATCACCGAAATTAGTTAATAATTAGTCAGTATTTGGATGGGTGACCACGGGTGGCATTTTCCAACCGAGCGCTGCCGTGGCTCGTAGGGAGCATTTACACCCTTCGCTTTTTTATTTACTTATATTGATATCATGGTTTTTTATTTATTGTGATTGTCACATAGACTCAAAATTATGTTTTTTATTTTTATATTAGGAACGTGTTCTTAACAACAGGCTCCTGGCGTACCTAGAAGCGAATGACCTACTCAGTGACCGCCAGTACGGCTTTCGCCGAAACCGGTCTACTGGGGACCTTCTGGCGTACGCCACACACATCTGGAGTGAGGTCATCGAGAAGCACGGGGAGGCGCTGGCTGTCTCGTTGGACATCTCTAAAGCTTTTGACAGGGTCTGGCACGAGAGCCTTATTGGCAAGCTCCCATCTTACGGCCTGCCTGCTGATTTCTGCGCATGGATATCTGATTTCTTGAGGAATCGGTCGATACGAGTGGTTGTAGATGGCTGCTCATCAGACCAAATGGCTATCAATGCCGGTGTTCCTCAGTTATCAGTACTCTCTGCGACCCTCTTCCTACTGCATATCAACGATCTGCTAAAGCCCGGGATCTTTGGGTACGCAGACGACAGTACAGTCGTGGAGAGCTACACATCCGATGCAAGAACCAGCGGGCCACAGATCGAGTCACACAGAGAGGCTATGGTTGAACGGCTCAACTTGAGTCTGGAGGCGGTATCTGACTGGGGCGATGCTAACCTGGTCAAGTTTAATGCCACGAAGACTCAAGGCTGTTTGTTCTCGGCCAAAAAGAGACCCTTCCAATTGTCTCCCGCTTTCCGCGGTGTCTCCGTTCCGGTAACAGACAGCTTGGAACTACTGGGCGTTTCACTCTCATCGACTCTTAACTTTGGCTCTTATATAGAGTCAAAATCTCAATTAGCCTCCAAAAAACTTGGTGTTCTCGCTAAGGTGAGACGGTATTTCACACCTGAGCAACTGCTTAGTCTTTATAAAGCACAAGTCAGGTCTTGTATGGAATACTGCTCTCACCTTTGGGATGGGTCTGCCAAATATCAACTGGAGGCTCTGGAGTCGATTGAGAGGCGAGCCAGGAGGCTGATTGACAACGACACCTTGACCAAGTCGCAGCTGCAAAGTCTTGAGCATCGACGTAAGGTGGCGTGTTTGTCGGCCTTTTATCGGATACACTTCGGAGAGTGCGCTCAGGAGTTGCACAATCTGGTCCCACCTGCCCCTTTCTTCTATCGTACGGCTAGACAGACGCGACCAAAGCGCCACCCTTTTATGGTGGACATTCCGCGCGTTAGAACCAAGCGTTTCGAGTCCTCATTCCTCATACGAACAGCCAGAATGTGGAATGCTTTGCCTGGGTCTGTCTTCCCGCTAAAGTACGACGTGGGTGTCTTCAAATCCCGAGTAAATAGGTATCTTCTAGGTAAGCGTGCTACATCCTAGACCGCATATCTGCTCAACATCAGGCAGTATGTAGTCAAACGCAAACCTATATGGAATAAAAAAAAAAAAAAAAATGTTTGAGTTATTTACATTTGTCTTGGGAATATGAATTAGGTAAATAATTTTCTTTTAACGGGCAAGATTGCCTTTATTAAGTACAACAAAATACAATAGGTACTTTACGCTAAAACTAATCAAGCCGGGAGCTCATCTTATTTTCAAAAGTCTTTCTGAGCGTCTGGTGAACGCGACGCTTGACCAAAATGCTGGCTTTTATTTGGCTCAACGCATAAGGCCAGCATGCTGTGCACGCTGCCAACTGGTAGTGGGCTTGAGCATTTGGATTATCTTTAGACCTTCAAGGGTCTGTGGATGATCCAATGCTTTTTATGTATAGGTAGTAGTAGTGTAGGTGGTATTGTATTAGGTAAATAAATGATGGGATTATTATTATTACCTATACTTTTGTCTTACTAAATATAGAAACCTTAATAAGTCTCTACTCCCTACTAGTCCCTACCTAATAGTTTTTTACATCCAGTATACCATTGCGCCTTATATAAATTGGCATCGGCTGTAACAATATCGTTTATTGATTAGTCATTTTATAGCAGGCGTTAATTTTAAATTTCTATCAGATTTTGTTTGAAATCTAATTGATATACTGGCCGCTAGCAGAGTTCTAAAAATATAAATGTATCCACAAGCGTTTGCCATTGGCTTTGCGCGCATAATATTTGCCGATGATACACTATTAATCAAAAAGTCTAGTTAACCCGTCGATCGGCTGCTGTGTGTAAGAGTTGCAAACAAACCAACAAACACACTTGAGCCTGGAAGAGATTGCTATAAGCAATAATGCCGCCCTTTGTTGCACTAGTTTTAAGTCGCTTTTTTTCCCTTTCTGTGTATTTTTAACCCCCAACGAAAAAGAGGGGTGTTATAAGTTTGACGTGTCTGTTTGTCTGTCTGTCTGTCTGTGGCATCATAGCGCCCGAACCACTGAACCGATTTCAGTTTAGTTTTTTTTGAATGAAAGGAGACTTAATCGAGAGTGTTCTTAGCTATGTTTTATAAAAATCGATAGAGCCGTTTAAGAGTTATGGTGGGTTAAAGTGGGGATGGAAGAACCAAAATTCTACAAATGTGCCCACAATGGTTGTCAATTAAAAGTTTGTTGTCAAATATTTTTGTGTCGGGGGTTTTTTAATTAGGTATATTATTCTGTATTGTATTTTAGTTTTTAGTTTAGAACAATAAAGTGTTCATTCATTCATTCACACTTTAGTAAGGATATAAGTATTTCTTTTTCATTAGACGGCAGTTGACGTAAACCAAATCAGGTAGTTTAAGAGCTGTTAAAATGTTCTTAAACTCCATAAATATCCAATTTGCATCTAACAAATTGAGCTAATCAAATTTTGTAGTACTAAGATTGCGCGTAACATGACAGTGGGTAAATAGGAAGTTTGGTCGATGCCAAAAATTAGCCGACCTACTCGTAATTAGGTACTACCCATCGACTTACAGCTCTGGAGACGGTGGTTCGAACATTGCTAAAGAAGACGATAACTAAAGTTAATAATTAAAATAATCATTATTTTGTCGCAAAAAATAGCATGACCAACTTTAACCGTGGACAGGATTCGCAAATATTTCGCACGGATCGATGTAGCATTTTTCACATAATTGTTGATTTATCAAAAATGGCTCAGCCGATTTCGATAAAATTTAAATGCAACTAGCTTTGAAGTATACTCTTATGAATAAAAAAGAGCTATCGAAATCAGGCCACTAAGTAAAAAGTTATGCATGGTTACACATAAAATAAAATAAATATACGCGTCAAATTGAGTACCTCCTCCGTTTCCTCGGTCAATAAGAACACAAAGATACTATATCACTGTATTAAAACGTAACGAGAAGTGAAGAAAAAGGCAAAACAAAAGAAAGAACTAAAACAATCTACTTATTTTAATAAAAGCATAAAAAACGTAAGGTTTTCGGACAAGTATTTACATTAGTAAAAATACTATATAAATGTCGCCAACAATTGCAGTCAGGGTAAGCTCTATGAGATTGAACCAGAAATGAGAAGACACGTTGACGAAGATAATTATAGCAACAATGGGTTAGTAAGATGATATGGCAGGGCACATTGCTGGCGTTAGACGCAGGTATACTAAGCGCTACAAAAGCCAAAATATAAGTATGCGCGAGAGCCAGAGAGACTCGCACCGGGGCACACCCGCCCGCCTACTTACCTCACGCCTCCTGCGCGCTCCCTACGCATTGTGCACACATGCGCAATAATTAGCGAATCACGGCGAAGTGTCATCTGCGGCTCACTTCTCATCCACCGATTTGTGTGGCGCTTAGTATATCCTTATGGTTTGGGAGGCACTGTAGTTGAGGGTTGGAGGGAGAAAACTGCTGGTGTGGTGTGAAGGTCTTTCTCTCTCTCTCTCTTCCTGGCTATGTTTCCCACATGATGATCTGCTTTCCTTCCCCAGCTTCCTTCTTGTGAAGGTACTGTCTATCAAATCAAATAAGTTTTAATGACTTAAAAAGGTAGGTGCAAAAATCAGTCAATGAAGCCTCTGATTCCCGAATAGCGACGCGATGCTCTCCCTGTCCTCTGCAAAGGAAGTGACAGGCACTTGCCACTTTAAAATCGACCTGTTGCACTGGGATCAGCAGTTTCAGTGATGCTGTCGGGACTCTTTGGCCCAGCAGCTAACGATTCAGAAGCGGATCGGAACAAAAACTGTGTTTTTTTTCTAACTATCCACGCCATACATATAGTACGATACTAGTTGTTTTGCAATATCACTACGTATGTGGCATTGAGAGTCGTTATACACCGTTATGCAAATAAACTGAACTTATTAAAACAGAGTCGGAAAAAAAAACCTACTTATCTGGTTCATTCGAGTCAGGTACACAGGAATAATAAAATATCACGGTACTTTAGCAGCTAACACTATGTTTATAGGTAGTAACTAGCCCTGTCTATACGAAGTAATGAACATACTCGTAAGTCAATGGGTTCGAGACACTGTCGCGCCGCGACTCGTGAGTGTCAAGGACTACGTCGCGGGGTTTGCTGACACAATGACTTTCATTTTAGCCTTCGTACGCATAAATAAATTAACTAAATCTACCTACTGTTCTCGTTCTTCTTCATTTTGAATGTAATAAAGAAGAAAACAGGCGGACGGTCCTTCTGGTGGCAAAAGTAACTAAAATATCTTAATACCAAAATGCTATGGAACTTTTTAATGAAAATGTAGGAAACGTAATAATGAACCGTTCCAATACAAACAACGAAATTACCACACCACTACTCATAGGGTCTTAAATGATTGGCCAAGTGCGAGTTGGACTCACGCACGAAGGGTTCCGTACCCTATGGGAACCCCCTTAGCCCTATTTCGAACGTCTACCTGTTGCCGTTATTAATATGGAGCAAAAAGCGGTAAAAAAATTACGTTTCTTGTATGGGAGCCCCCCCTGAAATATTTATTTTATTCTGTTTTTAGTACTTGTTGTTATAACGGCAATAGAAATACATCATCTGTGAAAATTCAGCTGCCTAGCTATCACGGTTCATGAGCTACAGCCTGGTGACAGACAGACGGACAGACGGACGGACAGCGGAGTCTTAGTAATAGGGTCCCGTTTTTACCCTTTGGGTACGGAACCCTAAAATTATGTACCTAGATAAGTTCGTATAGGCCCATTTGGCCCATTTCGACAATATGTAGATGATTCTTATTCTTATTCTTGGCATTTTTTTTCCACCTATATCCACTTTGTGTTGATGGACACATTCTCAGTTATTATACTTAGGTAAGTACCTAGCAAATTAAGATGGCTAGATTGTAGTTCGTTACAGGAATGCTCGTCGGCATTTATACGCATAAACACAGACTAAGTTTAGTAGGTATACTCTACTGCTAAACATAGGTCACTCTTACAATTTTACAATAGGACCAGGTGGAAGCGGCTTGTATCCAGCTTCTTCATGGAATTCCAACGATTAATTATACTTTATAATTAGCTGCGCCCCGCGGTGTTACCCGCGTTAGCCCGACATAAAAAGAATTAGGTACGTAGCCCAAGTTACTCCTTATTACATCAGCTACCGCCAATAAAAGTCTCGTCAAAATCGGTCCAGCCATTTCAAAGATTGGCTGGAACAAACAAACAGACAGACTAAAATTGTAAAAAATGTTATTTTGTTGTATGTACCGTATATATATTCATATGCACGTAGTAAAAAACGGTTATTTCAATATTACAAACAGACACTCTACCATTTAGACACCAATATACCATAAAGTTTTCTTATTCTTACTCTTCTTACTCCTCAGTATATTTAGACTACCTCGGTGGCCCTGACTACGGGATCAAAGAGGCGTGGGTTCGATTCCCATCCAAGGTAAGTATTTATGTGGTGAACATAGGCGTTTGCTCTGTGTCTGGGTGTTATTTAGGTATACTCTATTTAAGAAGGTATTTATTTAAGCTTGGCTCTACATAAGATCTGATAACTTATTAATAGTGCGAACTGTAGTCTCATCTTGGCCTTATTTTACATTTATTTAACTATTGTGTTTAACCGACTTCAAAAAAGGAGATTCTCAATTCCACTGAATGTTATTTTTGTATGTATGTTACGCAATTACTCCGACTTTTTATCATTATTTAATGATCCAAACTATTGTTTAAAAAAAATCATGCATATTCCTATGAACCTAAAAAAAAAACGATTTAGATGATTATTTTTTTGTTTGATAGACCATACTTCAGAGGCGATTCTCTTTAAATTCTATCAAAATAGAGTGAGTCAATTTTGAAAAATCATCAATCATGTGAATAATTACAACATCCATGCGATGATACATCGTTTCCTGCGAATTATTCGAATTCTAAACACGGTTGAATTCTGTTATGCCATTTTTAGCGAAAAATATATTACATTCTTAAATTTTTAGAGATCCGTTCCCAAAGGGTAAAAACGGGACCCTATTACTAAGACACTCCAATGTCCGTCTGTCTGTCTGTCACCAGACTGTATCTCACGAACCGTGATAGCTATAGACAGCCGTTTTCGCAAATACAAAAATCACAATAAAATAAATGTTTAAGGGTACCGAACAACAAACGTAATTTTTTTAGGGGTTTATTGCTCGCTATTAATAACGGCAAGAGGAATGTGGCTGACGGGGCTCTAACACGGTACCTACGGAACCCTTCGTGCGTGAGACCGTCGCGCTCTTGGCCGATTTTTAGTTTTTCAAATTGTTTTCTCTGATCAGGGAGGAACGTGTACCTATCTATAAATAATATAAAAAACTGTCGCTTTGAAACCATTTTTCTATCGACCTGACTGCCAACCTTCACTAAATATTATTATATATTCTTTGACTAAATGTAGAGCATCTTGAAGAGGAAGCTCCAGCTGATTTACAAAACCTATCACAATACAGTATTACACATTCTATGATAATAATATCTTTGGCACTAGTTCTATTAATACATTTAGGTGCGTTACATTGCAGTTTTATCATCTATTTGTGTGTGTGACGAACATTGCTGTGTGCGTGGAGGTCGGCGCTATTTCCTATTATTTTGTCGTGTACCGATTATTGTACACGGTTTTTTATTACGTGATTGTGTGGGATATTAACAAATTAGTGTGAGGAAGTGAGTGTGTGACATAACAATGGATTTTTCGTAGACGGTATGTAATTTTGTTAATTTATTGTTGCAAGTTGTTGCTTTTCGGTGAAGGAAAATATCGTGAGGCAGCTTGCATTTAGATTGATTTAAATTTCTTTACGGTTGTGAAGTTAGCTACAAGCCGTGTGAAACCAAATCCTCGCCCAGCTGTTAAGTGAGCTTCAGTCAGGATTGGGTTATCCGCAGCTTGTAGCTAACATCACAGTCGACAAGATGTGTGATTCGGTCTATACATACGTGTGT
Source organism: Hypomecis atomaria (assembly GCA_964007245.1). Classification (NCBI taxonomy): domain Eukaryota; kingdom Metazoa; phylum Arthropoda; class Insecta; order Lepidoptera; family Geometridae; genus Hypomecis; species Hypomecis atomaria. Next base: position 14,701,943 of record OZ023305.1, read on the forward strand.
GGAGGATACTCGATGGTGTATGTGAATCGAACCGCACTAGACCAGCGTGGTGGATAGCCTAATTGTCCTTAGTAGGCCTATGTTCGTCGGGTACTATTAAAATGCAGGAACAGTACAGTATTGTTGCAAGTGCACGTGAATGAAGTTCTGCGACCATTGTAGATTGTTTGAACTTATTGATATAAGGCCGATTGGATTTTACCTTGGAGCCATATCCCTCACGCTAGCCTGGTTGCAGGTTAGTAATTCATATAGGTACGCTTAGTAATTCATATAGGTACGTTCCAAAATCCGCATAGCCCTAATGATAGCCGACCTCCGGTAGGAGCTGGCACCTCAAGAAGAAGAAGATAGGTACGCTATCGAATTTCTTTGCATCGGGTCATATATATTTTGCAGGTTCCGGACATTATCTTCACAATATTTTCGCACACCATTTGAAGCTATCCCTTTTTTGACTTAGAGATAATCTTTTATAAATACCACCCCACCCAGGGGAGGCAGGGTGGTGGGAGTCTCGCCGCCTGGTTTCTCCTTTAATCCGCAGTGGGCTGAACCAACCGAAATGGGTCTATTGTCCTTTGTGGGTAGAACTTTGTTCAGCAGTGCACTAGTAAAAGGCCACTACAGTACTATACATTCTTACTTAAGTTTATCTTTCTTATCTTTTCTTTAAGTGAACAAATCAGAGCTTGTTAAACTGCGTAGAACTGATATTTTAAGGCAGGTCAGATGTCTGGCTGTAAAGATACGGGGGTCGCGAGGTCTCAGACGAACTCTACAGTCGAGGATCAAACAACACTGGTTATACTGTGAACTCAAACTCAAATCATTTATTGTTTCATGTCAAAATTACATGCGATTTTTAGTTAATATGTTTTGTATAGTTATACATATGACCCTATAAGGGTATGGCAATTTTATTATTTGTATTGGTACGATTTATTATTATGTTTTCTAGATTATCGTTAAAAAAATCGTCTAATGCATATCAATAATAGGATATTTTTTAGTTGTTTAATGAAACAGTTTTCTATTTCGATATCTTTTAAATTATTTGGCACTTTATTTTCACTCAATTCAATAACGTGGTTATTTTAGCCATTAAATATGAAATGTCATTTATTAAATATTTTTATAGCCATAGATTTTGGACTAGAACTGTGAATTGTTAAGTTAGACTTTGGTTTCACGAGTTTATGTCTATATTGCGATCTAATTATGTGCGTTTTATCCAGACACTTTGTTATCATAGTCAGAGTGCTTTTTGACAAATTTGCAAATTTGCAAAACCAGATCTCATTTTGAACCACATTATATCTTCAGAAAGATACTCTTGTGATACTCTAATGCCTTATCCACACTCCCCGTGAGGCGACCCGCGACACGTGAACTCGAGAGTGTGGACGAGGCGCTCGTGTCACCATGTCTCTTTTTTCGCGTCCTTCGCCTCGCACGAGGTCATCGCCGAGGCCCTCGAGGCCCCGAGGTGTTTGGAAGCCCCGGGGCCACAAAAGAGCTGAGGCCCCTTCATGGTCTCCTGAACTAGCAATCCTTGGTGTCCCAGCGTGGAGTCGGCTTCGCCAAATCACGACTATTCATCGGATACATATAAGATGATTTTATCTGTGCACTTTCTTTAGAGTGAATAAATTATAGAAATACTTTTTTTGTACATTTAATTTAATTTAAGGGCCCCTTAATTGTGGAGGTGTGCAGTTGCTCCGTTTGCTCTCCCCTAAATCCGGCCCTGATATCAGCTGTCCTTGAATGAAGACTATAAACCTACGTACCGGCTGCTAACGTAGTCTAAGACATCCACTCACCACATGGACTGATGACCTGAATTTTCTAACCGGCCAAAGCTAAGCTGTCTTGCTTGCACATTTGTTAGTTAGTTTGCTAGTTTGTAACAATGTATTAAATCAAAATTGGTTTTGAGATCTTTCACCGACTTCCAAAAAGGAGGAGGTTCTATGTTTGTCTGTATGTTTTTTGTGTATATTAATCGATTATATCGCCAATAGAGCACCGAATCGAAATTTTTTTTAAGTTTGAAAGGATATATTCGTACTCCCGAGATGGTCCCATTTAAATTTTACAGAAAGCCGTCTAAGCCGTTTTTGAAATCAAAAATAATGTAAACCATTCATAGCGGACTTTTTCAATTTTTAACCGACTTCCAAGAAGGAGTAGGTTCTATGTTCGTCTGCATGTACGAGTATGTTTTTTTTATTATTTTTTTGTGTATGTTCATCCATTATTGCGCTAATTGTAAACCGAATCAAAGAATTATTTTTTAGTTCGAAAGAGTATACACCCGAGGTGGTCCCATTAAAATTTTACAGAAATCAGCTCATCCGTTTTTGATAAAACCTACAATAATTTAAGCAACTCGAGTAAAATATCCGAATTTTGTATACGACGAACATCGATAATTTCACCAATTGTGAACCGAATTGAAAATTTTTTTTAGTTCAAAAGGATATAAGGTACTCTCGAGATGGTCTCATTTCAATTTTACAGAAATCGGCTGAGTCGTTTTTGAAATATCAACAATAATGTAAACAACTCGAGCGAAATTTTCGAATTTTGTACACGATGGAAGGCAGTTTTGCCATTTTTTGCGAAAAATAATTATTTGACTTAGCAAACAACGAAAACAACTGCTAAGAGTATTTTCGTTTCTTTCGATCTACTCCGTCAAACGAAGAGATAAAAACAAAAAAATACTGCAAAATGTGCGGAGTTTTATGACAATCAAATTCTACATAATCATCATCATCATCCACAGCCCGTGATCGGCCACTTCTGAGCATAGGTTTCTCTTGTACGAAATTCCTCTCGATTCTCTGTCAATCTTGTCCAGATTGGACCTAGATATTTTAGAAACTTTTGTGGAAATTCATGGGTTGTGCTATTTTAACATGCTTTTATTAGGTCGTACCTATGTAACTAATTTAACAATCTTCCAAGGGTCGTAGCGTAATGAAAATTGGCAGCTGTATGTCGTTCTAATGACAATACAATACTATGGTACTGTCGAACTGATCTGATGATGGAGCCGGAAGATATGAACTGGAACTTCATGATGGAAAATTCGTATCATAGCTGATTTGGATTTCTTAGAAAAGTCTGGCAATGAACTTTGACCACGATTAGGTTTCAAGGTCTGACGAGCGTGTTTTTTTTAAACTACATTTATTATCTTTATTAATGTGAAATTGTGCGAGCGAGATGGAATTTGGGATGCAAAATCCCGTTAAGTAGATTAACATAAAATTCGCGGAAAAAATCTGTTAATTTAATCATTAGTAAAACAACAGATATGAGTAACATCACGCGGTGAAACGATCACATAATTATTCGCATATGGTTTTGCAAATTATCTGGAGCGAGTGATGTCAGTAGGAGATGGCTGTCCACTATAAGATACTATAGGTCATGATAGGAACGAATCAGGCACGAAAGGTAACCCGATAAGCTCTACTATGTCCACTACAACATACCATCGACGTATTTACATCAACAATACTTATACCGGTATACACAGGGTTATTTCTAATCAATTAGCATACTTTTAGAGCCTTATTCTGTATATCAATACTAACAACTTTAGTTCTGCAACTTTCGTCAAAACTCAAAAAAAATCAGCTGTTCCATACATTTTGTCGAGGCTGACCCGAATATTTGGAGTAAGAGTTTTCAATGCCTTACCAAATATTATAAACTAGCGACCAACCCCGGCTTCGCACAGGTGTATATTTACATATAACCCTCCTCTTGAATCATTATATCTATAAAAAAAACTGCATCAAAATCCGTTTCGTAGTTTTAAAGATATAAGCATACTCGTACATTTATGCTTTATAGTATATAGGTACAGTCAAACCTGGCTAACTGAGAACTGGATAAGTGGATAAGTGAGAAACCTCTATAAGTGAGAGTAATTGCCAGGTCCCGTCATTTTACCCATCAAATACCTGAACCTAAGTGAGAGACAAAAACCTCTATAAGAGAGAGTCGTTTTTCCCTCATGGACCTCTATAACTGAGAGTACTACTTGTCTGAACCTCTATAAGCGAGAGTTGAGGGTATTCAAACATCTGCACAAAAAATGTTTGAATAGAACACGATCCGAAAGTAACGGTAGTTAGTTCCACGAAATTTAAGAATGGATCTAAACATTTTTTGTATTTTGGTGGAAATAAGTAACATTGTTTTTGTATAGCATTTTTTATGGAATATTTGGAATAGTTTAGACGCACGTTTGTGTCTAAACTATCATGTTTGTTGATGTAGTGTTCTATTTAAAATTATTTTGTGGTTTTCTCTAATCTACCTAACATAATTTTTGTATCACATTCTTTTGGAATAGCTACACGTGCGTTTACACTATCTTATTGGTCAAACTTACTTCAGTTGATAAGTATCAATTGAGGAGAAAGGTTTGGTGTTAGTAAATAAATCTTTAGGGATAAATGAATAAGTCGTTAAGCGATAAGCTTAAGATAGCTAGGTATTTTATGCGTTCAAAAGTGGAAAATCTCGAAATGAAATACGTAATGAATTCGACTTAACAGAATTACTTTATAAAATTAATAGAATATACGGTCCCTCTAAGGTCCCAGTGCTCTAAAGGGCATGGAAATATTTAAAAAAGTCGATTTTTTGATTTTCCCAATATTTAAATGTGTCTTTTAGAATGAATAAAACAAACTATCATCTATGTTCAATTCTAATCAACATAACCCAAATAATTAGTACTTATATACTATTTATAAACATATTTATCATTTTTCACGCATGTAGATACCTACATACAAATTAAACGTATTTTTTAACCTCTATAAGAGAGAGTAGCCACTTCCGAAACTGGATAAGTGAGAAACCTGGATAAGTAAAAAACCTCTATAAGCGAGAATAAGATGATAACTCTCTCTTATCCAGGTTTGACTGTATAAAAATATATTTTTCCTAGTTCTTATTAAGTATGACTTATGTAATTTATGCTTTATAGTATATATATATATTTGTTTTCCTACATGTTTCGAATTAATAATCTAAATTGTTTTTCTAAATTTAATTTTACTTTTGTTTGTATAACTTTTGTTGCTAGATATTATAACGGGAGAAGCCATTGGCTCTGAGATACAGTTATTAGTTCAGAGTCAATGGACAAGTGAATATGGTTAAAAGTGTTCTATGGCAAATAAAGTTATTTTGTATTTGTAAAATTTATTTCATTTCATTACATGGGGACAGACAGCGGGAAGCGACGTTGTTTTATACTATTTAGTGAAAACGCAGCTTCTCTTGCAATGTTCAAAAGAAAGCTTAAAATATTCCTGACTGACATGGCGCCCTATAGCGTCGAGGAATTCATTCCAAAAATTGAATAGAAATGGAATTTTTAAATATTTTTTTTAATAATAATGTTCAGCTGAAGTAATTATGTAATTGTAATAATGTTTACTTAGTAGGTAGGTTATTTTCGGCTTCGCTTTTCCTCCCGCTCGCTTTCGTAGCGTGAGTAACTGGCGCGAGCAGGAGAAAAAGCGAAGTTGAACGTCAGAGCGCTTACACAATAAGGCCCCTGGTCGGTGACGGAACGATCCAGTGGTAATAGTAACGTTTTGCCTGACCACTGATTGCCTGAAACTTTCATAACACGGTCATGGTATGGTAGGTACTTTAGTGGGCATCAACCTTAATACAGTGACGTAAGTAGGTACATGGATGTAAGAAGAAAAACCCTTTTTTTTAAATAAGCTTTTACATAACAAGTACTCGCTAAGGCGAATCAAAAGAGCTGGAACTCGATAGGGTTGCGTCGTTTCATTACAGAGTCCTATGACCACCTTCCAGCTCCATCATCAGACCCTGGTTACCATTGAAAGACAACTAGACTACTCGCCAAGAGCATTCAAATGAACCCACACTCGATGAGGTTGTGTCGTTTCATTGCTAAGTTCCTTTGACCACCTTCCAGCTCCATCATCAGATCAGCACCATGCCATCATAATATTGCATTGTCACGCGATTTACAAATGAATGCAACATTTCAGCTCAATCGGTAACCGGGAAATGGATCAAATTTAACTTGGAAGATTTGATTACAGACAGACAACGGGACAGGTGAAACTAAATAAAAGCTTGTAATTAATGAGATAAGTTTTAAATAGAAAAATGGAAATAGGAAGAAAAATAAAGAGGATGTTAGAAGGGGTTACAAGCTGAAAATATACTGAAAATTTCTTCCTCGCTGTAGTAAGTTCGTTAAGGCCGGGTGTCAGAGTATTTAAGCCGCCTGAAGTCCTCTGATATGGCTAAAGCTAGACAGTTAAAACAACCGGGACCTATAATTTAACATGTCATCCGAGCCACGGTAACGCTTAGTTGTCAATGCCACCCGAGGTCACCCACCGTGCTGAACCTTGCTTAAATAGCTGTAGTTTATACGAGCTGCTTCTAACCGGTATTATTGGTGATCTTTAGGGGAGGCTTATGTCCAACAGTAGGTATAGGTACGTCCCATGGCTGAGAAGAAGAATAGGTATACCTTGTTGCGGTATTTACAGGAAAATCTTTGTGATTCGCACTAACTATAACAATTTGATAGATACTTATTTAACATCAAATATACAGAATTATTTCTAATCAATAAGCATCCTTTAAAGGGCTTAATCTGTACATCAAAACTAACAACTTTTGTTCATTCTCAAAAAAAAGTCTTCCATAGAAAAATAACGTTCACCGTCGACAAAATGTATGGAACAGCTGATTTTTCTTGAGTTTTGATAAAAGTTGCTAGTTTTGATGTACAGAATAAGCCCCTAAAAGGATGCAAATTGATTAGAAATAACCCTGTATACGTTTTCCAGGAAGTGCTGGTAATAAAATAAACTTAATGAAATAGTTATTATTAGAGTTATTAAACTGTGCGTACACGAGGAAATAAAATATCTATTAGACTGAAATTAAGTGACTACCGTGTTAAAAAGAAATAAAAGTTTGAAGACGAAATAATATAATGTTATAGTTAGTGTTTGTTATAAGAAGTAAGTAATGTGTAGTGCAGGGTTATATCAAGGTAATGATATCTAACAGTATTCCGTCTTCATACAAACGGTCGGAATGCGAACCCCCTTTGCCAGCCTTTGTGCCTTCTTGGGAGCTCCGGGATCTCCAAACGAACGCACCGGTGCTCCCAGCACTTTATACCTGGTGATAAAACCAGGCTTGTGCTGTCATCTACGACAGCGTTGCCACACACGTTGTCGTCCTCCCCGGTCCCGTTTGAGTGGGTGGCCAGAGCCCCATCGCTGACCATCCGCGAGCCCAGAGGTCCCGTTTTAGTAGGCTCTTACTACAGGCAGGGGATACCGATGCCATATTGTTTACCGTCCAAAACGGCATTTCTTAATAAAAGTGTGTTCTGCATGGCATCTTTTATTTATAACAGGATACCAAAAGTCATTCGATGCAAACAAGACTTAAATATTTTCAAGAATCAATTGAACAATTTCTTAGTTGACAAAGCCTATAGTGTAAATGATTTTTTAAATGACAAGAGCATCAATGACTATAAATTGTAATTGTAATATCCTGAAATTATCTAAGTATTTTGACATTATATAACTAAATCCATTTAGATTGACATTATCATACTTTTAACATCAATTTACTAATAATTCTATTGTTTAATAATATGTAACGTAAACGTCTGTACACTAATTTAGGTTGAAGCTAGAGAGCATAACTTTAATTTAAGACCTTTGTATTTCACCTAGTTTTACAGACAAATAAATCATTCATTCATTCATTCGTATTCTAGGGCCCCAGTATCAGGGCAAACGCGAATCATACCTACGCGCCTCGGAGTTCAGTATGCTCTCAGTATGCTAGTCAGTCGCGGCGCGCCGTAGTGACGAACGAACGTGCTGATTTGTGGACTAGTAAGCGTGCGACGTAACACTAACACAATATGTATTTTTATTAAACGCTTCCTCTTTCATTCACAACGAATTTCTTTTTTGTAATAAACTAGCGACCCGGTCCGGCTTCGCACAGGTGTTTTATACATTATATTTTAAATCTTCCTCTTGAATCACTCTATCTTTAAAAAAACCGCATCAAAATCCGTTGCGTAGTTTTAAAGATATAAGCATACATGGGGACAGACAACGGGAAGCGACTTTGTTTTATACTATTTAGTGATATAATCATTTGACATCATAATGGATAAAAACTAGAAAGAAACTCAAGTAGGCAATGTGTAAGTAGATGAAATTAAAATACTGAAGACGGGCAGCCCTAGCGCGGGATACGTTTTGCGTGGCCACGTGGCGCTGTAGGTATACATTTCAAGGACAGCCAAGTCACAATATTGTTAGATATCATTACCGTAGTTATAGGGATCTATAGTCTGACAGGTGCGAGCGGCGGGTCCCCGCCGCTCGCACCTGTCTCAGTCCCCTTTGTCGTCTACCCCCGCGCCTCTGTACCGCGCAGGCGAGGACTCAGTTAAACGGTCAGACTATAGCTAGGGACTGTATAAAAGAGACATTGTAAATGAAGAGATCCGCCGACGAACCAAAGTCACCGACATAGTCCAGCGGATCAGCAAGTTGAACTGGCAGTGGGCAAGTCACGTAGCTCGAAGAATGGATGGCCGATGGGGCCGTAAAGTTTTCGAATGGAGACCACGTACTCGAAAGCGCAGCGTAGGACGTCCACCTAGTAGGTGGACTGACAATTTAATTAAGACCACAGGATAATATAATATTATATTATATTATACATCGCGAGACTCAATAGAAGCCCATCTGCCATTTCGAAATAAAAGATGTTAGGTGCGCCTTTCTAATTATCTGGTGCAGTTCGGAGCTCCTCATTTTTGATTCGAAGAATCGAATTACCCTGTATAGGTAAGTAGGTACAAATTATGAGTAAGCACGAACTTAAATATTTTTTGTTACATTTAAGTTATAGATTTTATTTGAACGTGTAAATAAATATCTAATTAAGCACGATTTCGGGGAATCGACGCAAATAGACTTCCTGATTGTTCACAATCAGTTTTTTATCAAACTCATTGATACTTCAAATTGAATGAAAACCAAAACAACTTAAATTATCACTTAATGTTCAATGGCTATGTTCACTTATAGACAATCTCTTTGTTTTAACCGACTTTACAAAAAGAAGGAGGTCTCAATATCACTGCTTGTTTTTATGTGTGTTATTTAAGCTACGGCTTCGCCCGGTTCCTTTAATATTTTCGGGATTAATAGTTGCATATGGCACTTTACAAGCATTAAAATATACTCTTGAATGAACAAATCAATAATTATTTTTCGCAATGGCTAAACCGCCTTCCATCTTGTACAAAATTCGAATATTTCGCTCGAATTGTTTACATTATTGTTGATTTAGCAAAAACGGTTCAGCCGATTTCTGTAAAATTTAATTGGGTCCACCTGGGGAGTAAACCCTTTCGAAATAAAATAAAAAAAATCGATTCGCTTCACAATTGGCAAAATTATCGATGTTCATCGTGTACAAAATTCGGATATTTCGCCCGAGTTGCTTACATTATTGTAGGTTTTTTCAAAAAATGGCTTAGCCGGTTTCTATAAAATTTAAATGGGACCACTTCGAGAGTATACTCTTTCGAATTAAAAAATATTTTTTCGATTCGGTTCACAATTGGCGAAATTATCGATGAACATACACAAAAAAAACGTACACACGAACATAGAACCTCCTCCTTTTTGAAGTCGGTTAAAAAGCACACTTTCTGATTCATAAATATTAGTACCTAAGTCTAAGACGTTTCTTTAGAAACCGTTGATGTATTCTGGATCTAGAGTAGACCTAATCATCATTAGGACATAAGATATTATTTTATCTTTATTTTACTAAAATAAATTTCTGAGATGGGAAAAGCTGAGTATACTCCGCACCACACATGTTGATGGATGTGAAGTTAGCCACTGTACTGTACTGTATCAGCCTTTTGATAGTCCACTGTAGGACGTAGGACCCACGAAGGGTGATTGGACCATATCCACCACCCTGGCCCAGTGCGTCACATACGTGGAGTCACATACGCCATCAAATTTCTTCTACGGACGTATGCAGGTTGCCTCACGATGTTTTCCTTCACCGAAAAGCCAGTGGTGTTAAATTACGTGCATAAATTCTAAAGAACACATTGGTACGGGACCAGCATTGAACCTACGACCTCATGATTGTAAGACGGGTAGCACTACCACTAGACCATCACGGCTGCCAATAGCCAATCAACGTGCGGCGTCCACGTCACGTCTCGTCCGGATTGGATATTGCGCAACTAGTGGCTAACTTCACTTCCATATACTTGTGTGGCGCGGAGTATACTAAACATGTATCGAGAAAGTATGATGCAACAGTTACGATAATTTCAAGATGTCTTCCCGAATATTGTACTTAATAGATAAAAATTTGAGTACGAACGGGTTATTTGGTTACTGATAAAAATAGCAAACATTCATCACATGACTATTTAGACAATCGCTGAGATGTCACACACATGAGGGGGCATATTAGAGGTCGAATCAAACTTCTTGACGGCTGTGACGTTAGTAACATCGTCATCGAGACAGCAGGATCGCGATGGGTGTAAGCCGCTGTCAACCGGTGTTATCGGAGCCCTACGTCCAGCAGTGAACGTCTACTAAGCCGTAACTGGGCCATCAAGTGGACATGGCCCAATCGCACATCGAAGGAAGAGGCCTATGTTCAACAGAGTTCTAAAGAGGATAGTACGGGTCCGGAAATACAGAGTGAAGATCTACTCGAAAAAGTGCTATAATTATGTACTTGTAATTAAGACCTCAGGAAGGCGTTGGATGCAGGCCACTTCTAACCAGCCTTATTGAAAATCCATTGGGGAGGCCTATGTCCGACAGAGGACGTCCTATGTCTGATGGATGGATGGATGGGTGATTTAGATAGAAGGTTCACAATTTTGCACAAGGTGCGATGTTTTCAATCTTGATCGATATGCATCTAAGATACACTTCATAAAAAATCAGGCTGCGGATAACCTATTCCTGAGTGAAGCTCACATAAAGGCCGAATCATAAAACTTGGCGGCTGTGATATCAGCTGCAAGCTACGGATAAACCAATCCTTGCGCATTTGTTAGGTGAGCTTCAGTCTAGATTGGACTATCCGCAGCTTGTAGCTAACATCACACCCACCAAATTTTACCTGTACTGTATGTACCGTGTGTAAGATGTCCCCAAATATTTATTTATTTATGTACTGTACTGTATCAGCCTTTTTAATAGTCCACTGCAGGACGTAGGCCTACCCACGAAGGGTGATTGGGCCATATCCACCGCGCTGGCCCAGTGTGGGTTGGTGGATTCACATACGCCATCGAATGTCTTCTATGGACATATGCAGGTTGCCTCACGATGTTTTCCTTCACCGAAAAGCCAGTGGTGTGAAATTCCGTACATAAATTTCAAAGAGCTCATTGGTACGGGACCGGGAATTGCACACACGACCTCACGATTGTAAGGCGGGTGTCACTACCTTAAGACCACCACGGCTTCTTATTATTTTAATTTAACTGTACCTACTTACTTATTATTCAGCCCATAAACACTGCGCGAGGAATTGGTATCGCGCATCTCGCAGTTAACTTCACAATTGCAAAAAAAATGACTCAGCCTATAAGTAAAATAGGTAGGCGCGCGACCTGTATGTGGTAGCGGCATATAAGTCTAGCGCTGAGCGAAGTGTGGAGGGGATGGCTGCGCATGAGTTTAGTACGGCGGTCAACATGCGCAGCCCACCCCCTCCACAGTACCCTCAGCGCTAGACTTACGTGCCGCTACTTTTATAATAAGAGTACACAAAATAAAATTAAAAATAACGACTACTTGTACGAGGATTTAATTAGGGGTGGAAACTGGGAGAGGTCTAGTCAAATCTCACTCAATCTTACGAAGGAGCCTCTTCTATAAGTGAGATGAGGTGAGATTTTTTAATCTCGGCCACAGAGATCTATAGAGAGAGCGTCCATTTACCCGTCGCTCGCCGCGTGTAACATTTATATGTATGTAGAAAATACTCATGTACCACAAAATGCATGTTTACGAAACTACATTGCATAATGTAATGTAGTGTTAGCTCGCTTCAGATGCTTTGAAGCAATTTCAGAAAATTGATCAAAATCAAAAGCAAAATCCTTCTTCTCGCTCGCTACTTTTGGACCGACGTTTTGCGTGAAGTACAATAATTACTTACATTTTTGACCGACAAACCAAACCGGAGGAGGTACTCAATTCGACGCGTATATTTGTTTTTTATTATTTTTTATGTAAAACCACGCATAACTTTTTCGTTGTAGTCCGATGTTAATAATTCTTTATTGGAAAGAGTACTTCGAAGTTGGTCCCATTAAAATTTTATTGAAATCGCCTGAGCCATTTTTGATAAATCAACAAGAATGTAAAAAATATAACATCGATCCGTGCGAAATATTCGTGAATTCTTTACACGGGTGAAGTCGGTCATGCCATTTTTGCGAAAAATAATTTTTTCACATGTTATTAAAAATTCGTAATAAATGAATGATTGTCAAAAAATGAACGCTTCTTAACTGAAGTTTCTTACTTGATAAGTAGGTACTTGGTGGGTAAAAATTACTGACTTTTGTGGACCTTTGTAACTAACACATCTATTGTAGTAGTACTATTATTTCCTCAGAGCTTTTACATACATATAAATAATACTGTAATTATAGCTATCAGTTATATCAGGGGTCGACGAAAGTTTCTCGTAACAATCACTAAATAGTTACTCGCATGCGCTCGCACAATATAGATATGTGGTACTTATTTTATCGATAAAAAATCAGGACACATGTGTGATCATTGCCCAGCTGCACGTTAGATTACACAAAGTTACTTTATTATTGTTTTAATTGTAGTTCCACGGCCATGCACACCATAGTTGACGATAGTAAAGTAGACCATCCTATTATCGAAATGAATTTTTTAATGATAATCTAGAAAACATAATAATGAATCGGTCATATTATGTTTACAAAACATGTCACTAAGAACCGCAAGTAAATTTCATATGTTGCAACAAATGTGACTTACTTATTTAGCATTTTTGACACAATTAGTAAGAAAACCATTTGTGTTTCGTGTTCTATTTCAAAACATACAATAATCAATGTTGATAAAAAATGTCACTAAGATCAGTCTGGTTCTATATACTATCGTCAGTTTCTGATATAAGTACCAATGTATTAAAAGGTCGATATACAATTATTACAAACAAAAACCTTTTACTGCAGATCAGATGTCCTATACATTTTTAGAGAGAAGAGTGTTTTTTATGTCTTTATGATCGGGTTTGCTGATTTTTTCGTACATGCATTTCGAGTCCACATTCCTCATACGAACTGCCAGAATGTGGAACGCTTAGACCTGAGTCTGTCTTCCCGTTAAAGTACAATGTAGCTGTCTTCAAATCCCAATCCCGAGTAAATAGGTATCTTCTAGGTAAGCGTGTTACACCGCATATCTGCTCAACACCAGGCAGTGAGTAAGTAGTAAAACGCAAACCGATACGAAATAAAATAAAAAAAAGAACACACATGGGGACGATATTAAAAATAAACAAATAAAGTTGATTATACAAAATTATTGTCAATGAAAAATAAGGTTTTATTTTGTATTCTTTTCTATATACCTCATCAGCACCTCATTATTTTTTGATTGTCTTTTAAAGCCTTTTTTATTCATATTTATTTTTAGTTCATCGACAAGATTTTTCCTATTTTATTTACGTTTCTTCTGCGAGCACATCGATGCTATTGTATGATAATACCTAGATAAATTGATAAGTTGTCATTGTGAAACATTCTGACTATAGCAGATTTATATTGATATAGATAACACATAAATAAAACAAAGGATTTATAAGTGCAGTAAATGTTTAAGGCATTTAACAATGTACCTATACATACTTAAATGAGCTATTTCTAGGGATTGATTTATAACAAGAAAATTATTGCATGACCTTAAGATTGTTTATTGTTAAAGTAATAAAACAGAATTATGATTCAATTGTTACATGCTGTATATATGCAATTATTTTAAGTTGTAGGTACATTTATATATCTTCATCTTGATACTGATAATGAACTACTTTTATAAACATTTTAGGAGGATATTAATTTGTTTGCAAATGTACTGTTGTTCAAATTACTCAAAATATTTTTACAAATAATTTATCGCTGATTCGATCACAGTTTTTTATGATAACTTTATTTATTTTTTAATATTATTTTCTATATTTATTAATATTATGTTTAACAATAAAATACACCTTACAAATATGATAACTTAAAACATTAAATATGTAGCCTATTTAAATAATAAGAAACGTTTACATATGAGATGGTGGATTAATTTAATAAAAATGATAGTATGTATTTCTCAAAACTGAATGACTGCTACGCAGACCCAAAAAATATTTCAGAGTTGATCTCGTAACAAAACGAGATGTTACTCTAGGCCTTTCTTTAACTCATTGAAATAGCTCTACAAGTGCAACATCTCTTTTGCTTCGAGATCACTTTAATTTAAACATTACGAAATGGTAGGTGTATATTATTTGGAATTTACTATTTTCATTCAAATCAAAATAATTATTTTTCGCAAAAAATGGCAAAACCGCCTTCCTTCGTTTATAAAAAATTCGAATATTTCGCTAGAGTTACATTATTATTATTTTTACTATTCGTTATTAGTTACATTATTGTTGATTTTTCAAAAACGGCTCAGACGATTTTTGTAAAATTTAAATGGGACCACTTCGGAAGTATATAACCTTTCGAACAAAAAATAATTTTTCAATTCGGTTCACAATTGGCGCAATTATCGATGAAAATACACAAAAAAATACATACAGACGAACATAGAACCTCCTTTTCGGAAGTCTTAAAAAGTAACTAAAGTAATCAAAAATACATTACTAAACAATATCTTCTATATATCTAATATAATAAGTATGCTATCTTTGCCTATAATTGCCGTGTCACTTAGCTTTTATTTGTTCTGTTCCTTCTTATGTTGTATTGGTGTACATAGTGTTGGCGAGGTTTATTTAGTAAAATAAACAAAACTTAAAACTATATTACCAAACTTAAAATATAAAGAAAAACTAAATTAAAAACCTTAAAAACCTAATCCAAAAACCCTTTAACAAAGAATAACGTGGCCGATATTATATTTCATATACAATATGTTCAGTTCAGTACTTTTCTGATATAAATACTTTTTGAAAAAACATGTGCTGCCTTGGCGGCCCTGTTTGAAATAAAATAAAATAATTAGGATTAAATGTCATTGTGCGTGTTATATTCTAATCATTATGTATAAATTTAATGTGATATTGTAGTGTAACTTTGTAATTTTATTTAACTATATGGATTTTGTGATCTGCACGGGAAGCATGGCAAAAGGACTAATTGTCTTTCCACCATTTTATCCCCTCGAAGAGGAAATAAAGTATGGATTTACAATGACAACTGACATTTATAGTGGATAAAACGGTTTTCTCCCTTTGCCGTGCTACCCGGGCTGAAGTAAAGTAATTATTCTATTTATTTATTCTATTCTAAATAAAAAGTTCAACCGCCAAGGTGACACGCCGGGTACGTTTATTTACAGTCGTGTCATTGTTTGTAGAAAGTTATAGGCTTACCGAACAAACAATCTCTTATCACTCTTCAATCGTCACAGCACTGTTTAACTAGAGATTTATTTAATAATATTTATCGATAGTGCCTCTCCAACACTAGCAGGCGACGAGAGGCGCAGGGCTTCAGTGCAAAGACGGTGCGTGTTCGTGCAGCACGCTCGCCGCGTTTTTTTAATAATATCGACATTTAGCGAACGTTACGTAATTTCGCATCACTACCTTGTTGACAGTGTTGTGACAGACGGACGCGCGGTGTTTGAACATAGAACAGGTATTGTTTTTAAAGAGTTTTACTATGAAATGCGACGTTTTTTTTAATTACACATGCGTTAAAAATCTACAGTTCCACATATCCCTACTGATCTATCCCTACTGGTAGAGAAGAATTGTTTTTTTTTCCACCTATTACTACTAGGGGGGATACTTTTCCACTTATATGCACTGTTATAATCAATCCAGAAATAAGTATCAACTATGTATAGTTTATTACTACTAATTATTCAAGCATTCTTTTTAAATAAAAGCTCATTTTATCCTCTACTTATCAATCGGTAAAATTTAAAAATATTCAAATAACTGTTACGAGAATAATTAATAACGCTTGTGTAATTACAAGAAATAATTATCTAACACTCTATGCTCCATATTTAATTAAGCTACCTATGTACAATTTATTGGTTTACGTAGGTATTTATGCAACACCTAGGTAAGCTTCATCAATGAAAATGATTCAAAGTTTAATTATAGAACTAGCACGTGATAGTATTTATTTTATTTCTCATACCGGACATCGGAAAAAAAATTAGTGTTATTACTGGTATTGTAAGAAAATTACTTCTTGAATTATTGTGAAATTTTTTGTCAAGGTTTTCGCGTAACTCGGTGAATATTAAGTGAAGTAATTAACGCGCGCAGTTACGCGAGATTTACGTAGAGGTAGAATTTTACAAGTCATGAATGAATTCATAGATATTTTTAACCGACTTCCAAAAAGGAGGAGGTTCTATGTTCGTGTGTATGTATTTTATTTTTGTGTATGTTCATCCGATAATTTCGCCAATTGTGAGCCGAATCGAAAAAATATTTTTTGGTTGGAAAGGATATATTCCCAAAGTAGTCCCATTTAAATTTTACAGAAATCAGCTGAGCCGTTTTTGATAAATCTACAATAATGTAAACAATTCGAGCGAAATATTCGAATTTTGTACACGATGGAAGGCGATTTTGCCATTTTTTGCGAAAAATAATTATTACTAGGGTTAAATTTAATGCGTAGTACCTAAAAGCTCTTAGAACCAATTTTTCATCTTTGCTGACTTTTCATATATTATTTACAACGTATACATTTTAATAGTATGGTTCAAATTCTTTTAACCATAATTGGCTACAGGAGACTCAAGGAGACCCACTGCTCAACATAGACCATCCTTATAGATCTCTAATAAAAACAGCAGGAAGAGCTTGCATCCAGTGAGATTTGGCGGTATTAACGAGAAAATACTCTGAACACCTTGTTGGAGGATGTTCTACAGACTCTACGCTTTCCAGTGCGTTGTCACCATTCGAGGCCTTCAAGTAATATAATATTTAATTACTAGCAACCCGCCCCGGCTTCACACACGTGTGTTATACAAATAAACGTTCCTCTTGAATCACTCTATCTATAAAAAAACCGCATCAAAATCCGTTGCGTAGTTTTCAAGATATAAGCATACATGGGGACAGTCAGCGGGAAGCGACTTTGTTTTATACTCGTACTATGTAGTGATAAGTAGCGCTGGATGCAGGCCGCTTCCAACCGGCCTTATTAGAAATCCATAGGGGAGGCCTATGTCCAGCAGTGGACATCCTACGGCTGATGGATGGATGGAGGGAGTGATAAGTACCTACCTGCTATACCTATTTATTGAAAACGTTACTTTTTAGGGTTCCGTACCCAAAGGGAAAAACGGGACCCTATTACTAAGACTTCGATGTCCGTCTGCCCGTCTGTCTTCACCGGGCTGTATCTCATGAACCATGATAGCTAGACATCTGAAATTTTCACAGATGATGTATTTCTGTTGCCGCTATAACAACAAATACTAAAAACAAAATAAAATAAATATTTAAGGGGGGCTTCCATACAACAAACCTGAATTTTTAGACGTTTTTTGCTCTATATTAATAACTAGCAGCGCCCCGCGGTTTTACCCGCGTTGTGCCCGTTCCCGTGGGAATTTCGGGAATTTTTATACATATAAACCTTCCTCTTGAATCACTCTATCCATTAAAAAAAACCGCATCAAAATCCGTTGCGTAGTTTTAAAGATTTAAGCATACAGACAAACAAACAAACAAACAAACAAACGAAAATAGCGACTTTATTTTATACTATGTAAGGATGGTAATAGGTAGATGCTTGAAATTTTCACAGAATGTTTAGTTTTATATTTACTTCAATTCAATAATAAATAATTAAATTAAAATAAAATAAATGTTTAAGGGGGCTCTCATACAGTACGGAACCCTCCGTGCGCGAGTCCGACTCGTACTTGGCCGATTATTAGTGATATATGTATAGAAGTCGGATATGGAAATCGAAATATCATTCGAAAGTGCATATTATTTTGCTCATTGCAATAAGTGTCTGATTTCGGAGGAATTTGAACGCGACGGTTACATACTTACAAGTAAGTAGGTATAGGTAAAGTAGGTCACTGTTATTTCAAAAATAAAAAAAAATGAAGTCCCGAGTGTAATCTGTACTGTATCGGCCTTTTTAATAGTCCACTGATGAACATAAGCTGCCCACGAAAAGCGTACTGAAGAGCCTCTGTAATTTTTTTTTATTAATGGATTTGCAAATGGGTAAAAGTATAACATACATAATTTTACAACTAAATTCTAAACATTAACATGTGAGGCTGATCAACCTTCTTCAGATCAAACACAGCATGCATATTATAAAAAATGTAAATGTTTAACAAGGGAAATAATCGGCCAAGTACAAGTCGGACTCGCGCAAGGAGGGTTCCGTACTGTATGGAAGCCCCCCTTAAATATTTATTTTAATTTTATTATTTATTATTGAAGTGAATATAAAACGAAATATTCTGTGAAAGTTCCAAGCATGTACCTGTGTCCTGTTACCATCATTAATATAGATCGAAAAACGACTAAAAAATCAGGTTTGTTGTATGGGAGCCCCCCCCTAAATATTTATTTTATTCTATTTTTAGTATTTGCTGTTATAGCGGCAACAGAAGTACATCATCTGTAAAAATTTCAGCTGCCTAGCTATCATGGTTCATGAGATACAGCCCGGTGACAGACAGACAGACACACAGACAGACGGACGGACAGACGGACATCGAAGTCTTAGTAATGGGGTCCCGTTTTTCCCTTTGGGTACGGAACCCTAAAAATGAATCTATAAGTTACAACTAATAAATTGATATGAAATTCAAAACTATCCAGAAGGTGAATTAAAGATGGGCTACGAGTACCTACGTATAGTAAAAGAGTAAAAGTATTTCTTAATTAGTACTGATGGTATATAATATCTGGGACTCTATTTTTCAACTTCAAAATCCTCGGACGTATAGGTACTTAACATTACGGACGACTTTTTTCTCGAAATTTATTAAAATTATCCATATCACGCAAAACTTTAGTACTAGACATGGCAATTTAAAAAAAACCTGCTTAGGGGTGAAATGAAACGTCAATAAAAAAGAAAACAAAATATGGCGAATGGTTTTCGAACTGTCACTGCCTAAGTTCCGTATACGTTCCTAGGCATCCAATTTTGTAAAATAGGGCCCCTGAGTTATTATAGGGTAAAGGTGGGCATACACGATGCGATGATTTGATCAAATTTTCGCTTCATGCCAACTGGGAGCTCATTCAGTTAATTCAAAGGTCCTAGAGTAACCTAGAGTCCTAGACCTATATGAGTTCTTGAGTGTTTTGTTCTGAGTGCAACGCCGACGATGCAATTCTTTCAAAATTCAACCGAGCATAGGCGTCTCGCTTGACTCGTCACTTTAACCTTGAAAGAAAGCTATTTGCCTAAATATTTTCCAGAAAAATCTTTTGCTCTTCGCCTGACTCGTCTTGGTGGGACACCACCATGCGTGAGATTTATTACGTGTTATTTTAATACAATACAGTATACGTATTTTTACCGACATCCAAAAAGGAGGAGGTATTTTGTTCGTCTGTAGGTATTTTTTTGTGAATGTTCATCGAAATTTTCGCCAATCGTGAACCGATTAAAAAAATTTTTGAGCTCGATAGAGTGAAGTTCTTACTTCCGAAGTGGTTCTATTTAAATTTTATCAAAATTGGCTGAGCCGTTTTTGATAAATCAACAAAAATGTACATGGATGTCACATCGATTCGTGCAAATTATTTATATTCTGTACACGGTAGTAGTCAATAACTATTTAAGAATAATATCTGTAACCAGGCTGCCAAGGATGTTTTATTTTTTTATTGAGATAATTATCTATTTTCATAATATAATCGTAGTGACGAAAGGTAGATTAAATTGAGGAAAAGCTTTGTCCGTGGAATAGATAAAGATATACTAAGAGTAAGTAGGTACGGTATAAAAATATAAAAAAACTTCTTTCGGATTTAGGAAATTTGCAATAAGTACAGAGTTCATTGGCTTTGACAAAATTTAAACTGTAGTTTTTGTTATTTCCGGTGTTGGTCCCATAGTAGGTACAAGATGATATTCTTAATGAAAAAGGGTCATCTTCAAAAAGTTTCTAATATCAGATGGCGGTAACTCGCTCGCGTGAGCGAGTTTCCCTCGAGCGAATCACTGAATAAGTCATAAAAACCTAATTTTGCCAAAAATATTTTTATTTAATATATTATGTAGTTAATGGATGTTAAAAATAACGTTACGTAATTTTTTTTAATAATTGTTATTTTTTTCTTGTTGAGATTAGGTATTATCTGTTTAAACTAGGTTTGCATTTTATAAATAATCTAAGTATGTATGTGATGCCTATTCAGATAGTAGACAGATGTGATAACGTTTTATCATGTAGGTTAATTTCACAGGCATAGAGTGAATTGCTACGGACCGACTATTGCGCCTTGAGTTACTCCGTGTGACAACTATTGGGTAAAAATCAAAAACGGTTTCTTCTGTCGTTGTTCTATATTAATTTACAATAGTTGTACCTTTCTCGTAATTGCAGGTTCTAGAATATTACACAATTATTTGGGCGGGGGACGGACTTACATCACAATTAAATTATTACTTTCTTTTCTTACATGTTGAGGTTTACGGCGTTACTCTAACCTCTTCAAAATCCTAAGTCATCCTTCTCTTGTCTATGCGGACCAAAGAGAATGTGTTGCCAGAAGGGCCTGTCAATATAAAGTACTCCTTAAACATATTACATCAAAATAAAGCACTCCTTAGACGACACATTAAGTATTCACCACACTCCGTTCTGTGTTCATTATTTTAGGAACAGGCTGACCGGGTACAACAAAAATCAATAATTAGTCCGTTAAATTATCAAAAAATATTGGACACGACCAGCACGTGGTCTCCATCCAATAGGCTAAGACTAAAAAAAATGAAGTACGAGTAATTAGTCCGTCAGATAGATTAACAAAAAAATTTAGACACGCATTTTTTATTTTGTCAATCAAACAATACTTAAATGACAAAGATAAACCTTGTCAAAGTTCGGGAGTGGGGGTTCGTGACGTCACTTCTACGAGAAAAGCGCTATACTTTTCACGTAGAAGTGACGTTACGCGGAACTTTAATGGCCCATATCTTCATACATTTTTGTTTAACAGACAAAAGAAAAAATGCGTGTTTAATATTTTTTGTATATCTATCTATGACGGACTATAGTTCGGCCGTTCAGAGAATGCGTTCCAGACACGTCATCTTGAAAAAATGTTTTTGGCCGATATCTCGGAAACTATGTACTTAAGGGCAAAAAACATTAAGATGATTATTGTAGAAAATAAAATTTCGCATCTTTTGTTTCCGTTAAACTTTTTTGTAAAACTTACCGTTTACGATTTATGGACTATTTGATGTTTTAATGTCCATTTAATTAAACCCATAAATCGTAAACGGTAAGTTTACAAAAAAGTATCGATGCAATTCTTTCAAAACTCTACTGAGCAGGGGCGTCTTGCTTGACTCGTCACTTTAACCTTGAAAGAAAGCTATTTGCCTAAATATTTTCTAGAAAAATCTATTGCGCTTCGCTTCGCTTGACTACCGTGCCCCCAGATTTATTACGGGTAATTTTATTATTTGATCTTAATGTTTTTTGTCCTTAACTACATGGTTTCCGAGATATCGGCCAAAAAACATTTTTTCAAGATGACGTGTCAGGAACGCATTCTCTGAACGGCCGAACTATAATGACTTATATTTTATTAGTCTTCTAGCCTATTGTAATGGGGACCACGTGCTGGTAAGCGCAGCGAATGATGTCCACCAAAAGTGTGTTGAAAGACGTCCTACGCTACGCTTGCCGGTAGGACGAGGTCCTCCACTCCAGAACTTTTCGAACCCGTCGGTAATCAGTCCTCCGTGTTATGTGCACAATCCTCTGCCATTTCAACTTGCCAATGTCGGTAACTTTGGTTTGGTTTGGTTTGGTTCTGTGGTCATTTACTGTGACGTTTTCTATCCGTTCTTTGTTTATTATCATAATATTTATGTAGAATTGTAGAATAGTAGGTACGCACGTTGTTGTTCCAATTTTCACTGATATAGTGTCAAGTGTTAAAACTACATCAGTTACAATGTAATAAATATGGACGTTACGTCATTATCATTATATTGTGTCGACTGACTGTTTAACATTTAAATTTCAGTAAATACTACTTTAATCAATGATACCTATAATTTAAAAATTTGATTAAATCTCATTATTTGTATAATCCTGATTATAATTACCTAATTAATAATATCTCATGGCTAAACGGTTAAAACAACGGGGGCCTACAATTTAACGTGTCATCCGAGCCACGGTAGCGCTCAGTTGGAAAATGCCACCCGCGGTCACCCATCCAAGTACTGACCGTGCGAAACCATGTCAGAGGCCTTCAGGCGGCCTAAAAACTCTGACACCAGGGCTTGCCACCCGGCCTATACGAACTTACTTACTTACGTACTTAATAATATCTCAGGGTTTGGTGGACACGACGCGTGACCAAAATGCTGGGGCTTTATTTTTGACTTTCGAACGGCTCGGAAGTTATGGAACTTGTATGTCTAGAACGTATACGAAACGTATATGAACATTCAATCTGTCAAAGTTCCGTATACATAGGCACAAGCCGTTGGAATTTCAAAAATTGAGCCCCTGCCCGGGTAGCACAGCAAGGGGAGAAAACCATTTTATCCACTCTTAATGTCAGATGTCATTGTCAATCCATACTTTATTTCCTCTTCGAGGGGATATAATGGTGGAAAGACTATTAGTCCCTTTGCCATGCTTCCAGTGCTGGTGATTATTTGACTCTTCATTAGTGAGGTTATGCTGCCAGCATGCTGGGCACGCTGCCAGCTGGCAGTGGGTTCGAGCATTAGGATTATCTGTAGACCTTCTGTTGCGTCTGGATAATACAATAAAACTTAAAAATATAAATGCTTTTTGTGTAGTGGCAGCTGTAGATTTATTTAACCCATTTAATAAAATAGGCCAAGTGCGAGTCAGACTCGCGCACGAAGGGTTCCGTACCATATGGTAGCCCCCCTTAATTAATTTAATTTTATTAGTTATTTTTTGAAGGAAATATACAATTTAATATTCTGTAAATATTTCAAGCATCTTCCTGTTACCGTTATTACAATCGATCAAAAAATCACGTTTCTTGTATGGGAGCCCCCCATTAACATTTATTTATTTTAATTTAATTATTTGTTTTTAGAGGTGATATTTAAACAAATATTGTGTGAATATTTGAAGTATCTACTTGTCACCGATATTAATATCGAGCAAAAAAACGGCTAAAATAGGATATATTGAGATAGGAGACCCCCTTAAATATTTTTTTTTCTAATTTTAGTATTTAGCGGCAACAGTAATACGTCATCTGTGAAAATTTCAACGTTCTAGCTATAGCCGTTCTTGAGATACAGCCTGGTGACAGACAGACGGACAGACGGACGACGGAGTCTTAGTAATAGGGTCCGTTTTTCCCTTTGGGTAGGTACGGAACCCTAAAAATGTATTGTAGGCATGTTTTTGCATATAAATTTTCTTTTTGCATCGCGTTAAAAGCTTGAAGAGTAACTGTAGTTATTTTTAATGTATGTACATATTGTTGCTAGTCAAAAAGACACATATTTTTATGCATATTTACTCTTTGCCTACATGGAGATAAGTATATTTTCGTCTGCTTATAAGATAAAAAAGACATTTGAAGGTTTCGATAAAAATACTGAGATAAATAAGTTGTCAGTCTTCATAATTATTTATCTTTGTAATCTTTTTGTACATTTGCAGTCGTCTTAAAATGATTATTTAGATTTTTATAACATGGAAAATACCGCCCTTCTATTTGAAAAACTTCACCGTCTTACCACAAAAGTTAAACGCAAGCTTTAGACATTGTTTAGCAGTACAAATTGCACGTTTAATCAGTGTTCAAAGCGTGTTTAAATCTTTAGTGTTAAGGCGGTTAGTCTCTCACTTTTTTTATAAAGTACGTATACCCTTACAGGTGGGAAGGGGTTAAATGCCACTCTCATACATTTTTGCACTTTTGTCATTCCACATACCTTGATAATTATTTTTCGCAAAAAAATGGCAAAACCGCCTTTCATCGTGTACAAAATTTAAATATTTCGCTAGAATTGTTTACACTGTAGTTGATTTTTCAAAAACGGCTCAGCTGATTTCTGTAAAATTTAAATGGGAGTATACCCTATTGATTTAAAAAATATTTTTTCGATTCAGTTCACAATTGGCGTAATTATCGATGTTAATCGTGTACAAAATTCGGATATTTCGCTCGAATTGCTTATATTATTGTTGGTTTTTTCATAAACGGCTCAGCCGATTTCTTTAAAATTTGAATGGGATCACAGCGGGAGTAATCCTTATGAACTAAAAAATAATTTTTCGATTCGGTTAACAATTGGCGAAATTATCAATGAACATACAAAAAAAACAGACAGACGAACATAGAACCTTGTCTTTTTTGGAAGTCGGTTAAAATACCGCCTTTCTATTCGAAAAACATTCAGTCTCTCACATTTTTTAGGGAACGCACCCATAAGTACCATTTCCGGCGTGTTGGGGTTAAATACCTCGCTCATACATTTTTTGCACTTTTGTCATTCCACATACCTTGAAAAGGGAGTTAAAAGTTGTAAACTAGTAGTTCTTAGAACAGTAGATCTCGCGACACAACTCTTTAACTAAGTAAGTTCGTATAGGGCGGGTGTGGCTTACCCTGGTGTCAGAGTTTTTAGGCCGCCTGAAGGCCTCTGACTTGGCTAAATGGTTAAAACAACAGGACCCTTCAATTTAACGTGTCATTCGAACCACGAACTTAGGTGGCACTTAGGTGGAAAATGCCACCCGCGGTCACCCATCCAAATACTGACCGTTTTCGGTAATCGCTGACAAACACCTAGTCAAACTACGCTACGAACGCTATTCTGGAACTAACTCTTCACAAGCCAAATCTCTTTAACTAAATTTTCATAAGCCTATATCACGACTCGCTTTTGACCGTATTGGTTTATACACGGAAATCTTTTTAGGATTTAGGTAACAAATAATCGCGACAGCAATTTTCCCCCTTCTTTGGGGGTCAATCGAAAATCACTAAAACTATCACCTAAAGTATAGGTCGCGGCATATAGCTAAGTGTAGCGCTGATCGAAGTGTGGAGGTGATGACTGCGCATGGGTTTAGTATGGCGGTCACCCTGCGCATTGCGCAGCCATCCCCTCCACAGTACCTACCCTCAACGCTAGACTTGCGTGCCGCTACTTGTATAGGTAGGTAAAACCTGTGTGTAATTTCACTTCCGCCGACTTGTAAAATTCCTATACACATCATTTCGATGATTAAAGGACGGAGGAAGTGGAAATCACGCGTAAAATTTAAAATTAAGTCCGTACCAGTTACCAGATACATACCTGTAAAATACCCGATTGAATGTGGAACCAAGTTCAAGGCCTGACGTTCACATTGTGAATTACCAATAAGGTTTATATTACCGTGAGACAATGCGTAGGTAATTTACTTATTTTATTTACTTTAACTAGTGGTTTAGCTGGTACCTATTTGTACCTATAAATGGAATTGTAATGTTTTGTTTATACAGGGTTATTCCTAATCAATTAGCATTATTTTAGGGGCTTATTCTGTACATCAAAACTAACAACTTTTGTTCTGAGACTCAGCTCAGCTCAGAGAGATCAGCTGTTCCATACATTTTGTCGCGGGTGAACGATATTTTTATATGGAATAACTTTTTTTTAGATTTAACAATAATCGTTGAACAAAAGTTGTTAGTTTTGATGTACAGAATAAGCCCCTAAAGGGATGCTAATTAATTAGGATTAACCCTGTATAGGCTGTTGATATGCAAAGTGCAGGTGTTAGGCGGTCGGTAGAACACTACTGCTTTAAAATAAAAAAAAAATATTAGACTTAGAATTTACAAATATCGAGATGTAGATTGAGACCAATTTGGTAAAGGAATCTCTCTGGAATGGTTCGGGTGGTATTTATAAAGAAATATGAGAAGTAGGGATGTGGGAACAAAACATCTCATGTTGTTTTTAAACTTTCGCGATTTGAACACATTATTATTATGTAAGTACTACGGGACTAATCGCGCACTAAAATGACGAGACAAATAAATACCTCATCATCCCGACGTTTCGATCGAGTTGCATCGGTCGTGGACACGGGTAGACTGTATGGGTAAACGTCGGGATGATGAGCTATTTATTTATCTCGTAATTTTAGTGCGCGATTAGTCCCGTAATACATATCTAATAATCAAACATCTTAATTAACTATGTGTCGAATCATACAACTTGGCGGCTGTGGTGTTAGCTATAAGCTGCGGATAGCCCAATCCTTACTGAAGCTCACTTAACATCTGCGCGGGGATTGTTATCCGCAGCTTGTAGCATCAGAACCATCAGAACCGCCAAGTTGTATGAATCGACCTATACTAACAACTTAGCTAATCGCTTATTAGTTGTTTTTGCATCCAAAAAGTGATTAGCTAAGTTGTAAAGAGATCTTTCATAATAATATTAAGTAAGTAAGGATTGTAATCCCGTTAAGTCCCTGTGTTATGTGTCCCTATTTTTATTGATCACTTTACTTAATCACTTGTTTGTTATATTTCACTAACGAGAGGATGAAATCGAGATCACGGGTAAAGGGATCAATAAGACTAATTGATTTATTGATCACTTCACTTAATCACTTGTTTGTTATATTTCACTAACGAGAGGATGAAATCGAGATCACGGGTAAAGGGATCAATAAGACTAATTGATTTATTGATCACTTTACTTAATCACTTGTTTGTTATATTTCACTAACGAGAGGATGAAATCGAGATCACGGGTAAAGGGATCAATAAGACTAATTGATTTATTGATCACTTTACTTAATCACTTGTTTGTTATATTTCACTAACGAGAGGATGAAATCGAGATCACGGGTAAAGGGATCAATAAGACTTATTGATTTATTGATCACTTTACTTAATCACTTGTTTGTTATATTTCACTAACGAGAGGATGAAATCGAGATCACGGGTAAAGGGATCAATAAGACTAATTGATTTATTGATCACTTTACTTAATCACTTGTTTGTTATATTTCACTAACGAGAGGATGAAATCGAGATCACGGGTAAAGGGATCAATAAGACTAATTGATTTATTGATCACTTTACTTAATCACTTGTTTGTTATATTTCACTAACGAGAGGATGAAATCGAGATCACGGGTAAAGGGATCAATAAGACTTATTGATTTATTGATCACTTTACTTAATCACTTGTTTGTTAAATTTCACTAACGAGAGGATGAAATCGAGATCACGGGTAAAGGGATCAATAAGACTTATTGATTTATTGATCACTTTACTCAATCACTTGTTTGTTATATTTCACTAACGAGAGAGTGAAATCGGGGTCAATAAGACTTATTGATTTATTGATCACTTTACTTAATCACTTGTCCATACATAGTATAAAATAAAGTCGCTATTTTCGTTTGTTTGTTTGTCTGTATGCTTAAATCTTTAAAACTACGCAACGGATTTTGATGCGGTTTTTTTTAATGGATAGAGTGATTCAAGAGGAAGGTTTATATGTATAATACACCTGTGCGAAGCCGGGGCGGGTCGTCTAGTTTGTAATATTTCACTAACGAGAGAGTGAAATCGGGATCAATAAGACTTATTGATTTATTGATCACTTTACTTAATAACTTGTTTGTTATATTTCACTAACGAGAGGGTGAAATCGAGATCACGGGTAAAGTGATCAATAAATCAAAAAGACTAATTGATTTATTGATCACTTCACTTAATCACTTGTTTGTTATATTTCACTAACGAGAGGGTGAAATCGAGAAGCGAGATAGGGACACATAACACAGAGACTTAACGGAGTTACAATTCTTACTTTAAACTGAAATTATAATTACCTACTTAGTAAGGATAAGTATAACCTTTTAAAGGCAATTTCGACATCTATCGTTGAATTAAATATCTACGACGAGTTTATTTCAAACGAACCTTAATTGATACGGTTCTTAGGCGGGTAAGTACTACTTACTTACTACTTTTTACTTCATTGAACGGTGTAACACCCTATTTTGGCTGGACTAGTTCTGTGCAGTGTGACCAGAATCAGTATTTTAGTACTATTTTCGTATATTTTATTGACTTTTTCGAATATCAGTTTTTTTTGTAGGTAGGTATAAGTATTTGAGGAGGACATCCAAAAAGGAGAAGAAGAAGATATTATATACATTTTTGTGGTTGAGAATTTTATTGCGTCATGCGACAACCGCGCTATCACTCTAGTTGTAATAGCTATGTGGTCTGCCTGTTAATTTCAGACACAGTGACATGACAGACTGCGAAATGTCATTTACTTATTCAAAGTTATTCGATCCGGTTAAGACACCTATTCAGGATTACGCAGAACAGAGCGATTAGATCTGAAAGGAGGTTTTGTATTTTTAATATCACTAATCTAATATCATTAAGATTTAAGAGTTAAAATTATATCTCTTCTTAAACGTAGGTATAAAAATGCTAATAGTGTGAACAGCTTTAAGTCATTTATTGTGGTTGGTTATAATTTATATTTTATTGTATAATTTTGAATGTAAATAAAAGACCTAATTTTGTTCATCTAGGTGTAAGATACACAGGTATATCCTATACATAGCTCTGTAAGTCATAGATACTAAAACAAATACCTATTGCGTGTCCGTTAGGATAAGCGGTTGTGTCTAAATAATCCTGTAATACCTTAGTGTACACAGTTCAGAGCAATAAACGATATCTTTATCTTATTTTCAATACGATCGTACGGCGACTAAAACTTGAAATAGCAAGTCTTTCTTCTTCAATGATAGCGACAAATCAGTTAACTACTGTGACCTCCTTTCAGCTCACCACCGTTCGGTATAACCTAATAAAGCTTTACAGTGACTCTGCAGACCCGTCAAGGACACAGCATATAGGCCCTCGCCCCCGTCTCCGAACAAGAAACATAAATAAAAAATCGGCCAAGTGCGAGTCGGACTCGCGCACGAAGGGTTCCGTACCATATGGGAGCCCCATTACTCTTGCCGTTATTAATAGCGAGCAAAAAAATCCTAAAAATCACGTTTGTTGTATAGGAGTGCCCTTAAATATTTAGTTTATTCTTTTTTTAGTATTTGTTGTTATAGCGGCAACAGAAATACATCTTCTGTGAAAATTCAGCTGCCTAGCTATCACGGTTCATGAGATACAGCCCGGTGACAGACAGACAGACAGACGGACATCGAAGTCTTAGTAATAGAGTCCCGTTTTTACCCTTTGGGTACGGAACCCTAATAAAGTAATTACTTAGGTACTTACCTGTGGGCCACCAGCACTCGGTACCTAGGCATAATGCTACGTCTTTTTACCGACTTCCAAAAAGGAGGGGGTACTATGTTCGTCTGTTTGTATTTTTTTTGTGTATGTTCATCGATATTTTCGCCAATTGTAAAGCGATTTAAAAAATCTTTTTATAGTTCGAAAGATTATACTTCCGAGGTGGTCTTATTTAAATTTTATCGAAATCGGCTGAACTGTTTTGGATAAATCAACAAATATGTACATGGATGTCACATCGAGTCGTGCAATTCGAATTCTGTACACAGTGGAAGTCGATATTGCGATTTTTTGCGAAACATAATTTTATAGTTTATAAGTTTTAAAAACTAGTAGTTCTCCGAATAGTAGACCTCGCGACACATCTCATTAACTGAATATTCATAAGCCTATGTCTCGACTCGCTCTTGGCCGATTTGGTTCATACTCGCAAATCTTGTTAAAATTTTGATACTAAACAAGCGTGCCAAATATTATCAAAATTGGCTGATAAATAGCGTGACAGCAATTTAGGTATTCATCAGCAATGAAATATTCATATTCGACCACAACGTCGCTTACCATCAGGCGAGTTGGTGGTCAAGCGAGCGATAAAAAAATCATACGGTCCAACTCCAACACAAACAATTTCCTACCTCCCATTAGATATTTACTTAATTATTATTATGCAACTGTTATATATTATCATAATTACATATTATCATAATTACATAGAATGAACTACTTATAAAAAACACCGTAACCTAGCGCTCGTAGCGTAGGTGTTTGTCAGCGATCACCGAAGTTAAGCAACGTTCTGCACAGTCAGTATTTGGATGGGTGACCGCGCGGATGGCATTTTTCAACTAAGCGCTACCGTGGCTCGGATGTCTCGTTAAATTGTAGATCCCGGTTGTTTTAACCGTTTAGCTAAGTCAGAGGCATTCAGGCAGGTAAAAAAAATTCTGACACCAAGGCCCAGCCACCCACCCGGCTACAACTTACTTACTTTATAACTCCGTAAAACATATCACTTTCCAAAAGGGTTCCGTCACAAAAAAGTTTGAGAACCGCTGTCCTAGAGTATGTAAAGCGTTTCCTGTATACCAGTTTAAAAAATAAATAAAATTGGTATGTTTGTCGAGAACCTATTATCTGTTTTACTTTATTTCTGAGAAGTAATACTTGTTTAACCGTTCTTTACTTTATTTTGCTTTAATGTTGACGTGTTTTCCTTCCGAACATTTTTGTTTTATAGGCTTACTAGCGACCCGTCCCGGCTTCGCACAGGTGTATTATACATTATAAACCTTCCGCTTGAGTCACTCTATCTATTGAAAAAAACACATCAAAATCCGTTGCGTAGTTTTAAAGATATAAGCATACATAGGGACAGACAGCGGGAAGCCACTTTGTTTTATACTATGTAGCCGAGTGACGAAACGGAGGAGGTTAGAGTCTGGCCAACGAAAGCTGTCCAAGAAAAAAGGCGGGAATTTAAAAAAATCAAGAGCTGTTAGCTTGTTTTCTAGTACCGCTCAGCTGATCTCCATGAAATTTAGCATGCACGTAGTTTATAGAACTACGTGAACTACGTAGTTTATAATGGAAATTTACGTGGTTTTCACACATTTTAAACGATATTAAACGGGACTCACTCACGTGTTCGTATAGTCATAACACGACTATAGTTTCGATCGCGTTCGGCGACCTTTCTCAAGTTGGCGAGTGCTAACACGCGGAGCCGTCTCGCAATGCACTGCGGGCTGCGGCGCGTAGCGCTCGCGATGACAGCGGTTGCGGTGGCGGGGCGGGGGCGTGTAGAGAGGATTGTTGTGTCGGCGCGCACTGAATATCCTCTTCTTCGATATAACGGTCTCCGTCGGGGATACTCCAGCACACTGAGCTCACTATGTCTCCACCAGTCCCACGGTCAAATCCTCTGGTTCTCTGAAGACACGGTCTCCACGTAGGTGGCAGTGTCCATCCCCCGTCTCTATTGAAGTTAGGGCGTCTGCTAATCTCAATAGCCTCCCTAACTTTACGGGGCACGAAAAACTTCTCTCGTGCTAGCACCTTCGCTCTATCAAATCTGATGAAGTGCTGTGCATCGGAATCGAGAGTGTGTTCCACTACCGCAGATCCATTTCTGTCTAAATTCTTCATTGAACGTATATGTTCCGTGAGCCTGGTAGAGACATTTCTTCTTGTCTCTCCGACGTAACACTTCCCGCAATCGCACGGGATCATGTAGACACCGGGGACACCCAAAGGGTCTCTATCCTTAGGAGAGCGTAGCAATTGCCTTAGCTGTCCCGGAGGACGGAAGATGGTTTTAATGCTATACCGTCGGCGTAATAAATTTCCAATTCTGTCCGTCACTCCTTTAATGTACGGCAAATATGTTGCTACTCTCTCAACCGATGCCGGACGAGTCCTGGGAGATGCGTTTGCCAACCGCCAGCTCTGTTTCCACTTGTAACCATTACTGCTCAGCACACTTTTCATGTGATCGAGCTCAGTATCCAGGTACTCAAAATTACACAGTTTTAGTGCTCTATTTATAAGTGTCCGTGGTACCGAGGTCAAGTGCACCGGATGGTGGTGCGAATCTGCGCTTAGGTATCTATCTGTGTGTGTTGGTTTACGGTATACCGTGTGAGAAAGTCGGCCGTTAGAGTCTCGTATCACCAACACATCTAGAAACGGTAGAGATCCGTTGCGTTCACGTTCTACGGTTACAGTAATGTTCGCATGTACGCTGTTCAGATGCGATAGTAGCGGATCTATTCCATCTTTCTGTACTATGGCAAACACATCGTCCACATATCGCCACCAGTGTCTCGGTTTATATGGAGTGGTTAACAAGGCAGCTTCTTCAAACCACTCCATAAAGATGTTCGCTGCCACTGGAGCCAAAGGAGAACCCATCGCAACTCCGTCAATCTGTAGAAAATAGTCCCCCTTCCATACCAAGTATCCACTTGACAGAACGAATCTTATTAAAGTCAAGTACTCGACAGGTATGTCGACATGCTGGAGTAAACCAGCTATAATGTCTATTGTATCCTCTATCGGTACATTCGTAAACAAAGACACGACGTCAAAACTAACCATCTCCTCGCCCTCATCCAGTCGTACTCCTTCTAGCATCTGAACAAAATGTGACGAATCTTTCACATAACTCGTTGTCTTGCCTATGAATGGAAGTAGCATATCTGATAGAAACCGCGCGGTTTTATAAGTTGGCGAGTCTATCTGGCTTACAATAGGACGAAGGGGCCAATCTGGTTTGTGGATTTTCGGTAATCCGTAAATTTTTGGGGAAGTCGGGTTTAATGGTCTTAAACTTTCATACAGATTCTCTGGCACAGTCTTTAAGATTTTATTAAGATTGTTTGTAACACGATTTGTAGGGTTATAGTTTACCTTTATATACGTATTCTCGTCTTCTACCAATTTTGTCATCTTTTGTTCATAGGCAGAAGTATCTACAATCACGGCGGCATTACCTTTATCCGCCGGCAAGACCAGCAGGTCCGGGTTACGACGTAGAGACTCCAAGGCATCCAGTTCTGACCTGGAGATATTGGATTTAGGCAACCTGCTATTCCTTAGTATCACGGCTACATCTTGCGTCAGACACTCAGCATCCCGTGCATTTATTTTATTTCGCACAATTGTGTCTTCAATACTAGTGATAACAGACTCTACCGGCATTTTCCTCGGTGTAGGTGCAAAATTAAGACCTCTAGCTAAAGCTGTGATCGTTTCACCTGATAAGTCCTGCGAAGATAAATTCACTACGGCCCTGTCTGTAAAGTCGCTTTTTTCTACGATGGAATTTTGCTGACTCTTTTGTATAAGGCGCTTCAACTTAGACTCGTGTACTTTTTCTGTCTTATGTTTAGCCCTGTCAGCCCTGCTAAACGTCATCGTATCCAAAACCCTCCATAAATCATCATCTAACAGCTGAGACAACTGTAGGTGTAACTCGTATAACTCACTCGTTACGATTGTTATTCTCCGATGGTAGTCACGGATTACCCTCTTTAACAATTTACTGTTTACATTTTCAAAGAAAGACTCGTAACCCCGAATGCACTTTTTAGGTTTAACTTCCATGAATTTAGGCACAACACTCGACAACCGGCACTTTTTCATGTACATTAAACCGCACTCAAGTTTATTACGTTTAATTCTTAATTTTGCAAACCGCTTCACATCATTTAGTCTTACCTCCCCGTAGAGGTTTACTATTTTATTATGGAAATTTACGTGGTTTTCACACATTTTAAACGATATTAAACGGGACTCACTCACGTGTTCGTATAGTCATAACACGACTATAGTTTCGATCGCGTTCGGCGACCTTTCTCAAGTTGGCGAGTGCTAACACGCGGAGCCGTCTCGCAATGCACTGCGGGCTGCGGCGCGTAGCGCTCGCGATGACAGCGGTTGCGGTGGCGGGGCGGGGGCGTGTAGAGAGGATTGTTGTGTCGGCGCGCACTGAATATCCTCTTCTTCGATATAACGGTCTCCGTCGGGGATACTCCAGCACACTGAGCTCACTATGTCTCCACCAGTCCCACGGTCAAATCCTCTGGTTCTCTGAAGACACGGTCTCCACGTAGGTGGCAGTGTCCATCCCCCGTCTCTATTGAAGTTAGGGCGTCTGCTAATCTCAATAGCCTCCCTAACTTTACGGGGCACGAAAAACTTCTCTCGTGCTAGCACCTTCGCTCTATCAAATCTGATGAAGTGCTGTGCATCGGAATCGAGAGTGTGTTCCACTACCGCAGATCCATTTCTGTCTAAATTCTTCATTGAACGTATATGTTCCGTGAGCCTGGTAGAGACATTTCTTCTTGTCTCTCCGACGTAACACTTCCCGCAATCGCACGGGATCATGTAGACACCGGGGACACCCAAAGGGTCTCTATCCTTAGGAGAGCGTAGCAATTGCCTTAGCTGTCCCGGAGGACGGAAGATGGTTTTAATGCTATACCGTCGGCGTAATAAATTTCCAATTCTGTCCGTCACTCCTTTAATGTACGGCAAATATGTTGCTACTCTCTCAACCGATGCCGGACGAGTCCTGGGAGATGCGTTTGCCAACCGCCAGCTCTGTTTCCACTTGTAACCATTACTGCTCAGCACACTTTTCATGTGATCGAGCTCAGTATCCAGGTACTCAAAATTACACAGTTTTAGTGCTCTATTTATAAGTGTCCGTGGTACCGAGGTCAAGTGCACCGGATGGTGGTGCGAATCTGCGCTTAGGTATCTATCTGTGTGTGTTGGTTTACGGTATACCGTGTGAGAAAGTCGGCCGTTAGAGTCTCGTATCACCAACACATCTAGAAACGGTAGAGATCCGTTGCGTTCACGTTCTACGGTTACAGTAATGTTCGCATGTACGCTGTTCAGATGCGATAGTAGCGGATCTATTCCATCTTTCTGTACTATGGCAAACACATCGTCCACATATCGCCACCAGTGTCTCGGTTTATATGGAGTGGTTAACAAGGCAGCTTCTTCAAACCACTCCATAAAGATGTTCGCTGCCACTGGAGCCAAAGGAGAACCCATCGCAACTCCGTCAATCTGTAGAAAATAGTCCCCCTTCCATACCAAGTATCCACTTGACAGAACGAATCTTATTAAAGTCAAGTACTCGACAGGTATGTCGACATGCTGGAGTAAACCAGCTATAATGTCTATTGTATCCTCTATCGGTACATTCGTAAACAAAGACACGACGTCAAAACTAACCATCTCCTCGCCCTCATCCAGTCGTACTCCTTCTAGCATCTGAACAAAATGTGACGAATCTTTCACATAACTCGTTGTCTTGCCTATGAATGGAAGTAGCATATCTGATAGAAACCGCGCGGTTTTATAAGTTGGCGAGTCTATCTGGCTTACAATAGGACGAAGGGGCCAATCTGGTTTGTGGATTTTCGGTAATCCGTAAATTTTTGGGGAAGTCGGGTTTAATGGTCTTAAACTTTCATACAGATTCTCTGGCACAGTCTTTAAGATTTTATTAAGATTGTTTGTAACACGATTTGTAGGGTTATAGTTTACCTTTATATACGTATTCTCGTCTTCTACCAATTTTGTCATCTTTTGTTCATAGGCAGAAGTATCTACAATCACGGCGGCATTACCTTTATCCGCCGGCAAGACCAGCAGGTCCGGGTTACGACGTAGAGACTCCAAGGCATCCAGTTCTGACCTGGAGATATTGGATTTAGGCAACCTGCTATTCCTTAGTATCACGGCTACATCTTGCGTCAGACACTCAGCATCCCGTGCATTTATTTTATTTCGCACAATTGTGTCTTCAATACTAGTGATAACAGACTCTACCGGCATTTTCCTCGGTGTAGGTGCAAAATTAAGACCTCTAGCTAAAGCTGTGATCGTTTCACCTGATAAGTCCTGCGAAGATAAATTCACTACGGCCCTGTCTGTAAAGTCGCTTTTTTCTACGATGGAATTTTGCTGACTCTTTTGTATAAGGCGCTTCAACTTAGACTCGTGTACTTTTTCTGTCTTATGTTTAGCCCTGTCAGCCCTGCTAAACGTCATCGTATCCAAAACCCTCCATAAATCATCATCTAACAGCTGAGACAACTGTAGGTGTAACTCGTATAACTCACTCGTTACGATTGTTATTCTCCGATGGTAGTCACGGATTACCCTCTTTAACAATTTACTGTTTACATTTTCAAAGAAAGACTCGTAACCCCGAATGCACTTTTTAGGTTTAACTTCCATGAATTTAGGCACAACACTCGACAACCGGCACTTTTTCATGTACATTAAACCGCACTCAAGTTTATTACGTTTAATTCTTAATTTTGCAAACCGCTTCACATCATTTAGTCTTACCTCCCCGTAGAGGTTTACTATTTTATTATGGAAATTTACGTGGTTTTCACACATTTTAAACGATATTAAACGGGACTCACTCACGTGTTCGTATAGTCATAACACGACTATAGTTTCGATCGCGTTCGGCGACCTTTCTCAAGTTGGCGAGTGCTAACACGCGGAGCCGTCTCGCAATGCACTGCGGGCTGCGGCGCGTAGCGCTCGCGATGACAGCGGTTGCGGTGGCGGGGCGGGGGCGTGTAGAGAGGATTGTTGTGTCGGCGCGCACTGAATATCCTCTTCTTCGATATAACGGTCTCCGTCGGGGATACTCCAGCACACTGAGCTCACTATGTCTCCACCAGTCCCACGGTCAAATCCTCTGGTTCTCTGAAGACACGGTCTCCACGTAGGTGGCAGTGTCCATCCCCCGTCTCTATTGAAGTTAGGGCGTCTGCTAATCTCAATAGCCTCCCTAACTTTACGGGGCACGAAAAACTTCTCTCGTGCTAGCACCTTCGCTCTATCAAATCTGATGAAGTGCTGTGCATCGGAATCGAGAGTGTGTTCCACTACCGCAGATCCATTTCTGTCTAAATTCTTCATTGAACGTATATGTTCCGTGAGCCTGGTAGAGACATTTCTTCTTGTCTCTCCGACGTAACACTTCCCGCAATCGCACGGGATCATGTAGACACCGGGGACACCCAAAGGGTCTCTATCCTTAGGAGAGCGTAGCAATTGCCTTAGCTGTCCCGGAGGACGGAAGATGGTTTTAATGCTATACCGTCGGCGTAATAAATTTCCAATTCTGTCCGTCACTCCTTTAATGTACGGCAAATATGTTGCTACTCTCTCAACCGATGCCGGACGAGTCCTGGGAGATGCGTTTGCCAACCGCCAGCTCTGTTTCCACTTGTAACCATTACTGCTCAGCACACTTTTCATGTGATCGAGCTCAGTATCCAGGTACTCAAAATTACACAGTTTTAGTGCTCTATTTATAAGTGTCCGTGGTACCGAGGTCAAGTGCACCGGATGGTGGTGCGAATCTGCGCTTAGGTATCTATCTGTGTGTGTTGGTTTACGGTATACCGTGTGAGAAAGTCGGCCGTTAGAGTCTCGTATCACCAACACATCTAGAAACGGTAGAGATCCGTTGCGTTCACGTTCTACGGTTACAGTAATGTTCGCATGTACGCTGTTCAGATGCGATAGTAGCGGATCTATTCCATCTTTCTGTACTATGGCAAACACATCGTCCACATATCGCCACCAGTGTCTCGGTTTATATGGAGTGGTTAACAAGGCAGCTTCTTCAAACCACTCCATAAAGATGTTCGCTGCCACTGGAGCCAAAGGAGAACCCATCGCAACTGTCAATCTGTAGAAAATAGTCCCCCTTCCATACCAAGTATCCACTTGACAGAACGAATCTTATTAAAGTCAAGTACTCGACAGGTATGTCGACATGCTGGAGTAAACCAGCTATAATGTCTATTGTATCCTCTATCGGTACATTCGTAAACAAAGACACGACGTCAAAACTAACCATCTCCTCGCCCTCATCCAGTCGTACTCCTTCTAGCATCTGAACAAAATGTGACGAATCTTTCACATAACTCGTTGTCTTGCCTATGAATGGAAGTAGCATATCTGATAGAAACCGCGCGGTTTTATAAGTTGGCGAGTCTATCTGGCTTACAATAGGACGAAGGGGCCAATCTGGTTTGTGGATTTTCGGTAATCCGTAAATTTTTGGGGAAGTCGGGTTTAATGGTCTTAAACTTTCATACAGATTCTCTGGCACAGTCTTTAAGATTTTATTAAGATTGTTTGTAACACGCTACTATCGCATCTGAACAGCGTACATGCGAACATTACTGTAACCGTAGAACGTGAACGCAACGGATCTCTACCGTTTCTAGATGTGTTGGTGATACGAGACTCTAACGGCCGACTTTCTCACACGGTATACCGTAAACCAACACACACAGATAGATACCTAAGCGCAGATTCGCACCACCATCCGGTGCACTTGACCTCGGTACCACGGACACTTATAAATAGAGCACTAAAACTGTGTAATTTTGAGTACCTGGATACTGAGCTCGATCACATGAAAAGTGTGCTGAGCAGTAATGGTTACAAGTGGAAACAGAGCTGGCGGTTGGCAAACGCATCTCCCAGGACTCGTCCGGCATCGGTTGAGAGAGTAGCAACATATTTGCCGTACATTAAAGGAGTGACGGACAGAATTGGAAATTTATTACGCCGACGGTATAGCATTAAAACCATCTTCCGTCCTCCGGGACAGCTAAGGCAATTGCTACGCTCTCCTAAGGATAGAGACCCTTTGGGTGTCCCCGGTGTCTACATGATCCCGTGCGATTGCGGGAAGTGTTACGTCGGAGAGACAAGAAGAAATGTCTCTACCAGGCTCACGGAACATATACGTTCAATGAAGAATTTAGACAGAAATGGATCTGCGGTAGTGGAACACACTCTCGATTCCGATGCACAGCACTTCATCAGATTTGATAGAGCGAAGGTGCTAGCACGAGAGAAGTTTTTCGTGCCCCGTAAAGTTAGGGAGGCTATTGAGATTAGCAGACGCCCTAACTTCAATAGAGACGGGGGA
This sequence comes from Hypomecis atomaria, assembly GCA_964007245.1. Lineage (NCBI taxonomy): Eukaryota > Metazoa > Arthropoda > Insecta > Lepidoptera > Geometridae > Hypomecis > Hypomecis atomaria. The sequence continues at coordinate 14,741,361 of OZ023305.1, forward strand.
TGGACACTGCCACCTACGTGGAGACCGTGTCTTCAGAGAACCAGAGGATTTGACCGTGGGACTGGTGGAGACATAGTGAGCTCAGTGTGCTGGAGTATCCCCGACGGAGACCGTTATATCGAAGAAGAGGATATTCAGTGCGCGCCGACACAACAATCCTCTCTACACGCCCCCGCCCCGCCACCGCAACCGCTGTCATCGCGAGCGCTACGCGCCGCAGCCCGCAGTGCATTGCGAGACGGCTCCGCGTGTTAGCACTCGCCAACTTGAGAAAGGTCGCCGAACGCGATCGAAACTATAGTCGTGTTATGACTATACGAACACGTGAGTGAGTCCCGTTTAATATCGTTTAAAACGTAGTTTATAGTTTATAGAACTACGTGAATCTGAATACTGTTAGCTGAACGTAGCTTAACTTCGGTGATCGCTAAAACACCTATTCAAACTGCGCTATAAGCACTAGAGTGTGTGCAAAAAGAGAACCGTTTTGGTGTTACTGTGAACTAACATTAAGATTTTAGTCAGCAGCCAAGGTACTGACTATACTTGGTAGATGCGAGTACTGATGAAAACCGAATTGGTGTCTAGCAAGTATCAAACATTTTTAGTTGATGACAGAGTAATGTTGTCAACGTAACATATTATTAAAATGTCACACGGGCGACCTCACCTACGACTCTTCTCTTTTTGCACAAACTCCACACTATGCCTTGCATCGCTACATTTAGTTCCATAGTGTGTTATTACTTAAGTTACATTGTAACTTAATACCTACAGGTCACTGCTGAATGCCTAGGCGCGCCAAAATATTCAGGTCACTGTGTTTAAAATCCGCAAAACGATTACAACTGGTTTACAATTTTAACTTGCAAGTAACTTAGTTAGGTAACTTAACTCAACTCAAGGGCGAAGCTGGCGAAAGCCGATTTTTCGCTTTTTTGTTTCATCTTCAGAAATCAGAAATCGTTTATTGCAAAAATATGTACAATGTTCTTAGTAATAAATAAAATAGTTCTTATAGTGGAATCTAACGCGCGTGCAATATTAAAAGATGTCACATAAGTAGAACTCTGTTTCTCGAATTCCTACATGATATATATCACAAAATTATTCAAATTACTTTTATAATATTCTACACTAGCTTTTACCCGCGGCTTCGCCCGCGTTATATTTTGATTTTGGCTTATGTTTATGTCGGCTGCGAAATCTAACCTAACCGACAAATATCAAAACACCTTAGAGGAATGCTTTTGTTGGTTAAGTTACGGTTGGAGTGTATATACAACCCCCCCAAGTGTATTTCCGCCTTGTCATGGGGGAGGTCTGAGGCAGCTGAAAAGGCGGCGCTCGAAGTCTCCCTCTTCTTTGGGTCTTTTCCCCCAAGGCAGCTTAGAGGCTGGCACTCGAGGTTCAGCCGACTAAAGCAGCTGAGAGGATGGCCGGTAGGTTGCATGCCTTATGAGGAGTGTCGCAACTTAGGCGGGCTGCAGTGCCGCTCTTGCGACGCTGCATCCGAGGATTTTTTTTTATTGTATCGCGAAATATCCCTGACATGATCAGGGGTCTTAATTACAAATGAATAAAAACTATACCTATATTTCAATGTTTTTGGCTGTTTGCAGTTATAATAAACATTACAATGGTACAGCAAAGTTTATACCTACTTGTTCTAATTATTGCTTTTTTTACAAATATTTGTGCAAAAATTCGATAAAATTGTTTCTTAGGTTTTTACGTGTCAGATTAATTCCATTTTTTTGTTCTAAATCAAATCTCTGCTTTCCATAAACTGGGCATTCCAAGATTATGTGCAGTGGAGTCTCCTCTTTTGTGGGTTCACAGATGCACGATGGGCTTTCCCTCAACTTAAATCGATGTAAGTATTGGGAAAACTCACCATGCCCCGTCAGCACTTGAGTTATGATTCCCACTGGTGCTATTTCTCTTACGATCTTGTATGCCGCCCTTGCATCCGGAAAATATGTTTTGGTTACCGCCGCTGTGTGTCCATCCTGATACCGCCGGTTCCACTCGTCAAGAGAGTCCTTTCGGATTTCTCGCTTGACGAATCAAACGGGGCAGTTATAGTAAATAGGTCTGCACTTCGAGTGCAGTGCTGCTTCCTTTGCTAGCTGGTCCGCTCTCTCATTTCCCTCCACCACCGCGTGCGCTTTAATCCAATAAAGTTTCACTATTTTATTTTGTGCGTGTAGTAACTTTTTGTTAGCTTTGAATTTACTGCTAAGGGATGGAGGGAAGATACGCCAACTACCGTTTCCAGTGCAGACCTGGAGTCACAAAAGATTTTTGCTTTTTCGGTAGCCTCAAGAAGTGCCAATAACTCGGCCTGGTAAACGGAGTACCAATCGGCCAATTTCAGCTTGCGGGTACTGATCTCAGAGGCATCATCCCAAATGGATAATGCCTCCCCAATTTTCCCTTTAATTTTGCTGCCGTCTGTAAATATGTTAATTTCTCGGTTAAGATTTTGCTCTAGTGCTGCTCCGTCTGCCAGGCATATGAACTCCAGCTCCTCCTGCTGCGCTGGGTGTGGCTTCTTTTCTGTCTCTCTATCTCCAGTTACTTGCTGGGAATAACCTTTCTCAGTTTCATAAAGCAAGGCTGCTTTCTGGACTCTGATATGACAGCCGAGTATTAGGGGCCGCGGTGGGATATATGGAACTGGTGGTGTGGGTGCCGCCACCTACCCTACCTTCCGCTAGGCCGTCAACGTGTTGGCAGACGCAGTGGGGCTGCAGGGGAAGAGAGGTGTCGGTATCGCGATGGCCGTTGTCACTGCCCTCTGCAGTTGAAGAGGCAGGCGCTGGGCTACTATGACTGACCCGTTGCACTGGGACCAGGGCGTTGGAATGCTGTCTGACGTTCAGTACTGGTTAGTCCCGAGTGGTGGATGACGATGTGTCTTGTGCTCCGAAACACTTCGTCATTATGGCGAGAGCGCAAGCTCCGTTATGGAGCCCGAGTCTGGGCTAGCTCTGTTGAGTGCCGCGAAGGAGTGCGAAAAATACAGGAACGTCCTAATCTTGCCATGACAGATTATTTCTGCTGCTTAGACGGCTGCTACCACAGCCCGCTCACTTAGTTTTTATCCTATCCTACGGGAACTGTTAAAGTTTTTGCGATAAAAAGTGGCCTATGTCACTTTTCGTCTTTCAAACTATGTTCATGCAATAAGCCAAGGCAAGTTGCTCCGTTGTTGAGAAAAATGTATTATTAAGTCCTACGGGAACCACAATTTTTTCGGGATGGAAAGTATCCTATGTCACTTTCCGTCTTCCAAACTATGCCTACCCATGGCCTACCCCAAATATCAAGTCAATCCGTTGCTTCATTGCTGAGAAACAGTTGTTGTCCTATCCCATGGGAATCACGAATTTTCTCGAGATAAAAAAGTATCCTATTATCACTTTCTGTCTTTTAAACCATAGGTATCCATACCAAAAATCAGGTAAATCTTTTGCTCCGTTGCTGCGTCAAAGAGGAACAAACCAACAAACTTTTCGGATTGATAATATTAAAGTATGATGATTCTGTACCATAAAGGTAGAATAAAGAAACATTTTAAACCTCTAATGATAGATGATTTAAAAATATTTTTAATGTCAGACAAAATGACGGCCTGGTATTAAACGTCATAGTAACATGTGGCATGCAGAGGGAAAAAAACATTTTATCCAATTTTAATGTCAGTTGTCATTTTCAATCCATACTTTATTTCCTCTTCAAGGGGATATAATGGTGGAAAAACAATTTGTCCCTTTGCCATGCTACTTATAAAAGTCTGCAGACAATGTCACCTGTCATCTAATTACGTTTGGCTGTGACGTTTCGTTAGTCCATATAGAGTCATAGAGGAATTAATCACTTAGCGTCTTTGTGATAGTGGCGACAGTTTCGCTTTCGATGGTTTTTGTCCTGTCCTACAGGAACTATGCAATTTTTCGGGATAAAAAGTATCCTAAAGCTCCTTCCGCCTTTTAAACTATGTCCATGCCAAAAATCAAGTCAATCCGTTGCTCCGTTGGTGCGTGAAAGAGTAACAAACCAACAAACCAACAAACTTTTCGGATTTATAATATTAGTAAGGATTATTATTGTGTACTACGGGACTAATCGCGCACTCAAATTACGAGATAAATAAATACTCGTACCTCATCATTGCAGCTGTGGTAGTTCCTACATAGGTCAAACGAAGCGTACTATTGCTGAACGGATCAATGAACATATTGCGGCAGTCAAAAACCGCCAGGTACAGAAGTTTGCCATAGCTGAGCATTTGCTTGAAGGAGGTACTGGTCATTGGATCGAGCTCCACGACCCAAAAGTCCTCTCCACGGATCGACACTATTTTTCAAGAATAGTTCGTGAAGCGGTGGAAATCAATAAAAATAACAATTTCAACCGTGAAGATCGATTTAAGTTATCAGCGTCGTGGAATCCTGTTGTCAACAAATGTAAATCGCGTAGTGTAGGTAGCAAGACATTATTAGATATCGTCAGTGTTGTGTGTCGGAGTGACAATTTTGCAAGTTCAAGTTGAGTTTGCGGTACCAGCTGATTCACATTCCAGTCTACCCGTGACCACGACAGATGCAACTCGGTTGAAACGTCGGGATGATGAGGTATTTATTTATCTCGTAATTTGAGTGCGCGATTAGTCCCGTAGTACATAATAATAATGTGTTTAAATCGCGAAAGTTTAAAAACAACATAATATTCTACTACTTTAATGTAGGCCTACCTTAATGGCTTTGTGATTTACTACCACAAATATTTATTATCATCTGTCAAGCACCTTAATTAATTTAATTTATAAAACAAAAACATACAATGTAATTGTTTTTTAAATTATCTAAGTGCCTAGACAGAGGGTTCATAAGATTAATAATAATATACTACCAAGTATTTACAATGGAATGCATTAAAAAAGTTATCAGAAATACATTAAATATATAGGTATATCTTCACCGTCGTTGAAATATTCTTTCAAATTATAAAAAGCTTTAGAGAGTAACCATTTCCTAAGATTTTTGTAAAAATTTGACCATTTAAAGATTAATTCAGAGCGGCGGGTAAATTATTATAGAATTTATAGAGCTAAAATATGCATTTCTGTGGTACAGAGCGTTGAGTCTTGAGTCATTTGTAGTTGAGTTAAAATAAGAGATAGATAAGAATTTAGATTGGTTTATTTTTGTTTGTAAAATGGGAATGTTATATTTAAGTGCTACTTAGGTACCTACTTGCTTTGTTACTTTTAGTTGAAACTGAAGTAATGAAAGAAACGATTTAGTTTTAATGAAGTAAGAATGATTGTTTTTTGTGTATTATAGTTATAGCTATTAAGTTATTGCACACCGTTTCACAAACAAACAAATAACTCTTTATTGTACGAACAAAATAAAAATAACAATATATAAACAGTGAAATTCTTAAGGTACCTAGTGCAACACTAGGCGGCCTTATCGCTGGAAGCGATCTCTTCCAGGCAACCCATAACCCATGTTAGAGGCCTATGGCGGCTTAGAAACTCTGACTCTTACACAACCTCTCTGAATAGGTACAGAAATATCGGAAAGACTATCGTTATGAATATTTTTTATTACGGAGCCAAACCATAATTCGATAAATAAAATCATCTGTCCCATCAAATCTCATCCACATTTTCAAAACCAACCAAATCGGAGTACCTAATTGCTACAGATGTCCCAAAAACCACTACCAATGTAAATGTATTTCCAAAAATGTATTTTGAAGCCTCGAGTATTTGAAATACTAATTACAAAATACTTCAGCGTTAGGTATTTGAAATACGAATTACAAATTACATTTTAAAGAAGTAATTGAAATACAAATGCCAAATACGTATTTGTATTTCAATTACGTATTTAAATTACTAGTATTTATACAATCTACATACTTCATCATTGGCTACAACATCGCTTTCTAAAGATATTCGCAGCCGTACCAGGCGCCAGCAGTGCGTATATTTTTATTATATCACCCCAGGCTTCAGGGTTGGTTTTGATACTAAGTAGTTGTTCTACCATGGACTTGGGGAGTCCGTTGCCCGACAAGCGTAGCCCCTGAGGTGGCGCGGCTCCTCTCAAGGAAAGTAAGGGGGGTGAAAGCTCCACCACTAAACAGGGCCGGGCGCCGCTGGAACCGCGGAAGAGCGCGAAAGCATCATGGGCGTCAGGTAGAAACACCCCAGGGTTTTAGTGGGTACACTGACCGGCGCCTGGGGCAGGGTGGTATACAAAAAGGATTTTCCCTGGAAAAAAAATTGTTCTACCATCACTACATAGTATAAAACAAAGTCGTTTCCCTGTCTGTCTGTCCCTATGTATGCTTATATCTTTAAAACTACGCAACGGATTTTGATGCGGTTTTTTTAATATGAGGTTTATATGTATAATACACCTGAGCGTAGCCTGGGCGGGTTGCTAGTTTGTAATAATTTTCTTTAGCAACATTACCATACACTATTATAAGATTTTCCACAACAATCTGCGTCTCGGATGCAACTCACGCGACCATTGTCTGTGTGTCATCGTAACTATTCGTAACCATAAACAATTAAGGAGAGCTATTTAGTTGATTCGCTATAAACCTTCTGTCGTGCTCTTACGGTCAGCAAAACTAACTATCCGATCAAAATAGATCTAGATCTAAATAGAGACTAGATCCGATCTGTATAGTTATGATTTTCAAATTATATCGTTAGGTGTTACTAACCTATATAAACTACTATTCTGAGAGAAAATGCTTTTGCTATAAGAGCTATAAAAAATAGAGATGCACCGGTTGTGACCATCTTAGTATAATTTTTGGCCACTTTGAATGATAATGAATGTGTGGACAATTGTTATGTTAAAATAATAATTGTAAAGAATTTTTTAAACTTATTTAAGGTGTCTGTTTATTTTCTATTTATGCAACGATTTTGACATCACATGGCCAAAACCGGGACTGTGGCCACAACCGGTGCATCTACCATATTAAATCTAATTACATATATTTATTTTTCGATGACCGCAAGTTAGCTTTAGCAGTAGTTTTGTTATGGCTAATCAGGAATAATTTAGCGAAATGTATTAGGTACCATTATATTATTAGTAATGCTGCCAGTTTAAATAGCACCCTAAATAAATTAATCTAGGTCATCTTCAGTACTGCCGTTTAGTCTGGGTCATCATAGAGACTGTTACCTAACCTGTACCCTGCCGCTAAAGGCTTGACCTTTAGACGATTGTATTGCGACATCCATTGTCACTCATCGATGGTATAACAGCATAATAGGTTAGATAACTAAAAAAATATAATTAGTCCGTCAGATTATCAAGATTCTTCGCGGGACACGCGTGGATGAGATCAGCCCGAGTCAGGGAAAACTGGCACAAGGGAGAGGAGGCCACCCAGCAGTGGGTCGATACAGGCTGATGATGATGATGATGATTATCAAAAATATTAAACACCTATTTTTTCTTTGACAATTAAATTAAAAAAATATGAAGATGTAGTCCGTTGAAAAATCCGCATGACAGTATAGGTTGACTTGAGAAACCACGTGGTTTGTATATAAATATAAAAAAAATCTGGATAACAAATATACAAACGTTTAAAAAACGTTTATAAAATAACTATTAAACGTTTGTAAATCTATTTCCCAGAATTTTGTATATTTATTTACAAACCACGTGGTTTCTCAAGTCTCATCTTTGGTGGCACGACCTATACGTATACCTATACCTATAAGTATTTTTACGTAAAAGACACGTCGCGGGGCCCACTAACGACAAAACAAAAAATATGTGTCAAGAATTTTTGATTAAATTACGGACTAATTAGAATAATACTAGCTTTAGTCCTCGACTTCGCCCGCGCTATATTTTGATTTTTATGCTACTTCATAGCGACCTTAAATGTTTTAAATAAAAAAATTGTAATCTTTTGAACTCTATCCATACCAAAAAAACAAGTTTATCCGTTGCTCTGTTGCTACGTGGAAGAGTAATAAACCAACAATTATAGGCCGTGCCACACAAGTTGGCGGATGTGAAGTTAGCTACAAGCTGCGCAATCCAGTCAGGATTGGATAATCCTGTCTGAAGCTAACATAGAGCCAAACGTTGATTGGCTATTACGCAGCTAACGCCAACTTGTGTGGCGCGGATACACTTTCGGAGTATAATATTAGTAACATCGAGCAAATATCTACCGACGGCGCTCGGACATTTTTTTACTACTTTCACTTAGGGACTGTGGCTCTGTAGATATTTGCTCGAAGATTAGTAAGGACAATTAAATCTTTCCTCTTTATAATATTGGTATAGATTTACTTTATCTCCTCATCATGCTAATTGTGTTGCACATCCATTGTCACTCATCGATGGCATAACAGCATATTTATCATCTTGGATTGTGTTAAATTGGTATAGGGGAGTATAAAATGTCGTCGACATAGGGGTGTGAGCATAAAGATCTAGGGAAATACCTAAGTATGTACCACTCGAGATTGAAGACACTTATTTGAAGCAAATACTCACTTAATAAGCAAATAAGTAATATAAGTGTTTGCTTACTATAACTTAACACACCATGACTATTGACCGTGCTAGGAAGGTGTCAGTTAAAAAAAAATCTTTGTTCAAAATCGACCGTACCAACACGTCATGTTGGAGAGGCCTATGTCCTATGGCTGATGGATGGTTGAGATCGAAAATTACCCACCTCGTGAGATCTATGTATAGGTATGTCCTACATTGGTAGCTGCTATGATAAATACTAGCACCATAAGAAAAACCCGTCGCTTAACAAAGATAAGATTTTTTTAGTTTCCTTCAAATTTGTACATTATACTAGCTGCCCATCCCGGCATCGCCCCGGTACGGACAGATTTTAAAAGTATATTAAACAAATGCGATTATAAATTGAGATATAAACTAACCTATTATACCTACACCTATGATTAGATATTGCTCAGCTTGTAGCTAACTTCACATCCGCTTGCTAGTATGATTCGGGTTATAAACGTCTTTTCTACTCGTATCTCTCTTCTGCAGAAAATATTTATTAAAAATATAAAACATATTAAGGCAAAAATATAGTAACCCTTCGTCTACAGGAGGCTGATCAACGCAAATTAATATCAATTTAAATTAACGTTCACGCATGCATGATGAATGCATATTCAATTCAGCAACATGTGCAATAAAGCTATCGTATTATCTTTACAGATTATCAAGAAATGGCAGATGACAACCAGAGTCAAGAAGAAACTTCCAAAGAAAATCAAGAAGAACCGAGCGTAGAAGAAAACGTCAAAGAAGAAAACTCCAACACAAAACCCACAGAAGAAACCAAAAGTACAAATGAAAAAGAAAATCCTGCAGTCGATCAAAAAGATAGCGAAGAAAATAGTTCAACAAGTGAAAATAATACAAATGACGAAAACAAGTCAACAGACACCAGTAAAAATATTGAAAATACTGAAACCGAAAATAAAGAAAATAGGATAGAAAATACAGAGAGTAAAAATGATGAAAATAATGAAGAAAACACACAAACAGAAAATATAAGAAATGAAATGAAAGAAAATGAGTTACCTCAAAGTACTAGATTTATAAAGTTACAGTCACAACCAAGCCAATTTTCAAATTATTCGGAAAACTTAAGGATATCGAGTTCAAGTGCTGGGCTTTCTTTGAAAGATGGGAAAGAGAACAAGGAAGATAATTTGTTGAGTGACTCAAACACTGTTGTGAGATTTTCACCAGTATGGAAACAGGTAATTAAAGTTTTTATCACTACGTAGTACAAAACAAAGTCTCTTCCCGCTGTCTGTCCCCATGTATGCTTATATCTTTAAAACTACACAACGGATTTTGATGCAGTTTTTTTTAAATAGATAGGTTTATAATATAAACCTTCCTCTTGAATCACTGTGCGAAGCCGGGGCGGGTCGCTAGTTTTCAAATAAAGATCTTAACCAACTATTTTAACGTACCATACTCGTACTATGGCTATGGTAATGGTATCTATGCAGTATTCCGTCTTCATACAAACGGTCGGAACGCGAATCATACCAACGCGCCTAGGAGTTCGGTACACAATAGTCGCAGGGGCGCGCCGTAGTAACGAACAAACGTGTGGGTTTGTAGGTAATCAGTACGTAAACCTGCGACTTACATACCAGCCGGGCTAGGATATGCACGAAGTAATATTGCTTTCGGCGTGTCAGAACGAGACAGTGTTATGGCAAAGTACCTATATACATCTGTCACTTTTTCACACGTCGAAATGAGTATATAACGTGGCTTTTCGTGGTCGCATGCTGGACTAGCAAGCGGACAGCCCTAGCGCTTGTTGCGTACTTCCTGAGGGCCACGTGGGGCTGTAGTTATTTATTTCAAGGACAGGGTCGAGTCGCAATACTTCATAGTTAGCATTACCGTGCTACCACCGTGCTATGAAAGTGAAGGGAATAAATATTTTTAGTATTAAGAATCTGCCAAGTACGAGTCGCCCCCGTATGGGAGCCCCCCTTAAATATTTATTAATTTAAATATTTATTACTAAAGTAAGCATGCAGTTAAATATTCTGTGAATATTTTAAGCATCTACTCGTACCTGTCACCATTGTTGATATCGAGCGAAAAACGGCAAAAAATTTAGATTTAAGAGCCCCCCCTTAAATTTTATTTTTATTCTATTTTTAGTATTTGTTGTTATAGCGGCAACAGAAATACATCATCTGTGAAAATTTCAGCATTCTAGCTATAACGGTTTATGAGATACAGCCTGGAGACAGACAGACAGACGGACATACGGACAGACGGACAGCGGAGTCTTAGTAATAGAATCCCGTTTTTACCCTTTGGGTACGGAACCCTAAAAATATTAGACTTTTCCCACTAGCTAAACCGTTCCATCAACAATCAACACCGTCGCGTGCCATGCACGGAGCGTTTCAGCACCGGTAAGTTTCCTCTCTCTCTTCTATGGGAAAGATACATTAAGTATTTTGTTAGGTATTTAATGGTAAGATTCTTTCGACGACTATTGTTGACGTACGTCAATGGTGCGTTTTAGTGGGCATAGTAGAGCGTATCGTGCTGTTTTCTGTGCATAGAACGTATACGTTCATAGTCACGGTTACGGGCAGCGCCTATTACGGGCACGCATAGGCATGGGGCTTCAAAGCAAACTACAGTCAACCTATTCCTTATTGTAAGAAAACTAAATTTCATTTTGAATGCTTTATTTAAACATACATATACTGGTAGGAGTACAATTAAACTTTTAGGACAATTAATTTGCTTCCCACTTGCGTGATGAGAGCTACTTACCTTACTTGATTTACAATTTTATTTAATTCATTTTAACCTACTTATTCAAAAACTATTATCAAGCTATTCACTATTGCATGCTATACAAATACAATCATCTATCAATTTGTAACCGATGACGTTGGTATATGTTGCGTGCAAAACAAGGACCGCAGTACTTAGTACAGCGGTTATTTAAAACAATTATCTGTAATAAACGCTTAAAGTGACTTCTGAGTATTAAAAAAATACTCATAAAGTATAAACAGGTATAAACCACGGACTACCGTGTCATGTCTTTTTCTCTCTTTGACAATTTTTATTTACTTTCAAGTAAGAGGTAAAACACTGACTAACTACTTCAAAGTAACTGCGTTTTTAATAAACAGGTCACGTTTAAGTTAAGACAGCAAAACTAAAAAAAAATATACCAATAGTATTGCTAAATCTATAAACTACAATAAAATATGGAGAGGCATAGCGCCTTAGAGAGATACAACAATTCACACATATCAGACATACTCGTACTATGTCGGAACTGTGGCCGTACTATTATTGATATTATATTGTGAAATTTTATTTATTATTTCTGTTTACGATTGTTTTTAATTATTTTACAGTAAACATCGACGCGTCCAAGTGTTCCCATATGTGTTCCTACGGAAATATATGTTCTTGACTATTGACTAGAATGTGTGAATCGGCATTAAATACTTTCTATAATAATGACAACTAAACAACAGAAACTTGAGTGAAAAAACAGTAAAAAACATGACACAGAAGTTGTAACAGAATCTAAAAGCAATATTGGTATAATTTCAGACACTAGCGGCTTCAGGACCAATCCTGCTTACGTTCACGGCTGGTCTGACATCAGGCTACTCCGCGGTGCTGCTGCCCCAGTTGAAGAATGACACCAACGGCCCCATACACTACGACGAGCCCACCGCTTCCTGGATAGGTCAGTAAGATTACACCCCTTGTCTAAGATCCAGTGTTTCCACATTACCACCCTATTTTCGGGCGAAAGTGTTGATAGGGTTATTTTGTCATTGGAACTGGGATTTAAGATGTTTTAGGGTGAAATGATTTCGGGTCCAAATTAATGCTAGAGGAGAGGTAATAGCTAAACACTGTTTTTAATGAACTGTTTTTGGTGAAGCCAGGCGACGCGCTGATACACGAAAGTGCACAGATAAAATAAAAAAAGAAAACTGAGACCAATAAACCAAACTAAACTAATACCACACAAATCAAACAAGGTTTTGGCTTTTTTGGTTTTCTGAAATAAAACCATGGTTGAAAACTGCCTTTTAGTTATCTAACTAAAAGGCAGTTTTCAACCATGGTATCATGGTACAAGCTATCTAGCTTGTTTCGGTACAGAATTTATTTGCTTACATCCCAAAGCAACGTAAATTATCAAAGCAAAACAAAACTATGCAATATAAAAATGATAAAAATGTATGACGAAGGAGGACTAGTGATCTAATCATAGAAAATGATGGTTGCAAGCCTTTAACCGATCTTATTAGAAATCCATAAATGATGGTACCTTTCCACCACAGTGGACGTCTTACACCTGATTATGATGATAATATGTTGTCTATATTTAAAAACAGCTGACCACGTTTTTATGCATTATTACCAGTTCTCAAAATAGAAGTTCAAGTTTTACGCTTAATCTAGCTGTATTCAATAGCGCCTGATTATAATTTGACAGTCCACGATTCGCTTGATATTTCTCGCTTAGCAAGTTGTCAAAGAGCCGGAAGCTATGTAAGTATGATGAATTTTAAGTCTTGTAATGTATTAACTATTTTATTTAATCATAAAATGATTAGCATTATATTTAGGCACAGGTTTGTTTTTTATACCTAGCTACTTAGATACTTCTGGTATCTTAGTAATTATGACGACATCATAAGTAAATTAACCATTGATCAAATTAATATTGATTGCAATGGTGGTATTAATTATTTTAATTTTTACTCAGTTATACAGTATTTTAGTTTTTTTTTTTTTTTTTTTTTTTTTTATTCTGAATAGGTTTGCGTTTGACCACATACTGCCTGTTGTTAAGCAGATATGCGGTCTAGGTTGTAGCACGCTTACCTAGAAGATACCTATTTACTCGGGATTTGAAGACGCCCACATTGTACTTTAGCGGGAAGACAGACCCAGGCAAAGCGTTCCACATTCTGGCTGTTCGTATGAGGAATGAGGATTCGAAACGCTTGGTTCTAATGCGCGGAATGTCCACCATAAAAGGGTGGCGCTTTGGTCGCGTCTGTCTAGCCGTACGATAGAAGAAAGGGGCAGGTGGGACCAGATTGTGCAACTCCTAGTTACAGCCATTATTGAAAATAGAACTTTAAAAAATACTGTACCTATGTATTTTACGTAGGAAGATCTTAATACAGAATATTGCTGTTCAGGTGGCAACATCCTATAAATAACTAATACCTAGGATTATACTCTGTAATCATACTTAGTCAAAATTTACTTTCCGTGATAATAATTATTGTCGTGATATATTTTTTTGAATTTATCTTAATTTACCTTTGTGCTCATGTAACACTGCAATATTTGTGACTTGTATGTGGCCATAAATCAAATCCATTTGTATTCATGAGTAATTCCACTTTCGAAATGCATTTTAATAATAAATTTTTCACTAACATTACTTATGAAACATTGAATTGTCATTCTATTTTCTTATTTAAATTATTCTTACCATACTACACAAAAAAAACCTACCTAAATACAATATACAAAAACAGAGGCTAAAAAATCAAAAAAAGACTGTGTCTTTGTGGAAGTGTGCCAAGAATGCTGGCTGCATTCCCGCGCTGAACTGCTAGAGAAATTCTCTGCGCGAGGAATGAGCCAGCCTTCTTGTCACCAGCAGCATTTTTAATTAGTTTATCTATATACCGTTTGGTCCATTTACTCCTAGCGTTGTTAACTAAAATCTATAATGCAACATTTGCATAAATAAGATCAGCAGTTCCCTATTTGCCATGACTTTCAGAATTCGAGGAATCAGATTCTGAATCTACTAGAATACTCCAGTCACATGATCGTACTTTAGGTAGGTACTCATTAAGTTAAAGTTCTTCATTAGTCAGGAATGACTCAGCAGCAGACTTGCCACGCTTCAGGAGAATGTCAGTTACCAGAACACACGTAGGTACTAGGTACTGATCATTTTGTTCTTGCACACGGAAATCTGAACACAAGGTCACCACAATTACATTTGGCACGCAAGTGTTAAGAAATCAGACAATTGGCACCTTTGTTTTTCATTTTATTTGGACCATTATTTGATTTGCAGTATTGTTATCATTTACGTAATAAGTTATAATAATAGTTATTTATATCAGTGCAGGCAAAGTAAATGTTGAAATAATGACTGTGATAATATTGACGAATGAAAATAAAACGAAACTGAATTAGCTGGCAAATAAAGAATAACAACGCCCATACTCTTAGCTCTGTTACTATGTTTGAGATTGTATGTCAATCTTTTTTCATTTTTAATTTCAGCGTCAATGGCAGCACTTCCAATGGCGCCGGGCTGCCTTATATCGGGGTACATCATGGAGAAATTTGGCAGAAGAAACTCCCACTACATCATTTCAGCACCATTTCTCCTCGGCTGGATCCTCATCGCTTGCGCCAGCAACTTAACTTATATGCTGGCTGGAAGGTTTTTCACTGGCATGTGCGTTGGACTACTCGGCCCACTCGGACCCGTCTACATCGCCGAAACTTCAGAACCAAGATTGAGAGGATTCTTCCTAGCGGGAGTATCCTTAGCTATAGCTTTAGGAATATTCGTAGCTCACCTGATTGGAACATTTATGACGTGGCAATGGACTGCAACGATATCCTGCCTCTTCCCAATTTTATCCGTAGTTTTGCTGACAATGGTTCCCGAAAGCCCTTCTTGGTTAATATCAAAGGAGAAAATTGAAGATGGCGTGAAAGCATTTTATTGGTTACGAGGTTACGGCATCGATGCGAAAATAGAATTAAAAGGAATCATTGACAGTAAAAAGGCTATAGATTCCGAACCTATACCGACTTGGAGGGAGATGATGGCCAATCTGAGAAGCCCTGAACTAATAAAGCCTCTTCTTATAATGATTATTTTCTTCATAACATGCCAGTTTTCAGGAGTGAATGCTGTTGCTTTCTATTCCATAGAAATTGTTGAGAAGGCGGTAGGAAAAGGTATAGACCATTACTTAGCAATGTTGCTCATTGACGCTTTGCGAGTAGTTATGTCTGTAGTAGCTTGTATTGTTTGCAAGCAATTTGGAAGGCGGCCTTTGTGTATGATCAGTGGAATCTGGACTGCTATATCCATGGTAGGACTATCAATGTTCTTATATTGGAAGCCGGAAAACATGGTCTGGTTGCCATTAACATGCCTGATGATCTACATATCAGCGATATCTATAGGATTGGTTCCGTTGCCATGGATCATGTGTGGTGAAGTATTTCCTCTAAAGGCTCGAGGATTAGGATCAGGAATCAGCTCGGCTCTGACTTTCACAGCTTTCTTTATTGTAGTGAAAACTGCACCAGGAATGATGTCGAATTTTGGGGAAGTAATCACATTCCTTATTTACGGAATCATTTCATTGATAGGAACCGCCATTTTGTATTTTATACTGCCAGAAACGAAAGGAAGAAGTCTGCAAGAGATTGAAGAGAGATTTAGAAATGGAAAAAGGAGCAGTAGTAAAGAGAAAGCGTAGTTATATACTTGCTTATTTTTGATATGTTTTTTTTTACTTTTTGTGTTTAGTACTTAAGTATTTGTATACTTGCTGAAAGCGTTTTTATTGTAATCTGTGATATCTAAGTAATTTTAGGTGTATACAATATTAAAATCTAATTCTTACTAAAACATGAATTTCATTTACCTACATTTATTTATTTAGCTCCCAATGTGCCGAAAAGGGTGAGAAAATAAAATAGCAAATATAAATTCTAGCAAATAATAATTTAATTGGTAACAAAAAGGAACAAAGTATTACAAAACAGATTTAAGTACTATAGAATGATGGCACATGAAGATAATGATGATTAGTATTTTAACTAGTAAATGCATTCCGGTACTGCACACAAACGGATAAGTACTAAAGAACCTTACCTTTATGATTTTTGCAATATTAGTGTGATGCCAGATGAATGTTATAACAGTTGACAGAAATATACGAACACTGAAAACATGTATCGCAGTAAAACTAACCACCACTACACGTGTCTCGAACTCACAAATGAGAATTTCTAAATATTAGACAGTGCTAAGGTTTCAGAGCCGTTATTTCTGGTTCAACTGTAGATGATATCGTTTTCGCCAGTCCATGTCTTTAAGGAGCCTCCAGCAGTGCTGATGGAGCAAGGGTGGTGGTGTTCAGTTCACTTGGATCTGGGCTTAACGAGGCGGGACGCTGGAGGAGCGAACTTGGCGAACCCTTGCTGGTCAAACACCGGTAGCAGATCACGCACTCGGGCAGATACTGTACCTCCAGTCACCCTGTGGAAAAAAATGGTCATGATGAACCTTCCTCTTGACTTCTCTGTTTTGGGTTTCCTGGGGTATCTAAATATAACAATAGGTATAGGCTGCATTAGACAGCTACGTTATTTTTTAGAGTTCATAGATTATTTATTCTTAGAAGTTTGCCAAACTATAACCAGCAGCGCGAGTACCGTTCTTAGCGATCGCTTAAATGACGTGTCGATATAGCTGATTTATTTATCGAATCGCTATAGCTTTTGCAAGTACGGAACTGGCATCGATATAGTTTAGCGACGGCTAGCGATCGCTACTACAGACTAAACATATCGATTATTCGTTCGTTCGTTTTGAGCGTCTTTTTTATGATTTGTAAACGATATTAGATACCTACAAGCCGCCTTACCACATAAGATTTAAACACGCTTTGAATACTGTTTAACAGTGCATTTTGTTCTGCTAAACAATGTCTAAAGCGTAGGTAAAATTTTTGTGGTAAGGCGGAAGTTGTGTAGTCAGAAACTTATACTGCCTTACCACAAAAGATTTAATCACACTTAAAACACTGTTTAACCGTGCAATTTGTACTGTGAAACATTGTCTAAAGCGTGCTTACAACTTGAAAAACATCAAAAAAGCGCGTAGCGTTAAATCCTCTCATAGTCCTAAATTATCATCTAACCGATATATTCGAAGCGCTCTTCTGCTAGTTCCATAGGATTATTGGCGTCCCTCATGTTACGACGAAGCAGCAAAAGGTCATGTCTATTTGCTCTTCGCTCTTCTTCGACTTCTTCGAGCAACAAAACAATGCCAAAATCCATTTTTGCCACTTTTTATTTCGCCAGCGCGTTATACCGAGCTCGTTTTAAAACCCGATAAAGCAATCGTTATAATGACGGGGTGTCATTATAACGATTGCCAATTTCAAATGTCACTTTAGCGATTTCATACTTGCATATTCGTAATAATTCGTTAATTTTTTACGATCCTTAGCGAAATTTGACAACCGATCGATATATAGATAGTTTTCTAAGATAGATAGTTCCGTACTTGCAGTGATAGAAAATACCGATTTTTAGCGAATTTTAGCGATTTAAATGTCAAATTAACGATCGTATAAGAACGGTACTCGCGCTGCTGATCTAGACAGTAAAATATATGTTTTAATGATCGGTATAACTATCACAGTACCTAATATTTTTACACATGTTCACTTTCATGAATCTTTTATGTAAATCATAGATTAACTTACAAAGAATTAGAGAACTAATTCAGACGATCACATCGCTCCTGTCTATTCGAATATCAGAGATTGTGTTGAATTTTGTGACCCTTCTTCATTCTCAAAAAAATAGGTAACTCAAGCGCACAGACTTATTTACGATTCATATCATCATCATAACTTAAGAGCAAGGCTCTTGTCGGAGGAGCAACTTCCACGTCTCGCAGTCTTCTACTAGTGTTTTTACCTCCTTGTACGACAAAACATTTACCTTTAATTTGGCTAGAAAAGCTCTTCCCCTTTCTTCTTTCCTTCTACCTTTCCTTCTTTTATGGTTTCCATTAGATTGTCATGTCGTACAAGGTGGCCATATATATTTCCTCTTCTGTTCTCGATTACTGATAAAAGCTTCCTTCCTCATTGTTATTTGACATAAAAATTCAAACCTGCTGGGCTTGATAAGCTTGGCAGCCTGGGCGGGCGTAGCCAGCTCCGTGGGGAAGTACGTAGCTCCATAGAAGTCCAGCCCATTCTGCAGCAGAATGTTGGCTTCCTCGATATTGGCGAGGGTCACGCGGATGACGCTGCTGGCTTCCTTGGGCACCATACTGGAAACCATCTCGCCGTCCACGGTGGTGAGCGCGCGGGAAGGGGTCTTCTCCAAAGGCTTTGGAGTTGAGGTCCCTGGAGATGCAAAATTGGGAACGTGCTACAAAAAGATCGAGAATCTTATCTTATTTTGTTACTAGAGTTAATAATGAAGTCAGTTCGTATTGGCCGGGTTGTCGGCCCTGATGTCAGAGTTTCTAAGCCATCTAAAGGCCTCTGACTAAACGTGTAAAACAACTAGGACCCACAATTTATCATGTCATCCGATCCACGGCACCCACCCGGAGGAGAGGTTACCGAATGTTGTTTAATTTGCTCAAAAATATCTAAACTCACTAAGCAAGCTCATAGACATGCAGTTGGAGAAATAAAGCTGGAATTTTTTGTTTGGCTAATGAACTTAGGTCTATACAGATATTGTTTCTTTTATAGGTAAGTAATTATATTGTTATCTCTGCCGTGGGATACTTTTGGGTACACGCCTCCTCTAGGTGTTGATTTCTAAAAGGAACAGAGGGCAGCTTTTACCTACCGTTTTACTCTAGACTTTGCCTAAGCGTTTTATGTTACGCTCTTCAGTTTTAAAGTCCTGATAATAAAATGAATAAATAAATATTAGGGGACGTCTTACACACGGCCTCTGACCCCAAACTAAGCAAAGCTTGTGATATGGCTGCCAGATACTGATATACTACAAAAACATATTTTTAAATACATACTTATATAAACAGTAACTAACTAAATAACACCCAGACACAGAGCAAGCACCTATGTTCATCACACAAATACTTGCCCTCGGTGGGGATCGAACTCACGCCTCGTTGACCCAGAAGTCAGGGTCACTAACCACTGAGCCACCGAGGCAGTCAAGTCAAATCGATAGGTTTAAGCCCGATTACAGAGGCGCCATTGTAATTATATTAGCTAAATAGCATAGTCCTGTTTCTTTTTCACTTTAGGCATTCGATATAGAGATTGATTTTTACGTTGCTATTAAATTTACGCTGGCGCCTCTGTAATGGGGTTTATTATATTACTATAATATTCTTTCATTATCCTACTATAATATTATAGTGTTTAAATTATCTTTGCTAGTGTCATGTAGCTACGATTTTCAAAGGCGTTCTACCTCAAATGGTGTACTATGTACAATGTACATAGCACACCCGATAAGTACTGCTTTGATTGTAAAATGGTTCCTACAACTTTGCGGTGTGAAACATATAAACTAGTATTACCCTCCCGGGGAGACCCGGCAAAATGCAGACGAACGACTTCCACGACCGACGTGAATTTGTAGAGCGCGTGACGCACATCTTCTTCCGGGACCTCGTCGGGAATGTCGTACACGTAGATGGTAAAAGTCTTCTGGGGCCGGCAGGGAATCGCAATCTGGAAGGATGTTGTGATAAGTAAGTAGCAAATAGAGTTAGACGCGTTGCGGCAGCTAGACTAAAAGAAATAATGATGCTTTAGCTTTGATCATAATTAAGTGAAAGAAAAAGGCCATAAAATATTTTCCCGTTTTAATTATTTTGCAAATTGACTCGGATAATCAAAAACGATACTCATCTAGAACGAATGAGAACTTTATGCATTATCGGAACATAGGTACGCGAAAGCTATCACAAAATACCCAAGCTACAATTATTGAAGCAAAAACGAGGTAACGCTTTATAACATTGCAACTAGAACCTAATAAAATAAATTACTTTATGGAAAGTATCTTAAAAATTAGTTTGAAAATAAGAAAATGATTTTATCGTCTGATAGATTAAATAGTAGAATATCTAGAGGTAGTCTATCTGTAAGAAACAATAAAAGTACATAAATAAAAATAGGCACAACGGAGAAGGAACAAAGCACAACCAACAATAGGCGAAGAGAGCTAAGATTAAAAACAAACTACACATGAAAAAGATAATATAAGGCAAGTAGAAAAATTTACAATAGAGAAAGCTTATAGTTACAATTAGAACAGTTTAGATTTATTTAGAAATGTCAAAGAAATTTGAAAGCATCCCTTGTAAGCCAATTACCTTCCTGTAGAATCTGGAGCCAGTCACTTTATGGAAGCCTTTCTTGAAGACCATCTGGTAATCTTCGACGCTGGAGAACTTGAAGAGGATTCCAGTGGCAGTCTTCGTGAGGGAGAAGCAGCCCTTGAACTCCATCTTCTCGCAGATAGCTGAAGCTTTCTCCATGCTGAGGCCGTGGGAGGGGGTCAGGAGGAAGGCGCCCTTGGTCAGGAAGTGCTCCGAGTCCGAGATGTCGGACTCACTCTCTCCGCCCTTCATCAGAGTGTGAATTTGTTCCTTCCACATGTATGAGTCGGACATCTGACGAATTTGCGATAAATTTGTTTAAGTAAATTAATATGTTATGGACATCTTACACATGGTCTTAAGCTTGTATTATGGCTGCCAGAGACTGATAAACTACATTTGTTACTATAGTATAAGTAGGAGATCGTATTGAAATAAAGTTTAATGATTCTGACAAAGCATTTGATTGTATCAAGCATAAATAAATTAATTACAATATAGGTAAAAAATTGCTGTTTCAAATTAGTACTTATATTCCAATTTCAAGAAAAAGAGCTTTCAGAATCACCACAGTACACACCCTGCTCACACTAAATGTAAAACAATTAACATATGACGGGTTGCATAAGAGAGTGTCCTAGGACTTCCTTTTTTTTTTATTCCATATAGGTTTGCGTTTGACTACATACTGCCTGATGTTAAGCAGATATGCGGTCTAGAAGATACCTGTTCACTCGGGATTTGAAGACACCCACGTTGTACTTTAGCGGGAAGACAGACCCAGGATATCTCAAGATATCTCATTATACTTTTGATTCATAGAGAGATAACAAATATAAATAATAAATATTATGGGACATCTTACACACGGTCTTTGACCCCAAACTAAGCAAAGCTTGTGATATGGCTGCCAGAGACTGATATACTACATATACATATTTTAAATACATACTTATATAGATTTTACCTAAATAACACCCAGACACAGAGCAAACACCTATGTTCATCACACAAATGTTTGCCCTGGGTGGGGATCGAACCCACGCCTCTTTGATCCAGAAGTCAGGGTCCTAACCACTGAGCCACCGAGGCAGTCATAATAACATAATACATTCTACCACGCAGCAAGACAATGTACTTTAATCTAATTTAAAAGTCCTTATAAACAAAACATTAACCCAACCTATTGAATGATTAAGCCCAAGAAAAACAATAAGAATAAGCAGCTAGTCCGATCTCGTCACACTCGATCGGCAAACGAGTGCGCACTCGCAAGAAATGTCATGCTGCTTAATTGGTTCATTGTTTTGGAGTTTCCGGCTGTCGGAGAGTTTAAATATTGCGATGACCTATTTTTTTGATGGGGTTATTGTTTGTTATGATAGAGACTCATCCCTTAGATATTATCCCTTTAAATTACATATCAAAAACCTTATCTTGTCAAACTATAACCCTACTTCAAGGTCGTATAAGATTAAGACTTAAAAAGAATTTTTGAACAAATAATAGATATACCTATAATTATGTAACCCTGACCGTGGGTGTACAATTAAATATAATAAGAGTTGTTCAAACCAATCCGTCTATCAATAGAATCTAAAAGAGTAGGTACCTACATGCAGTCCATTGCAACCACTACTGAGTATAGGCCTCTCTCTATCTCGCCATTGCTTCCGATCATGCGCAAGCCTCATCCATCGTACAAACCAAATGTAAAATCATTTATAATCTATAGTTTTACGTAAAAAGATCTACAACATTCAACTGCCTGATCATTTTGCTTGAACTTTCAGCAATAAACTAGTCTACTCATACCCAATGCTATGCGTTTATTCTTTTGTTGTTGTTTTTGTTGTAAACCCGAAGTTTCAACTAAACTTTTCTTTTTAGTGTTTGATTATTTATCAACGGTTTTCTAAATCGTTGGCGGGTCGAGCTTGGATATTTTATTTACATTTGAACTATATAGTAAGACAATATGAAGACTATCATGAAATTCGTTGTAGTTAACATAACTTACCAAATTAAAGCTTACATAAAACAAAATCAAACGTTTGTTTGCATTCTGCACAAACTAAAAATCACCAACATTAAGAAGTAGGTAAAGAATATAACAAACAAAATTATCAAAATACATAAGTGGACATCCATCATCTTTTAAACTGAAGTAAGTATTGGAAAAAGTTGAAATATTTTTGACACTAGAATAAAATTTTGTCAAAAGCAAAATATTAAATGATGATGATGCTAAAGCTTAGTTAAATGCTAGCAATATTAATGAAGCTCATGATTTATTTGAAAAAAGAACAACACTGTAAAGGGATGTCAAAACATCTAAACAAAGTGAATCCAAACCTGCGTAGGCGCAGACGATTGAAGAAGATCTAATATCGCTATAGATCATTAATCTAAACCAAAGTGGGAGGACAGGAACTACTGGTCGGCGGCAATTGATAGAGAATTAAAAACATCTAAACTGTATATGGTCACAAATAGATTAATTGGTTAATGATAGAGACCATAAGGTGGTAAATTGGACCAATTTCATGGACATTTTGGGAAAATTTATTGGTTTGATGTGTACTAGTTGTTGTAATTGAGTGGGATTCGAATGGGATTTTCAAGGCTGACGATGTTTAAGTTAATTGAACTTATTTTGGCAGCGTTTTTTGATGTATTTTGATTAATTGCTTTTTGATATTTTAAGATTAATGTCAATGCGTCTTTACTGATAATGTTTTTTTACCTACCTATTTATTCTTTTCGCGTCGATTTGAATTAGGATGTATCTATGACGATAAATTTACTATGATTTTGGTGCTATTTTTTTTTAATTTTAGGGGACTTCTTACACACGGTCTCTGACCCCAAACTAAGCAAAGATTGTGATATGGCTGCCAGAGACTGAAATACTACATATACGTATATAGGTATATTATATTTTAAATACATACTTATAAAGATGATACCTAAATAATATCCAGACATAGAGCAAACACCTATGTTAATCACATAAATGCCCTGGATGGGGATCGAACCCACGCCTTTTTGATCCAGAAGTCAGGGTCACTAACCACTGAGCCACCGAGGCAGTGTTAATTATTTGAAATGGAAACGCTGGGTCGAAACTCATTTTGCATTATATTTATAAAAAGTTATCTCGATAAACCAGTAATGAAGCTAACTAATAGTACATATTTTTCTGAATTATAATTATTTCTGTGTTTTTACACAAACAGTTCTACAAAAATTCGCTTTTAAGAAAATTCTCATGTAAACCGCAAATGTTCTGGAGCAAAACGCAACGAATCTCTCTACAAAAACGATCCTGTTTTGATATTTTAAGATACTGAACCCTAAAATTATTATCCAAGACTAAAAACGACAGTACAACTTAAAAGGCAATATATAAAAGTTCCATCCACATAAAACTTACCCATCTAGGATATGTTTAAGATACCACATGGATAGAGAGAATAGAGTTTGTAGAATCTTTGTTAATTGAGAGTTGAAAGAAAGAAACACTCCACAAAAAAATTCAACACGTTTGATTGTCACAGCGGCAGGTTTAAGTTAGAAAATAACTATTGTATTATATGTATTTATGTATTACTAATGAGATTACATTCTCTTTGCGATGTGTATACATAGTTTTCATTCATGTTTTCCTAGTCTTTTTTGTCTTAAATTTGTAGGATTTTTTACTGTTTAAGTTTTTTTAATGCTGTTTTACCACATTTTATTGAATGAATTACTGTACTGTACTGTACCAGCCTTTGTAATAGTCCACTGCAGGAATACTGTCCTTTCGTAGGCCTGCCCACGAAAGGTGATGAATGAATTTTTCGTAGTAGGTAATTAGTAAACTCGTTGATTTTATTGAAGTCAATGATAAACTATATCCATAATTATTACTTTCTCCAATCCTAATAATTTTGTGCAAAATCGTCCGTGAGCAGTGATAAACTATAAAACAAATACTCTACAAAAAATATAAAAATATAAACACAACATATAAAAACAAAAGAGCAGTCAAGTTCAATCAAAATTTTGAAATCTATACACAATGAAACGCGAATTAGAAAGAAATAAAAAATACGGAGAAAGCGAAATACTTACCACGCAATATTCTGCAAAACTCAAACCAGATATCAATGACCACCCTAAATAAACCATGAATACACTCACAAAAAGCTTCCAAAGATATTAAACTGACGCACTCCCAAAAAAGTACCTATACAATATAAGAGGTCAATAAAATTCCAGCCCAAGGAAGAATCTGGAATTGAAATAAACTGAAGAGTTCCCAATTCCCACAGGAGCTGGAATGTGGAAGGCACTCACCTGCCTCTTATCTGCTAGCTTTTTCTTCGCGCCCTGGTCTTCAGTCCTTTCTTCCTCCTGGCTCT
Source organism: Hypomecis atomaria (assembly GCA_964007245.1). Taxonomy (NCBI): domain Eukaryota; kingdom Metazoa; phylum Arthropoda; class Insecta; order Lepidoptera; family Geometridae; genus Hypomecis; species Hypomecis atomaria. Next base: position 14,766,536 of record OZ023305.1, read on the forward strand.
GGGATCTGGTCTGTTCGGTGTCGGAGGCTCCTTCCGCTAGGGACATATTGCGACTGGCTGTGAACCACTACTGCGCCGGGTTTTCGTTAAGGACTGTGAGTAGCGAGCCGTGGAGACGCACCTAGGTGCGGTCGGACGATAGGTGCTGTGGAGTCGCGTTGTTGTTTAAAGTTTCGAGCTTTGTTTTAGTTAGACGATTTTTTTCATCCATCCTTCCATACATCAGCCAAAGGACGTCCACTGCTGAACATAGGCTTCCCCTATGGATCTCCAATAAGACCGGTTGGTAGCGGGTTGCATCCAGCGTGATCCTGAGGTCATCCGTCCACCTTGTGGGTGGACGTCCTACGCTGCGCACCGGCGCAGACCACGTACCGACGTGGTCTCCACTCGAGAACATTTCGACCCTATCTTTCATCAGTCCTTCGCGCTATGTGCCCTGTCCACTGCCATTTCTACTTGCCAATCCGCTGGGCCATGTCGGTAACATTGGTTCTTCTGCGAACCTCCTCATTCCTGATTCGATCTCTCAGAGAGACTCCGTGCATGCCCTCTCCATAGCTCGTAGATGATTCTTTTAGTGCAGTTCAAACCTTGCATAGAATACAAAGATACTGCCTCTAGCGTAAGGCATATATTATGCCAGAACTGCCAGATCTCAGAGCCAGGAGGAAGAAAGGACTCAGGGTTTTTCTGGCGGTGGTGGCGTTTGAGGGATTCGTATCTATTAAATGTCGAAGTTTTATCTACTGACATAGCTACACCTGTCAAAAGTTTATACAAGAGTGGATGTATTGTGGGCTATTTTTTGGTGTTCCAATTTAAATGGGAAGTATTTTTCAAAAAGAAGGGCACACTTCGTTAGAAATAAAAGAAGTTTTGGAGCAATATTTAGAGTAAGAACCGCAGTGCCTTATGCGCTGAGTTTGAAGAATTTGCACTAAAACTTTATTTATCAAATTAACTACCTAGTTTTTTTGTAGTAGGTATTAGAGCCATACTATAATAACAAAACAACATATATTTCATTATGATATATTAAAATGATGGAGTTTTTCTTTGATCTATATTTTTTGCTGTGGTAAACTAAAAAAATAAAATAGCAGTAACAGCTACTCCATAGTTTTTGACAATTTTTATTACAGGAACTATGCTGTAAGAAACATTACCGAGATGTTGATCTGTAGGTCGAAGTTAAGGCTCTGTTTACAATGGAGCATATGGATACTGTGCAAAAAAATTTAGCGATTTTAGAATAATGAACTTCTTCTTCTTCTTGAATAATGAACTTAAGTATGCTCATATAATTATTAGAGCGAACGGTTTGTAGGTATTGACAAACCGTTCGCTCTAACACTTGACACGGTCAAACGGCTAAAACGTAGTTCTCCAAACAAAAGACATCGAATCAAATCAATATACAGAAGTCGAGGTATAGGTATCGGCCGATGCTTATGAGGATTCGGTTAAAACTGAATCTTCATAAGCCAATTGATTTACTCTATAGTTATCGAATTGATTTAGACTCAAAAATCTTATTAAAATATCACTGAAATCTTGCTGATTCGCGATTCTATTAGTCTCATAGTAAAAGTAGGTCTTACGACAATTTCCATTCCAATCCTTCAATTCCGTTTCGTGCGTCTAATTCCACTTACTAAGCTTTAAATTACACATAGCACGAAGGACTGATGTCCAATGCGATCGAAAAATTCTCGAATGGAGACCACGTACCGGCAAGCGCAGCATAGACGTCCACCTTGTGCGATTACGTGCGCTGGATGCAAGTCGCTTCCAATCGGTTTTATTGGAGATCTATTGGGGAGGCCTATGTCCAGCAGTGGACGTCTTATGGATGAAGCTGGATGAAGTCTTGACGGTGAGGCTGGATATAGTGAGGCGAATACTCGTAGTCCAGATTCAAAATTATTTAGGACATATTTTCACAGCATTCATGGTCTACTAATCGTCACTTTTACACACTGAGACTGTGGGATAAAGAAAACAAATGATGATGATGACGAAGGTTTGAACATGAGAAACAAGCTTAGTATTTATAAAATCAATTTGGTTGTTTTTGTAATAAATGTAACATTTGACGGTGATTTACCCTAAAGGGATTTGCATCCATAAAAAGCGAAGCTCAATTTGATTCGGGCTTTTTAGGATTATGTGCCCTAACTGTGAAAACGGAGCCATTTTAATATCTACCCAAGTAATTTAATTCAAAATAATATTTTTTTTGCAAAGAATGGCATGGCCGACTTCAACCGTGTACAGAATTCGCGAATATTGATCGACGTAACATTTATCACATGAATTTATCAAAAATGGCTCAGCCGATTTGATTTCGATAAAATTTAAATGGGACCAATTCCCAAGTATGTTCTTTCCAATAAAAAAAGAATTATCAAAATCGGACCACTAAGTAAAAAGTTATGCGTGGTTACACATAAAAAAATATGCGCGTCGAAATGAGTACCTCCTCCGTCTTTCGTCTTCGTCTTTCGTCGGTCAAAAAATAACTTCAAGTCATAGCATACCATAAAATGGTTTCTTCGTATATATTTTCACGAAACATTTTTATTGTTTCTAGAAACCTCAACATTTTTGAATACTCTATCTCTATTTTCCAAACAATAATAACTAAAAAAACGTTCTTGATTCCGTTCGTGGTCCATTATGCCACGCTGCCACAAAAATGATTAAAATACTTCATTATCAATCAATTGTAGGACATCTACTGTTCGACATAGACCTCTCCTACAGAGTAATTCTAATACAACAAACTTTATTATTAAACTAATCTATCAATGAGTTTTTAAGAACGTATGAGCGAAATTTCACACCACTGCCTATATATGGAGAAGGAAAGCATCGCGATCGTGAGGCAACGCGCGTACATCCGAAAAATAAATTCGATGGCTATGTGATATGATATGGATATGGCTAACACTTAGGTGGTAAACTTGCGTTCAGCAGTGGCTATTAAAAATATTGGTACAAGTGGCGGCACGTAAGTCTAGCGCTGAGGGTACTGTGGAGGGGATAGCTGCGCATGTTGATCGCCATACTAAACTCATGCGCAGCCATCCCCTCCACAGTACCCTCAGCGCTAGACTTATATCCCGCTACCTGTATAGGCCGAATCATCCAAGTCGACGGATGTGAAGTTAGCTACAGGCTGCTCGAAATTCAATCAACGCGCAGCTTTGTAAGAGCTTCAGTCAGGAATATCCAATCCTGATTTAGATGCCTAATTCTCTATAACGTAACGTAGTATTTTTTATATTTCCGCGAATAACGTTGAAGAAATGTATTTATATGTAAAATTACGTTAAAAGAAATTACCGAAATGAAGTTATTTTATTTAAAAAAGAAATATTTTTACACGATTTTCAAACCTTAACTTAGAGCACATTACGAGAACGTTTTCGTACAAAATCACCCTGCACCTTGTAGCTAACTTCACATCCGCCGACCTGTATGGTTCGGCCTATACAGTACCTACAGTATCTCGTACAAAACAATCATATTAATACAATAAATAGACATTAGGGGACATCTTACACACGGTCTCTGACCCCAAACTGAGCAAAGCTTGTGATACGGCTGCCAGAGACTGATATACTACAAATACATATTTTAAATACATACTTATATAGATAGTACCTAAATACCTAAATAACACCCAGACACAGAACAAACCCCTATATATGTTCATTACATAAATGCTTGCCCTGGGTGGGGATCGAACCCACGCCTCTTTGCTCCAGAAGTCAGGGTCACTTACCACTGAGCCAACGACGCAGTCAATATTGTGAATGCGTCTTTACAGTTAACTGGTTGACATGGCGCTTGATGAAATGCCCATAAGTGGGCAATGGAGCGTGCCACAATGACATAAGTTCAGTTCCTGCCATGGGACACCCATAACATAACCTTGAATCATCTTTAAAATCGATATAAATACTCTTCGTAGTCGATATAAACCATCATACTAACCACTACATTATTATGAAGAGGTCGCCTTATTTGTGTATCTGTCTGTCTTTTTGTACATAATAGATTGCAATATGGTTTTTCAGAAAGTTTTAAATACATACTTAGCTATACGAACAAACGAAAATATTTTTAAAAGAAAAATTAAAGATATTTTAATAGCCAAAAGCTACTACTCAGTACAGGACTTCTTAGACGAAAAATATTTCGATACCGCGAACCAGACAAAGTAAATTAGATCCTAACTGATACCGATACCTAATTGTTCCTTAGTAAGATCCTAAAACAGGGTTCGTAAATATGTAGGTAACTCTAAGTTTACATAAATGTTTTTGGTGTAATAAACTATTGAATATAATTCATTCGTAGCAAAGCGAAAGCGGGGTGGACAGAAAGATAAGTAAATATTCATGGATCTTTTGATTTCAGACCTTATAGGAAGAATCTATAAAACTGGCATAAATTAGGTACTTAGTACTTGCTCCAAGCAGTCGATAAATATTTATGAGCTACTGAATTTAATTTTAATTTTTAAGGTTCCTTACCCAAAGGGTAAAAACGGGATCCGATGATGGGAAATGAGTTCTTTGGAACTTATGTACGGAATTTCACACCACTGGCTTTTCGGTGAAGGAAAATATCGTGAGGCAACCTGCATACGTCCGTAGAAGAAATTCTATGGCGTATGTGAACCCACCAGCCCGCACTGGGCCAGCGAGGTGGATATGGCCCAATCACCCTTCGTGGGTAGGCCTACGTCCTGCAGTCGACTATTAAGAAGAAAGGCTGATACAGTACAGTGTATGTATATGACTCTGATAAGGGTGTGGAAATTTTATTATTTGTATTGGAACGATTTAATATGTTTTATAAATTATCTTTAAAAAATTCGTCTAATTTGTAATAGCATTTGGATAATAGAATAATTTTTAGTTGTTTTATAAAACAGTTACCTTTTCGATATCTTTTAGATTATTTGGCAGTTTATTAAATATTTTTATAGTCATAGAATGCGGGCTGGAACTATGCAGTGCTAAGTTGAACTTTGATTCCACGAGTTTATGTCTGTATTGTGATCTAATTTTGAGCGATTTATCGGTTTTTACGGTTGTTTCTGTACAAAGTTTGGGCCTACGACGAAATATTTTATTTATGTGGGACCATTACCACTGGCCGCTTCCAACTTTCAGCTTCCAGCTTTCCAATCGGCTTATTGGAGATGAATAGGGGAGGCCTATGTCCAGCTGTAAGCGTCCTTTAGTTGATGGATGGGTTGTCACTAGCTAATATCGGTGGTTCAACGGCTTCAGTGCCCCCAGTTAAGCGCTCGTAGCGTATTTTGACTAGGTGTTCGTTAGCGATTATCGAAGTTAAGCAACGTTTAGCACGGTCAGTCTTCGGATGGGTGACCGCGGGTGGCATTTACAACTGACACTAACGTGGCTTGGATGACACGGCAAATTGTAGATCCCGGTTGTTTTAACCGTTTAGCCATGTCAGAAGTCTTCAGGCGGCTTGAAAACTCACACTAGGGCTAGCCAAGTAGCCACCTGTCCTATACAAACTAACTTAGTACCCCCAGTATGAGTTAAGTTTTTTACGCGTTACGATATAGTTAGCTTGAACGACAATTTTGTTCAACTACCTACTTTACATTTGGATAAAATTCTATTATATTTACAAAATACCTAGCTACTCCTTTGTTGCAGTAGAAAGATTAGCATATTAACTATCTACTAAAACTTGAGATATTAATTCTAGAATTACATTTCAAGCGACATTTTATTGAATTTAAGACTGTGAAATATAAAAGGAAATGGACCAGAGGGGTTAGTCCATGTTTACAAGTAAATTGAAACTACGGATGTTTCCGTATGGCTACATACATTTCTGTACAGCGCCCCTGGCGGGATCGAGGAAGAACTAACTAAAATGTATGGAGCCACACGCGAACGCGAAAGTCGCAAAACCTGGACTAAGGGCTCAGCTTAAACTTTAGGATTTTCTACAGAACACTTAGCCCCCGTGTTAGATCTCAATTCTTTTGGTGGCGACACTTTGGCTCCCACTTCACATTTATGTTTTTGATGAGATTAAATCTACTTAGATAAATACATTACAATAAATTAACAAAATTTATGCGCACTTTGTAAACAATTTATTTATTTCATCTAATTAAATTACTTTAACTAAAAATAATAACAAAATATGGTCAAATTTAAAAACAAACACAACCCATCTCCGAGTCTCCGACCATACCCGGCGCAGATATGTATCAGCAGAAAAGTATTTTAACACAATTTACGTCTTGCATATTAGCTCGTGTGTAACCACTTGATGTTACTATTCAGTGCAATGCTCCTCTAAATGTAAACACTTATTGTGTATTTACCTACTAGCTTCTGCTCCCAACTTCAAAACAACACCTTTTCTATATGATATTCAGTTAATATATGGGTACTTCTTCGAGTAAGGCATTCTTTGGTGATTTTCGTGGCAATTTTCGAATTCAATTTTTTTTTTAAATCCTTGTCAGAATCTTAAAATATATGTAAAAGTAATATGTTATATAGAAGAGGCACCTCATAGAGCGATATACTTACAGAGATAATCGAGGTCAAAAAAATGGAGGCCACGCAAATCATAAAACACCCCACGAAAATGATAATTTTAAATTCACTTTCTCAGATGAGTTACTTAGTGTTATTTCATATTGAAAATAAGTTATTATGTTATGATAAGGTAAAAAATAGGTAGGTTACTAAGGCAGAAATCGTATTTAGTAGTATAAGTCCAACATTATTGATTAAAGAAATTACAAAAATGTAAAAATTAAAAAAAAAACATCTTAAAAATTACAAAAATAGTTGGTTTGTAAAGCTGACTACTAGCTGACCCGCTGCTAAACGAACTATGCGGTCAGAAGCTGATGGTACTGGTGAATCAGCACGTGACAATAGCAATGGAGTAAGAGTTTCTTCAAATGGATCACGGTTTTCTTTGTAATGAGTTTCTGGTACTTGTATGAGTTTCTCAACAAGGCAACGTTTAGCTTGATTTTTTTCTTTAGGTTATATTTTCGGGAAATTATTCTACATTTTTTTCGTTTTGCTTTTTGCTCGTGGCGGTTTAAGTCATGAATATAAGTATTTTTCCTTCGGTTTTCGTTTCAGAATATCTCGTTCGGTTTTTCGCTTTGAACTCTTCATTATGTTTAAGCCTCTCTCTTCTTCACTCGGATAACTTTTTCTTTCTATTTTTTCTTAACTTGTTAATGGCATTTTTGGTCCAAAATGTTGATAATCCATTATAATTTTACTAAACATAAATATAGGTATCTAATCTAAAGCTATTTTCAATTGTTTTATTTATTTGTATATGCACGATTAATGTGACAACGCGAAATTAATAGTATATGGAATTCTCTGCCAGTTAAGTCAGAAACCCACAGAACGTGACATTATAAGTTTGATTTAAACTAAGTTACATTTAACTTAAGTAATATAAAATATTATCATTCATAACTAATACAAAACTCAAAGGGGTTTTATTTGCATGGGCAAAAATTGATTTGCGTGGGTCAAAACTACCACGTAAACCACGCAAATCACGACCACGAAAATCAAAATAAATCCTTTATGCTAAAAATATACAAAAACCTTTTTAAACAAATAAACTGTGTTTTGATTATAAGTTACGTTACTTTATATTTGTTCGCTACAATATTTTACTAAATAAATAAATTCACAGACAGTGGAGATAATTAAACCACGCAAATCAAAGTTTTGAGAAACCAAACCCACGCAACAATGTTCTTACCTTTATTTTTTTTAAACTCGACGCACCATCATACAAGCACTCTGCCCAGCAGTCGGAGCGCAATTAGTTGTTAACTTGAAGTAGGATTATGCAACATCAGGTCGCGAATTTAGAGATGTGCTTGTGAAATTATAATAGTCCACGCAAATCAGGAACTACCTTGGGACAGTTACATTTTTTTTTTTTCAGGCAATGTAGTTCTTTCAGAACTATGGTCTAATTTTTTATAGTATTTTAAACTTTTTAGGACTTATTGTGTTTTTTTTGGTAACGATGTATCGTTTAGTTTAAAATATATAATTCACTAAGTAATCAGATCGGGGATTGGGACACTCCACGAAAATCAAAGAATGGGGGTATTTCATTTTTTTATCATATTTATTTATAAATATAATTGAATAATAATCAGTATCCCAGTTTAGATAGGTTTTAAGCTTTGCGCGAAAAAAAAAACTGGCTCGCTGACTTTAAAATTTCTATTATTTTTAAGTAAAGCCGCTTGAAAACTCTGACCAAAAGAATGACCCATATATTCAGTCAAATTTAGTCGAGTTTTCATTTCAACCATTAATTCGCCACACTTTTAGGAACAAAATACATACCTCATTAAAATAAATACAATAAAATGTCTTCTGCAGTAGATGCCTATTCCAAATTTAGTCGAGAGGAAGTTATAAGGCCGATTCACACATTTCAGTGAAGCCACCGTTCCGTAGCAGTTCCGGCACAGTACCGGCACCGTACCGTCACAGTGAAAAATATTCGATCATACATTTTCTATGAAAGCCAGTGGTCTCAAACGATAAATGCGAAATAATTAGAATTGACAAAAATATCGGTATATTTGAACCAAAAATCGGTAAGTACCTATGACAGGATTTTCCCCTGATTAATGTACTAAAGTCACCTAATCCTGGAGAAGTCTCCCAGTGGCGTCTGATCATTATACTTACAAATACCCAACAGTCCTGTCGAATTTTTCTCTCGTCTCGAATCATTAAAAACTTGAAATTCGTTAGAAAATAGGGAGAATATGTCCCCATAAAAAACATTTATTTTTTGGAATCTTGAAATCAATCTCAGAAAACGTTAAAAAATTGTTTCATTTCGTTGTTTCGGTAAGACTAGCTCCAAATCGGTATCGGTAGAGATACCGAAAAATCAGTAGGTAGGTTTGAGACCACTGAATTGAAGGCATCTCCACTTGTCAGTCTCAGTGATTGCTGGTGACGGTACTGACACTACACTGATAAGTACCCTACCCTACTTACAAACTTATATTAACTTACGTTCATAGAGAAAGCATGAAATAATATTTTTCACTGTGCCAGTATAAGGTGCCGGTATTGTGACGGAACGGTGGCTTCACTTGCATGTGTAAATCGGCATTTAAATTGGAAGGCGGATTTTTTCCACTGCTAAACATAAGTCTACCCGTCTAAGTCACCAAAGGCAAACTCTAGCTAATATTTCTATCCATCCATCAGCCATAGGACGTCCTAGATGTAGGCCTCCCCAATGGATCTCCAATAAGACCAATTGGAAGCGGCTTGCATCCAGCGCGGTCCTGCGGTGTCAATCAGGTTATCCGTTCACCTTGTGGGTGGACGTCCTAAGTTACGTTTCATTTTAGGGTTCCGAACCCAAAGAGTAAAAACGGGACCCTAATACTAAGACACCGCTGTCCGTCTGTCTGTCAGTCTCCAGACTGTATCTCATAAACCGTGATAGCTAGAGCTTAAATTTACACAGATGATGCATTTCTTTTGCCGCCATAACAACAAATACTAAAAACAGAATAAAATGATTATTTAAGGGGCCCCCCTTACCATTCCCATTCCCATACAATTTACATGAATATTAGGAGTTTTTAGCTCGCTATTAATAACGGCAAGAGGAATGGCGCTAAGGAGGCACCAAAGATACGGCACGGAACCCTTCGTGTGAGAGACCGACTCGTACCTGCCCGATTTTTATTTCAATTTGCCCATCCGTTGAGAAATCTCGGTAACTTCGTGTAATGTTGGTTCTTCTACGGATCTCCTCATATCTGAGTCAAAATGAAATGAAATGAAACGAAATAATTTATTAATATGTCGAGTTACAACCACTTCTTAAATTAATAGTCAGTGTTGAGCATCAGATAATATCTCGTCACAAAAATTATAAAATAAATAATAACAGTAAATTTAAAAATAAATCGGTTACATAATCTAATCGATCGAATCGGTTACATAATCTAATCGATCTTGCAAAGAGACTCCGTGCGTAGCCCTGTCCATAGCTCGTTGTGCTAGGTACTTAGAGCTTATTAATTGGGCCCATATTAAGCTAATATTGGCATACCTACTAGCTAATATTTACAAACATACAAACAGTCACCTTCTTAACGATAGTAGGGCACCTGTGTCTGTTCCACTATTACATCGAGTTAGTAAAGGTAGGTATATGATTAAAAAGTAAGTAAAACCTGTTCAGTGTTTGTCCATGTACGGGCCGAGGCAGTCGTCGCTCGATTATAAAACATATTTATAAAACAAGCTTCTATATATATGTCATTTGATGTTCTATACACGAACGCTTATTGATTTTATTTTTTATTATCAAAAGTGTGAAGTTATACTTCGTGACTCTACTTTATAGAAGTGTATTTGGTAAGTGTGAATTAAGTTTCTGTAGAGTTTAGTATTTCGCATAAGTTGGTAAGGAGTTTAGGTACGTACATCATTATACCATGTTATGTGGTGTATAATGTCAACATTATCTTCTACCTACGAGAAATTCTTGTAAGTATTCAAGGTGTTTTCCAAAGCGGAGGGACTTTCAGGGGTGCGAACGCTTTCTGTTTTCTTTTTAATTAACGTTCCATTTCACGATTTCCCCCTTTGTAGTCTATGGTTTTTTTAAATTGCCATGTCCAGTCCTAAGTTTTGCGTGAAATGAATAATTTTAAATAAATTTCGAAAGAAAAAGTCATCCGTAAAGAAAGTATACGCCAAAGCGATCGAAGTTAAAAAAACGCTCCTCTGAGTTGTATACTCATCAGTGTGTACAACTTTGACTATGGTGCCAACTCTAGGAAAAACAGCTGTCTCATACAAAATTGAAACTCAAAATCCACTTAATTTATGAATGATAAAAAAATACTAAGATATATAAAATTCAGCTCACTCTTTTTCAATATTTTTTTCTTTTCTATAAATACAATTCCAACAAAACATAAAAACTATTTCAGAAACTATAATTATTGAAATTAACCATACCTACTTAAAATAAACACTTAAACTAAAAAAAATGTTTAATTAACTATATTTTATTTACTTGTGTCAACAAAATTTGGATTCGAAATTGCGACCCAAATTCGACACATGTATGTAACAGCTCATTTTTTCCAAAATTCAGAGTTGGTCCCGTAGTAAACCCCCTCCCCCCCGGTAGCCCCGGTGTGGCTGGTAGTAAGTACAAATAATTATCGTAACAACCTATAATCGTAGAGTCGGCAACAAAGTCGTCTTAGTTCTGTCATGCACTGAAATGAACCAACCACTGTTTAAAGCTATAATTTATAAACATTATGATTGAAGGTCTACTAACCGACAAACTGACGTACACAACTGGCAAAACTATGGGACAAAATGTTTGTTTACAAAACTGTCAGTTTGCTTTGGAAATACGATTGTAGCGCTTTACTTCCTTCACATATAACATTAGCAATGCATGTAAATAAATATTTAACGTTTTTATAACAAGTTATAACTTTGAATGTTTTCTTTTTCCGATTTTATGCTTTGCTATTGAAAACGAGAGCGTCACGATCTCCATAATCCATTATTTCTATTTTATTACATATAATAAAAATGAAACGTGGTTGTTAGTCTCGCTAAAACTCGAGAACGGCTGAACCGATTTGGCTAATTTTGGTCTTGAAATATTTGTAGAAATTAAGAAAAGGTAACTTAAACGGTGAGAAAATTTACAAGTAATAAAAACATTATTTTCATATTTCCATAAAAAAATGTTCCTGCACGTAAAAGTTGTCATTGACAGTTGATAGATGGTGAGATGAAGTTCACCGGGTCAGCTAGTATTTTACAAAACACAGATTTTCAATCAAAAAAACAAATCATGAAAAATGCCGCGCTTGATTTATGGACGTCCTAATAGCAAAGAGATTGCTATAAGCAATAAGACCACCCTTTGTTGCACTAGTTTTAAGTCGCTTTTTTGTCTGTGTATTTTTCTGTATTGTGTTTTAGAGTTAACAATAAAGTGTTCATTCATTCAATGCGTGTTTGTTGGTTTGTTTAACACTCTTTCACGCAAGCAACGGAGCAACTGGCCAATTTGATTTTTTACATTGATATAAAATACTTTAAAGGTGGAAGAGTTCCATAGGCTACATACTATTTAATCCCGAAAAAAAACTCTGGGAAGCCGTGCGTGAAGGCTAGTGAATAATATTAGCTCACTAGGCCCAATTATGAAAGCGCCATCGTAAATTTAATCGCAACGTAAAAAGTGTTCTCTCTATCGAATGCCTAAAGCGAAAAAGTAACAGAAATATGCTAATTAGCTATTATCCTTCAATCACCTCTAAAGAGACTGCATAGCTCCTTTATTTAATTCACTCAGTTGCAGAGCGTCCCAGCGTGCGTATATTTCCACAATTTTAAAGTTTTTTTTTTGTAAAGCAACACTCTTCCGTTAGGTAAGTCATTGGAGTTCAAAGTAGAGACGTGGGAACATTTCACAACCTCTACATAGAGGCTGAGTCTTACAGGAAGGACCAGCGTAGGCCAGATTTATCTTTCTGGGACTGCCATAATGATATCGATCGAGGTTTACCTGTATTATACTGATACCTTATAATTCCCTTGATTAAATTACTCATCACTGCATAGTGTCACCTCCGGGCAAGGGAGGGAGGGATTGAGTCACTATGCAGTCTCTTTCTCGGTGATTTCGGATAATTATCATCAATCTTCACTTAACAGGTAAGCTCGATTGATTCTTAATTATAATTACGACGGCGCCTTCATAATTGGGCCTATTATCGCTATCATAAGAGTGTGTTTATGCTCATCTCGCCAAACTCAAGACCGAAGTGACCTATTGTTTATTTTGGTTTCAGATGATACCACGCACAAATTATATTTGCAGTCGACCGTGAAAACTGCGATGATGCGCTCGTGTGAAAAATGTATTTAAATTGAATAGTTTTATTTATAATTTGCTCAACATGGCTCGGTGCTGGCGAAAATGGATTACTCCTTTCAAAAAACAGGTACATTTAAGTATTTTAAACTGTTTTTAACCCACTTCCAAAAAGGAGGAGGTTCTATGTTAAACAGCGAAATTATCGATGAACATAATTTGTGTATACAAAAAAATACATACACACAAACACAAATTATGTTCATCGATAATTTTGCTAATTGTGAACCGAATCGAAAAGTTCTTTTTTAGTTGGAAAGGGTATACTCCCGAGATGGTTCCATTTAAATTTTACAGAAATCAGCTGAGCCGTTTTTGATAAAACAACAATAATGTAAACAATTCGAGCGAAATATTCGAATTTTGTACACGACGGAAGGCGGTTTTGTCATTTTTTGCGAAAAACAATGATAAACAATAACAATATTATTTGTATGTGCTATGGGACTAATCGCGCACTGAAAATATGAGAAAAATAAAGACCTCGTTATCCCGACGTTTCGATCCAATTATATCTCTCACATTTTCAGTGCAAGATTAGTCCCGTAGTACATGAAAATAATGTGTTCAAATCAAGAAAATTAAAAAAAAAAGGTTTAATAATCTTACACAAATATTTGGGTCCAATCTCAGATCAAATAAAAAAATCAAGACAGAACGCCGTGAACAGACAAGTGAGGCCAGTTTTTTATACATGTGGTGAGTGCGTCGATGTTGCGTTGCCATAGTTTTACTGACGAGCCAAGGCGTTGTATTGTAGGTACGTGTTTGTGTGTGTAATTGTGTATGTACACGGCGAGGCGTAGTTTTGCCGGCCTCACTTGTTTGTTTCAACATTCTGTCTTGATTTTTTTAATTTGGTCTGTGGGTCTAATAAATAAAATTTAAACAACATGATGTTATACTTGCTTAAACCGGCAAATATTGTTTTGCCATGTAAAAAAATCTGGAGAGAGCCACCTTTATCACCCAGGCCCTAGCTAGGGGATGTAAACATAAAAAAGAATACACAAAAAAATCACCTAAAATCTGTCAAATTGTTTCGGAGGATTTCGATAACAAACATCGACCTTAAGTTACGTTTACATATAAATTTTAAATTTGACCCTATACGTTAGAGGTCACTTTGATTGTATTGAAACGGTTTATTCTTTTGTTTTATAAGTTATCATTGCAGATTCTAGTACCTATAGTCTGAGTGAAGCATTATAGTTACAATATAATAATATTATAACATTGCTCTAAAAATATGGCATTTTTTGTACCTATATTTTTAGGGTATTCGGCTTATAACTCGTATAGTAGAACTAACCATTTTACTTGCATGAATAAAGATAAAATAACAATTTGTTTCACATCGAAACAGAGAATAAAATACAATAGATATAGCCTAGGTCACCTACGTGATACTAAAAGACACGTTTAATTGTAGGTTCCGGTTGTTTCAATTCAAAGGCTTATAGGCAGTTCAAAAACTTTGACACCAGGGCCAAGCAGCCGGCATAATCAAACTTACTAAGTTGTACTTACTTACTTAATTAAGCGTACCTATCTTGTCACTGGAGGCATTACCCACTAAGCATGAAACTTGCAATAAGTTGTAGTAAGTTTGTAAAAGGCACAATTGTAAATTTCAAATATCATGTTGCAGGAACATGTCAGTTACATAAATGTTATTGTTAGGTTGAAAGTTGAGCTGAGACAAGTTACTATTACCGTTCAAATTTAAAGTTGTGGAAATGTTAAACGTTATACTTGCGGGAATTTAATTTTACAACTTTCAGACATGTTTCTTGTGTAATGTTACTGCAACTTCACGTTTTAAAGTTATAAAAAGTTTTGGTGATCAGCTCTGGGCAAGTTACAGGGTTTATCTACAGCGCGGCGGTTAGGGCTACGTTTCAAGCTCGCTGTAAGCTTGTATGAACGTTGCAACCTTATATTTTTTTTTTTTGTATGTTCGTCAGGTCTTCCTCTGACAATAAATAGGTCAGAGTCGTTGTGTAACAAACATTATTGCATCATTTTGTAAGTTACAAGTTTGTTGATGTAACTTTCAGTAATGTTATTGCAACTTTTGCTTGCTTAGCGGGTATGGTAGTGTTACGCAGTAGGCCGCGCGCGGTACGATGGCTAGTTGTTTACACCTAATCCCGAGGTTTATGGTTTTATGACTCAGGCGGCACCGGCCTTTGTGTCGCGTCTATTGTGAGATTTTTTGTGTGGTGTTTTCGTAATAATTAAGAACAATAGGGTTTCTAGAACTTTACACTTGTTTACTTTGTCAGTCACAATGGCACCGAATATTCTACAGATTTCTAGAGAACCCTTATTCCGATATAAATAGGGCGATGGTTTTCGTTCGTGGAGTTATCGCGTTTTATACCGGAGCGAAAACATCTCGTGTTCAAGTGCGGTACCAGTGATTGTGAAGTGACTAGTTGTGTGAAATTCAGCGCCAGTGTGACGTGTTTGTGCAAACCAGTTGTGTCGTGTGGACTGTGATTTTGTGAAATAAAGTGCAAAGTGAACAATCGGCGTTTTAACTGATTATCCAAGAACCCATCTCGTAACATTTGGTGTCAGAAGTGGGATTCGAACCCACGCCCACAATGTTACGGTCTAATTTTTCTTCCAGCTGGCGTAAACATTGTAGATGCAGCGGTTCCATTCCCAGACTTGATGACGTTCAACGTTTTCCTCACGTCGGCGATTTGTGTTTCCGCCTCGAAGATTCGAGATTCATACGCCTTCATCTTTGTATCGTGCTCCTTTACGTTGGTATCAAGCTGCTTGACCGTGTCCTTGACATCTTTTATCTCCTTGCCTAAAGTATTTTGCAAGCTTGAAAGCAGCTCTTCTTTTTGGCGCGCCTGTTCTTCTCTGTTGCTGCGGGCTTGTTCTTCCAATAGACGAGCCTGGTCTTTTTTTCTTTGTGACAGTACTCCTCCAATGCCGGTATTGCTGGCGTCAGTGTCCACTTCATGCCCGTCAGTGTATCTAACGTGTCATCGATCCTCGGCAAAGGGTAGCTGTCCTTCTTCGTTACGTCGTTGAGTCGTCGATGGTCAACGCAAAACCTCATACTGCCGTCCTTTTTTTTAACTAGAACCACTGGGGAACACCATGGACTGGATGAAGGTTCTATTACACCAGTGCGCGCCATGTCTTCGATCATTGTCTCGACTTCTTTTTCTCGTGCCACTGGTATCCTTCTTGGCCGCTGTCGAATCGGTGGCACGCTTCCTGTATTTATTGTGTGCTTCACTAATCCAGTCTTCCCGTTGACGGCATCATCGAGAGCAAATATGTCAGTGTAGCGCTGCAGCATCTTCTTTGCCATCAGAAGTTCTTTTTCGGACAGGTCTTCACGGGAATCTTCCAATAGCGTTGACACGTTGTAACTCCCAGCGCAATTGTATTTCTCCTTTAGTTGTTCTTGGCATCTGCGTATCCAATCTACTTCTTCACAAGTACCAATTGGGATTCCTCCTTTGATGAGCTGCTCCTCGTTACTTGTGTTGAGCACACGCACCACAGCAGTATTAGTAGTCCTCACCAGAGTTCGGGCCAATAACCATGGTTGATCACCTTCTGATTGCTCTATTAGCACACATCGTCGTTGATGTCCCAACTTCGGCGGTAATCTAACTGCCACAATGGTTTCCGGTCTAGGTGGGAGGACTGTTCTCTGCAGACAATAAACCTTTCCTGAAATTTTCAAGAGTGTCCGTTTCACACCCAGATGTCCTCCTGAAAACCCTTCGTGGTACAGCTTCAAAACTTCAGGTATCTTTGCTCTGGGTACAACCATTTGGAGATGGCACTGGTTACCACGAGCATTTTCCCATTTTCGGCAAAGTACTCCCTCCTGAAGCACCAGACTATCCCATTGCGCCCAATAGCTCTTTGTCGTGACACTCATTGAAGCAATAGCACTCCAGTCTGGCTTAGGGGCATCTGATTCCATCCATTCAAGTATTGGCTTGATGTCGGCGTCTTCTTCTTGTGCAATCTGAAGGGTTTCTTTCCAAACGCAATCAGATGTAAAAGTAGTCGGAAGCAAACAACGGGATTGGGACAAGCATATCCAGCCATTTTTGTTGTCATACCGAAGTGCTGTTCATGAGAGCACCAATGTCACTCCCGCTTTTGCCAATTTTGGACGTGAATTACGGCTACCAGCCGACTTAATAACTGGCATTCCACCGGATTCTCCACAACCCATAACTGAGTACGCCAGTGACCTCAGGAACAAGGACCAAGCCAAGAATGCCCTCATCATGAGCCTTCGCGACGAAGCCCTGAGTATTCTTGATGCCGTGGGCAAGGAAGTGACCTACGATAAATTAATGGAAATGTTAGAGAGTCGCTACGGTGATGAGCACCTGGAGCATGTGTACAGAGCGCAGTTAAAGAACAGGGTGCAACGTCGCAATGAAAGTCTTCAGCAGTGGGCTGTCGAAGTGGAGAAACTGTTCCGGAAGGCTTATCAGTCAGCACCGTTACCCAACGACGAGCATCTAGTGGAGGCGTTTTCTAACGGTATAGCAGACTTCGAAGTTAGAACTGCAGTGAAACTCGGGCATCATAAAACAGTAAAGAAAGATGTCTCGAATACCCAAAGTGCCCAGTTTGGTTGCCAAAGAAAATCGTTTTGGATCCGTGCAAAGCCGAGTAATGACAAGAACAATTGCAAATGGCCTCAGTGATGCAGACAAAAAGAATTTAATAATAAACCATACGTAATGGACAAACATCAACAACTTCGGTGGGCTATAAGAGGCCAGCCCCTGAACCAACTAAATCCACCTTGGCTTCTAAACAAGCTAAAGTTGAAAAGAAAACAACTGTAGCACCCAAAATTCCTCCTTATGACTTTAAAGCCAGATTCAATGACTTATTAGCAAAACACAAGACCATGAAAAGTGAATACACTGACTTAAAAGAAAAACATATTGAAATGACTGATGACTGTGAGAAAGTTAAAGACACTGTACAAAGTTGTGCAGAGGAGAGGGATCATCTGAACGAAAAATTGTTGAGCACACTTAAAGACCTGAGAGATAAATGTTCAGACCTAGAGAAGTTAAAACTCGAATTTGAAATTCAAAAGCATGAAAATGAAGATCTTCAACGCAAAACAAAATTATTGGAAGATGTAACAAACAGCCTCAAACAAAAGACAATTAGATAAAGTGGAGGCTGATTATAATGACCTAAAGAGACGTCACATAAGTCTCAGAGAAGAGGCTGAAGCATTGACAGTTCTTACAGAAAATCTCAAAAAAAATTCCATTGGATATGACAAGTTGCAAATTGACTACAAGGAAGCTCTGGAAGATATTAAAAAATACAAGTCGGAAGCAGAAATATGCCAAAACATCTTGGCCTCCATGTATAAGGAGCAGCGAGATTTAAGGAATACAATTCAAGACTTGAAAGGAAATATCCGTGTGTACTGCAGAGTTCGTCCGCCGCTGGAAACAGAATCTAACAAGTCTCTGTTCAATGTACATGTCCTTGATGCTTGTTCCATTGAAGTAGAGAAAGTAGAGTTAATGAGTTCATCCAGGAAGAGTAAGCAATCTTTCACTTTCGATGGAATATTTACACCGCACTCAACTCAAGAAGATGTCTTTTCAGAAGTTTCTCCGATGGTGCAGTCAGCCCTAGATGGATATAATGTTTGTATTTTTGCATATGGTCAGACAGGCTCTGGCACAACATACACAATGGAAGGTCATGGGAGCAAAGAAAACTTTGGTATCATACCTAGGGCATTTAACATGATTTTCACTCAAATGGAAGATTTAAACAGAATGGGTTGGGTCCTCACAATAAAGGCCTCATTTTTGGTGATCTACAATGAAATCATTTATGATTTACTCGACTGTAGCAAAGAACAGGTTTGTCATGAGATCAAAATGAAAGACAGTAAAGGTATAGATCTTTATGTATCCAACTTAAAGGAAGAGGAGGTAAAGAGTTCACATGATTTCATAGGGCTGATGGTGTTTGCACAACGTAACAGACAGACGGCAGCTACAATTAACAACGAAAGGAGTTCTCGGTCCCACTCTGTAGCACAGATTAAGATTTCGGCAATCAATGAAAAACGCAAAGAGATGTACACAAGTAATTTAAACTTGGTAGACTTGGCAGGTTCTGAGAGTGGGAAGACAACACAGAGAATGGATGAGACTAAGCACATCAATAGATCATTGTCAGAGCTGTCTAAGGTGATTCTTTCTCTCCAGAAAAATCAGTCCCATATCTCATACAGAAACTCCAAACTGACTCATTTACTGATGCCAAGCTTGGGCAGGAACTCAAAAACCCTTATGTTGGTAAATATCAATCAGTTTGAGGAATGCTTGGTTGACGTTATTACAAAATATAGTGTTATTCATAAACAAAAATTGTTTTTCCGAGAAAACCTGAATTTGGATATTGAGCATTATTTAAAGAACCTAATATCTGCATGCTAAAGAATGAAGACTCGATACGACAGAAGGGCTAACAATCCTGGGTTCGAGGAAGGCTCGATGGTATGGCTGCACAATCCCATACGCAGCAAAGGGAAGTCTCCAAAGCTACAAGCCAAATGGGATGGACCGTACCGAGTGGTGACCAAGATAAACGACGTGACGTTCCGCATACAGAAAGGACCTCGAGGTGCCCCCAAAATAGTTCACGTGGATCGATTGGCGCGATATCACGGATGCAACGATGCTCGGGACGAGCATGTCTTGGGAGGAGGTGGTGTTACGCAGTAGGCCGCGCGCGGTACGACGGCTAGTTGTTTACACCTAATCGCGAGATTTTATGACTCAGGCGGCACCGGCCTTTGTGTCGCGTCTATTGTGAGATTTTTTGTGTGGTGTTTTCGTAATAATTAAGAACAATAGGGTTTCTAGAACTTTACACTTGTTTACTTTGTCAGTCACAATGGCACCGAATATTCTACAGATTTCTAGAGAACCCTTATTCCGATATAAATAGGGCGATGGTTTTCGTTCGTGGAGTTTTCGCGTTTTATACCGGAGCGAAAACATCTCGTGTTCAAGTGCGGTACCAGTGATTGTGAAGTGACTAGTTGTGTGAAATTCAGTGCCAGTGTGACGTGTTTGTGCAAACCAGTTGTGTCGTGTGGACTGTGATTTTGTGAAATAAAGTGCAAAGTGAACAATCGGCGTTTTAACTGATTATCCAAGAACCCATCTCGTGACAGTAGTATTGGTACTTAGTATATAGTTACACAACACTTCACCGTCGTCGTCGTTGTTTCAGTTACTGGACGTCCACTGCTAGACATAGGCCTTCCCTATAGATCTCTGTAGGTAGACATACTACGCTGCGCTTACCAATACTTGGTCTTCACTCGAGAAATTTTCGACTCCATCGGTCATCAGTCTTCCGTGCCGTGTTCTCTGCCCACTGCCTACCCACGACATGCATTTACTTACCATTATTGACACCTATGACAATAGGGCAGTTGACTGGTATTGAATTAATTAAAAGTAAGTATAAAGATTAGTGATTCTACACTTAATTATGATTCGTAAACTGAAAAAAATAATTAAAATTGACTAATCAAGTCCAGAGATATAAGTTTGTAAAGATTTTGGTAGCGATAAGGGGGTGCCTTGTCCTTTTCCTACAAAGCATTACATAGTATGGCGAATGTATGTATGAGACTTACAGGCAGTGACGTCATAGTCTGCTATAATGCGCTCTTTGTCTAGCAAGAATGTAAATATGCTTGTAACTTCTTTATTTCTCAGTTGATTTTATTTTTGTTTTCGTTAATCGGCTCTGTTTAAGGTTAGCTGTTACAAGACGTCAAAAAAATTGTCAACTAGCCTATAAATGGAACTATGTGATGTATATAAATAACATAAAAATAAAAACTTAAATAACCTATCTAAACTAAAATAACTAATCCAAACTTAAATAAACCTATCCAAACTTAAATAAACCTATCCAAACTAAATTATCCTATCTAAACTAAAATATCTTATATCTAAAGTTAACTAGTTAAAAAATTAGATACTGTTTAAACCTATAAAATATTTAAACAGTCTCTAATCTCAGGCAACGTGCCTAAAATGCTGGCCGCATTACCTCGCTGAATTGCGAGGCTGACTTATTTAAGTTTTTATTTTTATGTTATTTTTATTTATAGATTAGTTAATAAATAAATACCAAATGTGTATGATGAGAAATATGTTTTTTTATTTTTTATTTTATTATGATAAGTACATGCAAATCTGTAGTTCGATCTTTTTGATTTCCAGTGTTTCGTGGTGGTAGGTGCGTCCATGAACATGGCTCAGATTGGCTTAGTGATGGGGTTTGCGGCTGTCCTGCTGCCGCAGCTCCAGGCTGAAGGCTCCTCCATCCCTGTGGACGACTCCTCGGGCTCCTGGGTCGGTAAGATACTAAATATTTACAGACCGAATTAACCTTTCTGGTGGATGTGAAGTTAGCTACAAGCTGCGCTAAACCTAACCCTCGCACAGCTGTTATAGTTCGGCCGTTCAGAGAATGCGTTCCTGACACGTCATCTTGAAAAAATTTCAACCGATATCTCGGAAACTATGTACTTAAGGGCAAAAAACATTAAGATCATTATTGTAGAAAATAAAATTTCGCATCTTTTGTTTCCACTAAACTTTTTTGTAAAACTTTTCGTTTACGATTTATGGACCATTTAATGTTTTAAGGTCCATTTAATGAAATTTGTAAGAAATACTCGTAAGTCGTAAGTCATTAAAATTAGCTGGGCAGTTTAATTTATCAAGAAACTTATTCTACCATTTAGTTGCATATTTCCAGTTTAAATTGAATTATGCCCAATTAAATTTCTGTTTTCATTTAGTTGAGATTTTAAATAGTATTTTGTGAGCAAATAGTAGCATATTGTCATGCATCATTAGCTACTGTTACTATGCTTTTCAGCAACATATGACCTCAGAATAAAAATCTGTACACGAAACAAAACGAACAGGGTCATAATTACCCCTCCTCGTGCTCGCTGGGTTAGGGGGCTTCCATCGGTACGGTGCGAAACCCTACGTGCGCGAGTCCAACTCGCACTTGACCAATTATTCACAGTTCTAAAACCCAGTGGTGGATTTACGTAATTGCCGAAAGTATGCTGTTGAGTTTAATGGCCTTTGGGATGGCTCTGCCAAATATCAACTGGAGGCTCTGGAGACGATTGAGAGGCGAGCCAGGAGGCTGATTGACAACGACACCCTGATTATGTCGCAGCTGCAAAGTCACGAGCATTGACGTAAGGTAGCGTGTTTATCAGCCTTTTACCGGATCCACTTCGGAGAGTGCGCCCAGGAGTTGCACAATCTGGTCCCACCTGCCCCTTTCTTCTATCGTACGGCTAGACAGACGCGACCAAAGCGCCACCTTTTTATGGTGGACATTCCGCGCATTAGAACCAAGCTTTTCGAATCCTCATTCCTCATACGAACAGCCAGAATGTGGAACGCTTTGCCTGGGTCTGTCTTCCCGCTAAAGTACAATGTGGGCGTCTTCAAATCCCGAGTAAATAGGTATCTTCTAGGTGAGCATGCTACAACCTAGACCGCTTATCTGCTTAACAACAGGCAGTATGTGATCAAACGCAAACCTAATCAGAAAAAAAAAAAAAATTGCCGCCCCCTAAAATCTGTTGCTCCAGACTCCAGCCTATTAGCCTATGAAAAATTTGATTGTTATTATTATTTAAATCCGCCACTTCCAAAACCTTATAACCTAGGATCTTATGAGCAATGTTCTGCTGCGTAATTTTTAAGATGCATCAATTCTGTATTACCTGTTAATGAGTAATTGGAGAGCAACTTGTCTGTATAGTCACAGAGTTGTAGTGTAAATAAACAACATTTGCTTCAGCAATAGACTATAATTTATACTTCTTGGTTCATTTCAGCTGCACTTCCTGGCTTTGCGTTGTTGATCGGAAACCTCACCGTTCCTACCCTAATGGCCAAGCTAGGACGAAAGCAAGCGAATCTCATCAGCATCGCCATCGTCATCTGCGGATGGCTCTTCATCCTGGCTGCTCAGAACATCACCTGGCTGATCATAGCCAGGCTTCTCCAAGGCCTGTCTTGCGGCATGAGCTCCTGCCTTACTCCCTTACTCATAGGAGAATACACCAGCCCAAAGAATCGGGGAGCCTTTACCATTCTAATGTCTCTAATCATGGCTGCTGCCACATTAACCGTCCATACCATAGGATCTTATTTTACTTGGAAGGTGACGGCTTTAGTCATCGCCATCATTGCTGCTGTAGATTTTGTAATAGTGATACTGTCTCCAGAAACTCCCAGCTGGTTGGCAGCCCAAGCTAGATACGAAGAATGCGAACGAGTCTTCAAATGGCTACGAGGCGATGATGAAACTGCTGAACTGCATAAGCTAATCCAATCTAGCGCAGACAGTCGACAGTCCCGTGCCAGTTCTCCAAGTTTCAAGGGATATATATCTACAGTGAAGAAAAAGGAATTCTACAAACCCATAATTATAATGATACACCTGTACACCATGGGGCAATGGGGTGGTATTAATATTCTAGCTCCATATATAGTTGATATAGTGCACGAGTCTGTAGGAAGAAATTACGACACCACGTTGATGGTTATATCAGTTGACGTGCAAAGAGTCGTATCTTGTGTCCTTGCTGTCTTCGTCATTAGAAAGCTTAGAAGACGAACTATGCTCTTTACAGTGTGTGGAATAAACGTGATAGTGTACCTAGTGACTGCTGTGTATTTGTACGCGAAGACAAATAACGTTATATCTTTCGACCATCCAGTGATGGGCTTGTTATTCATTCATGCTTTGATGATGACTGTTGCCATGGGCTCTCTACCGATGCCATTTACGATAGCTGGAGAGATATTTGCTCTAAGATATAAGAGCCTATCAAGCGGCTTCAGTTCTTTATTCTGTTCTATTAATATATTTCTTCCGACGAAGACATTTTCGTATTTAGTGAAGAATTTAGGTCTACATGGCGCGTATTGCTTGTACGCTGGCATTATGGTATACTGTCTGATAGTGGTTTGGTTTACGCTTCCAGAAACCAAAGACAGGACGTTACAAGATATAGAAGATGAGTTTAAAGGTAAAATTGTGAATGAAGATTTGACAGCAGCTGAACCTTTGACTAAACTGAAAGAAGTAGTAAATGAATAAATGGCGAAGGAACAAAGAGTGTAATAGAAACACTATAGAATAAAATATATTTGTCCTATTAAGTAACGATATTAACGATATTGTTTGACTGATTAAGCTAAACTACTCTATCATCACAGAGACTAGACATGACTAAACGTGAGAAAAATAACAATATTTCGAAATGTTCATGTTTAGTTTAACTTTTTTATGGATAATGGTACAACAATAAGTATTAGTTTACACAGTAGAAACAATAGAACCAATATTGAAGACTGATTATATTTTAAATATACTTCTTTCATTACCTATAGGTACCTCTTATTATTATATGCGCATAACTAATTAATATGTTACGCACGTGTTTGTCTGTGTTTCGTTCACTTTCGGTTATTTTTGTTGGTACTCGTAGTTTACTACTTTAGCGTCGAAAAAGAGGGGTGTTATAAGTATGACGTGTCTGTTTGTCTGTCTGTCTGTCTGTCTGTGGCATCATAGCGCCCGAACCACTGAACCGATTTCAGTTTAGTTTTTTTTGGATGAAAGGAGACTTAATCGAGAGTGTTCTTATGCTAGCTTAGCTATGTTTTATAAAAATCGATTGAGCCGTTTAAGAGTTATGGTGGGTTAAAGTGGGGATGGAAGAACCAAAATTCTACAAATGTGCCCTAAATGGCTGTCAATTGAAAGTTTGTTGTCAAATATTTTTGTGTCGGGGGTTTTTTAATTAGGTATATTATAAAAGAGGTTAATTTGGGCATACAATAATGTAAATAGCTGTTGCTCATTAAAATAAGATGTGTTCATAAAAAGCCTTGTGTGATATCCGGTTAAACAAATAAAATGTCTTATCACTGTCTACTTCTTATTATAGTCAAACCGCTAAACTCAGACTTCGCCTGCGCGGGTACGGGGGCGCGGGGGTAGACGACAAAGAGGACTGAGACAGGTGCGGGCGCCGGGGACCCGCTGCCCGCGCCTGTCTCAGTCCCCTGTGTCGTCTCCCCCGGCGCCCCTGTACCGCGCAGGCGAAGTCTGAGTTTAGCGGTTTGACTATAGATACCAGTGGCGTGCACACAGTTTTAAGACAGGGTAGGCAGAAAATTTTACACACCAAAAACACGTTGGGTTTGGTTCGTCGTCTTGTCGATTGATAATGTAGGTGATTGCCAAATGCCAGCTCAAATATCCGGTGTAGCACGACCTATCTCGATAACTTGTTTTTTTTCACCGAAAGATATTTTTGAAATATTATCGCATCATATTTTATAATATATCGCATCATATTTTATTTTCTCAATACACACACCATCTGAACAACTTTCACAGACAACATTATCAATTTTTCACTCTATTAACAACGTTAAAATCTTAAATATCTGATAGCGTATTCACAAACACAATACACATCAAACAATATGGCGACTATTGATTGACTATTGAAATTAGTAGTAAAAAAGGGAAATATAATATAACAAAAAATGATGGCCATCTAAATGTATAAAATTCAATTAAACAATGGTCTAAAATAATTGCATTGCATAGCAAACTTTTTTTCGGAAATGTTCGGTACGAGTCGTAATTGTTCGTGTTAGCTAAGCAAAAAGACACTGGCTTTTCATGCAGTTGTGTGCGTGATTTTTGTCATTGTGTGTCAGCAAAGCCCACGTAGCTATAGGAACGCACACACATTAAATCCGCATGACAACGACTTACCACGAGAGCACACATACAAAACATTAAGAGATCCATAGTTTGTGTCTTTGCCGTGGCAAGGGCGGGTGGCGCTCGTGCAGCGCGTATCGGTGAGCGGTGATGCGAAATTACCTTCGATCTTATCTTAATGATACCACCGGCACTCGATAGGTGGAGCTGGTTCATGATTTAAGTTTTTTATGTTATTTTGTTTATTGATAAAATATTATTAGATCTATTATCAGAACCAGGGTAGGCAGTGTCTTTCTGTCTTTATGAAGCGTCCGCCACTGATAGATACCTACACGGAAATACAGAATAATTTAGGTATTTACGAGTAATGACGACGGACATGTTCCGCATTTCATATTCATATTGCGCTGCGGCACGCTCCGGCCCGCAGCGACCCGACATAATGTGCGCAAACCATTATTGCCAATAATTTAGTGTATTAAGGTTTAGACTTAATTTTTTAGGGTTCCGTACCCAAAGGGAAAAACGGGATGTATCACAGATGATGTATTTCGGTTGCCGCTATAACAACAAATTATTATTATTATTATTAGCCTTTATTCTGAGTGAGTTTTGGTCAAATGTATTGTGGTTAATATTGCTATAAAATGTCTCTCAGCTCAGTGTGCCTTTTGGCATAGGCCTCCTCCAACTGTCTCCACTGTGGTCTGTCTACAGCGACTCTTGTCCAGTACGGTCCCAAGGTTAGTCTGATATCATCGTCCCATCTTCTGATTGGACGTCCTTGTCTTCTAGTGCCATCTCTTGGGTACCATAGTGTGACCAGTTTACTCCATTTATTTGCTTTGCAACGCAACATGTGTCCTGTCCAGCCCCATTTCTGATGATCTATACGAGCAAGTATATCAGCGACTTTGGTTTTTTGTCTTATGGTTGAGCTTGGAATTTTATCTTTTAAGTTTATTCCCAACATGCTCCTTTCCATTGCTCGTTCGCACTTGGCTAGTTTTTGCCTGTGATTTTCCGTAAGTGACCAAGTTTCGCAACCATATGTTATGCATGGTAGGATACAGGTGTTAAAAGTTTTCCTTTTGATATTTATACCTAATTCCTTACTCTTCATAATTTCTTTAAGAGACCAATATTTTTTCCACCCACAAGCTATTCTTTTGTCTATTTCCTTGGACATCATATCAGTGGGAGCAATTATTTGCCCTAAATAAACATACTCGTTCACATATTGTAGACTATTTCCATTCAATTCTATATTAGATTCTGTACAGTTTGTCATTAGTTTTGTTTTGGTTTCATTAATTTCCAATCCAACTTCTTTACTTTTATCGGCTAGTGTTTGTACCATAGCTTGCAATTTGTTAGGATCTTCTTCTAATAAAATGAGATCATCTGCAAATCTTAAGTGATTTAAGCGAGTACCGTTTACTTTCAGGCCAAAGTCATCCCAATCCAGATTTCTAAAGATGCTCTCCAATACTGCTGTAAATAGCTTGGCAGACAAAGGGTCACCTTGCCGGACGCCTCTGTTTATTGGAAATGGTTTGCCTTTTGTTTCCAGTTTTATCGAGCTTTTGCTTTTGCTGTATATATTCTTAATAATTTCAATATAGATGTCTTCTATTCCTTGTTGCTTCAAACTCGACCAGATTTTATTGTGATTTAAACTGTCGAATGCCTTAGAATAGTCAACGAAAGCAATGTATATAGGCTTCTGGTACTCATTACATTTTTCCATAATTTGTTTTATAGTATGTATATGGTCTATTGTACTATAATTTTTCCTGAATCCTGCCTGTTCAACTGGTTGGCTTTCGTCTAAGA
Source organism: Hypomecis atomaria (assembly GCA_964007245.1). Classification (NCBI taxonomy): domain Eukaryota; kingdom Metazoa; phylum Arthropoda; class Insecta; order Lepidoptera; family Geometridae; genus Hypomecis; species Hypomecis atomaria. The sequence goes on from OZ023305.1 coordinate 14,794,277, forward strand.
CTTTTGATATTCTCTCCAGAATGACTTTAGCAAATACTTTATAGACATTGGATATTAGGCTTATTGGTCTATAATTACCAATGTCGTCTTTATCTCCTTTCTTGTGCAAGAGAATAATATGAGATTCACCCCATTGGTTTGGAATGGTTCCCGTTTTAAGTACTTCATTAAACAATTTTGCTAGAATTGGGCTGAGTTCTTCTGCAGTGCCTCTTAAAAGCTCATTTGGTACATTGTCAGGTCCAGGAGCTCTTTCTGGTTTCTGTGATTTTATCGCTTTAAATACCTCTTCTACAAGTACTGGCAGTAGAATATCGCAATGATGGTTTTCTTTAATGCTGTCTACAGTTTCCTGGCTTTCATCATTTCCAGAGTACAGGTTTTTGTAGTAGTCTGTAGCTAACTTTTGGATTTCCATTCGCTTCGATAATTTGATGTTTTGGTTATTCTTTAGATTTGGTATCCACTCTTTTCCCTGTTCACATAGTTTCTTTAAAGCTTTTCTAGTACCACCTGTATTTTGTATGTTTTCTTCAAGAATTTTTAAACGTTTTGCTTTTCTGTCTTTTCTCATATTTTCTCGTATCTGCTTGCTTAGGTTAGAAATTTTGTTTTGATTTTCTTTGCATTGTTTTTTATCTGATATCAATAAATGTCTTTCTTCTAGCAATTTTAATGTTTCTTCACTGAGTTTACTATCACTAACTGAACTGACTGGCTTCTTTTGTGACAAAATTTTATTTATACATTCATATTTTTCTTGTAGACTGACATTAGAGTTGAGTATCTCTTGCAGCGTGGCCAAGGAAGGTAATTCTGGGTTTTCTTCATGATTTACTATTTGCTTGTTATTATTAGTTATGGCTTTCCTGGAAGGTTTAGGTTGAGACATTTTTAAAAGGCATCTCACCATGCGGTGGTTGGTGTTGAAGTTCAAATTTTGTATTATATGCGTATCATTGAAGTATTTTACCCTATTTGTTATTATAAAATCAATCTCATTTTTATATTTTCCATCAGGAGATATCCAGGTCCATTTTTTGTTGGGTTTCTTCATGAATACTGAATTGAGGAGCGTTAGGTTATTTTGCAGTAGGAACTCAATAAGTGTTTGTCCATTGGCGCTTCTTTTGCCATCACAGTGCTTACCCAAGATGAATTCTTCACCTGCCTCTCTGGTGCCAACTTTAGCATTAAAGTCTCCCATAAGTATCAGGTTGTTGTTATAATATTGTTTTACAGTGTCCGAGAGATTGTTGTAGAAATTCTCAGTATCATTTTTTTCAGCCTGTTCGGTGGGAGCGTATACCTGTATAATGGTCCATATTTTCTTGTAGCCTGGTAATTTTATGTTAAGGATTGCTATCCTGTCTGAAACCCCTATCAATTCTTGTATATAGTGTTTCATAGATTGTTTTATCAAAAATCCTACACCTCTGTGGCCAGCAGTTTCTCCTTTATAATACAGTATGTAGTTTTTGTACTCTTCTATTTTCTCTCCGAGTCTTCTCATCTCGCTAATCCCTAAAATGTCGCATTTAATGCCTTCTAATGATTTTTCCAATTCCAGTAAACTGTCGTGTGTTCTTAGAGTTCTTGTGTTGAGAGTTGCAATATTAATTGACTTACTTCTTTTAGTTGGAGGGTTTTGGTCTAAATCTCCCGCGGGGACCAGCCGTATTGGGAGATTATGTTTTTGTTTAGTTTTCTGTTGTTGTTGTAGTTTTCCAGTCCTTGAAGGTACTGTATTAGTATCTATAAGTGTTCTTTTCAGACAATGAGTATGCTCTCTCACGCATGAATTGAAATGCATCCTTTCGCTGTACTTTTGAAGAGTTTTGTTTATGGTTCTGGTCACCTGGGCTCGGAGTTTCTGATCTTTTCCGTTTTTCAATTTCTTTTTTGTTCTTATTGAACTTTTCCTTTTTTTTCTGTATCTCTTCTTTCGACAAATCATGGGTGATATAAGTATTTGGTTTCATCTTATTTTTATTTTTGAGAATCTGTATTTTCTTTTGAAGTGTGGTAGTAGTTAAAACTATTGGTCTGGTTCTGCCTTCGACTTCTCTTTTTCCTAATCTCTGAAGTCTATCAATTTCACCTTTTTCTAATACTACATCTATTTCCTTTAATGTAGAAACTGTCGCTAGCATTAGATCGTCGTGACTTTCATCTTTTGGCTCCGTCAATCCATGGATGATTAGGTTATTTCTTCTACTGTGTGATTCGAGAACTTGTAGCTTTTTATTTAATTTCACAACTTCACTTTTAAGGTTTTGATTTTCTTCTATTAAGGGCTGGATCTTTTCATCAACTTTTTGTAAAATTGTTGCAGTGATCTTTTCTGTTATTGTTTCTGTTTGAACATTAAGCTGCTCTGTCATTTTTGACAGTAGCAGCGCCATCTCAGGTGACAGTTGCGTTGTCATAATGCCGTGAAGTATGCCGTGAAGTGAGGCGTTTCGATAATTATAACAACAAATACTAAAAATAAAATAAAATAAATATTTAAGGAGGGCTCCCATACAACAAAGCTGAAATTTTAGACGTTTTTCGGTCTATATTAAAAATGGTACCAGGTAGATGCTTGAAATTTTCAAAGAATATTTCGTTTTATATTCCCTTCAATAATAAATAATAAAATTTAAATTAAATAAGTATTTAAGGGGGGCTCCCATACAGTACGGAACCCTCCGTGCGCGAGTCCGACTCGTACTTGGCCGATTATTTACAGAGACTGTGTGAAGATATAGATAATCAGAAATACAATGTACATAGAGATAAATCCACCGAGATTTAGTTTGAGGGTAATTAGACAAGATGTCAAACTATTTTTGACGCTAAAGCGCTCGCTCCAATGAAAAGTCGCCATTTCTAACGACGAAGTTGCAGACTCGTAATATTTGGCGTGATGGGCAGTGGGGCCTTTAGCTTAGGTACTATGGGATCAATAACCTTGAGATAGCAGAAAAAATCCATATGAAACGTTCATGGGCTCTCGACAAAATGTAGGGAACAGCTGATTTCTTGATACCTATCTAGGTACTATCGCGATTTCAGGCTTGGTGTCATAGTGGATGTTGATTACAAGGATGAGTACCTACAATTTAATATCCTAGAACATTTATATCCGTAGAAGTACACTCTTTAAAACATCGAAGTCAGTTATCTAAGTTATACTTCGGTCTGTCCTGTTTTGTAGACGGACCGAAGTACTCCTACCTACTAAAATTAGTGTTCAGCATGTTTTTAGGCATTTGTGTAGCGGAATCATTATACCTACTTATCAAAATACCTACCCTTTCTTGGCAGTCGGGTAAAAATAGGGGACTTTAATTATTATTTCTAATCGTTGTTTTGAATCAATTTTTTTTCCTATCAGCAAAGCGAGTACCATTCTTAGCGATCGCTTAAATGTCGTGTCGATATAGCTGATTTATTTATCGAATCGCTATAGGTTTTGCAAGTACGGAACTGGCATCGATATAGTTTATCGACGGCTAGCGATCGCTACTACAGACTAAACATATCGATTATTCGTTCGTTCGTTTTGAGCGTCTTTTTTATGATTTTGTAAACGACATTAGATACAAGATACAAGCCTTACCACAAAAAATTTAAACACGGTTTGAACATTGTTTAACAGTGCATTTTGTACTGCTAAACAATGTCTAAAGCGTGCGTAAAACTTTTACCACAAAAGTTTTGGCGGAAGTTGTGTAGTCAGAAACTTATACCGCCTTACCACAAAAGATTTAAACATGCTTTAAACAATGTTTTACCGTGCGATTTGTACTGTTAAACATTGTCTAAACCATGCTTAAAACTTTTGTGGTAAGGCGGAAGTTATTTAGTCAGAAACGTATACTGTCTTACCACAAAAGTTTTAAACACGCTTTAAACACTGTTTAACCGTGCAATCAGTACTGTTAAACATTGAATAAAGCGTGCTTAAAACTTTTGTGGTAAGGCGGAAGTTATTTAGTCAGAAACGTATACCGCTTTACCACAAAAGATTTAAACACGGTTAAACATTAAACATTGTCTAAAGCGTGCTTAAAACTTGAAAAACATCAATAAAGCGCGTAGCGCTAAATCCTCTCATACTCCTAAATTATCATCTTCATCTAACCGATATATTCGATTAAGCGTTCTGAAGCGCTCTTCTGCTAGTTCCATAGGATTATTGGCGTCCCTCATGTTACGACGAAGCAGCAAAAGGTCATGTCTATTTGCTCTTCGCTCTTCTTCGACTTCTTCGAGCAACAAAACAATGCCAAAATCCATTTTTGCCACTTTTTATTTCGCCAGCGTGTTATATCGAGCTCGTTTTAAAACCCGATAAAGCAATCGTTATAATGACACCCCTTGCCAATATCAAATATCGCTTTAGCGATTTCACACTTGCATATTCGTGATAAATCGTTAAATTTTTACGATCCTTAGCGAAATTTGACAACCGATCGATATAGATAGTTCCGTACTTGCAGTGATAGAAAATACCGATTTTTAGCGATTTAACTGTCAATGACAACCTAAGAACGGTACTCGCGCTGCAGTTGTCATAAAAGCCAGAATGTGGAACGTTTTGCCTAAGTATGTCTTTCCACTAAACTCACGTACCTAAAAAAGTATCTTCTAGGTAAGTGTGCTATACCCTAGCCGTATATCTGGTTAACATCATGTACTCAAACGCAAACATAAATTAGGTAGATAAATAAATACGCGATAAGGTCGTATTTTCACAGCGCTCTTCTGCACACGGGTTTCCTCGTACAAATTATCATCAAGACGTGTTGACTCTCCGAGTCACATGCCAAAAATCTTCTTTTTGCCGCTAGAATTCATCGTAGATTTAAATAAGAAGATGAACTTCTGCAAAGTTATGCCTCATTTAGCAAACTATTTTCTGACAAATAGGTAACAACCGACTACGTCAGTCGTACTCTCAAGACAAACATCTAGGTAACGATTCTTAGGCTTAGACTTTAAGAGTATTATTATAAATTCTTTGCCATGAGTATAAAATGTAATTTTTGTAATTTTATAATTATATTATTTTTACTGCCAAATACTTATTGTATTCAGAGAGCGCCCTATCAAGTTATAATTTTGCAATGCCTGACAAGGGTGACTAAGTTGGAAGCACGTATCTTAATAATAATTTAGACCTCAAATGTACACTTAGCAATAAAGAAATATGAATGAATGAATGAACTAAGAAGGCACTTTAGCCACAGACACGGTTCTTGCTATCAGGTTTCTATAGGCGCTGCAATTTTCGTCGAATTTCTGAAACTGCTACGAATTACTACGAAACCGAAGTAAATTATTTTTCTAACTACTCCACTCCAAGAAGTCTAACAAATTATGAAGAGGGCTATACTTGGAGTCGCTCAGCAAGATGGAATCAGAAATGATACTCATAAGATTCTTACAAAAACCAATCCAAAGCTACCGACCTAGCTTCGCGGATTGCTAAGTTGAAATAGCAGTGTGCAGGACACATAGCATGGTGGACTGATAATCGATGGAGTCATAAAGTTCTCGAGTGGAGACCACTAACTGGCCTTACGACCTTATCAAGGCAATTTTGAGGCGCCAACTTAACCATACAAAAACAATAGTGTCATACTCCCTGGCCGGATCACCTCGTTATATTCATAAAATATATAGTGGAAAAAAATTGTACATAATTTGTACAAATTTGTAAGTACATAATTATTAAAATTTGTACATATACAGACTTTAGAGTAATCGTCAAATGAAGGTGAAGTGAAGATACAATTATTTAGATGCATTACCTCCGTGAAAAAACTGATATTTAATAAAAAGGAGTTCATTGCTAGTAATTTATTTAAGGCGCACTAATCAAAGAAATGACGAAACGTGATTGAAATATTATATATTTACCTTACATAGACCAAAACTGTAAGTGTTATTTAGGTGTACAATTTCTGTACAATTATTTAGATACGAGTACATTACCTCCGTGAAAAATCTGATATTTCGAGTATCATCACCTTCATATGACGATTACTCTAAAAGTACCTACGTATGTACAAATTTTACTATTTATGTACAAATTTATAGAAATTGTGTACATTTTTTTCCACTGTATTATTATATGAATATAACGGGGTGGTCCGGCCAGGGAGTATGACACAAACAATAAGCGGTTGTCTTCCTCTAAATAGGTATTATCTGATTTAGGTAAGTGTTTTTTTTTTTCATGTAACTTACACGTATAATCGTCAAGTCAATCGTAAGTGTCAACACTTCAAACGCTAGGTTATACGTGTTAGTTTTCACAGTTTTTAAATGACCTTAAAGTTTTAAGCCTCTAAAAAGTCATATTTTTACGCAAAACTTTGACCGCAACATTGAGCTGCTTTATGAAAACAAGCGCGTGACGAGCTCTAACGTGACCTATGTTTTAAAAAAAATCGTGTGTAAAATAAATGTTTTTTAGATAACATAAACTCTGCTTATAATTTATTTTAACGTAATTTTACATTCATATTTTTATATTTTGTAATTCCGGTATTTTTACATATATTTTTCGGGCTATATTGGATGAACGATATTAAAAAACGCACTTAATTAAATCATAGTTTTTAATTAAATACTTACTGTATTTATATTTATTGAACTAATTAATATCATGTAACATCTTTTAATTTCAATAAATCATGACGTACAAACTCAGGCATTTCACTTAAATACGCAATAAATATATTCTAAAAAAACTGATAAATAAATAAAATAATGAATATTACTTACTAAATTATCAAATATCCAGTCGCTAAGTACTTCTTATTAATAATCACAATGCATCTATCACATTTTCCATGAAATAAATTAAAACATTAATAAATTATAAGATTTCATGTTTATAAATTATTTTTTATTATTATTTTAATTTCACTTCTTAGTGCACAATAATTTAATAGCACCTTAATTCAATAAAAAAGAATTATGTCAAAAATATTCACAAACTGTCTTGCTTTTCTAAATCTTTAATTAGGTATTAGCTATTGTACTACTTATTAAACATATAAAATTGAAAATACTATTTGAAATTATTTTTAAAAATACTAAACTGGCGATAAGTACTATTTGCAAGGTATCAATCAAATCAAATATTTTGGCGGTTGTGATGTTAGCTACAATCAAAATTAAAGTTATTTGAACTATTTAAATTCAGTCCATAACAGCCCTGTAAACATCCGATTTTCATGGTAGAGTAGATACACCAGTTGTGGCCATCTTAGTATCATTTGTGGCCACTTTGAATTTTAAAGATTAAAAAGACAATTTTATGTTAAAATAATATTTTTAAAGAAATTTTCAAACTTTAGGTTAAAAATGATTTTAATTTTATGGTGCATCCCACACTAGGTTTATCTCAAAGAGTTACTGTTTATGATAAACATTTCAAAAATTCGTCGCGGATGCAGGACTCGAACCTTGCGTCTTCCTTTTAAACAGTAACATTTAGGTTCCAACAAACAATATTTATGGTATTACATTGTTTATAATTATCATTTATGCAATAATTTTGATAAGAAATGGCCACAACCGGGTCAGTGGCCACAACCGGTACACCTACTTATTAACTGTATATTGAATGAAGGCCCCTTTTATAAGGCTAGAAGATTATCATAACAATAAATTATTATTATATCTTAGCTAGTGACAAGTTTTCTAGAATAATAAGTACCCTGTTATCATTGTCTAGAATCCATCCATATCCACTAGTTATTCTTCATCTATTACGTTTAAATAATCTTATTTATTCGCGTATTCATATTTAATACTACATATAGTATAGGCCGAATCCATATCGGCGGTTGTAAAGTTAGCTATAGTCTGTTCCAGAACCACTGAGAATACTGCAGAGATAATCTACCTTCGGTTAGCTTTAAAAATATCAGGATATTCTTGGAACTTTATAAAATACAATAAATACACACGAGTGTAAACGTTAATAACCTCTATTTTTTCGTTTACTGATACATGCGTAAACGTGCGCTTTTTCGAGGCGATGTAAAATCTTTTCATGGTCTTGATAGCGGTGAAGACGGCGCAATTGATCTATTTCACATACAAGTTCGGTGCCAGAGTTATTAACAATCTAAAAACTACACAACAATACTATTAAAAAAAACAACAAACGTTAAATAATTAACACTAGATAGCATTCCAAGTCAGAATACGAGATCCACGCAGTACTACTCTTGTCAAAATATGTTTGCTACCTCTGACCCTTTACCAAGAAACGTTGCAACTGCGTAATTGAAAAAAACGATACTTTTGTTTTCATGTCGTCAACATAATACTTTCGTTTATTCTCAGCGGTTCGGGAACGGACCACAGTGCGCGAAAACCAATGGTCACGAAGCTTTGTGAGCTTCAGTCAGGATTGGGTTATCCGCAGCTTGTTGCTAACATCACAAAATTCACAAACACCAAGATGTTTGATCCGGCCTATAGCAAGCAGACCACTGACCACCTTATGGTAAAGCCCAGTAGTAGTTTAACAGATTTCTTCACGTTTAATGTTGTTAGTGTAGTTTTACAGTGTTACCAATAAATAACTAATATAATAAAGAGGAAAAGTTTGTGAGGTTATAGGGGGTAATCTCTGAATTCGCTCAACCGATTTTGATAATCCTTTTACCAATAGAAAGCCTTATTATCTGAGAGTGTCATAGGCTACAAAGTAAGCGCGGACGAAGCCGCGGGCAAAGGCTAGTAAATAATAATCTTTTTATTGGTAGATATTATTCGTAGGTAGACGTTAACTGACATTACGTTGGTCTAGTTTTTTTATACGGTACCTAGTGTAACAATAGCTAATATAATTATCACCGCCGCTTAAAGACACAGCATTTAGGCATCTAAAGGTATTGTCCATCCGTACATTCATCCATCAGCCATAGGACGTCCACTTCTGGATTTAGGCCTGCCCTATTGATCACCAAGACTAGTTGATAGCGGCTTGCATCCAGCGTGATCCTGCGGTCTTGAGGCCATCCGTCCATCTTGTAGGTGGACGTCCTACGCTGCGCTTGCCGGTCCATGTTAACATAATATCTTGAACAACTCCATCCACTCGTCGTTACAATTTGTTTCTCAATCATTTAGGTTGAAGAATATACGAGTATAATTCTTTTTTTCATTCAGCCATCCCTTATTATTTACATCTCTCTTTTTACTGTATTTTACTGTCTTCCCAGCAAAAAATTCAACAGCTTTTTAAACAACCGGACTGCTGCATCTTCTGTCTCTATTGAAATGCTTTAGCGACGTCAAACTCTGTGTTGACTTTAACTCCTCAACAGTGAGCGGTCTGCCTCTGAATTCGTTCTCAATATCCTGCAGAGTCCGGTCTTTGGTTTCTGGCAGGAAAAAGTAGGCTATCAGCAAACAGTAGCCTACAACTATGGAGTAAATCACATAAGCGCCGTGAATACCTAAGGTATTGAAGAAGAATGGAACAGTTTTCACTGTGATGAAAAGATTAGAAGATAGGAACAATACACTGATGCCTCCAGCTAAACTTCTATATTCTAAGGGGAATAGCTCTCCAGCAATGATGAAGGGTAGAGGAACAGTTCCAGTGGCGATGGTGAACATATGGATATGGATCAACGCTACCCCAATCATTGGATGATCAAATGGTAGCATGTTGTGTCCTTTAGCATACGTGTAAGCTGCTGTGCCTAAGAAGGCAATTATGTTTAATCCCACCGTAGAGAACAACATGGTTCTCCTATTAATTTTCTTAATTACAAATACTGCCATGGTGTTAGAGACAATTCTTTGAGCGTCCAAAGTAATGACTAGAAGAGCTATATTGATATCGGTTCCAATTACGTGAGTAAAGATATCCATCGTATACGCAGCTAGAATGTTCGCTCCAGCCCACTGTCCTAAAGTATAAATATGCATCATAATAAAAATGGGCTTATAAAACTCTTTCTTCTTAATAGTGACAGCGAAATACGCCATGTTCCTTCTGAACTTTTGTGAGATCGATTCTGAAATGTTTGCGTCCATTTTGCCTTCCTTCACAATGATGGCAGCTTCTATCATCTTCTGCAATTCCTCTTCTTCGTCTTCCTCTCTTAGCCATCTAAATACCCTCTTTGACTCATCGAATCTTCCGTGATCTGCCAGAAAGCTGGGCGATTCAGGGGAGTATATCACAATTAAGAGATCAACAAACGATATGCAAGCACAGACCAGTGCAGTTGTTTGCCACGTCAAATAAGACCCCATGGTATGCACGCACAGCACTCCAGTTGCAATCGTTAATGATATTGTTGTAAGAAAGGCTCCTCGGTTCTTAGGACTGGTATATTCACCAATAAGAACAGGTCCTAGTGAAGCGCTCATGCCCATGGAGACTCCTTGGAGGAACCTGGCGATGAGTAGGGCTGTGATGCTGGAAGCGGTGATGATGCAGAACCAGCCGACGATGACGGGGATGATAGAGGCAATGTTGGCCGTCCGGCGACCATAGTTGGCCATGATGGTGGGCACGATGAAGTTACCCGCGACGAGAGCAAATCCCAGGATCGATGCTGAAATCAGGAAAAAAACAATTTTAATCCTTAGGGATGGATAAAGAGTTCAAGTTTACGTAGCATAAAAATAGCTAAAAATGTAACCATATTATGTTATTAGCATCATAATGACTTTAGGTACTCGTAGGTAGTTGAAGTGATTCAAATAAAATACAAAGCAACGAATAGTTATTTTAACAAATCCATTATTATTTATTCTAGCTTCTGTCTATTAATTAAAATATTCATTTTGGTGCAGTGTGCAAAGAAAACATTTTAAGCATTCTAAGTTGTCCCTAAGTTATTTTACCTAAAAAGGGGGATAAAATTTAATGATAAAAATAGTGGAAATTTAATAGATGTAGTATCTAATAACAACTTTTGTTCTACGATATTTATTAATCCTCAAACAAAAATGCTGTTCCATAGAAAAATGTCGTTCATCCTCGACAAAAAGTATAGAAGAGCTGTTTTTTTAAGTTTTGACAGAAGTCGTGGAACAAAAGTTGTTAGTTTTGATGTTCAGAATAAGCCCCTAAAAGTATGCTAATTGATAACCAATAACCCTGTACAAGTACACCATATTTTTATGTAAGTCCATTTTGGTAATTATTGTTTGCTTGTGAACTTCCAACATCATTTATGTGGCTAATTTTGTCTTGTTGACACACGGGTGGGCGGCAACTGTCAATATTGGACTCATCTACCAAACTATGGTTACTTTGATCATCAAGTTGAATATTATTACACTTACCTTCTTGTGTTACTTAGTGACGAGACTAGCAAATTACTCATCTACGAGTATCTTATGGTAAGATTATGAAACTGACATGATTGTCATATTTTGAAACAATTTTGCCCAACTCTACAATAGTTTAAAATTATCTCTTTAAGCTTTTTATCAAGTTAGGTTTATTTGCTAATTTTTGATATTTCGGCTCAGTTGCATACCATTTGGTTCAGGAAACTAGCGTGGTATTTGCACAAAAGAACGCCAAATGCGGTCGAAAGTAAGTATTTTGTACATTATTAGACTTACTGTCTGCTATAAAACCACGCATAACTAACACCAGGGGCCTGATTCTCTATCGAAAATACATAACGTAACGCGGTGAGTATTTTTTTTATTTCCTTTAATTTCGTTTGGATTACTACTGTTTGATAAATGTAAAATAACGATAAAATAAATTGTAAACCGAGTTTAAGTAGTGTTATTTAAATAATAAATATTTTTACACGAAGTTCTTAAAAACAAAGTTAAGCGTTAGAGCGCGTTACGTGCTTGTTTTCACACAGAATCGCCCACCAGTGTAATATTTTACTTAACAATTTTAAAACTGCCTACCCATATGTCATGTATGTCAACGGGCATACGGGTAGTGTTATGGTTTTAAAATTGTTAAAAGTCCGAGATCCCTTGCCTAAAACAGTTTAAAATACTGGTAATTCCTGATCCACAATGTAAGTATAGCATAAGTACATACAGATCGTATTTTAAGTACTCAAGTAAGAGTATTTCCTTTTTTTTATTATTACAGCAATTAAGGTTTTAATATAATCCATTTCGACATTGCTTTTTAGGGTTCCGTACCCAAAGGGTAAAAACGGGACCCTACTAAGACTCCGCTGTCCGTCTGTCCGTCTGTCTGTCACCAGGCTGTATCTCATGAACGGTGATAGCTAGAACGTTGAAATTTTCACAGATGATGTATTTCGGTTGCCACTATAACAACAAATACTAAAAACAGAAAACAATACATGTTTAAGAGGGACTCCCATACAACAAACCTGAATTATTAGCCGATTGATACGTATTAATAACTGTGACAGGTAGATGCTTGAAACATTAGTTATAACAATATTAATAACAATATTTAGTTCAAAAATTAATAATAAAATTAAAATAAAATAAATATTTAAGGGGGGCTCCCATACAAGAATCGTTATTTTTTGCTCGATATTAATAACTACGAATACAACAGGTAGGTGCACAGAAGAAGAAGAAATATACACAGAATACTATGTTGAACATTCCTTACAAAAATAAATTATTTAATTAAAATAAATAAATAAATTAATAATCCTAACCTATGGTGCCCAGACTTGGTCATTGACCGATTTACAAAGGTCCAAACTTGGGGTCTGCCAAAGAGCAATGGAACGCAGCGTGCTTGGTATCAAAAGAATTGATAGAGTCCGCAACAGCACACTGCGTTCTATGACAGGGGTAGTTGATGTCGGCCGAAAAGCCGCCAAACTATAGTGGGATTGGGCGGGACATGTGGCGCGGATGCACCCCGATCGATGGGCCAGGATCGTCACGGAGTGGGTGCCTGACGGACGACGCAGCCAGGGAAGGCCTAAGAAGCGCTGGCGTGACGATCTTGACTCATTCGAGAGGGGTTGGCAAGAAGTTGCGATGGATCGCGACTCTTGGAAGGAAATGGGGGAGACCTTTGCCCAGGAGTGGGACAGTGTAGGTTAATTACGACATTGCTTTTTTATAAATGCAATTAAATGTATCTACTCGTACTACTAGGTCTAATACTCTGGTTAAAGCAACGCAATTATATTGACACAGATAGCCGTGTTGACATAAGATAGTTGCTACCCGATTAGAGTAATTGCACCAATACTGGTCACTCGAGAAATAGGTCGATGGTAAGAAATTGTCTACGTTGTATTGATGTAGGTAACAAACGACGCGTTGCAATTTGCAATTAAGTAAATAAATTACGACTGTTCGTACAGACATGAATGTTAGGTACAGTGATAAATGTACATTATACAGGGTTATTCCTAATCAATAATCATCCTTTTACGGGCTTATTTTGTACATCAAAACTAATGACTTTTGTTCAGCGAATTTTGTCAATTCTCAAAAAAAGTTGTTGTTCCATAGAAAAATATCGTTCACCCTCAACAAAATGTATGGAATAACTGATTTTTTTTTGTGTTTTTACAAAAGTCGCAGATCAAAAGTTGTTAATTTTGATGTACAGAATAAGCCCCTTAAAGGATGCCAATTGATTAGGAATAACTCTGTATATTAGTCGTTACAATTATACAGAAATGAGAAATATGACCACGAGAACATGTATCCTCATGATCATACTCATATACTATACCTACTGTAGTATAACTGATAACAATATTGCAGTAATGTAAGCGCAGAATTTAAATTAATCTATATTATGTTTTATTACATGTCGACTAATAATTAATTATTATTTTATTGAACGTGTACTAAACTGTATGAATAAATGAAAATGAATACTGCACCGTACCAGCCTTTTTAAAAACCCACATCTGAACATAGGAATACCCACGAAGGGTGATAGACCTATGTTCAGGATACTGGAATGACGAACTACTTAGAATTGTATTACAGTACGATCACAAGAAATGCTGGACTTCCACCAGAGTTTTGGTAACACGTCTCATTGGATATCGAAAGACCCCAGACTTGTTATTCTGTTTTGTAATTGTAATTAGACCATTTAGACCAAAAAACACAAACGCCTAACCCCCTCCTTTTCCTTGTTTAACACTCAATACGATGACAATCAGGCAAGCAGGCTAACGGTCGTGATTGTAAGATATCACTGTTGACTATGAATAACTTTAACACCAGAGTTAGAATTTAGGAATTCATATCCTCTTAGAAATTTAACGAACTTCATTGCAAGGCCATAGAAGACACAAGGTGGACCTTCTTGAAGAAACTACTCAAGTCTTGACTTGAGACTTGAGTAGATTGATTTTGATCTTCGGCGGGTGTTTGGGTCAGAGTCACCTCTAGGAATAGAGGTGGACCAGTTACCTAAAGGTGGACCAGCGGGGCAATTCTGTCGACCGATCTCGTCACCGAAGAGATACGCTCCCGAACCCCTCTCGCTTTTCTGACAGTTTTGATAGCTCAAAGCTGTCAAAAAAACGAGAGAAACTCTAGAACGCGTCACCTCAGCAACGAGATCGGTTAACAGAATTGCCCCGCAGTTATGCCAGCAACCCAAAGCCGTGCTCCTTTATTTTAAGGAGCTCCGCTGGTTTGAGTATAGACTATCAAAGGGACAATGTACAAAACACCAAGCAGGACGTCAGCATAGGACTCATCACTAACCTAAAATAAAAGCTAGAAATCTTATGAATAGAGTTGAGGAAGTTAAGCGAAGATAGAATCTCACCTATCCAAGATCCTGAAGTGTCGTCTATAGGGATGAGAGAGTCTGGTTTCCGGAGCTGCGGCAGCAGGATGGCGGCGAACCCCATCACTAGACCGTGCTGCGCCATGTTGAGGCATACTCCGGATGTCACGAAGCACTGGAATGAAAGGATAAGAAAAATGTAATGCATGCTATACTTTGAGAACAAAAAAGCTTATCAGATTATTAAACATTATCCCAATATTAAAGTAAGTATGATAAAAACGACTTCGATTATGCCTTATATTCGAAGTAGTTTTTATCATCATCATTTTCAGTAATAGGACGTCTACTGCTGGACATAGGCTTCCTCTATGGACTGATACGCACATGTGATGGATTAATTATGATCTCCAATAAGACCAGGGGCTTTATTGTGTAAGCGCTCTGACGTTCGGCATCGCTTTTTCTCCTGCTCGCGCATTTACTCATGCCACAAGAGCGAGCGGGAGAAAAAGCGAAGCCAAACGTCAGAGCGCTTACACAAGAAGGCCCCAGTTCGAAGCGGCTTGAATTAGATAATCGATCCACCATGTACGAGTTTTAGAGGGCGTCGATTTATTTCAGTGAAAATGAGTGTCTGATTCATCTGAATTATCTGTGTCTTATGGACGGCGCATATTTTCAGAAGGCTCCTTTCTCTGAAGACCTCACCACCGGTAGTTTGGGTCTTGATCAGAGGCGGGTCGTGACATTTTTTGATGGGGGTTCACAAAAAAAAAAACAAAGAACCAGATCTTATCACTTTATTTTATTTGTACAGAAAATCCATTCGCCGGTCTTTTTGGCGAGCGAAGACATCTTCCTATTACTTTCTTGTGAACATCAGATTTGGAATTAATTAAGCTTTTTTGTATGCTTATCCACATAACCAAGAGGTATTTTGAAACATTGTTCAGGTTAAAAACACGCGTAAAATATTTAGTTTTCGTACTACATTTTTGAGTAAGTGCAATTTCAAGACGCTGTGGCCTTGACGCATTTCGCATTTCTTTTTACACTGTTTAGTAAAAGATACACGGTATTGTTTAATTTTTACACAAAATTTCGCTCACAAACTAATTTTTAACATTTATTTATAAGAAAACTGCGAAATAAATTCATAATTAACGATGCCGACAGTCGACACGTTTGTTTGTGTACATAAGGAACTGCAACATATCATAAGCAACTGCAAGACATCCTTATCCCTTCGGCGCGCGCGGCTCTACCCCACCCACGGGTTCGGCAACGTTGTGCGTGAGCGGCGCTCCAGACTAGGTTTATTTTTCATACGAAATCTTCTGTTTCACGCGTCAGCCAGAGTGGGTGTTTCTCTTTCGCACTCATTGAATACAGGGCTAGGAATCGTACTAATTTTCGTTTCATAGGAGCGCAATCGCTGGCGCTCCAATCGTAACAACTTGACGCCAAATGTACGCGTAGCTATAGGTAATATGATAGATTATTGTATGTATATAGGCGTAGTAAATAGAAATAATGTACCTAATGTAAGGATAGTACCTATGGTATTAAAAAAATATAGATTACCTACTTATTAAGTAATTTTAGTGGGAGTGCACTGCACCAGCGCTCTTTAGAACGAGCCGCCTCTGGTGTTGATGTCAACGGCACGGCTTTGAATTTTTGTAATGTTTTTATTTCGTATTGATATATTGCCAATAGTGGCAGCAAATTCAGTTCGTCACGCCACCTTCATCGGGGCGTTTGGATTTTGGAATTCAGCCTGCTTATAAATTCTAGTACCTAGTAAAAACTACCGTAGGTAAGTAGATATGGGAAAGCTGCCCACTTTTGCCCACCCTTAAAATATAGAAAGTGTAAAGTGTTAATTTTTCTGGGAGGGCAAAGTAGGTTCTAGGGTGGGGACTACTTACTCTTTCTCTCGTAAAGCTAGTATAACAGTAACTAATCTGTTTACCATCAATCACATAGATCCTTTCATGAAACTCCCATTACCCCCTGGAACATGTCATATTCTCTGGCGGGACCACTTCTTTATTTTCTTGTAATCCTTACTAATATTATAAATCCGAAAAGTTTGTTGGTTTGTTGGTTTGTTACTCTATCACGCGCCAACGGAGCAACGGATTGACTTGATTTTTGGCATGGATATAGTATAAAAGGCGGAAGGAGCTTTAGGATACTTTTTATCCCGAAAAATTTCATAGTTCCTGTAGGACAGGACAAAAACCCTCGAAAGCGAAACTGTCGCCACTATCACAAAGACGCTAAGTGATTAATTCCTCTATGACGCTAATATGGACTAACGAAACGTCACAGCCAAACGTAAATAGACGACAGGTGACATTGTCTGCAGACTTTTATAAATCACAAGTAGCGTGGCAAGGCGACAAATTGTTTTTCTACCATTATATCCCCTTGAAGAGGAAATAAAGTATGGATTGAAAATGACAACTGACATTAAAATTGGATAAAATGTTATTTTCGCTCTGCATGCTACATGTTACTATGACGTTTAATACCAGGCCGTCATTTTGTCTGACATTAAAAATATTTTTAAATATTCTATCATTAGAGGTTCAACATGTTTTTTTATTCTACCTTTATGGTACAGAATCATCATACTTTAATACTATCAATCCGAAAAGTTTGTTGGTTTGTTCCTCTTTGACGCAGCAACGGAGCAAAAGATTGACCTGATTTTTGTTATGGATACCTATGGTTTAATAGACAGAAAGTGATAATAGGATACTTTTTATATCTCGAGAAAATTCGTGATTCCCATGGGATAGGACAATAACTGTTTCTCAGCAATGGAGCAACGGATCGACTTGATATTTGGGGTGGGCATAGTTTGGAAGACGGAAAGTGACATGGGATACTTTCCATCCCGAAAAAATTGTGGTTCTACGGGAACCACAATTTTTTTCGACTTAACGATAAATTTTTCTCAGCAACGGAGCAACTTGCCTTGGCATATTGCATGAATATAGTTTGAAAGACGAAAAGTGACATAGGCCACTTTTTATCGCAAAAACTTTAACAGTTCCCGTAGGATAGGATAAAAACTAACTGCGGTAGGAGCCGTCTAAGCGCCAGAAATAACCTGTCATGGCAAGTTTAGGACGTTCCCACATATTTCGCACTCCTTCGCGGCACTCAACAGCACTAGCCCAGACTCGGGCTCCATAACGGAGCTTGCGCTCTCGCCATAGTGACGGAGTGTTTCGGAGAACAAGACACATCGTCATCCACCACTCGGGACTAACCAGTACTGAACGTCAGACAGCATTCCAACGCCTTGGTCCCAGTGCAGTGGGTCAGTCATAGTAGCCCAGCGCCTGCCTCTTCAACTGCAGAGGGCAGTGAGAACGGCAATCGCGATACCGACACCTCTCTTCCCCTGCAGCCCCACTGCGTCTGCCAACACGTTGACGGCCTAGCGGAAGGTAGGGTAGGTGGCGGCACCCACACCGCCAGTTCCATATATCCCACCGCGGCCCCTTATCCTCGGCTGTCATATCAGAGTCCAAGAAGCAGCCTTGCTTTATGAAACTAAGAAAGGTTATTCCCAGCAAGTAACTGGAGATAGAGAGACAGAAAAGAAGCCACACCCAGCGCAGCAGGAGGAGCTGGAGTTCATATGCCTGGCAGACGGAGCAGCACTAGAGCAAAATCTTAACCGAGAAATTAACATATTTACAGACGGCAGTAAAATTAAAGGGAAAGTTGGGGCGGCATTATCCATTTGGGATGATGCCGCTGAGATCAGTACCCGCAAGCTGAAATTGGCCGATTGGTGCTCTGTGTAACAGGTCGAGTTATTGGCACTTCTTGAGGCTACCGAAATCGCAAAAATCTTTTGTGACTCCAGGTCTGCACTGGAAACGGTAGTTGGCGTATCTTCCCTCCATCCCTTAGCAGTAAATTCAAAGCTAACATAAAGTTAATACACGCACAAAATAAAATAGTGAAACTTTATTGGATTAAATAGCACGCGGGGATGGAGGGAAATGAGAGAGCGGACCAGCTAGCAAAGGAAGCAGCACTGCACTCGAAGTGCAGACCTATTTAGGATAACTGCCCCGTTTCATTCGTCAAGCGAGAAATCCGAAAGGACTCTCTTGACGAGTGGAACCGGCGGTATCAGGATGGACACACAGCGGCGGTAACCAAAACATATTTTCCGGATGCATGGGCGGCATACAAGATCGTAAGAGAAATAGCACCAGTGGGAATCATAACTCAAGTGCTGACGGGGCATGGTGAGTTTTCCCAATACTTACATCGATTTAAGTTGAGGGAAAGCCCATCGTGCATCTGTGAACCCACAAAAGAGGAGACTCCACTGCACATAATCTTGGAATGCCCAGGTTATGGAAAGCAGAGATTTGATTTAGAACAAAAAATTGGAATTAATCTAACACGAAAAAACCTTAGAAACAATTTTATCGAATTTTTGCACAAATATTTGTAAAAAAGCAATACTTAATTAGGAACAAGTAGGTATAAACTTTGCTGTACCATTGTAATGTTTATTATAACTGCAAACAGCCAAAAACATTGAAATATAGGTATACTTAGTTTTTATTCATTTGTAGTTAAGACCCCTGCTGATCATGTCAGGGATATTTCGCGATATAATAAAAAAAATCCTCGGATGCAGCGTCGCAAGAGCGGCACTGCAGCCCGCCTAAGTTGCGACACTCCTCATAAGGCATGCAACCTACCGGCCATCCTCTCAGCTGCTTTAGTTAAAAGCGGCTGAAACTAGAGTGCCAGCCTCTAAGCTTCCTTGGGGGAAAAGACCCAAAGAAGAGGGAGACTTCGAGCGCCACCTTTTCAGCTGCCTCAGACCTCCCCCACGACAAGGCGGGAATACACGGGAGGGTTGTATATACACTCCAACCGTAACTTAACCAACAAAAGCATTCCTCTAAGGTATTTTGATATTTGTCAGTTAGGTTAGGTTTCGCAGCCGACATAAACATAAGCCAAAATCAAAATACAACGCGGGCGAAGCCGCGGGTAAAAGCTAGTACCTCTATATAGTGGAAAAAATGTACATAATTTGTAAAATAAAAATATTTATGTATATTTTTTTACAAATTATGTACATTTTTTCCACTATATATTACATGAATATAACGAGGTGGTCCGGCCAGGGAGTGTGACATATAATGAGGTGGTCCGGCCAGGGAGTATGAAAACCTTGAACATAACAATCTTCAAACATAGTAAACCTGAAACCAAGGTCAATAAATGCGCAAATAAACAATAGTTACGTAAAGTGTACTTCAGAATGCGGCAGTTCAATGTGTTTATCTGATACGATATCTTCCTTTATCGCCAATATCGAGCAATTCACGTGCAGAAGCCTTGAAGATTGGCAGCGGGGGATAAGGATCCTTACGATATGTGACGCAATGATAAGTTTATAAATTGCAGTATGCTTGAAATTGACGGGTTCCGTATAAAAACGATCGTACTAAGAGCAAAATGCCTAATTGGGTAGGTAGGTTTTTTTTCTAGACGGGGCTGGATTATCTCTAAAGCAAATAGGCCCGTGCCTAGGGACGCCAAATATTAGGGGCGGCAAGTCTACACATCTCGAGTAGCGCTCACAGCGTAGATCGTTTAGGTATTTCTTGGTGCCGTCAGTCTATGGATGAGTCCATCCATCCATTCATCAGCCATAAAAAGTCCACTGCTGGACATAGGCCTCCCCTATGGATCTCCAATAAGACCGGTTGGAAGAGTAATACACGTATGGATGAGTAATACACGTTAAATAGGCATGATGACTGGGTAAAAAAATCAATAATATATAGGTAATTCCGTATATAAAATAATAAAGTCCGTGAGTTAGATTATCAAAAAAATATTGGCTACGTATTTTTCTTTTGCGAATCAAACAAAAAATGACAAAGATAAACCTGGTCAAAATTTGGGAGTGGGGGTCGTGAGTAGTCGTGACGTCACCTCTCTTACAGAAGTCTATACATTTATATGGCACTTGTGACGTCACGCGGAACTTTGACGGCCTATATCTTCATAATTTTTTGTTTGATTGACCTAATAAAAATTCGTGTCTAATATTTTTTGATAGTCTACTACAGACTAATTATATTTTTTTAGTTATCATGACTATTGTAGATTAGAATATTATAAAGATCTAGCTGATTGATAAATAAGCATAAGTATAAAATATATTAAAGTTCAATATATGTACTTCATGAAATAAAATATTTCATAAGCCTGCTGCTATAATAATAAATTGCGATATTTGGTCCCTTAGAAAAAGAGATGTTCAAGGGTTTTCAAAATTGTTAATTTTATACCTACTTACCAATATGGTACGGTACCCTAAAAACATGGAAAGCAATTAAAATTGCAAATTAATGCTTTAGAGCCATAAAGCAACGTAGTATACGTATGTAAGTATTACGTGTAATCGCACAAACGCTAAATATTAGCTTATCAAAGAGATGCGATAATCTAATAGGCAGCTTCACAGTTTATGGGTAGTCGTATTCACTGGCTTTATTTTAAGAAAGGGATTACACACGCCAAATTCCATCTTGCTCTAGCAACACATTACTCGTAATAAAGATAAAAATCATATGTAATTTCCAAAAACAATGTTTATGTTACAGTCATAGTGATTAAATAGTTATTATACATAATGACTGGTCATTATGTATAATATCTACTCAATTTAGATAAAGTGATAATTGAAACAAAATTAATCACATTAACTAGCTATTTTATATAATATCTTCGAAGACTTGGATAATGTAATAAAACAAACTCGTAATAAGGACAGATTGTCTCTGGCGCTTCGCCGCCCGCTGCCGCGGCACGCTCGCTTCTCTCGCTCGGCTCGCGCGTTGTTGTCACTGTTCAAACCTAACCTAACCTAGTAGGCAGATCAAGAGTCCAAGGAAAACTATTACTTCTAAAACTATTCGCGGCAGCGGCCGGCGAAGCGCCAGAGACAATCTGTCCTTATTACGAGTTTGTTTTATTACATTATCCAAGTCTTCGAAGATATTATATAAAATAGCTAGTTAATGTGATTAATTTTGTGTCAATTATCACTTTATCTAAATTGAGTAGATATTATACATAATGACCAGTCATTATGTATAATATCCAGATTTATTACTTTGGCTGTAACATTTATATGTTTTACTGTAACCACACATGAGGTACATCATAATGAATATTTTTACTACTTACTAAATTCAAAAAATATCTGCTTTTTCATACATTTTGTCGATGCTGAGTTGCAATATTGTACGGAACAGCTGTTTTTTACGGATTCCGTGTCGGTCTCGGGTTAGAAGCTTGGCTCTACATGAGATCTGATAACTTTTTAATAGTCCAGTCGTGGCAACATTTTACATGAAAATGTTTTTTGTGGCATACATCATACTTGCTATGATTGATAATAGGTTTTTTTTTTTTTTAAATACACCGTCTAACCACAAAAGATTTAAACACACTTTAAACACTGTTTAACTGTGCAATTTGTAGTGTTAAGCATTGTCTAAAGTGTGTGTAAAACTTTTGTAGTAGAACGGTCAATGTCTATTTATGTACTCAAAACTTGCATGCGAGTAAACTGTGTAACTGTGGTCGGTTGGAAAGCCGTTAACATATCTACCAAGAGTGCACTACTTGACATCGACATTCGCTTGTTCGAATATATGTAGCTAGTTCGACAAAACTGAACTACGACACACCATAGTTAGCTCGCAGGCTTTGATCTGCTTTGAAAGTTAAAGGCCTTATATTTTTGTAAACAAAATAAAGCGATGTACTTTACAAGGTTTTAACTTTAATTACTACAATAATGCTCGTAAGTTCAGTGTTCAATGAAAAAAATCAAAAACAGAAAATAAGAGTTAAAAATTCATGCATAATATTACGGTCTAACGATTCCAGATTTAGTACAAGAGTAATAGGGCATAATCCTCTAAATCCCAAAAATTGGATCTCATTTCAATAAAGCCCTTAATGACTTGTAGGTAGAGCAAGAGCCCATGAACCCGACTTTCGTTATTTTATAAAAAAAAACTTATTATTTATTTTATAAAGTACAAGCGACCTGCCCCGGCTTCGCACAGGTGTATTATACTATTATTAAAAAAAACCGCATCAAAATCCGTTGCGTAGTTTTAAAGATATAAACATACATGGGGACAGACAGCGGGAAGCGACTTTGTTTTATACTATGTAGTGATAGTGATGATATATAAAAATTTGCTTTTATACTATAACGCAAGTAAAATTATAATTTCATGAACATTAGTACCATCTATCTGCCAAAGCCACCGTAACCCAAACTCCATAATGGTCCATCGTTCTTACCTGTGTTGGGAGAATGTGCTGACAAACTTTCAGCTTTTATAAAATAACGACGGTCTGGGGTTCACGGGCTCTTAGTCCATTACTGGTCCCATTTGATTAGTCAAAGTCAAAGTCAAATCATTTATTGCAACATATGAAATTTACATTAGCAACTTTGTTGCGTCTAAATTATGTAGAAATAAGAAAATTTACTCTTGCATTCATAAAATTAAGATAAAGTGAAACGAAATACGAATTTTATTGAATTGTTTTTTGTCCATCTAAAGCTTGTCGAAATCTCTCGTAACGATAAGACCGGCTACCTAATTTTCAGTATTTGTAAGTACTTACGAGTAGATTGTATTTAATTATTACTCTTGGTGTGCAATAAAGAACATTTTGGCGAGAGCAAGGAATTTGTTTTAACAATGCTAAGGACTATATATATATAATGGAAATGATACTCATCAGCTCCTAACCTCAGTAAGCTTAGAGCAACTGATTTGGAGATTAGTCTCATAGGGAACGTTGTTCATAATGATGTACCTGATGCGTGGTTTCAGTATTAATAATGATTCTTTAGTAAATACGTTGTATAAATAGGAACATAAAAGGTCTGACATGAGAACTCCAGCGCAAGATGCAAACTGTTTGTAACTGTTTGTATCCTATCGTAAGTATTTCGGGGAGGCCTATGCCCAACAGTCAACCTTCTACGGCGGATATGACGACATGTTGATGAAAGTGAAATACAGATAGTACAGATTTACGACTTATTAAATCTTTGGTATTTGAAATTGCTTATATCTGATCTGATATTTTATCAAGATTTGAGTCTCGTTTCTCTCTTGGTGGCTAATTTAAGATCACTAACTGCTCGGTTTGGCAAGTTTATTTGTATTGCGGGAAGCGCTTGCCAAATAGGATTTACCTACATTAATGTTTGTAATTTCCTCCTTCATGGTACATATACCAGGTTACTGGTGTGACGGTATCCAATATTAGCATTTTTTTTAATGCAGAATAGATCTGCCTTTGGCCACCAACACGCATAATTTTAGCATTGTTTAAATACCAGCCAATTCACCGACTTGTAACAAAGCCGCCGTCGATGTCAGGGAACGCTTTCGTAAAACACGTGTTAAACATTCATAGGAACCATTTTTGAGAAACAAAACTATCTGTCATTATATTTTATTGCCTTTTTTTCAATGTTTAAAAGAATTAGTTATCTTAAATTTTAATGGCTAGAAATTCGAGACAAAAAGGACCTTTCTTAGGATCGGTTATACATTTGTGAAATCGTGGGAACGTACCAACTGTTATTGAAAGAAGTTCTAAGAATATTTTTTATCTTTCATGTGGACCGCCCAAGGGATCGGGCGTGACGCTGCGCGTGCGCTGGTATTTTAACCAATGGGATGAATCCTGAACTTCGCTCGCGAGGGTTGAAGGCGGAGTCGACAAATGCCGCGAAGCCACCAGGAAGAATGAGAGAAGGGAGTTACGTTTTGGCTCTCGATCGGAGAGGTGTGGAGAAAAATGGAAAAAGGAGTTTGAAAAGTGCGCGACCGTAGAATATTTAATTGAAGTAATGCTAAACTGCTCGCGCTTAAAATATGTAAAGTGGTGAAGTGCGCGATCGTAATGTGTGGCATCAGTGGATGCCTGTTGGCCCGCGCGTATAAATATAGTGTGAAAAACGACAGGACAATGAGAGCTAAGTTTACCTAAGTTTACCTTAGACACTGGATCCAGATATCTTTATGTTTATAAATTTAATATCTTTTTTTTTATTAATTATCCAAGTAATCTCTCAAAACCTTCATTGTGATTGGTTGCAATAGTGGATTTGATTGTTTGTTTTAATCGTTTAAAGATATGTTTTAGATTTCCACTCGAGGATGTAAACCTTGATAATTACGAGTACCAATATTATTAGGGTCTCTGGATCTAGCGTTTCTAAGTGCAATAATTTATAAATATTATGAATATTTACTTTTGTATCTTAACTTCATATTCTCATCATATGTATATACTTGGCTTCAGCCGTGTACTTTTGTATTCGGCTAGAACCTAGGGATTGGTACCGAAATTAGCTCTTCAAGCTAAGCACATTTTGATTTTGAGCCTATTTGAAAAGGCTTACAGCAAAAGGCTGTGTAAAGTACTAATTCACTTAACCAGTTAGGTCTCTCCCTTATTTGAGAGGGGGCCGGTTAAAAGCTGTGTAGATAGTGATTTTTTCCCACTTATGGTTAAAAATCTCTATTGAGGCGATATTGTAACGAAGGGTAGATTTAATTGGAGGAATTTTCTTTGGATTAAAGGAAACTCCTTTAATCGATCGATCAGTGGTGGAGCTTTCACCGGAAAAGACAATTATCTTATACTATCCCTACAGGAGGTATCTCTAGCAAAATAAAGAAATAATAGTTCCTTATTATTTCTCTATGTGCATTGTTTTACACCCTATTGTATTTTCTGTTATATATAAGAAACGTAATGCTTGTTAACTTATGATTTGTTATATACAATATAGGTTTATTTCATGAATTATTTTGTCTGTGTCCTTTCATTAAATTACACCGTTTTGTTACTACATAAGATATTTCATTTCTAGTTCATAGTTTCCCAAGTCCATTAGGAGTATTTTAGCTTTTCTTTTGTTATGATAAGGATCAATTTAAATACTTTGGATCTGGAAAATGATGAAGCACTTAAAATAAGTGCCTATTTTCCTAAAACTAGCTTATTAGGTGATAAAGGTTGAGAACGCGTTAGTATATAGAAGACGTCTATACAAATCTACATAGTTGATGATGATGATATATTTCTATAGGTTAGGCACTCTAAATATGTGTGTGCACACATATTTTATTTGGTGAGAACGAATACCGTTACAGATGATGCACGTGACTCGAGGATTTAGACGAGCAATATATTACATATTGCCTCTAAATAAAAAGATTTGGATTATTATAAACAAAAAAAAACACAACGTAGGATCTCTTATATTTCGATAGACGATCACAATGATACTTTAATGCTTTAAGATCATATAAATAACTGACCTTAGTTTATCTTATAATTTAAAAAACAAAAAACGCAACGCGAAACCATTCCCTATCCAATTTAACGATCACGATAGTTTTATGGTCAACTACCTGGAACTTGTAGTTACTTGTTTCGTACCTCTACCTGATGGACTTGTGAATTATTATGGAACAATGATTTTAGTACCTACCGCAAACATATACTGATTTAGTATTATATTTAGCGGTCAAAATGTTGACAAAAAATCAATTATGGTTTAAAAAAAAAAAACGGTGTATTTTATAAGTGCATGTTTGTTAAACAACGCTTTTTTTTTTGCATGTATTTCAGATGATTTTATTTTGAAACTTTCTATTTTCGGTATGTTCACGTCCCACGATAAACCACAAATGAAGTACAAAAAGATTTTCCTATCCCGTATCTGTCAGAATTATCTTATCTTTGTATTATTTAATAATTATGTAATATCTTTCTCACGATGATATTTACTTCCAATAGGAAAAAATGGTATGGAAGACCAAACGAGATATTTATAACTATAGATTAAATACTTATTTCGGATATATTTGATAATGAATTATGATGGTAATTTGAATATAGGTCCCTCAAAATATGACCATTAAATACTATGACCGTATTGTGTGTTACGCACTATTGGCGACACGTGTACCTAAATAAATAAATAGTTTGTCTCGAATTTCAGCCTTTCTTAAAGTTAAAGATTGAAAAACATTAGGTATTTCTATATATTTTAAGTCAAGGAAAAAATAATACTGCTTACTAAAGATTGAATGATAAAAAGAGAGTTTCTATCAAGAAATATACTTAGTCTCAGAGACCGAGGGTGGCATTTATAATCACAACTTCCGAGGGTGGTGTAGTACAGTTTTATCTTGCTGCGGACTGGGCTGTATAGCGTTAGAGCGGTGTACAGAGGGATGGCCCAGCATATTATCACTCTATCCCGCTCATTGTTCTCACGGACGGGCGCAGTACTATGCATTATTGCTATCGATAAGCGGTATCTATGGTTTATAATTTGGTTCTAAATATTTGAGTGAAAAATGAAATTCAATTACATAAAATGATTATAAATGCATGTATAATATTAATAGGAATAAACGGTAGGCAAAGTTTTAAGCATTCGCATGCTTAAATAATTATTTCCATTATTTATGTAAAATTAGGATTGTACTTATTATAATAGGTAATAGGGTAAGTTAAAACTGAAGAACAAATGAGTCATCATTAAAACAATGATGTACTACTACTTTCAGCACCGGTGACTTATTCACATTTACTATATTTATAATAGATAACGGCGCTGTGCCCGCGCAACATTCTCACTGGCCTTTACAACTTTACAATGTTTTATGACCGGGTCTGCACGTCGATAAAAATCGCATTATGCTTAAGAAAGTCACATTTTTTATTTAGCGATAGAATAACAAAGGCAATTTTACCCTATTAGATGTTTAATGTATTGATAAAATACTTACTGAAGATAAATTCAACGGATGACGTTGTTTCTACACGTTCAAACATTTGACATTAGTAAAGTAAAGTTGCTACTGCTGTGTTTGTGTATATTTATCTGTCTGTCTGTAGGTAATTTCCTTCAAGCCACATAATAGATTTGATGCGAGTTATACTTCCTTTGGGGTATTTTATTTTAATTGGTTAAAAGTCATAACAACAATGGCCTTTACATAATCGAACATTTTGAATGATGTGCAGTGATGGAGATCATCTCAGTAGAAACTAAGTTTTCCTGCACCTTTTAGGCTCTATCGCGTTGGTAGCGCGACACACATAATTATGTACTTAGATAGGCATAGAAGTTAAAGACTACCTGAGCGCACGCGACGCAAGTTGCTTCATATCGATCTTATTGGAAATGTATAGGCGAGGTCTATGTCTGGCTGCGATAAACGTGTTCTATATCGATGATGATGAATTATAGATATAAACCTTGTTAAAACTGAACTAAGTAAAGTGGTTGTTGGTTTGTTTAGTTGGCTGTTACTCTTTCGTGCGGAAACAAAGTGAAAGGTTGACTGGATTCTTAGCAAGGATATAATTATTGGATATAGGTTAAAATTCGAAAAGTGTTATAAGCAAGATTTTTACATTATCCCGGGAGAATAGATTTATCTGGGTTAGCATAAAAACCAAAATACTAGGGCAAAGGCTTTTCGTTCTTATTTACCAGATTTTAATCATATAGTTTTAACCGACATCAAAGGGGAGGTTCACAATTTGACTGAATGTTTTTTGTACGTATGTTATGCAATTAATCCGCCAATTATGAACTGATATGGCTATAGTTGGTAGATCATACCACAGGAGTGGTCCAATCTAAATATTATTAAGTAAGTAAGTAAGTTCGTACAGGCCGTGTGGCTAGCCCTGGTGTCAGAAGTTTTAAGTCACCTGAAGGCTTTTATATGACTATTCGGTTAATATAACCGGAGACTGAATTTTATTGAAATCGGTTTAATAATTTAAAAAAAAAAAGAATAAATAGAGGATATACAGAAGTATACATATTGACACTATACATTATATACCTAGTATGCAAATTCACATTATTATGTGAAAATTACTTCATCGATGGTACACTGATCCGTGCTATCATTTTGTAGGTTCTACCGCGATGTTTTCCCTTGCGTTTTTTTAAACGAGAGGTTGATGTTCTTGTTTGGGATAAAATAAAATTAAATTAAATCAGAAATTGTTGAGTTAGTTGGCGGTCACGAGGCTTGCTATAGTTAACGTCCCAGGATCTTGGGAACGCTTCTGCCCTATCAAATCGAAACCTCACTTCCTAGAAAGTCCTCACGGAAGGAAAGGAAAGCTCGCAGGTGCCGATGAAATAGATGTACTAGAGCGCTCGAGACTCTTAAACCCCTTTTTCCTAGAAAGTCCTCACGGTAGGAAAGGAAAGCTCACGAGGGGCCGATGAAATAGGTTCATCAGGGCTTTCGAGAAGACTCTAAAACCTCCCCCCCTTCCTAGAAAGTCCTCACGGCAGGAAAGGAAGGCCCGGGAGCAATTAAGTAGTGCATCTGGAGTTCCTAAAAGAGGGAACTCCTACAACATTCTTATTATAAGGGAAGGCTCTCGACGAGATGCCATCAAGTGAGGCGAACTACCAAACCTGAGCTTAGTGGTGACCACGGCTAATTGTTGTAAAGATCCGTATATATGGGTTTTTAATAACTACTAGAAATTAACCAAACTTGACCTATATCCTTAATCCGGAAAAGCCACCGGACACCACCAAAGCTACGACGACTTCCTGGCGGGTAGGATAGAGTCCCTTAGACTCGGTCCTATTTTCTTGACCCCTTCTAAAATTATACTACAAGATACCAACTGATAACCTCAACCTCTTGTTCTGTTTTAGAGACAATCCTCATGAGCCTTACTCGACGGTTAGAACCAATTTAGGATTAAAATAAACCGATACTAATAATACCTATGTCCACTAATGTTTGGCGAAATAGATACATAAATGTAGTAGCAGTAGCAGGTTTGAACCCTGCTTTACGAATTATTATTTTATCATTTAAATATAGTCGCCTTGACGATTTGATGATTAAGTTTAAGATTTGTATGTGAAAATAGGCGTGTAAAATTACAGTGGGTTCGAATCCTACTGATTCATTTATTGTTGTATAAAAAAAAAAAAAAAACAAAGAAATCCACCTTAGGTACTTACAATTGAAGATTTAATAAAACTTACTTTTATAATATTTGTGGTTGGAAAATTACAGTGGGTTCGAATCCTACTGATTCATTTAAAGTTGTATAAAAAAACAAAGAAATCCACCTTAGATAGGTACTTACAATTGAAGATTTAATAAACTTATTTTTATAATATATGTCGTTGGAAAATTAAAGTGGGTTCGAATCCTACTTATTGATTTATTGTTGTATAATAAACAAAAGAAACCAGCTTAGATTCTTACAATTGAAAATTTATTATACATATTATATTATGGTTTAAACATTACAGTGGGTTCGAATCCTACTTATTGATTTATTGTTGTTTAAAAACAAAGGAACAGTTTACTTAAAATGTTCCGTGAATCGCACCTGCACTGATTTTTCAACCTTGGTCAGTATTGTGGGAATCAGATGATTTACATTTTATGTATAAACCAACAAACTACTTGGTTCTGACGTAGAGAATGTCAAGTGTCTTCTTCCAAATTTATAATAAACCATCGGATTAGAGTCTGAGGGTGGTTGAATCATGAATAAATCTCTAAAAATGAATTTGTCAGGAATTTTAGTGGCTGATGGGAACTTAGTTTAGTGCTTATTGAGACTTAAATCTTACATTTCTTACATAATTACACATTTAAGTGAGGGTGGAATGTGACGGTATCCAATATTAGCATTTTTTTTAATGCAGAATAGATCTGCCTTTGGCCACCAACACGCATAATTTTAGCATTGTTTAAATACCAGCCAATTCACCGACTTGTAACAAAGCCGCCGTCGATGTCAGGGAACGCTTTCGTAAAACACGTGTTAAACATTCATAGGAACCATTTTTGAGAAACAAAACTATCTGTCATTATATTTTATTGCCTTTTTTTCAATGTTTAAAAGAATTAGTTATCTTAAATTTTAATGGCTAGAAATTCGAGACAAAAAGGACCTTTCTTAGGATCGGTTATACATTTGTGAAATCGTGGGAACGTACCAACTGTTATTGAAAGAAGTTCTAAGAATATTTTTTATCTTTCATGTGGACCGCCCAAGGGATCGGGCGTGACGCTGCGCGTGCGCTGGTATTTTAACCAATGGGATGAATCCTGAACTTCGCTCGCGAGGGTTGAAGGCGGAGTCGACAAATGCCGCGAAGCCACCAGGAAGAATGAGAGAAGGGAGTTACGTTTTGGCTCTCGATCGGAGAGGTGTGGAGAAAAATGGAAAAAGGAGTTTGAAAAGTGCGCGACCGTAGAATATTTAATTGAAGTAATGCTAAACTGCTCGCGCTTAAAATATGTAAAGTGGTGAAGTGCGCGATCGTAATGTGTGGCATCAGTGGATGCCTGTTGGCCCGCGCGTATAAATATAGTGTGAAAAACGACAGGACAATGAGAGCTAAGTTTACCTAAGTTTACCTTAGACACTGGATCCAGATATCTTTATGTTTATAAATTTAATATCTTTTTTTTTATTAATTATCCAAGTAATCTCTCAAAACCTTCATTGTGATTGGTTGCAATAGTGGATTTGATTGTTTGTTTTAATCGTATATAGATATGTTTTAGATTTCCACTCGAGGATGTAAACCTTGATAATTACGAGTACCAATATTATTAGGGTCTCTGGATCTAGCGTTTCTAAGTGCAATAATTTATAAATATTATGAATATTTACTTTTGTATCTTAACTTCATATTCTCATCATATGTATATACTTGGCTTCAGCCGTGTACTTTTGTATTCGGCTAGAACCTAGGGATTGGTACCGAAATTAGCTCTTCAAGCTAAGCACATTTTGATTTTGAGCCTATTTGAAAAGGCTTACAGCAAAAGGCTGTGTAAAGTACTAATTCACTTAACCAGTTAGGTCTCTCCCTTATTTGAGAGGGGGCCGGTTAAAAGCTGTGTAGATAGTGATTTTTTCCCACTTATGGTTAAAAATCTCTATTGAGGCGATATTGTAACGAAGGGTAGATTTAATTGGAGGAATTTTCTTTGGATTAAAGGAAACTCCTTTAATCGATCGATCAGTGGTGGAGCTTTCACCGGAAAAGACAATTATCTTATACTATCCCTACAGGAGGTATCTCTAGCAAAATAAAGAAATAATAGTTCCTTATTATTTCTCTATGTGCATTGTTTTACACCCTATTGTATTTTCTGTTATATATAAGAAACGTAATGCTTGTTAACTTATGATTTGTTATATACAATATAGGTTTATTTCATGAATTATTTTGTCTGTGTCCTTTCATTAAATTACACCGTTTTGTTACTACATAAGATATTTCATTTCTAGTTCATAGTTTCCCAAGTCCATTAGGAGTATTTTAGCTTTTCTTTTGTTATGATAAGGATCAATTTAAATACTTTGGATCTGGAAAATGATGAAGCACTTAAAATAAGTGCCTATTTTCCTAAAACTAGCTTATTAGGTGATAAAGGTTGAGAACGCGTTAGTATATAGAAGACGTCTATACAAATCTACATAGTTGATGATGATGATATATTTCTATAGGTTAGGCACTCTAAATATGTGTGTGCACACATATTTTATTTGGTGAGAACGAATACCGTTACACTGGTAAATAATTAGCATCCTTATAGGGGCTTATTCTGTACATCAAAACTAACAACTTTCATTCTGCGACTTTTGTCAAAAGTCAAAAAAATATTTTGTTGTTCCATAGAAAATATCGTTCACCCGCGACAAAATGTATGGAACAGCTGATTTTTTTTTGAGTACTGGCAAAAGTCGCAGAACAAAAGTTGCTAGTTTTGATGTATAGAATAAGCCCCTAAAAGGATGTTGATTATTTACCAGCCACCCTGTATAAGAAACATTCTAAGAAATTACCATGTTTCAACTTGCAGTCTAACGGCTTTCTAATCTATGGGATTTCCTATCTTACTGACACTCCCAAGACGCAAGGCGGCATGTTGTACCTACCAAGATATTGCGAAGTTATGAGGACGCTTTGTACTGTACTGTACCAGTTTTAGTCCATTTCAGGACGTAGGCCTACCCACGAAGGGTTATTGGGCCATATCCACCACGCAGGCCGAGTGCGGGTTGGTGGATTCACATACGCCATTGAATTTCATCTAAGGCCGTATACAGGTTGCCTCACGATGTTTTCCTTCACCGAAAAGCTGGTGTGAAATTCCGTACATAAATTCCAAAGAACTCATTGGTACGGGACCGGGGATTTGAACCCACGACCTCACGATTGTAAGGCGGGTGTCACTACCTCTAGATCACCGTGGCTTCCTCTTGACCACCGTGGCTTCATCTTGGCCACTGGTTTTCTCTTGGCCACCGTGAAGGATTCTCTTGGCCACCGTGAAGGACGCATTAATTAAATGATAATATACCTAGAGCAGCGGGAAAATACCTGCCTAACCGTTCTTCATAATTCTCCAAAACATGTGAAATCTATCAACCCGCATTGGGGCAACTTGGTGATTCCAGTCTAGATAGTCGAAACATCAATTTCAACAATTCAAATCCAAAATTGAAATGGCTTTATTTCAGGCAAAACAAGGGTTTTGCCTTACGGATTAACGTACGGAGCGCGGAATATTACATGAAAACCTCACGGATTGATGGTTTACAAACCAAACCTTATCGAAAGCTTTTGAAATGTTCAAGGAGACGGCCAAGGCTTCGCCGTGCTTTTCGATGGCTTCACCAATAAATTATAATTATTTTTCGCATAAAAATGGCAAAACGGCCTTCCGTCGTGTACAAAATTCGAATTGTTTATATTAATGTTGATTTATCAAAAACGGTTTGGCCGATTTCTGTAAAAATAAAATGGGACCACCTTGAAAGTATACCCTTTTGAACTAAAAAATAATTTTTCGATTCGGTTCACAATTAGCGAAATTATCGATGTAAATCCTGTAAAAAATCAGATATTTCGCTCGAATTGCTTTTATTATTGTTGTTTTTTTCAAAAATGGATCAGCCGATTTCTGTAAAATTTAAATGAGATCACCTCGGGAGTATACCCTTTCAAACTAAAAAATATTTTTTCGATTCGGTTCACAATTGGCGAAACTATCCATGAACATACACAAAAAATACATACACATGAACATAGAACCTCCTCCTTTTTGAAAGTCGGTTAAAAATGATAATGTCACAAAAGAAGAAGTTACGAGGTGAAACAAACACCACGAATGGAAAAACAAGCGAAGATGATCGTCAAAAGTGTAATTTGTGTACGCGAACGACACAAGACGATTCCAGACATGGTATTGATAAACGTAGGTAACTTTTTTTTTTTAATGCAAATAAGTCCGCGCTTGACCACCAACTCGCCTGATGGTAAGTGACGTTGTGGTCGAAGATGAAGCACGCAGACCTAGAATATACCTATTCACTCTGACCTTGAAAAGCTTTAGATTATATCTCTTAGGAAACAGGAAAGCAGGAAGACTGTGAAGACATTTACAATGTCTAGAACCCAAGAGCTGATACCTATATTGCTACGTTTTTTATCAATAAATGGAAGATTAGATTAGACATTTGCAGTTTGATTGAAGAGTTCTGATAACTTCCTGCCATTGTATTATCTCCGTAAACCCTCAATCCAAAGGTTGCCTTGAAGATATATCTCTTGGCGATGTCGTCTACACATTCGCTGATATAATAAAAATGTTGTCTGTTAATTTTGTCGAAGGTGAAAATCATTTGTGTCTAGTGCGCCGTGGTGGTCTAGTGGTAATGACACTCGCCTTACAATCGTGAGGTTGTGGGTTCAAATCTCGTACCAATGAATTCCTTGAAATTTATGTACGAAACTTCACACCAATGGCTTTTCGGTGAAGGAAAACATCGTGAGGCAACCTGCATACGTCCGTAGAAGAAATTCGATGGCGTGTGTGAATCCACCAACCCGCACTGGGCCAGCGTGGTGGATATTTATGGGTAGGCCACGTCATGCGGTGGACTATGAAAAAGGCTGGTACAGTACAGTACAGAAAGTCATTTTTCGCCATTTGAGGTCAGTATAGCACTGCTTAGGTACTCTCTAGCCGATTAAAAACCTTTTTGCACATTCTATTAGTGGTTGAAATTATTTGATTGCGAGCTAATTACGATGAATTTATGGACCTGGGGCTGTATTGTGTACGCGTTCTGACGTTCGGTTTCGCTTTTTCTCCTGCTCGCGCCAGTTACTCATGCCACGAGAGTGAGCGGGAGGAAAAGCGAAGCCGAATGTCAGAACGCGTACACAATACCTACGGTCGCTTATTATTAAACTCCGAGTAGCCCAACGACGTTTGAGAGGGTTGTCCTCGGAGTCTCTTTGTGAGGTTGAATCAGATATAAGACAATCCGTAGAAAAACCAAAATGATCGATATATCCCAGAAGATTGAAAAGTTGAAAAGGCAGTGCGCAGGTTTCATAGCACAGAGGTTTGACGCCCGATGAGGAAGAAAAGTTCTCTAGTGGAGACCACTTACTAGTAAGCACAGCGTGTGATGTCGACCTACAAGGTGAGCTAACGTCCTCATAAAGATTACAAGATCGCGCTGGATGCAACAGGTCTTATTGGATATCTATAGGGGAATCCTATGTCCAGCAGTAGACGTCCTATGGCTAAAATGATGAAAACAGAATTGGCATTGATTTTAATAAGCAAGTACCTACCTAAATAGTAATGACTAGGTTTTGTTGATGCAAAACGGTATGCCTAGTTATTTTATCAGTTAGGTACATTTTGGGGAATCTGTGCTCGTTTATAACACTTCCGCCCCCTTTTTGTCTGACCATTCACGACCACGCGATCTATTCAAACGCGATCAAATACCTATAGAATATTAATATTATTATTATCTTATCGATAGAGTCCGTAATACGGAAATCCGACGACGGACAAAGGTTGCAGATGTTGGAGGCCGTATTGCGCGACTCAAGTGGCGCTGGGCAGGACACGTGGCCAGACGTGATGATGGAAGGTGGAGTACATCTTTGACTGAGTGGCTTCCAATAGCAGACAGGCGTTCCGTAGGCTGACCACCAGCCCGATAGGTCGACGACATCAGATCCATCGCGGGACACGCGTGGATAAGATCAGCCCGAGACAGGGAAAACTGGCACAAGGGAGAGGAGGCCTATACTCAGCAGTGGGTCGATACAGGCTGATGATGATGATTATTATTATCTTAAGGACGAAGGTTACAAATATAGTGACTAGAAATAAGTATGTATAATAAATAAGTTCATATAGGCCGGGTGGCTACCCCTGGTGTCAGAGTTTCTTAAACGCCTGAAGACCTCTGACATGGCTAAAACCGCTGAAACAACCGGTCCAACAGTTTAACGAGCCATCCGAATCACGACAGCGCTCAGTTGTAAATGCGTCCCGCGGTCACCCATCCGGTGACTGGCCGTAAAAGTTGCATAACTGCGAACACTAAGAATCATCTAACTACGCTCGGAGCTCTAGTGGATACAATGTAAGTAGGTATCATTATATAAAGTAGAGTAGATATGTTGGTACAATTATCTAAGATTTTTTGTATCAATGCCAATAGAATAGACATACTTCTATCTGTTGACGACCGCTCCTACAATCTAATCGCGTATATACGAGTAGTTAGCATATTATGAGTGCCTTGTAGCTAGTGTAATACTCGTATCTAGGTCACAGCCCGGACACTCCGCGATTTTTCATACAAAATCTGCTGTCTTACGCACACCTACACAGTACTTACTCACAGACAACACACTTACGCACGGTCGCTACACGTGCATTTGTGTGCGGAACGTCTATGGCTGTCAGCGATCACCACGACGTGACGTCATGCCGCGTGAGTGAGACAGTTGCGTACTTAATTTGCAAAAATGAATATTAATCTAGTGCTTAAAAAAGTATAACAATTACTTAATTTGGAAGCATTTTAACAAAAAGTAACCGATCTACTTCTTTTGTAAGATAATATCAAGAGGAAGTTACCAAATAATGT
The DNA here is from genome assembly GCA_964007245.1 of Hypomecis atomaria. NCBI lineage: Eukaryota > Metazoa > Arthropoda > Insecta > Lepidoptera > Geometridae > Hypomecis > Hypomecis atomaria. The sequence continues at coordinate 14,831,139 of OZ023305.1, forward strand.
AAAATAAGTTCCTATTATTTATCCTTAGGGAAACATTAAAATTTCTTGTTTTGTTACGTATCATTGATATTCAACCATACACAGTACAAGTGTTCCCTATTGTCACAGTCTAGGTAGTTTTTATTAGAAAATCCACCGGCCAGTGCAGCCCGCGCGCAGAGTACACAATGCGGTACGTAGCGCGGGGTGGAAGTGAGGAAGACTCAAACGGGTGGGGGGTAACGAGTGGCCGTTCTATACGTAGTATTATTATATATTCTTTGTCTAGGTAAAAAGCCGGACAAGTGGGAGCCGGATATCCGTATTGTTGGTTCCGTACCTTCATCATGTGTTTCTCATGTTCTTAAGCCCGATTACAGAGGCGCCATCGTAATTATAATAACTAAATAGCATAGTTCTGTTTCTTTTTCACTTTAGGCATTTGATAGAGAGAACGCTTTTTACGTTGCTAATAAATTTACGCTGGTGCCTCTGTAATCGGGTTTACTATCTAAATAATTTTATTAATAAGCAACTTTTTGATACAAAAATTTAATAAAACCATACAATTTAAAACATTCGAGTCCAGATATAGAGCCCTGAGTCACGCCGAATCAAACGAAGGCCTTAGTATATAATATTGTTCATTATTTATATAACATTTTTCAAAAATGAACTCGTTTATACTGTCTTTTTTAGGGTCGCTCATAAGTTACTCGTAACCCGGTAGATTGAACACAGAAGCAAGTGAGCAGACTCACAAAAGAAGAGAAAAAATTATCGCGGATCGCACGTGAACCCTAAACACACGGTCAATGATTAATACTTACAAGTAGTAAAGTAGATAACTACATATTTTTTTATTAAACAAAAAATGCTGCGGTCATCGGCCCACAGAGTCAAATCTAATATGTATGCTAGGAACAAATTATAATAAACACATACCACTTACCTGCCTGTACTTATTATTTCGTAATGATGGTGTTTTATTTTTAACCGACTTCCAAAAAGGAGGAGGTTCTAAGTTCGTGTGTATGTATTTTTTTTGTGTCTGTTGATCGAAAATTTCGCCTCTTGTGAACCGAATCGAAAAATTCTTTTTTAGTTCGAAAGGGTATATATACTCCCGAGGTGTCCCATTCAAATTTTACAAAAATCGGCTGAGCCCTTTTTGATAAACAATAATGTCAACAATTCGAGCGAAATATTCGATTTTTGTTGAAGGCGATTTTGCCATTTTTTTTGCGAAAAATAGCTCCGAGTAGCCCAATGAGCTATGGAGAGGGCTATACTTGGAGTCTCTCTACGGGAACGAATCAGGTATGAGGAGATCCGTGCAAGAACCAAAGTTACAGACATAGCCCAACGGATTGGCAAGTTGAAATGGCAATGGGCAGGGCACATAGCGCGGAGGACTGATGACCGATGGAGTCAAAAAGTTCTCGAGTGAAGACCACGCACCGGCAAGCGCAGCGTATGACGTCCACCTACAAGGTGACCTCTTTAAGACCGCAGGATCGCGCTGGATGCAAGCCACTTCCAACCGGTCTTGGACCAACCGGATGGATGGATGATTTTCTTTTATATTTTAATTTTCTATTTTCTCCCGACGTGATTAGGGAGCTTTTTCTTACATGTTCAGATTACGAAATTCCGAAAAACTGTGAAGTTATGATTTAGTCATTTTCATATTATCAACGTATTTCCATTTATATTTATGAAAAATGGACAAACTTAACAGTAATTAGACCTTTTAATTTTAGAATTAGATACGTTGTTCATTAAATGTTTACATTAAATGTAAACTTTTCACCATTGACATTATTTTAGTGATTTAGTGTTTATGAATTTCTGGGTGTTAAAGTTTACATAACTCAAGTAGGTAAAGAGTTATTAGATTAAATTAAAATACTGAAGGCGGGCAACCCTAGCGCGTGATATGGTCTGCGTTGACATAACGAAGTTCTTTCAGATTAAAATAGAATTTTGATAAAATGCGTTCGTCGATTCACTGAGAGGGACTTTATTAAATTAGTCTGAATTTATTTAAAAGATTGGTAAAAATTACGCGACAAGGAAGGAAAAACCTGTGTTATCAAATATTGTCTCACTATGATTTCCCTGATCCAAACGTGGTGTTGGCCAACTCTAGCCATGTCCTGCTGGCCTCTCTGAATATTCATGGAGCTGGTTGCAATACACTGGACGAACAAGGTTAATTTTATATAGTTATTAATCTTATGAACTTAATGGCTCTCAATTTTCCCTTTTAAACTTTACTAAAAAACGGTTTGTCTTAAGAATTTTGACGTACAAGTACACAACTTTTTTTTAAAGGCAAGTGCCTTTATTAACTACCACTAAATACAAGATATACATAATCTAAAACTATATAAACTACTACTACATAACAAGCAATTTGAAGGTCTAAAAATAATCTAAATGCTCAAGCCCACTGCCAGTTGGCAGCGTGCCCAGCATGCTGGCAGCATTGCCACGCTGAATGGCAATAAGTAAGTCCAACCAAATTAAAATCATCAATTTTACCTTTAAATTGTCGACTTGAATTCCAACTAGATTCTTGGACAAAAATTTATCCGCGGCTTCGCCCGCATGATATTTCAACTTTTTGTTTTTGTGCATAATATTTCAATTTTTCTTCTTTTTATCCTAATCTCTTAAGACTTTCATGTCACTTTCCGTCTTTCAAACCCGAGGCCCTACCTCGCCCCTACCTAACCACCCTTAATAAAGGAGGTAGAAAAAAAAAATAAAACGATTTGACGGTTGTTTGTTTTGACATTTCTTAAGCGCTCTCTAGAATACCTCGCAGATAGCAGAATTTTTCCTACTTACTTAACACTTATCGTAATATTATGGAAAATTTATGCAACATCATTTGATTTATAGCCTATGTGTTATTCTGATGTATAAGCTATATTATGGCAAAGTGTCATCTCAATCCGTTCAGTAGTTTTTGCGTGAAAGAGTAACAAACATCCATCCATCCATCCTTACAAACTTTCGCGTTTATAATATTAGTACTTAGGATAGTACAGATGGGGCTCTTTTTAAAACTTTACGTCAAACTGAGTTTTCACAGCGATGTGATAAGTAACTGCCTGTTTGTAAGTCATCGATAGATTTCCGATAAGGAAAATGTTGACAGGCCATTGGATAAGGAGATATTTCATATTTATCTTGATTAACGCAATGTAGATAAATGATATTTTCCTTGAGAGCCTGCCGCATTTTTGTTCAAGGCCTGTCGACGCAACTCAAAACAAAACAATTGTTGTTCCATAGAAAAATATCGTTCACCCGCGACAAAATGTATGGAACAGCTGTTTTTTTCTGAGTTTTGACAAAAGTTGTTAATTTTTATGTACTGAATAAGCCCCTAAAAGGTTGCTAATTGATTAGGAATAACCCTGTATAACTATTTAAACATGAACGGAATTGCACTTTAGAACTCTACGATTGGTAGAGTCGGAAGGCAGTGAACACTTTCCAACAAAACTGACATAGAATAATGTAAATAATTATTTTTTGCAAAAAATAGCATGACCGATTTCACCCGTGTACAGAATTCGCGAATATTTCGCACGGATCGATGTAGCATTTTTCACATTATTGTTGATTTATCAAAAATGGCTCAGCCGATTTCAAAAACAATTTAATGGGACCAATTTCGAAGTATACTTTTCGAACACCGAATAGCGATGTGAGAACCTACCTTTGGGTACGGAACCCTAAAAAGCGATGTGAGGACCCAGCTTTACAACGGTCCTTACGTCTCATTGGCCTTCAGTGAATAAGTGTGTTACTTTTACTTTTCCTTATGTTAAGGAAAACTTAAAACAATTATGTGATTCAAGTTTTTTTTTGGTTGAGGAAAATGTTGAGGTGGCATTTTTTTGTATACCAAAGAGCAAAAATTATATGCTAACAAAAAAATTACTAACTAGAGTGGCTCTTAGATAAAAATAATCGGCCAAGTGCGAGTCGGACTCGCGCATGAAGGGTTCCGTACCGTGTTCTAGCCCTCTTACCCCATTCCTCTCGCCATTATTAATAGCCAGCAAAAATACTCCTAAAAACACGTTTGTTGTATGGGAGCCTCCCTTAAATATTTATTTTATTCTGTTTTCAGTATTTGTTGTTATAGCGGCAACAGATATACATCATCTGTGAAATTTTCAGCGGTCTAGCTACCACGGTTCATGAGAGCCTGGTGACAGAGAGACAGACAGACGGACATCGGAGTCTTATTAATAGGGTCCCGTTATTACCCTTTGGGTACGGAACCCTAAAAAGTACCTAAGTTCGTATATGCCGGGTGGCTAGCCCTGGAATCAGAGATTTTAAGCCGCCTAAGAGCCTTTGCCGTGGCTAAGCGATCGTAACAACCGGTACCTACAATTTAACGTGTCATCCGAGCCACGGTAGCGCCATTCAAACACCAGGATTTTTCCCAGTGACTTAGCAATTTTATTTATGCCTACAAAAATCGAGTCATATCCGATCCAATCCGATTTAATTATATTATTTATTAATTAGTTTTCAATAACATAATTGATAAGTTTATCTCCATATCAATGTTTTATCATTGATAGCTGAGTTACCCATGAGTGGCATTTAACTTATTAGGTGGCTCAAGTGTTGAAATAATAGGTGAAGTGCGAGTCGGGGTAGCGCACAAAGGGTTCCGTACCATATGGAAACCCTCTAAATATTTTTATTTAATGATTTATTTTTGAAGTGAATATTTAACTAAATATTCTGTGAATATTTCAAGCATCTACAGATAGCGCGCGAGTTGAATGCAGTCGGGGTCTGAGGTAAAGAGCGGGAGCATCTCCCCCCGCTATCCGCACGCCCCACCTCACGCGCCTGGGCGGGTTGGGCGTGCGGATAGCGGGGGGAGACATTCGCATTCCTAAGCTCTGCATTCAACTCGCGCGCCGACTGTACCTGTCACCGTTAATAAAATCGAGCGAAAAACGCCTAAAAAATCAGGTTTGTTGTTGTTATAGCGGCAACAGAAATACGTCATCTGTGAAAATGTCAACGTTCTAGCTCTTACGTCTCATGAGATACAGCCTGATGACAGACAGACAGACGGACGGACAGCGGAGTCTTAGTAGTCGGGTTCCGTTTTTACATTTTGGGTACGGAAACCTAAAAACCATTCAACGAGTAATAGGATCCCGTTTCTGGAGAAATTTTATTTTATAAAACAGAGGATTTGGTGTCACTACATATTGGTAGAGATGCGGTCTAATTTTGGTTATTTTATTATTTTTATAGCGCACTAAAGTACAACTTAGGTATATATCTTCTTTCTACCCGATGATTAAGACGTCCGCGATTTTTTTCAGTTTTTAAGTTATTGGTAAGGCCGTTGAAGCCCAATGGGAACAAAGGCCTATACTTGATGGGCTATTGAGATAAATCCCAAGAAAGGATCGAATTTAAGGCCAAATCTGCTATAGCCCTTATACAGGGTTATATCTAATCAATTAGCATCCTTTTAGGGGCTTACTCTGTACATTAAAACTAACAACTTTTTTTCTGCGACTTTTGTCAGAACTCAAAAAAAAACAGCTGTTCCATACATTTTTCTATGGAACAACAATTGTGTTTTTTAGTTTTGACAAAAGTTGCAGAACAAAAGTTGTTAGTTTTGATGTACAGAATAAGCCCATAAAAGGGCGCTAATTTATTAGAAATAACCCTGTATAGCCCGGATCAAATTTCTTGTTGGGTGTGAAGTTATAGCTACAAGCTGCGGGGAACCCAATCCTGACGCAGCTGTTAAGTGAGCTTCAGTCAGGATTGGGTTATCCGCAGGTTGTATGTAGCTAACATCACATCCGCCAAAAAGTTTGATTCGGCCTATAATCTATTTAACTGGTAGCTATAAAAGCTAATAATATAATTATATTATATTATATTTTTATTATCAAAGCTCAAGAAAAGCCTTATGGAAAAGCTAGTGGTGTCCGAGATAAAAATAATTGCATGGTAATAAAAAAACTTAAGAAGAGTGAATTCACTTTTTTCTGTAGGACATTGAGTAAAGTAAAGTAAAATGTTATTGCTTCAGACTGTGTTGAGAAAACTTTCAGTACATTTTTATAAAATGTACGTTCCGGGAGAAAGCGCTTTTCACCTCTCAAATTGCAATAAAATGTTATGTTTTTCGTGTCAATCTTTTGAGTAAGAAATATTGTACGACTTATTTTTATCAGAAATTTTATAGTTTACTTTTCAGCCTAAGATTTGCGTAAAAATATGACTTAGAGCCTTATAACTTTAAAGTCATTTAAAGAACTGTAAAAACTAAGTAGAAGTTGTATAAACCTAGCTATTGAAGTGCTAATTACATTTAAAAAAACACTCATATCAGATAATATTTAGAGGTAGATAACAGCTTATTAGGCCTAATTATGAAGGCGCTATCGTAAAATTAATACCAACGTAAAGTGTTCTCTCTTTCGAATGCCTAAAGTGAAAAAGAAACACAAATATTTCGAATCGAAAAAATCTTTTTTAATCGTAAAATGTATTACTCTCGAGGTGGAACCATTAAAATTTTACAGTAATCGGCTGAGCCGTTTTTGAAAAATCAAAAATAATGTTAACAATTCGAGCGAAATATTCGAATTTTGTACACGATGGAAGGCGGTTTTACCATTTTTTTGTTAACTCACGTCGCACGACTGGCTTATGAAGCTTTTACAATGAAATAAAGCGCGAAAAGGTTAACGTACCCGTGATGAAAATAGCTGTATTGATATCTTGTTGGAATGAACGCTTCAGCTGATGATAAATCACTACATAGTATAAAACAAAGTCGCTTTCTCGGTCCCTATATCTCTATGTATGCTTAAATCTTTAAAACTACGCAACGGATTTTGATGCGGTTATTTTTAATAGATGAAGTGATTCAAGAGGAAAGTTTTAATACACCTGCCTGTGCGAAGCCGGGGCGGGTCGGTAGTAAACTATAATCGAGAGGCACTTTAGAGAATCATTCTGACAGACTGACTGGTATGGAACTATTACTCTAATAATTATTTTTCCCAAAAAACGGTAAAACCGCCTTCCATCGTGTACAAAAATCGAATATTTCGCTCGAATTGTTTACGTTATTGTTGATTTTTCAAAAACGGTTCAGCTGATTTCTGTAAAATTTAAATGGGACTACCTCGGGAGTACAGTTCTTTCTTTAGTTTATTTAAATACTAGCTGCACCCCACGGTGTTACCCGCGTTAACTAGAGATAAAAAGTAAGTAGCCTATGTGTTAATCCAAGGTCTAAGCTACCTTCATACCGAATTTCATCCAAATCAGATCAGCCGTTTGCGTGAAAGAGTCACAAACATCCATATACATACTCACAAACTTTCGCGTTTATAATTATTAGTAGGATTGCTATTTACTATAAACATCTAATCTATCTACATCAATTCTGCTTGTAACGAGTAGGTACCTACGTAGGCATGAATCTCAGGTAGATAATTACGACTCCATTAGGCCAGCAACCTTAATATAGGTAGACATAATAAAAATTATCATTATAATTACTTAAATATCACTAAAACTAAACCGAACGTAAATAGCTAACTCGTAAAAATTACAGGCAGTCTGTTGCTGTCGAATATTTAGCCTGCTTTGTTATAATCTGTTAAACTACGCAACTAATTTTATTTTTCAGTGACATTTTTCCAGGAAGTAACTACGAGTATGTACAATTGTACATAGATATTCTATTAGGTATAAATAGCGGTAGGTATGTATATTTTTAAACCACGTAAATAATCGGGGATAGTAAGCTTGTTATTTTTAAATTTTCGCGATTTGAACATATTATCCTACTACGATTATACGGGACTTATCGCGCAATAAAACTTGAGATACGAGCTAATTAATTAGCTAATGATACGAGTAGTAAGCTTGTCGCTTCCAAACTGTAAAGCCTGGAACACAGGCGTAAAGTAGCGTGTTTGGCAATTTTCTAAAGGCTCCATTTCGGCGAGTGTGCGCTCGAACTCCACGACCTGATTCCTTCATCTGCTTTTCACAACAGAACAAGCCGGAAGTCGCATAAATACCATCCCTACATAATCGACGTACCACCTGCTCGTACTAAGCGATTCGCTTTTTCCTTCGTAATGCGGACCGCCAGGGATTGGAATGCCCTGCCTCCGTCATTGTTTCCTGACATTACAATTTGGATATCTTCAAGTCAAGAGTGAATAGGTATCTTCTAGGTCTACATACTCCATCTTCGGCTACAACTTCGCTTTCCATCATGCGAGTTGGTAGCCAAATTTAGCCCTATTCTGCATACAAAAAAAGTGCCGGCAAGCGCAGCGTAAGACGTCCAGGGAGGTAAAATGTGGACAGATGATCTCATAAGACTACAAGACCGCGTCCTTCGCGTCACGTATCTTCAACTGATCGACTCGATATTATTGGAAATCCATAGGGGTGGCCTATGTCCAGCAGAGCGCATGGACATCCTACGGATGATGATGATGAAACTGTACGATATTATTTTGTTTGTACAACTTGTAGAGAAAATCAGCTAGGTAGTATTTACACGGAATTTTTAGATTTTTTGTAATGTATATACCTACTTACAAAATATTATGAAATTACAAATAATCGGTCAAGTGCGAATGGAATTCGCGCATGAAGGGTTCCGAACCGTAAGGAAGCCCTTCTTAATATATTTTATTTGTGATTGAATTATTTATTTTTGAAGGAAATATATAACTAAATATTCTGTGAATATTTCAAGCATCTATCTGTCACCGTTATTAATATCCCAAGATATTAATAACGGTGACAGATAGATGCTAAATAACGGCAAAAAAACAGGTTTGTTGTATGGGAGCCCCCTTAAATAGTACATTGTTCACCGAGAGGAGAAAGTGACCGATTACCGTCGAGGGTGTCGTTTAAAACACCCGAGATCGGGAATCGCACTTTCTCTCGAGTGATACATAGTGCTTTATACTACACCTACGAGGAAAATAAAAAACTAAATCTTTACTAATTGAAATTTATATTGAAATTGTTGCAGTTAGTGAAGCTTAATGTAACACTTGAAAATGGCGCCAATGGCGTCTGCAATTTTCACATGTTCTTTTTTCAAATTGTTTGACACCATCCAACACACAGCTAGTGGCCAGTGTCATTTTGCGAACTTGGAGATAAAAACTCACTGTAAAAACTTTTTGGCTTTTGATATTTAGGTTACCAGCGCATAGTCTTACCCAAAATTAAAAAAGAAAAACCACGTAAAAAATGGATTTTCATACACTTTTCTCTCCCGCTCAGATGCGTTTTCTCCCCGCATATTTGTTCGATATGCAATGACGTACTTTCTACCGTAAATTTGATAAAGCATCAAGGTACTTTCCGAGCAGGTGTAGTATAAATAATATTTTTTTCTGATTTTAGTGTTTGTTGTTATAGCGGCAACAGCAATACGTCATCTTTGAAAGGTCCCGTTTTTACCCTTTGGGTATGAAACCTTAAAAACTAATCAAATAATTGTTATAGATAGTAGGTATGACAGTTTCAATGTGTTTTAGTTAAATGGTATACGAGTTAAATTGAAGAACAAAAGCGTAAATTAACAACAATCTGCAAGAATTTAGTTCTAAAGTCCAAGAACAATTTAACTAAGCAGTATTCTTGGAGAATACCTACACTTACCTACTTTTGATATAAAATATTTTGCCTGCATTGTTACGCCAATTCATTTATTTAGCAATCATTAAAAGTTGATTAAATATAGTGCTGGCAAATGCGTGTCAGACGCGAGTTCTAAGAATTCCGTAAAAAAATTAACTACCTAATGTTTTTTTGGTCCGTTGAACGTTTTAATATTTGTTCGTCACTGATTTAGTCTCGATTTAGTATATTGTTATTTCATTATCAATTCATTTATAAAAACGTTTGTTTCTAGTCGAATCTACTCAAGTACGAGCACTTAGTTTATCGTTTCTCGTACACTGGTTTAGTCTATAGAGCATATTCATAATTATTATGAAAATTTGCGCATAAACCCGTGTGTAGGTTAAAGTTTTATAAATTCATTGATGCATTGTATTTGTTGTTTTTCGCTTAGTGACAGTTTATATTCGTAGTGATAAATGGACCTAACAGTAATATTTAGTCACAGAAAGATAATACTTAGGTATATAGTACATAATAAAATTATTAATTATTTTGTCATATTTTCGCCACAGACCATAACAAAGAATTGAATTAGGTACGTGTTCGCGCTTGATAGAGTCAAGATTAGGTAAGTGGAGTTTCTTAAACATTTCCTTTCTCTCCCGTTTCACGCTTCGAACACGGAACCCTAAATATTGCGTGTGTACTTTCAAGGCTACTATTGCAATTTATCATTTGGTGAATTCGATATCTTTGATTATAATCTAGGTATATCTGTGAAGTGTAAAATCCTCTGTACTGTACTGTACCAGCCTATTTAATTGTCCACTGCAGGACGTAGGCCTACCCATGAAGGGCGATTAGGCCATATCCACCACGCTGGCCCAGTGCGGGTTGGTGGATTCATATACGCCATCGAATTTATACTACGGACGTATGAAGGTTGCCTCACGATGTTTTCCTTCACCTAAAAGCAATTGGTGTGAAATTCCCTACATTGATTCCAAGGAACTCAATGGCACGAGTGAGACCGGGATTTGAACTCACGACCTCACGATTGTAAGGTGGGTGTCATTACCACTAGACCATCAACAAGAAAACTGGCACACATACTTTCAGGATGATTATGTATTACTTTGTATTTATATTTATCGTTTTGTGTGTAAGTTTATATAATTTCACTAATTTCATTTTTTTATAAATCAGTATTTCTTTATAAATAAATTACCATTACTCCAGAATGTCACCACTAGATAACTTTCTGTATGGTACCCACAACACGGGCCTCGAGCCCGTAGGACCAAAGGATGTGTCGCTTGTGAATCCTAAATTTTATTATCTTGCCAAATTTCAACAGATATTCAAGTACTTATTCGTGTATTTCAATTTTAGTAAATAAAATAAATTTGACTCTGAGGCTTGTACGCTCATCGTTAAGAACTAAAAATCAGCTGTTCCATAGAAAAACTTCCTTGAATTTCGAAAATATGCATGGAGCAAGCGATTTTTTTCGTGTTTTACCTCGTATTGTTTTAAGTAACCTCGTATAGTAACGTATCTATAAGAAGTTATAAGATAATCGGAATATAAAATAACTGCAATAAATCTGCAAGAACTAGGTACAGCCTTTGTACTCTTATAACGTTCCACTACCATTTAACATAGCATCATAACATAATAAGTACAAAGATTATCTACGGACTAACACAACAGTATTTTAACACACAAACTGTTTCCTAATCTATATACTACCTACTGTTTTAATTTTCTATGTAAAGAAAAGAAGAAATCACGCTGAAAACATAAAAATGAGCTCACATTTCATTGCATTTAACCACTGACCTACAAGAAAATCATATATCTCTACATGTTATAAATTAAACTCACCTGTTTTTTGAACGGCGTAAGCCATCCCGATTTCTTCCCCATATTTACAAACAAACTATACTAAAATACGGACTAAACTAAAATTATCGTGCACCCACTTCCACGGTACGCGTCTGACTGAAGTTTGTACGCGAGTATCGTATCGAGCGTGGATTGTGGTCCGGGAGGCGAGCGACAAAAATGCGACCATTTTGTAAAAGCTGATTTTATGAATATTTGTTTATCATGGCGGTCTACAACAATACTCCAGAGTTATTCAGGTGGGTTCCTTCGGGTATGACACCGGACCTGTTTGAACTGCTAAAAAATAAATGAGTAAGTTACTTACTACATTCTAAAAGCTGCAAATTGGTGTACGGATAGAGAAATAATTAAGTAAAATAAGTTTAGCGACAATTTGGAACCAGTACCAAGGTGGTGCGTCGTGCAACTATCTACTTTCTAAATTAAAGTCAAAAAAAACGTAGAAACAGATAAAGAATTTTGCTTACTTCCTTACTAATATTTAGAGTTACTATAGTTACTTCCTTTTTTGGAAATTCAAATGGGTTCCTGCGCTCCAAGTAACTCAGCTGACTGACTCGAGGGTATTGTTGTACTGTACTGTACTGTACCAGCCTTTTTAATAGTCCACCGCAGGACGTAGGCCTACCCACTAAGGGTGATTGGGCCATATCCCCCACGCTGGCCCAGTGCGGGTTGATGGATTCACATACGCCATCCAATTTCTTCTACGGACGTATGCAGGTTGCCTCACGATGTTTTCCTTCACCGAAAAGCCAGTGGTGTGCAATTCCGTACATAAATTCAAAAGAACTCATTGGTACGGGACCGGGATTTGAACCCACGACCTCACGATTGTAAGGCGGGTGTTACTCCCTCTAGATCACCACGGCTATATATTGTTGTACACCGCCATGGTAACTTAATACCAAAAATTAAGGTATTAAAATTATTTGCATCTTTTCACACCCACCTCCTGGGCTATTGGGACGTACTCGTAATTCGCGTAACTGCTAATAGTATTGTATTATCCGTAACGGTAGAGATTCGATTGTATGTATGTATGTTGGGTAAGAATGGGTGGCAGGGCCGGCGCTAGAACTTGTAATGGGGGCAACATACAACTAGGACAATAGGCCCAATTATGAAGGCACCATCGTAATTATAATAGCTAATTAGTCCATTTCTGTTTCTTTTTCACTTTAGGCATTCGATAGAGAGAACACTTATTACGTTGCTATTAAATTTACGGTGGAGGCTTTAAACTAAGAACTACGGAAAAATCACACAACTGACATTATACTGAAATTAACTAAAACTATTGACGTTAGTTCAAAATGCAATATTTTATTAAAAAATATACTCTTAGAAGTGAAGACTCGATTTAAGAATAAGCGCTTATCATATCACCGAAATTAAGCAACGTTCCGCACGGTCACTACTTGGATGGGTGACCGCGGGTGGCATTTTCCAACTGAGCGCTACCGTGGCTCGGATGACACGTTAAATTGTAGGCCCCGGTTGTTTCAACCGTTTAGCCATGTCAGAGGCCTTCAGGCGGCCTAAAAACTCTGACACCAGGGCTAGCCACCCGGCCTATACGAACTTACTTACTTACTTATGTAGTATGAACATGCACTTTTTGTATCAAGGAATAAGACGATTTGCGAAGTGTTTTACGGTAAAAAAATGATATTTAGTAAAAAAAAATACAAATTGAGCCTGAAATTTGAGCGTTAATGAAAACTGCAAATATGAAATAAAATAATTTATTAATATGTCGAGTTACACAACCACTTCTTAAATTAATAGTCAGTGTTGAGCATCAGACAATATCTCGTCACAAAAATGACATGATAAGAATATATGTATTTCTTTATTTTTATAAATTCCCGTTACACTGCAAAAATTCACCCTCTCCCTTAATATGTTGTCTATAACAATATTATAAAGAGGAAAGACTTGATTTTTTGTTTGTTTGCATTGAATAGGCTCCGAAACTACTGAACCGATTTGAAAAATTCTTTCACTGTTGGGAAGCTACACAACCCCCGGGTGTCATAGGCTATGCTATAAAAAAATTACGGAGTCTGCTAGTCTATTATAATATCCTTAGTATCGACTCCACAATATTTTGAAACACCCTCAGTTGATTGCGCCATCATGTTGATTGTAGCCTGTATAAGTATTTGAAAATAAAATAAAAATTTGTAAATTTAAATTATTTTTAAAATGTTATAGTTTGTGTAATTTTGTTAATTATGTCACAGGCTAACAAAGAATATTAATAGCCGTAGTACTTAGTATTTTTTTACAAAAAGACCTTGTTTATTGTTTTTCAAAAAAAACATTATCACATAAACAATCAAATGAAAGAAAAATTAAACTAAAAATAAGTATCATATTTAAAAAACCTTTTTTTAAACAAACTTTTACTGAACTTGTACTCGCCAAGACGAATCAAACAAACCGAAACTCAATGGGGTTGCGTCGTTACATAATTCCTATGACCACCTTCAAGCTCCATCATCAGACCCTGGTTACCATTGAAAGACAAACTACTCCCCAAGACCATTCAAATGAGCCCAAACTCGATGAGGTTGTGTCGTTTTATTGCGAAGTTGCTATGGCTACCTTCCAGCTCCATCATCAGACCCTGGTTACCATTGAAAGACAAACTACTCGCCAAGTCGATTGAAATGAGCCCAAACTCGATGAGGTTGTGTCGTTTTATTGCGAAGTTGCTATGGCTACCTTCCAGCTCCATCATCAGACCCTGGTTACCATTGAAAGACAAACTACTCGCCAAGAGCATTAAAATGAGCCCAAACTCGATGAGGTTGTGTCGTTTTATTGCGAAGTTGCTATGGCTACCTTCCAGCTCCATCATCAGACCCTGGTTACCATTGAAAGACAAACTACTCGCCAAGTCGATTGAAATGAGCCCAAACTCGATGAGGTTGTGTCGTTTTATTGCGAAGTTGCTATGGCTACCTTCCAGCTCCATCATCAGACCCTGGTTACCATTGAAAGACAAACTACTCGCCAAGAGCATTAAAATGAGCCCAAACTCGATGAGGTTGTGTCGTTTTATTGCGAAGTTGCTATGGCCACCTTCCAGCTCCATCATCAGACCCTGGTTACCATTGAAAGACAAACTACTCGCCAAGAGCATTAAAATGAGCCCAAACTCGATGAGGTTGTGTCGTTTCATTGCGAAGTTGCAACTTCAAAATGCTTCATATCAGCACCATGTAATATTGCATTGTCACGCGATTTACACATGTATGCAAAAGAAGATGTTGTAAAGTAGGCTGAGACTATATACAGTATGGCCCAAAAAAGCTAGTTAACTTTACGGAGACTCTAATTGGGTTTTTAAAAACTAAATATAAAATAAAAGACGGATTATACGTCTGGACAGACTTGAATGTCCAATCTAATTGAGTCAAAATCTTATAATTAATTCCTAGGCGAACGCTTATCTAACTTATTCTAATACCGGGAACTATGGTCACGCCACCCAGAGCTGCCTGCCTCAGCATTTAGGCTCGGAAAGATACAAACCGCGGAGCGGGGCTAGCTGGTGACATAACTCCTCCCTCATTAAGAGCGAAATTATCCGAAACAGGATTTGATGTCGGATTATTTCGCAAACACATTTTTAACCTAAATTTAAATGCTATATATCCGAGAATACTTATAGGTAAGATTATATAAAGCAAGAGAGTTGCAAGGCTAACGCTTTTTACGTCAATCACACTGATGTCTGTTTCACTTTCCGCACTTTCCTGGTTTTTCACTTTCAAAAGATTTGCTAACTGTGTAACGTCGTCGAATTTAATGTGTTTGATGTCCAAAGTGTCGTTGAAGAGTACTTTGGAGGCTTGGACCCGTGGAAGTTCCACTAAAGGAACTAATTTCTCGTAGACACTGCTGCCGTAGAAGCGACCGTAGTGGAGCCGGATATTTTCGAGGAAAACTACGCAATTTTCTTCAATATGGAGGACGTATGTGCCGCTTAAATACTTGTAAGATATATTATCTCCGCAAGTTTCGTTTAGGATAATCTCCTTTCTGGTATATACAATCCAATCATTGTACTTAATCCGTTGAACCTTGACATCTCCAACATCTACGGGAACGGCATAGCATTTTGTCTGCTCCGGCTGGAATTTCATCAATTGTTCTTCACAAGTCTCTTCTGAGTGTATCATGGTGTCTTCTTCATTACACAAGTACTGGTTGTCTCCGATGTCTTCGCAGGGGTGCGTGGCCGGTAGGTATTTCAGCCCTTTCACCATAAGGTATGGGAATTTAGGAATAATTGCCAGGGTTTTGTTAATTTCAGGGTCAAATATTGGAAGAGAATACAATTTATAGTAATTATATGTATTACCGTCAGTTAGAGGAACTTCTATGATGAACATTATCTGGTTTACTTTCATGTAAGATTTTACTGATACGAGTTTTTCTGTTTTAACTAAATTATTGAAATTAGCTTTATAAATTAATTTTTCGTAATCCTTACTAATATTATAAATCCGAAAAGTTTGTTGGTTTGTTGGTTTGTTACTCCATCACGCGCCAACGGAGCAACGGATTGACTTGATTTTTGGCATGCATATAGTATAAAAGGCGGAAGGAGCTTTAGGATACTTTTTATCCCGAAAAATTTCATAGTTCCTGTAGGACAGGACAAAAACCCTCGAAAGCGAAACTGTCGCCACTATCACAAAGACGCTAAGTGATTAATTCCTCTATGACGCTAATATGGACTAACGAAACGTCACAGCCAAACGTAATTAGACGACAGGTGACATTGTCTGCAGACTTTTATAAATCACAAGTAGCGTGGCAAGGCGACAAATTGTTTTTCTACCATTATATCCCCTTGAAGAGGAAATAAAGTATGGATTGAAAATGACAACTGACATTAAAATTGGATAAAATGTTATTTTTCCTCTGCATGCTACATGTTACTATGACGTTTAATACCAGGCCGTCATTTTGTCTGACATTAAAAATATTTTTAAATATTCTATCATTAGAGGTTCAACATGTTTTTTTATTCTACCTTTATGGTACAGAATCATCATACTTTAATACTATCAATCCGAAAAGTTTGTTGGTTTGTTCCTCTTTGACGCAGCAACGGAGCAAAAGATTGACCTGATTTTTGGTATGGATACCTATGGTTTAATAGACAGAAAGTGATAATAGGATACTTTTTATATCTCGAGAAAATTCGTGATTCCCATGGGATAGGACAATAACTGTTTCTCAGCAATGGAGCAACGGATCGACTTGATATTTGGGGTGGGCATAGTTTGGAAGACGGAAAGTGACATGGGATACTTTCCATCCCGAAAAAATTGTGGTTCCCGTAGGACTTAACGATAAATTTTTCTCAGCAACGGAGCAACTTGCCTTGGCATATTGCATGAATATAGTTTGAAAGACGAAAAGTGACATAGGCCACTTTTTATCGCAAAAACTTTAACAGTTCCCGTAGGATAGGATAAAAACTAAGTGAGTGGGCTGCGGTAGCAGCCGTCTAAGCGCCAGAAATAACCTGTCATGGCAAGTTTAGGACGTTCCCACATATTTCGCACTCCTTCGCGGCACTCAACAGCACTAGCCCAGACTCGGGCTCCATAAGGGAGCTTGCGCTCTCGCCATAGTGACGGAGTGTTTCGGAGCACAAGACATCGTCATCCACCACTCGGGACTAACCAGTACTGAACGTCAGACAGCATTCCAACGCCCTGGTCCCAATGCAGTGGGTCAGTCATAGTAGCCCAGCGCCTGCCTCTTCAACTGCAGAGGGCAGTGAGAACGGCAATCGCGATACCGACACCTCTCTTCCCCTGCAGCCCCACTGCGTCTGCCAACACGTTGACGGCCTAGCGGAAGGTAGGGTAGGTGGCGGCACCCACACCACCAGTTCCATATATCCCACCGCGGCCCCTTATCCTCGGCTGTCATATCAGAGTCCAAGAATCAGCCTTGCTTTATGAAACTAAGAAAGGTTATTCCCAGCAAGTAACTGGAGATAGAGAGACAGAAAAGAAGCCACACCCAGCGCAGCAGGAGGAGCTGGAGTTCATATTCCTGGTAGACGGAGCAGCACTAGAGCAAAATCTTAACCGAGAAATTAACATATTTACAGACGGCAGTAAAATTAAAGGGAAAGTTGGGGCGGCATTATCCATTTGGGACGATGCCGCTGAGATCAGTACCCGCAAGCTGAAATTGGCCGATTGGTGCTCTGTGTAACAGGTCGAGTTATTGGCACTTCTTGAGGCTACCGAAAAAGCAAAAATCTTTTGTGACTCCAGGTCTGCACTGGAAACGGTAGTTGGCGTATCTTCCCTCCATCCCTTAGCAGTAAATTCAAAGCTACAAATAAAATAGTGAAACTTTATTGGATTAAAGCGCACGCGGGGATGGAGAGAAATGAGAGAGCGGACCAGCTAGCAAAGGAAGCAGCACTGCACTCGAAGTGCAGACCTATTTAGGATAACTGCCCCGTTTCATTCGTCAAGCGAGAAATCCGAAAGGACTCTCTTGACGAGTGGAACCGGCGGTATCAGGATGGACACACAGCGGCGGTAACCAAAACTTATTTTCCGGATGCAAGGGCGGCATACAAGATCGTAAGAGAAATAGCACCAGTGGGAATCATAACTCAAGTGCTGACGGGGCATGGTGAGTTTTCCCAATACTTACATCGATTTAAGTTGAGGGAAAGCCCATCGTGCATCTGTGAACCCACAAAAGAGGAGACTCCACTGCACATAATCTTGGAATGCCCAGTTTATGGAAAGCAGAGATTTGATTTAGAACAAAAAATTGGAATTAATCTAACACGAAAAAACCTTAGAAACAATTTTATCGAATTTTTGCACAAATATTTGTAAAAAAGCAATACTCAATTAGGAACAAGTAGGTATAAACTTTGCTGTACCATTGTAATGTTTATTATAACTGCAAACAGCCAAAAACATTGAAATATAGGTATACTTAGTTTTTATTCATTTGTAATTAAGACCCCTGATCATGTCAGGGATATTTCGCGATATAATAAAAAAAAATCCTCGGATGCAGCGTCGCAAGAGCGGCACTGCAGCCCGCCTAAGTTGCGACACTCCTCATAAGGCATGCAACCTACCGGCCATCCTCTCAGCTGCTTTAGTTAAAAGCGGCTGAAACTCGAGTGCCAGCCTCTAAGCTTCCTTGGGGGAAAAGACCCAAAGAAGAGGGAGGTTTGGAGCGCCGCCTTTTCAGCTGCCTCAGACCTCCCCCACGACAAGGCGGGAATACACGGGGGGGTTGTATATACACTCCAACCGTAACTTAACCAACAAAAGCATTCCTCTAAGGTATTTTGATATTTGTCAGTTAGGTTAGGTTTCGCAGCCGACATAAACATAAGCCAAAATCAAAATACAACGCGGGCGAAGCCGCGGGTAAAAGCTAGTCATCTATATTTTCAAGTATATATAACAATTCAGTAGCATTTAAAATTGATTGATGTAGCACAGAAACTTTAGTCAATGCCAGCGTGGTTTCTATTTCCTGCAGCGTTATATAAATGGAGCGGAAATTTATACTGAATATGTTAAACATCATCAAAATTTGGTTAAAATGGATATTTTTATGTTCTACGTTAACAAATTTCTTGACGATTTCTTCGAAGTTTCGAAGTTTTTCATTTAATATTTCCGTATTGTTTTCCAAAGTTTCTGAGCTATTTACAAATGTATCTATGATTTTAGAAATCACAGTTATTTTCTTATCGGTTAATATCTGTTTGTCTTTTAATTGTGTAATTAGAGAATCATAGTGAATTGCGTCTTCATGATCTAAGTTTCCAGTTACAAGTTTAATTAGTGATCCCAATGGGTTTATGAGACCTCTCTTGATCCTTATGCTAGGTAATAATTGCGTTATCTTATCTATCGCTATACTACGTAAGTAATCTACTTGTTTCCTTATTCCTAAAAACTCTATAGAATATTGTTTGTTCTTATCTAATAAGTCACTAAACTCCTTATACTTATACAAATTAAATTCTAAGGTCGTTTCTATTTGACCTAAATCTAACACTTTGATAATGGTCCACTTATCTTCTTGCTTGAATGCCTGTCCTATTTTCACTGGGAGTAACCGTGGGTTTTGCTCAATTCGGTGCAGTTGAAGGCCCTGGCTGTGGACTATTAGGGTCAGCCCTAGGACGCAGCACCTGTGGAGGACGTTTAACGTTTTTAATAGGCACCTTGGTTGGCCTACTCCCTATAACTGCGGGGACTATGCCGCGCTCTGCTTTATCTAATACTGTCGCTTTTTGATACCTAGGCTTATCTTTACTTTTCCTAATGTTAATGTCTTTAGCGAAAATTACTTGGTCCTTTTCCAAGTCTGGCTCTTTTTCTCCACCCTTTACTTTCCTAACGTCTTCCTTGTGCTTTTGCAGTTTCTCAGATATGTAATTATATAAGTATTTAGTTCGTTTGGCATGATCGTTAAGAAGTTGCTGTGTGTAGGTTTTATCAAAGTTTGCATTAAATGCGTGATTCGAGTCTGTATGTCCGAAAACTACTTCAAATGGTGTTAATTCTGTGGCCGAATGAATGGTGTTATTGTATGCCATGATGCAGTAAGTCATAACGGACGCTGCATCGGTGCATTTTTGTTCATATCTGGCCAATCTGTATAATTCTATAATAGTAGAGTGGAATCGTTCCACTATTCCTGTCGAGTTGGGGTTGTTAGGGGTGGTAATATGTAACTGAATTTTGTACATTGCTGTCATTTCCCTAATCATTTCATTATTGAATTCTGTACCTGGGTCACAACTGATTTTACACGGGATTCCGTACATTGAGAAGTATTTTATAAGTGCTCTAACTACCTCGCCTGTAGACCTATTGCTAATTTCTATCGCTTGGCCCAGTTTACTAAATGCGTCTACTATTGTTAAGTAGTGTCAGCTTTCGATGCTGAAAATATCCATAAATACTTCCTGAAATGGCGCATTTTGTGTTTGCGTTAATTGGAGAGTTGGTTTGATAGGTTTCCGGTCATACTTCATTCTCTGACATACTTCGCATCCATTAATTACTGCAGATATAACTTCTTGCATGTTTTGCCAAAAATAAATTCGTTTTATCCTCGTCATTGTTTCCTTAATGCCTCTGTGACAAGTTTTGCCATCGTGATACTTCAAGATTATAGCCTTTTGTTCCCCTTCATCTTCCACATATACAACTCGCTTTGTACATTCTTGCATCTTTATTGTACCTTTCTTAAATAATTTTACTATTACGTTTCCAAATTCTTTCCTATGTTGTTCATTCTCAAAGTATATGAAGTATTTAATTTTCGGTCTAATATATTCCTTCAAAAATTGTTTGATGCGTTCTTCGTTATCGATTGGGAGGAAAACTTCTAAAACTTTTTGTTTGTCGCGGGAAAAGTCTTTTACCTGAATATCATTTTTAAACCACTGGTATACTATGATCTGATTCGGTTTAGTATCTATTGCTTCATCTAATATGGGTATCCCTACTGAGTCGTTTTCTGCATTCGAATGTACTGTTCCTTGGTCTGAGCTGCAATCGTCAGGTCTAATGGGGTATTCTACTTCGGAAGAGGGTTCTAATATCTGTTCAGGGTCGGCATTAGTCGTGGGCGGATCTGAGCTCAAAGATATAGTCTCGTCAGAGTCAGATAAAGTGATTGTGCTGGATGAATGTCTGTTTTGTCTCCTTTTAGCCAGTTTTTCTACCCTTTCGTCTAGTTCTTTGTCGATTTGTACTTTCATGGACACGTCCCCGTCTTCAGAGTCTAAGGCGTTGATTTTAATGCGCGATAGAGCGTCTGCGTTGGTATTCTGTTTCCCGTTTTTATATATTACGTCATAGTCATACTCTTGTAGTCGTAATCCCCATCGAGTCAACTTACTGTTCGGTTCTTTCAAATTTTGGATCCATCTCAAGGGCGCGTGGTCAGTGTAGATAGTGAATTTACGTCCGTAGAGGTAAGGCCGGAAGTGTTTGACTGCCCAAATTATGGCTAGTAGTTCACGCTCTATTGTACTATATCTGCTCTCCGTGTCGCTAAGTGTCCTACTCGCGTACGCGACGGGTTTGTCGTTACCTAAGGGACCTTGGGACAGAACAGCCCCTATGGCTACGTTACTGGCATCTGTCGTCAAGACAAAAGTTTTCTCGAAATCGGGATATTGCAGTATGGGAGCGTTAGTCAGTAATTCCTTACATTTTTCGAATGCGTCAATGAACTTTTGATCGATTATGATCCTATTTCGTTTCTTTAGGCATGCAGTCAGAGGTTGCGTCACTTTAGCAAAGTCTTTAATGAATCGTCGGTAGTAGCCTACCAATCCTAAGAAACTTCTTATCTCGGTAGTAGTCTTTGGCAAGGGGTAGTTAAGTACTGCGTCAATTTTGTCACTATTGGGTTTTAGTCCATCTTTCGTAATGGTGTGTCCTAAGTAAAGGACTTCTTTTCTCAAAAACTCCGACTTATCCAGCTGTATCTTTAAGTTCGTCTGTCGAAGTCTGTCAAATACGGTCCTAAGTTTTTCTATGTGCTCTTGGAGGCTATTTGAGAAAATTATGACGTCATCAAGATAGACAAGGCAATGTATGCCCTGCAGGCCCCGTAGGATGTTATCCATTGCTCTTTGGAAGGTAGCAGGTCCTGTTTTTAATCCGAAGGGCATCCTGAGAAATTCATAATGGCCGAATTGTGTGCTGAAGGCGGTCTTTTCTCTGTCCTCTTTATTTACCTCAATTTGGTGGAACCCGGATGCTAAATCGAGTGTACTAAAGTAATTGCATTTGCCTAATTTGTCAAAGATGTCATTAATATTTGGGAGAGGGTATTTGTCGTCATGAGTAATGTCGTTAAGTCGTCTGTAGTCTATTACCATTCTATATTTCACTTCTCCTGATGCATCCATTTTCTTAGGAACGATGTGCACAGGAGCGCTCCATGGAGAGTGAGATTCCTGTATCACGTTATCTTTCAAAAGTTTTTCTACTTGACTTTTTATTTCAGCTGTTTGTGCGGGTGGTTGTCTATAGGGCTTTAAATATATTGGGTCTTCGTTTTTCGTTCTAATACAGTGTTTCACCTGATTTGAGAACGTTAGGGGCATCTGATCGCAATAACATATGTCCTTATACTCTCTACACAACTCACTTACTGCCTTTCGTTCTTCCTCATTCATGTGTTCTAACCGTAATTTAGAAAGGTTTTGTTCTAATAATGTATCTACTTCTATATCTTTCATGCTATTCATGCAGTTTACCTCACATACTTCATCTCTTTCAAACTCTATCACCTTAAACGGTCTCGTCACTGTCATGATTTTATCCACATTTAAGCAATTTTGTACCACCGTTGTTGCGTAACCATTCTCACATTTAACTAAAGCTGTCGGCATTCTGACACCTTCACAAAATTCCGTATAAGACAAAATTGCTTCTCCCGTATGTAAGTCTGTCGGTAATTTAACGCGAACTTCTGAGCGTGATGGTATAATGACGTCGTAGTTGGTTTTACTATGTATTATAGGGATGGTAGTCGTGTTCGTTTTTAGAATATATCGCTTTAGGTCAATTAGCGCGCCTATTTGTCTGAGCAAGTCGTCTCCTATAACACCGTCATACCTGGGGTCTACGTCATAAAGATAAAATTTATGGTGCTCATTGGCCTTGAACGTTGGTGGCAACCATATGTTTATGACCTCAGAATGAGAGCTAGCCGCGTGCGTGCTGATCACTTTAAAAGGTTCGTGAGCTATAGCATGAGGAAAGTATTCATATGCTTTGCGAGGGCTTATAAAAGATCTCATGCTTCCTGTGTCTATCATAAATTTAGCGTTTAGTTCTGGTATGTGTATATAGGGGAGTTTTAGATTAGGGTCACAATTGACCTCTATCACTTCCCTTGGTTGCTCATGGTGCGCATGTGAAAATTTTGCATCTCCTCTGAAGGAGGAGAGTTTGCCGAAACGTCATTTGTTTCGCCATCCTCTACCTGCATTTCCTGTTGTTCTAGCACATCATTTTCCGAATTATAGAAAGGGTCGTACTCGTATTCGTTATGATAGGCCTGTTCGTACAAGTCGTGTTGAGGTTCATAAAATTCCAATTCATTGAGCCTAAAGCCTTGTCTCAATGGTGGTGCAGTGCGCATAGAAACGTCTTGGTCTCCAAGCGGTGGGTTATTTGATTGTAAGTTTGGCCGGTACCCGAACTGGGTAGGTCCAGGGTAAGACGGGCGCATTCCGAATTGTTGGGGTCGCATTCCGAACTGTTGGGGGTACATGTTACCGGAAGGCCTGATACCAAAATTAAATGGTTGCGAATTTAGGCTGGGTCGCTGTGGGTTTACTCCAAATGGAGGGCGCACGCCGAATTGCTGGGGTTGGAACCCTGGCTGTGGCCTATAGCCAAAAGTCTGGGGTGGTCTAAAACCAAAATTTTGTTGTGGCCTATTTGTTGTGGTATGTTGGCCATGCGGAATGCCAAATTTAAATTGTGGCGGCGCTAAAGGGGCATTGTTTCCGAATTTAAAGGCAGGTGGGGCTACTGTTTGTTGTACTATCTGTGGTCGGCTATTAATGAGTTTGCTACGCATGGTGTACTGTTCATGGAAGTTGACTTCTTCCATCACAGTACTCAGGGCTTCTTCTAAAGTTCCTGGGACTTTCAACCTTACTATCCGCACCATGCGTTCTGGTAAGTTATATAGAAACACATTGAGTGACATGTTATTATAAATGGTAATTTTGCTTCGTTTCAGGTTTGCGTCGGGGATGGTGTTAACCTTGGAAATTAAAGTTGACCTAACCGACTGAATTCTGTTACAAAAATCTAAATAAGACTCCCCGTTTTTGATTTTTAATGATTCTAATTCAATTGCTATGCAGTCTTCACTGCGCGGATCTCCGAAATGCTGTTGTAGCAGTTCCTTGAAATCGCCCCATGACGTAATGTCTTCGCGTTCGCTGATAAGGGCCGCCGCATTGTCTACTAATTTTCCCATAATTGTATGCATTATGTATATATTCTGTTCATAATTGCCAGCATAATGTGCAATCACGTACTCGCATTGTCGGATGAAAAAGCTCAAATGTCTCTTATCCCCACCGAAAAGCGGTATTAATTTTATCATCTCCGAAGGCACTAAATTAACAGTTTGTCTGTTTTCAGTAGCCATTTTAACTTATTTATTAAATAACTATTTCACTTAAATTATCTAATTACACTTTACCTATCATAAAATAATTATGTCTAATGTTTAACACTATTTTTAAATTGAATTAAATAATTCACTAGTTTTCACTTATTTCCACTAATAATTTATATTTTTCTACATTAAATGCTGATTTCCGCAGATTTTTACACGTTAACCAGATAATGTTAAAGAGAGAAATTTCCTATCTCTAGTTAACCCTGACAATTAGTATGACGATAGAATGGGAAGGAGGTGAAAAAGCTTACTCACCAGCCAGCCAACGCCATCGCCAATTGCTCCACCAGTTGAACAAATTTATTTGATTCACGGGATCGCCGAAGAACGCCGGATGATCGCGGAAACGGGTAAAATTAACGCACTATTTCCACGAGAAAAGCCGGGCGCTACTATACAGCGATCCTGTCCGCAGCGCCAGTTAACTTTACGGAGACTCTAATTGGGTTTTTAAAAACTAAATATAAAATAAAAGACGGATTATACGTCTGGACAGACTTGAATGTCCAATCTAATTGAGTCAAAATCTTATAATTAATTCCTAGGCGAACGCTTATCTAACTTATTCTAATACCGGGAACTATGGTCACGCCACCCAGAGCTGCCTGCCTCAGCATTTAGGCTCGGAAAGATACAAACCGCGGAGCGGGGCTAGCTGGTGACATAACTAGCTTTAAAGTATGGTAAACAAATTCACAGAAAAAAAACAGCGGTATTTAATGCTTAATTAAAATGGAATTTCGTATTTTCAACCGACTTCCAAAAAGGAGGAGCTTCTATGTTCGTCTGTATGTATTTTTTTTTTGTATGTTCATCGATAATTTCGAAAGATCTGTTGCCGCTATAACAACAAATACTAAAAACAGAATAAAAAAATATTTAAGGGGGGCTCTCATACAACAAACGTGATTGTTAGGAATTTTTCTAATGGGGCTTCAACACGGTACGGAACCCTTGGTGCGCGAGTCCGACTCGCACTTGGCCGATTATTTTTTGTAACTGTAATCCGTTACGGAAATTACCAACAAACTTACAAAATGATGCTCTCTTTTTATAATACTAGTAATGTTTTATTCTTGTTTGTTGTCGTTTGATCCACATTTATATTGAATTAAGTACCAAAATCGGGTCAAGAAACTCATTTAGTTTATATTTTGTAACGGATCGGGTTTCACAAAATCAGATCAAATTCGCACATAATCAGCAGGAATCAACAATTTGTTTGTAGGTAAATAATCCGTATTTTTGTAAACAATATTACCATTTGAGATAAATCGGTTAACGTTGAGGTAACTTTTTTTTGTATCAAAATTTATAAGTTGCACTGCTGAACGTAGGCCTACGCTCAAAGCGCCTAGCTACTCTATCTTACTCTACAAATTGTTACTTTTACAATTTTGAGAAATCTGATGGTGCCGCCACACTCTCCACGAGACGACACGAGCAAGCAGCTGTAGCTAACTTCACATTGTGTACAAGTCGGCGATGTGATGTTAGCTACAGAAGCGGTGCTCGTGTCGCCTCGTGGAGAGTGAGGACGCACCATGACAAGTGCATGTCTGTATGTCTGTCTGTCGTATCGTGTCTCGAAGCTCCAGACATGATACGACAGACAGACGAAGATTCCAGCTGAAAAGTTTTATTATCATCATTATTGACGCCGGCCATATTTTCAATAGTATCCTAGATTCATACATGACAAAATTGGTGATTTTCCAAAAAAATATGTATAAAATGAAATATTCCCATTACACGTTCTAGATATTTAATCGAAACAATGTTAATATGGCATAAAAACCTTACAAACTTAAAATTAAATAAAAATTTACTCACCTAATTTTGGTACACCAATACACGCGCGGACTACTATTTAGTAGGCCCACGATTTTGACTCTAAATTGCACAAATATGTGTGTTCACATACGTCATGTGGGTTGCTAATCTGTTGACAAATTTCAAGAAGGGGGCTTACCTGGAATTTCATCTCTGTAACCCGTAAAACTTCAAAGTGTTGTCTACGCGCCGCGCCGGCACTATGCTGGCTCTGTCGTCATTTCGCCCCGCAAGCTGTTCTACGCTGCACGGCGATACTCCATAGCATCATAGCAAAATAATACATGACAGATTATTTATTGGTTCTTAAGTTACTTTAAATTACAATTTAAAAGATATTTAGTCTAATAACGCGACAATTCAGTTCATGGCAATTAATTTGGAATGAGCCACCAAGAGACCGGCTTAGCCGAGTTTGGGGCCCGCTGTTAATCCAACTGACTCATTAAATTAAATAAAATTAAATATTATTACTTTTTCAATTTATTGACAAATATCTGAATATGCTGTGTACTATTAACTTTACCAATATTATATTGTAATTACTTGAATAAGCACTAATTTATTAACGTTATATATTGTATTTCAATAAGTCTTGTTAAGGGAGTACAGATCTCCGAAATACAAGCTATGCTTAGTTTGGAGATCTGAGGCTCATTGTCATCATGTATTATTTGTTTTAATGTCAATAAATTAATTTGAATTTGAATTTATAATCTAAGAAAATATTGTTTCGTTAACAATAATTTGTACCGATTTCCTTACTCTGTTAATAAAAAAAAAAAACTTTCTTCTTTCTTTATTTACGCTCGGTTCACAATGACTGTCATAATCGGCAATGCTGCTCCTCACACACATTAGCCATCAATATTATAATTACCTACGGAGTGTCACCGATGGTCTTCACCCGCTCCGCTACACATTTTCTCCCTTCCTTTGAAGTTATGTTCCCGTTCCACGCGTCGTAGTTTTCGCGAATAGTCGAATTCCCGGTCAGAATTCTGTCGCGCATACACTATACAGTCACAATAACACTAATTAAAGTTTAAATCGCAGTTTGCCTCGTCACCAGTAGAATATTTGGGGAATATTCGGCGGAGCGGCAAGTGAAACGAAGAGGTCGGTGACAGAACTGATTCATTTTATAATTTCCCTACCTACCTACACACAATACATTAAACTATGTCTACCCACATTTACTAAATACACCAAGTATACACCTTGTTGACGTCCTTACTAATATAATAGACCCGAAAGTCTGTTTAGGTATTGGTTTGTTTTTATGGTTCCGTACTCAAAGAGTAAAAACAGGACCCTATTACTAAGACTCCGTTGTCTGTCTGTCTGTCAACCAACAGGCTGTATCTCAGGAACCGTGACAGCTAGAAAGTTGATTTCACAGATGATCTCTTGCCGCTAACGCTTTAACAACAAATACTAAAAACAGAAAAAAATACTTAAGGTTTATTCCACAAACGTGATTTATTTGCCGTTTTTTGCTCGATATTAATAACGGCGACAGGTAGACGCTTGAAATATTCACAGAATATCTAGTTGTATATCTTTAAACAAATAAATGATTGAAATTTAACTAAATTAAGGGGGGAATTATCCCATAATGTACGGAACCCTTCGTGCACGAGTCCGACTCGCACTTGGCCGATTTTCTTTACAGCCACGGAGAATAAGAGCTATTCAAAAAATTAAATATTCAAAAAGTGTGAAAAAGTGACAGTTATATACTTTGCCATAACGGTGTCTCGTTCTGACACTACGAACGAAATAATTCGTGGCGCGCATACTAGCCCGGCTGGTAATGGCCTCAGCTTGATATATTTTTGCATTATCTCTTTTATTTCCAAATATTTAAAATTACTGGACTAGAACATAATCAGTTAGTTACTCGTATCTTCTCCATGCCTATACGCATTACACTGGTGTCTATCGGAAAAATCTAAGCTTAAGATTTTATTTGTGTTTTGCAAATCGGCAAAGTCAAGATCGTCTGCCGACAATAGGTCGCCATTTTGGCACGGTGCCACCACACCGCTATGTTTTCATACGTAATTTTAATGTACTATAGGTATCCCTACTATGTATTTATAGACACATGATAAGCCCGATTACAGAGGCGCCAGCGTAAATTAAATAGCAACGTAAAAAGCGTTCTCTCTATCGAATGCCTAAAGTGAAAAAGAAACACAACGCTGGCGCCTCTGTAATCGGGCTTGATTTCTCAATAAGAATGCGTAAGTACTTACTCTGTTTGTACCAACTCCATAGAGATGTACATTATTTTGTAGAAGCTTACTGATAGAGAAAGATACAACTGTGAGGAAAACCAAGGACTCGATGCAGTAGAAACACCATTACTTATTACAATAATAGGTACTTTTCAGATATATTCCTTCCATTCACATTCACATTGTTCCTTAAAGCTTTAAAAATAACTAATCTAGACTTGTTCTTCGCTCCGACGGCTCGACCAGAATGGTCTTCAAAACCCCTGCGAGTCTCTGACCACGAATGTTTTTAAATTTATTTATTAACTAGCTTTTACCCGCGGCTTCGCCCGCGTTTTATTTTGATTTTGGCTTATGTTTGTGTCGGGTGCGAAACCTAACCTAACCGACAAATATCAAAATACCTTAGAGGAATGCTTTTGTTGGTTAAGTTACGGTTGGAGTGTATATACAACATTTTTTTTTTATTATATCGCGAAATATCCCTGACATAATCAGGGGTCTTAATTAGAAATGAATAAAAACCATACATATATTTCAATGTTTTTGGCTGTTTGCAGTTATAATAAACATTACAATGGTACAGCAAAGTTTATACCTACTTGTTCCTAATTATTGCTTTTTCACAAATATTTGTGCAAAAATTCGATAAAATTGTTTCTAAGGTTTTTTCGTGTTAGATTAATTCCAATTTTTTGTTCTAAATCAAATCTCTGCTTTCCATAACCTGGGCATTCCAAGATTATGTGCAGTGGAGTCTCCTCTTTTGTGGGTTCACAGATGCTCGATGGGCTTTCCCTCAACTTAAATCGATGTAAGTATTGGGAAAACTCACCATGCCCCGTCAGCACTTGAGTTATGATTCCCACTGGTGCTATTTCTCTTACGATCTTGTATGCCGCCCTTGCATCCGGAAAATATGTTTTGGTTACCGCCGCTGTGTGTCCATCCTGATACCGCCGGTTCCACTCGTCAAGAGAGTCCTTTCGGATTTCTCGCTTGACGAATGAAACGGGGCAGTTATCCTAAATAGGTCTGCACTTCGAGTGCAGTGCTGCTTCCTTTGCTAGCTGGTCCGCTCTCTCATTTCCCTCCATCCCCGCGTGCTATTTAATCCAATAAAGTTTCACTATTTTATTTTGTGCGTGTAGTAACTTTATGTTAGCTTTGAATTTACTGCTAAGGGATGGAGGGAAGATACGCCAACTACCGTTTCCAGTACAGACCTGGAGTCACAAAAGATTTTTGCGATTTCGGTAGCCTCAAGAAGTGCCAATAACTCGACCTGTTACACAGAGCACCAATCGGCCAATTTCAGCTTGCGGGTACTGATCTCAGCGGCATCATCCCAAATGGATAATGCCGCCCCAACTTTCCCTTTAATTTTGCTGCCGTCTGTAAATATGTTAATTTCTCGGTTAAGATTTTGCTCTAGTGCTGCTCCGTCTGCCATGCATATGAACTCCAGCTCCTCCTGCTGCGCTGGGTGTGGCTTCTTTTCTGTCTCTCTATCTCCAGTTACTTGCTGGGAATAACCTTTCTTAGTTTCATAAAGCAAGGCTGCTTCTTGGACTCTGATATGACAGCCGAGGATAAGGGGCTGCGGTGGGATATATGGAACTGGTGGTGTGGGTGCCGCCACCTACCCTACCTTCCGCTAGGCCGTCAACGTGTTGGCAGACGCAGTGGGGCTGCAGGGGAAGAGAGGTGTCGGTATCGCGATTGCCGTTCTCACTGCCCTCTGCAGTTGAAGAGGCAGGCGCTGGGCTACTATGACTGACCCACTGCACTGGGACCAAGGCGTTGGAATGCTGTCTGACGTTCAGTACTGGTTAGTCCCGAGTGGTGGATGACGATGTGTCTTGTGCTCCGAAACACTCCGTCACTATGGCGAGAGCGCAAGCTCCGTTATGGAGCCCGAGTCTGGGCTAGTGCTGTTGAGTGCCGCGAAGGAGTGCGAAATATGTGGGAACGTCCTAAACTTGCCATGACAGGTTATTTCTGGCGCTTAGACGGCTCCTACCGCAGCCCACTCACTTAGTTTTTATCCTATCCTACGGGAACTGTTAAAGTTTTTGCGATAAAAAGTGGCCTATGTCACTTTCCGTCTTCCAAACTATGCCCACCCCAAATATCAAGTCGATCCGTTGCTCCATTGCTGAGAAACAGTTATTGTCCTATCCCATGGGAATCACAAATTTTCTCGAGATATAAAAAGTATCCTATTATCACTTTCTGTCTATTAAACCATAGGTATCCATACCAAAAATCAGGTCAATCTTTTGCTCCGTTGCTGCGTCAAAGAGGAACAAACCAACAAACTTTTCGGATTGATAGTATTAAAGTATGATGATTCTGTACCATAAAGGTAGAATAAAAAAACATGTTGAACCTCTAATGATAGAATATTTAAAAATATTTTTAATGTCAGACAAAATGACGGCCTCGTATTAAACGTCATAGTAACATGTAGCATGCAGAGGGAAAATAACATTTTATCCAATTTTAATGTCAGTTGTCATTTTCAATCTATATTTTATTTCCTCTTCAAGGGGATATAATGGTAGAAAAACAATTTGTCGCCTTGCCACTTGCCACGCTACTTGTGATTTATAAAAGTCTGCAGACAATGTCACCTGTCGTCTAATTACGTTTGGCTGTGACGTTTCGTTAGTCCATATTAGCGTCATAGAGGAATTAATCACTTAGCGTCTTTGTGATAGTGGCGACAGTTTCGCTTTCGAGGGTTTTTGTCCTGTCCTACAGGAACTATGAAATTTTTCGGGATAAAAAGTATCCTAAAGCTCCTTCCGCCTTTTATACTATATCCATGCCAAAAATCAAGTCAATCCGTTGCTCCGTTGGCGCGTGATAGAGTAACAAACCAACAAACCAACAAACTTTTCGGATTTATAATATTAGTAAGGATTTTTACGACTTCCTCTGTAATAGCCACCCACAGCTCGTTTCTTGTTGCGTTTACTTTTTAAAAATCTGTGGTTGACTGCCACCTTCGAACTATTGTATCCGTCCAAAAACCGCTCATTATTTAAAATATGCAATTTTTGCCCAAAACCCAACACATCAGCTTAACTTACTTGTACCAAAGTAATACCAAAGTTGCCTGAAAGAGATGGGATGGATAAGACAGCTAGTTATGCTTATTCAAGCATACTTAGCTGTAACTGTAGGTAGTAGGTTGATTGAATCAGGCGTTTCTTTTTGGATGTTCATCTTCAAATCCTTGTTCTGAATAAATATTAATTGTAAGCATTTCGGCTCTGTTGTGATTTAAAAACAATAAACTTTCTATCATATTAGGATGTAAGTCTCAAAGATAAGATAAGATATCAACCTATAACTATAAATAAATGTTTATTATCTAACAGTTAACACAAAATTGGAATTTGGCTAGGTTTAAGTTTAAGCATCATTGTTTATTCTTGTTCTAAATGTACTTATATAATACTGATCTCATACATTTTAAGTAAAATTGTTCCTAGTACCTATATAAAAAATGTAACGTTCAGTTTTATAATAGACTGTAAGTTGCATTTTTAGTAAATAAATAAATTGAAATTGAAACATTGGTCTTTACCGTCCTGTGTCATGTATAAGCACGGTAATGATATCGTTTACCGTGGTATAAGTGGGAACAGCGGGACTTCTGTGCTATAGCTATAGGTGTTTATTATATAACAGCTAACACAAAATTGGAATTCAGCATGTGATTTGGCAAAACTCTCGTATCTTGTGAATGTAATTCACACTCAAATAACCCTCTCTAGCGTCATAGGTCTTGCTCGACGTTTAGGTAAAGCAGGAACTAAAAGGATTTGGAGTTTTCTCCGCCATTACTCATCATCTCAATTCAATCCGTAAGCCGTGGAGATCTAGTGGTTGTAACGCTGGCCTCTCATTCTTGAGGTCGTGGGTTCAATCCCGGTCCCGTACCAATTAGTTTCTTTGGAACTTATGTGCGGAATCTCACACCACTGGCTTTTCGGTGAAGGAAAACATCGTGAGGCAACCTGCATACGTCCGTAGAAGAAATTCGATGGCGTGTATGAATCCACCAACCCGCATTGGGCCAGCGTGGTGTATATGGCCCAATCATCCTTCTTGGGTAGGCCTACGTCCTGCAGTGGACTATTAAAAAGGCTGGTACAGTACAATTCAATCCAATCATTGCGGTCCGTGGTGGCCTAGTAGGCGAACCGTCGCCTTAAAAGTTTGAAGCATCGGTTCAAATCCGGACCAGAACATAGGAGTTCTTTGAAATTTACACACTAAGTACTGGCTTTTCGGTGAAGGAAAACATCATTAGACAACTTGTGTCACAGATTATGTGTAACAATAAAATGTAACACCTTAAAATTGTACTCAGTTCAAGCAATAATTAATATTCTGATTCTTATTTTTGCATAGGTAAAAGTAATTCCGTTTGGTGTCCGCACTGGGCCAGCGTGGTGAATGGTAAAACCTATGGCACAATTACCCTTCGTGGGAAGGCTTATGTCTGTATGTTCAGCAGTGGACTATTAAAAAACTGGTACAGTATCTGCAGTAGGTACCGACTGTTTTGATTCAGTCCCACATTTTTTAATGGCAATGAAATGGTCCTCTCTCCTCCTGACTCCTTACAAAATTATCATATTCATTGATACCTGAAAAGTTTCAGGCATTTCAACGCCTGAAATTTTCCAGCAAGCCTAAATTATACTGTACTGTATAAGCCTTTTTAATAGTCCACTGCAGGACGTTGGCCTACCCACGAAGGGGGGATTTGGCCATATCCACCACGCTGGTCCAGAGCGTAGCGAGCGAAAAACACGACTTAGAATAAATAAATGAATAAATAAATATTTAAGGACATCTTACACACCGTCTCTGACCCCAAACTAAGCAAAGCTTGTGATATGGCTGCCAGGGACTGATAAACTACATATACATACTTATATAGATACTACCTAAATAACACCCAGACACAGAGCAAACACCTATGTTCATCGCACAAATGTTTGCCCGGGGTGGGGATCGAACCCACGCCTCTATGACCCAGAAGTCAAGGTCACTAACCACTGAGCCACCGAGGCATTCAGAAGAGATGTATCTAATCTAAACAACACTAGACGTCGATGTCAACTAATCCGAGAGAAACAAATAAACACAAGAAAATCTAGTGCTTATCTACTCACATACACACATCCTCGTCAACACAGGAAATGTTAGATGAAGCCGCACACCAGGAGGTAACTTTATTGAAGGCAATATTACAATTAAAAGATAAGTACTTTTAGCTATCACATCAAAAACAATTAATCCAAATGGATTGAACAAAACAATTGTTCCTCGATCATAAATATTTATTATGATACTAGCGACCCGCTCTGGCTTCGCACAGGTGTACCTACCTATTATACATATAAACCTTCTTCTTGAATCTCTCTATCTATTAAAAAAACCGGATCAAAATCCATTGGGTAGTTTTAAAGATATAAGCATACATGGGGACAAACAGCGGGAAGCGACTTTGTTTTATACTATGTAGTGATTTATGATCGAGGAGAGCGATTGCTGATATAATATGCATAAGCAGCCCACAGACAGCTGTGGGCAATATGCGGGCGCGACTGCGCACTATAGTTCGGCCGTTCAGAGAATGCGTTCCTGACACGTTATCTTGAAAAAATGTTTTTGGCCGATATCTCGGAAACTATGTACTTAACCTTTGACTGGTGACATGGTTTTTTTGTAACATAACTGGTGACGTGCGGCCTGACAGGCCGATGCTTTATCTGGTCTATAAATCGTTTATTAAATATGGTAGGTTATCCTAATGTATATTTTGTGTTAAATTATATACTAAAGTAAAAATTAAAACAACTTAATGTAGTTTAAATATAATTTTTTATTATGTACTTGTAGTTACAAAGTTTTTGGTCTTTAAAATCGATAAACTAGGCTCGAGATCAAGAATTGCTTGTAAAATATTTAAAATCAACATAACAGTAACATATATATTTTTTTTTATCAAAGTTCAAACACTAATCAACTTAAAAAAACAATTTACTCTTATCATAAGTGTCATGTCTCAAAAATGACAACTGTCAAACTTTAGTAATTTTTCTTCAAATATTTGGCGATCGACATTAGAATTTACGACTGGTGAGACTTGTCTACTTGTGTTTGACACTTCATTTATGTCGGCACCATCTCTACGATTTTTTCTAGGAGGTCCAGAGTTATTAATTGTAAATAATATCTGAAAATAACCGTAATAAATGAATATAGTGAAACTCCAAAAAAGTTACTTAAGTGGTGACATAAGGTCTGAGAGGCCGCTCGAGAATTTTAAACCGATCTAACTTACCGATTTGGGCCTGGCCGACGCAACTATCCCCTTCTAGGGCACTGGCGATACTAAACTCGAAGCTACTTAGGCCCTCAAACACGGGAAGTGAGGGGAATGGGGTGATATGAAGTTTCGCTTGCGCCGCTCGGCCTGTGAGACCGCACGTCACCAGTTAAAGGTTAAGGGCAAAAAACATTAAGATCATTATTGTAGAAAATAAAATTTCGCATCTTTTGTTTCCAGTAAACTTTTTCATAAAACTTACCGTATACGATTTATGACCCATTTAATGAAATTTCGTTTAATGGACCTTACGTGTCAGGAACGCATTCTCTGAACGGCCGAACTATAGTTATCAACACTTGTTTTTTTATTTAAGATCTGTGATTGGTGAAAGATTAGATCGAACCCGCACCCGCAAATTGCTCGCAGCTGTCTGGCTGGGGGACGCTTCAAACTTGAGATCGGATTCGAGTCGCCGTTGCTCGTGGATATTCACGCAATGCACCGAAAATCTCTGAAGAATCCGATGGAAAAACTAACGTCCAATTTTCCGATCGAAAATAAACCTTATTTAGCTATCGGGAAAACTAATATTCAGTTAGGTACAGTTCAAAGTCATGGCCCAAGTCCATACGAAGGTACTTACTTACATTTTTCTAATGTATATTTTCCCTTTAACCATCGCAAACAAAAAGCGTGTAAGTACATACACGGGCTAAGAGCTGTTTTGCTAAAAAGTACGCCTATTTCTTAGTGAGATTAGATTATCTTTACAATTATTGTGCCATAAAGATGCAACTGACGGTCGGGCGTTATGACTATAGCAATCTATCAGCGATATCTGGTGATTACAGGAAGTCAGTCTTCGGACGACGAAGGTGTGGAGTACACGGATTTGAATAGGAATAGAGATGGTGTCACCTGCTTTTAAACAGGTAATTTTTTGATTAATTTTTGGAATTCTAGAAGATGTTGGAGACGGCTTGCATCTAGACTGGATGCATGCTGGATATTCCTGTAGTTTTTATTCGATCGACAACTTATTACAAAATATAGGTAACTAGCTGGCCGTCCTGGCTTTGCCCGATTACGGATGGGATATATAGCTATATACCTTCCAGAAGAAATATTCTAAAAGATAATGAAAACCGTATTGCAATCTGTTGTCTAGTTTAAATTATATAAGCGGATACACAGACAGACATACAAAAATAGCGGTTTTGCTTAATACTATGTAGTGATGTACCAACCTATTATATATAGATTCAATAGGTTTAACTATCAATAATCCAATGTGCAAGGTGGTAGATTGACATACGCTATTGAATTTATTCTACGGACGTCAGCAGACAGAAGTACCGAGAATATTCCAAAGGGAACGTGTTGCCAGAGGGTGTAAACTCAGCAAAGACTATAAACACATCAAGAACAGATTGAACCTTTGGTTAAAGGATATCAAATTGCCCTGACAGATAAATACGGATTATTTATTGGTCACTGCTACAATTATATGATTGAGATTGTGCTTACAATTATATGCTCGTCAGTTGCTCTGGTAGGTAGTGAAGCGCCAACTTGTCCTTATAAAAACAATAAGCTGTTATCTAACTCACTGTAAATATTATCCGATTTGAATGTTTTTTTTTTTATAATAAGAACTTTAATCGCTAAGTTTAAACGTATTAATTTTTACAGTTTTTAAATGATCTTATAGTTAGTTATGAGCCTCTAAAAAGTCATATTTTTACGCCAAACTTTCGCTGAAAACTATACCTACATAATAAAAAAAATCTGAAAAAATACTTAAGACGTACGAGCATGCATTATTTCTTACTCAAGCGATTGACATAACATTTTGTTACAATTTAAGGGGTGAACAGAGTTTTCTACCGGAACGTAAATTTTATCAAAAATGTACCGCGAATGTTCTCGATGTTCTACAGAAAACGCGAAAACACTAGATTCAGAACCCTCATAAGTCCTCACTAATACTATACATCCGAAAGTGGAATTGTTTGGTTTGCTTTTTACTATTTTAAGCAGCAACAGAAGAAATAGTTGACTTGTTTTTTAGGGTTCCGTACCCAAAGGGTAAAAACGGGACCCTATTACTAAGACTCCGCTGTCCGTCTGTCTGTCTGTCACCAGGCATTATCTCATAAACCGTTATAGCTAGAAAGCTGCAATTTTCACAGATGATGTATTTCTGTTGCTACTATAACAACAGATACTAAAAACTGAATAAAATTAATATTTGTGGGGCTCCCATACAACTAACCTGAATTTTTAAACGTTTTTCACTCGATATTAATAATGGTAGCAGGTAGATGCTTGAAATATCCACACAATGTTTAGTTGTATATATAATTCAATTCAATAATAAATAATTAAATTAAAATAAAATAAATGTTTAAGGGTATATGTAAGTAATAATACAGTCCGGAACCCTGCGTGCGCGAGTCCTACTCGTACTTGACTGATTATTTGCATGGATATAGTTTAAAAGTCGCAGAGTTACTATTTTCTATCTCGGAAAATATCGGATGCGATAACACAAAAACCAAAACATTACCTACGCCGCCGGCAAAGTCGCAGCCAAAAGCTGGTAAGAAAATAAATGAAGATTACATGACAAAAACAAGGAATGTCAAAATTTTTCGATTTCTGGAAAAGCGTTATTTTTAAGGAAAAATATAGACAGCCACATTACTAAAGTGCGTACAAGATAACTACGCGCGGTTATAAGTGGTCAGATCATTCAATGTGCTGGCGACATAGCGTACGTGGCGCCACCACTCCGAATGGGGTCCTTCAAAAAGAGTCCTGCGCGATTCGCCCCGCGGTGCGTCCCGCTTGCAGGGCGGAACACCACAATACCCGGGTGATAATGCTATGCTGATGGCGATGTTGATCGCATTATCACCCAGAAATCGATAAAATTTTGAGATTCCTTGTTTTTCCCCCGTACTCTCCAAATGAATGT
Organism: Hypomecis atomaria; assembly: GCA_964007245.1. Classification (NCBI taxonomy): domain Eukaryota; kingdom Metazoa; phylum Arthropoda; class Insecta; order Lepidoptera; family Geometridae; genus Hypomecis; species Hypomecis atomaria. The sequence goes on from OZ023305.1 coordinate 14,869,414, forward strand.
CTGTTTCAGTCATGGACGGTGTCAGCAGTCCTGATCAACATGCTGGGGCAAGGCATGCTGCTCAGCTTCACAACGGTGCTGATGCCAGCTCTCGCTGATCCTCTCTCTCCCATCCAGACTGATCTCACCACAGCCTCTTACCTTTGTAAGTACAAATTAAGAACCCATATTTCGGTGGTAAAACTAGTAAGTATAATCCGCGCCACACAAGTCGGCGGATGGGAAGTTAGCCGCAGATGACACTTCGCCGTGATTCGCTAATTATTTCTAACACGTGTGCACAATGCTAGGAATATAATACTCAAGAGGTACAATAAGCCCAATTATGAAGGCACCATCGTAATTATAATAGCTAATTAGACTATTTCTGTCTCTTTTTCACTTTAGGCATTCGATAGAGAGAACACTTTTTACGTTGCTATTAAAATTTACAATGGCGCCTTCATAATTGGGCTTAAAGCCGACGCAAGTGGTGAGCACGGGCGTAGAGAGCTCGCGGGAGGCATGAGGTTGGCGGGCGGGTGTGCCCCGGCGCGAGTCTCTCTGGCTGCCGCGCATACCTATATCTATTTTGCCTTTTGCGCAGCATTCTGCGCCTAACTTCCCATCCGCCGACTTGTGTGGGGCGGATTATACTCGCCAGGCTAGCTGTTCAATTAGAAGATTTGTTACCTAATTGAAAGAATCTCAGTGCTAGTAGTAAGACAGATCTTAAAAAAAACTGACTTTTTGTCCCATGGAATTTCCAATCCGAAACTTGTCGGTTCAAGTCACCCCTGTCTAGAAAATAAATGCATATTTCATTTAATAAATTCTTGCTAACAATTTAAAACTACAAAGAAAAACGTCGTAATTGGAACACGAAGTCTAAGAGTTCTCAGGTGTTCAGAAATATTACTAATAATCTATGTCCTCCGCCTAATAAACCGCCTAATACTTCTTGTAAAGAATACGTCATGCCTATTATCACCCTATCATGCTTAATAGCCGAACATATCTAATCCAATAAGGTTTCATGTAGTCTATGTGGGAATATACCTACGATATCTACTAATAGGTCAACCGTTTTGATTATAAATGTCCTGTTATTTTCTTTTCCAGCATCAATCGTAGGTCCGGCAGGGGTACCGGGCTTCTTCATTTCATCGCTTTTTATGGACCTCTTTGGAAGAAAAATTGCGCATGGTCTCGTTATCATTCCTGGTCTCATCGGCTGGACGCTTATCTTCTACGCAGTCAACGTCCCCATGCTGATGGCTGGCAGATTCCTCGGAGGCTTCACAGCTGGCGCCACTGTTTCCTTAGGAGCTATCGCTATCGGAGAGTACACCAGCCCAAAATACAGAGGGATGTTCCTAAACCTCAAAACTGCAGCTGTTTGCTTCGGAGGAATGATAGTCCATATCCTCGGAAATTACTTCACCTTTAGAACCGTCGCGTTGTGTGCCGTAATACCTCATGTTATTGCCATTTTGATCATCTTGACTTGGCCGGAAAGTCCATATTGGCTTGCTGGCAGGCAAGAGTTCGAAAAATGCGAAGCGGCCTTCTACTGGCTCAGGGGCAAAGATGACACCTCCTTTAAAGAGCTGGAAGATCTGATACAAGCTCAAATGAACAGAATCAACAGCTCTCCGGCTGATTCGACGTTTACAGAAAAAGTGATGGAATTTCTGAAGAAATTTACCAGGAAAGACTTCCTCAAACCTTGTTTCATTATTTTCTTTGCGACGGTTTTGTTAGAGTTTTGCGGGAGGCACATTTTCCCGGCGTATGCGTTGCAAATTATTGAAGAAATAACTGGTAGCAAAGCGCAATCTTTTTACTTTACTTTGTTTATTGATCTGATCATCGTCGCCAGTGCCGTGTTCTCTTCAGTGCTCATCAGAATGATGAAGAGACGGACTCTTCTCTTCTCGACTGGTTTCTCTGGCTTCATTGTTCTTATGACCGTTTGCACTTATATTTTCTTAGGGACTAGAGACATAATCCCCAAAAACACAACAGTATCCATTGTTCTGTTTATTTTGTACTTTATTTTAGCCAATTTGGGCTGTACTCCGATACCTTTAGCTTTATTAGGAGAGTTGTATCCTTTGGCACATAGAGGAGTAGGCTCAGCCGTATCTGGAATCATTATGTCTTTGGGGGTTATGCTGGGGCTTCAATTGACCCCTCATTTGCTGGTGAACATCAAGGTTTATGGCACGTTTGCTGTATATGGATCCATAATGGGAATGTGTCTACTGATCCTCTACTTTACCCTTCCGGAGACGAAAGACAGGACCTTACAAGAGATCGAGGATTATTTCAACTATGGGTCTTTCAAAGAAAGGGTCAATGAAGATGAAGATGCGCAAATTAAGATGATAACGAAACAGTGAAGTTGAACGAGAGCGATGCGTTTGATTTTTTGATACTCTAGTCCAAGATAACTCTAGACGTTTTAGTCTGATGGTAAGTAACCGCCAACGCTATAAGTTGGTTAAACATGATAAACACTTCACAAAATCGACGCAAAGTCAGAACTGCGAATTAGCTCAGTTGGGAGAACGCCGGGCTAGTGATCCGAAGACGCAAGGTTCGAGTCCTGCATTGGCGACGTTTTTGAAATGTTGATCACAAAAATAACTAGGTAAATAAGATAAACCTAGTGTGGGATGCGCTATTAAATTAAAATCATTTCATCTAGGTACGTGGGTAGTTGGAAACAGTGAATTTTGTGATATAGGGACATACAAAAGAGAATAAAATTCTCTTTTCAGTATGATGACAAGACGTAAAAAGTTTAAGTAGATTCAGTTCTGATAAAATTATTATAAGGTACATCTGTGATGTGGTTTAAGTGTTTAAAACAATAAAATTTATTTTTGTTGTACAACATGTTTTCTTTGTATGATAATGGTACTAAAGAAATTAAAAAGATCTTTGAGTTAATCATGAGACAACTGCATTTATTCATAACTGATAAACGAAATCCTCAATGCTTAATAGACCTGGGCTATCAACTTATTTGTTCAGAAAAATATTGAAAAATAATTATGGCGTGGTTTAGTGTTCCTATCCACTTTAATCAGAGTTAATCTTTATTGCCTGATAACATTTTATTGTCTTTGTTTCTATTTTCTCATTACATTGTACGTATTGTTATTGTACCTACTAACCTTCTATCATAACTAAAGAACAATAATTATAATGACGTTATAGTATGTAAACCCATGTAAGTATGTTACGCGATTACGATTACTCCGCCTATTACGAACTGATTCTGATGATATTTTTTTATTTGCTAGATCATACTTCGATTTTTCCCGAGGTGAGGTGGTATCTTTAAAAGATTTCCCCTGGATATAAAAAAAGGATGTAATCTCAGCAAGAACTATAAACTCATTTAAAAATAGTGAACCTTACGTTGAAGACGGTAAAAATTTCTTTGACAGATAATTACTAATTTTATTCGTCTTTGCTTGATATAGGCATACTCGTATCAGTATACACTGCTCGCATACTTTCATTTGTCCCGAGGTGAGGTGGTATCTTTAAAAGATTTCCCCTGGATAAAAAAAAAAGGATGGAATCTCAGCAAGAACTATAAACTCATTTAAAAATAGACTGAACCTTACGTTGAAGGCGGTAAAAATTTCTTTGACAGATAATTACTAATTTTATTCAACTCTGCTTGATATAGGCATACTCGTATCAGTATACACTGCTCGCATATAAACAAATTTAAAAAAAATGGTGTAGGTATCTTTCGTGAAATGTTTAGGGCTATCAGCTTGCCCTGTATAAGCCGAAAGGGGGGTGATTAAGACCATCATTATCAACAACTCTGACTACGTGGCAAACCAAGAATTCGGGAAAAAATCAGCTATTCCAGTAGGCTAGTTGACCTCTTGTAACAGCGAACCATAAACAGAGCCGATGTTTGTAGCACGCTTACCTAGAAGATACCTATTTACTCGGGATTTGAAGACGCCCAAATTGTACTTTAGCGGGAAGACAGACCCAGGCAAAGCGTTCCACATTCTGGCTGTTCGTATGAGGAATGAGGATTCGAAACGCTTGGTTCTAACGCGCGAAATGTCCACCATAAAAGGGTGGCGCTTTGGTCGCGTCTGTCTAGCCGTACCTACGATAGAAGAAAGGGGCAGGTGGGATCAGATTGTGTAACTCCTGGGCACACTCTCCGAAGTGAATCCGGTAAAAGGCTATTAAACACGGTACCTTACGTCGATGCTCGAGACTTTGCAGCTGCGACATAGTCAAGGTAAAAATCAACTTAGAAATAAAGAAGTTACAAGCATATTTATTTTCTTGCTAGACAAAGAACGCACTATGGCAGGCTATGATGTCCCGGCCCGTGCGTGCCATAATATACTTTCGTTATGCTTTGTGGGAAAGGAACAAATCATCCCCTATTAATGCCTACCAAAATCTTATCTCTGAACTTGTATAGTCAATTTTAATTATATTTTTCAGTTTACGAATCAAAATTAATTGTAGAATGCACTTATATTAATACATTTAATTAATTCAATACCAGTTAACTACCCTATTGTTATATTCCATACAAAATTGATACTTGGAATTGACAATATGTATCAAACGGCTAATTTTATTTTCTTGAATTCCGGTTTGACCCCCATAGTACAAGTAGTTAGTAATGATGGCCTTGATCGCCTCCTTTCTTAAATTTCTAATACCCTAGTAGGTATATTAAATAAGGTATAAGCCATGGTGGTCTAGTGGTTGTAACGCTGGCCTGTCATTCATGAGGTCGTGGGTTCAATCCCGGTCCCGTACCAATGAGTTTATTTGGAACGTATGTACGGAATTTCACACCACTGGCTTTACGGTGAAGGAAAACATCGTGAAGCAACCTGCGTAAGTCCGTAGAAGAACTTCGTTGGCGTGTGTGAATCCACCAACCCGCACTGGGCAAGCGTGGTGGATATGGCCCAATCACCATTCGTGGGTAGGCCTACGTCCTGCAGTGGACTATTAAAAAGGCTAGTACTACAGTACAGAGGATTATTAGAGGATGCGATCTCTAAGACTCCCTCCTCCTCCTGAGATCTCCTTGCCAAATTTTATAGTTCTAGGATCAACGGGAAGTACCCTATAGGTTTTAATTCCCTTGTGAGTGTCGAAATATGCGTTTTTTACGATATGAACAGATCTAACTTTTTCTACGATAACTGAGATACGAGTATATGATTTTTTTCACAACTGCAAGAGGCCGTAGATATACGTATATCCGAATATGGTTTTTTAACCCGTTATCTTTACGCGTTCTCGAGATAAAAGGTCTTTATACATACGAGTACGGACAGACAGACAGACGGACAACAAAGTGATCCTGTAAGGGTTCCGTTTTTTCCTGTTGAGGTACGGAACCCTAAAAATGCTAAATATTGTAGGTAGGTACAATACATCATTAAACAGACTCTGAAGACAGGGCACTCTTCTTTGATAATGTCACAAACTTAAATAATTGATTCCGCACAAATACCTATACTTTATCAACTAAACCGGTTTTTAAACAAAAACTTGAGAGGAATTATAATTGGCGTATTGTGGGGTAAATTCGACCTACCTTATTTTAAATTGCAAACCAGGAGCGTAAGCTCTAGTAGGTGTCTATGAAACGGAACCTCGTGAAAGCGTGTAGGCATCTTAAGAGGTTCTCCCTAGAAGGTTGGGTCAAGGGTCAGATAGGTACAGAAGGTGGACGTCCTGGACACGGCACGCATTGTCAGGAGGTTCCTCTGTAGACCCAACCACCGGTAGCTTGGGCCCCGCCCCGCTGCCGGCGGCACTCTAGGTTTACCTACAGACGCCGTACCCCAAAAAACTTAGTCGAAACTCAATTTCAAACTTCATATGAAGAAACGCAGTTAACTTAAATTGTTTCAGTCCAAAAAAAACGTAAATTGTGTACATCCCCACAGTACAGAGTGAACTTGTACTACAGATACGCAAAGCGCGTTTACGTGATGGTAATTTGACGCGAGGATTGTCATTTGACGCGAGATACAATTTTCGATATTGATAGACTTACCTGTATTATAAGAACCGTTGCGAAAACCTTTCTCAAAGCTAATACCTTAAAAGAAGTCGTTATACTAAGCGCCACACAAATCGGCGGATGGGAAGTTATGCGCAAAACGCTGCGCAAAAGCCGAAATATAGGTATACGCGGGAGCCAGAGAGACTCGCGCCGGGGCACACCCGCCCGCCAACCTCATGCCTCCCGCGCGCTCCCTACACATTGTGTACACATGCGCAATAATTAGCGAATCACGACGAAGTGTCATCTGCGGCTAACTTCTGCTCCGCCGATTTGTGTGGTGCTCAGTATACTAATTTGATTATCAAGGTAGTACTTTCAGAAAAAACCTATCAGTGTGAAGCGAATATTTTTTTTAATCGGACCCCAGCGACTACATTGCCCCTTGTGCCCTTCAATTAGCATTTTTTTTTACAAATTAGTTAATTTATGTAAAATTTGACTTTAGGTACCGATTGCTTTTATCTAAAGTTACTAATTAATCTGCATATTAATGGCGAATGGGACCAGTTTTTAGTACCTGTGGTAGTGGTGGGTAATTATGCTAAAATGCAAGAGTTGGCTGAGAATTACCGGGCAGAGCGCTTGTTTGCGGTATGTGCTTAAAGACTTCTCTATTTTTAGGGTTCCATACCCAAAGGGTAAAAACGAGACCCTACTACTACTAAGACTCCGCTGTCAGATTGTCCGTTTTTCTGTCTGTCACCAGGCTGTATCTCATAAACCGTTATAGCTAGAAAGCTGAAATTTTCACAGATGATGTATTTCTGTTGCCGCTATAACAACAAATTAATTTGACTGAAATTTAGTGACTGATTTGGTAATTGTCAAGTTCTTCTATTTTTATTTCGTGCTATATTGTATAGACTATACTAAAAACAGAATAAAATCAATATTTAAGGGGAGCCCCCCTGACGGACAGACGGACAGCGGAGTCTCATACAACAAACAACAAACCTGAATTTTTGACCGTTATTCGCTCGATATTAATAATGGTAACAGGTGCCTGAAATATTCACAGAATGTAGTTTTATAGGTATACATTTTAATAATTAAAATTAAATAATTATTTAAGGGGGGCTCCCATACAGTGCGGAACCCTGCGTGCGTGAGACCTACTCGTATTTGACCGATTATTTAATCATAAAAGAGGAAGTGTTTCAACTATTTTACACTCGGACGCAAAAATAAGACTAAATAGGTTTAACGAACGTACAGTACAGCACACAGATTTATACGTTGCATCACTTAATATGATCTCTGAAGTGTCAAGCTGCACACAAAGAAATCACGTCATAGGAATTAAATCTCCTTACTGCTGTAAGCTGCGTTTTAGGAGATTTAACTCCTATTAATTGTGCGATGGGAGTTAAATCTCCTAGCTGCTGTAAGCTGCGTTTTAGGAGATTTAACTCCTATTAATTGTGCGATGGGAGTTAAATCTCTTTGCTGCTGTAAGCTGCGTTTTAGGAGATTTAACTCCTATTAATTGGGCAATAGGAGTTACATTTTTTGTGTGCAACTTGAAGATTCAATGTTCTTTTTACATGACTCGACCTTTAGTATATGTGCCTGTGTCATAGGCGTAGCTAAAGGTACTTAACCACTTTTTTCTGTTTCCTGATATAATCTAAAGCTTTTCAAGGTCAGAGTGAACAGGTATCTTCCATGTCTGCGTGCTTCATCGTCGACCACAACGTCGCTTACCATCAGGCGAGTTGGTGGCCAAGCGCGGACTTACCTACAGAATAAGCCCCTGAAAGGATGCCAATTGATTAGAAATAACTCTGTATAGGTACTAACTGTACTGTACCAACCTTTTTAATAGTCCACTGCAGGACGTAGGCCTACCCACGATGGGTGATTGGGCCATATCCACACCACGCTGGCTCAGTGCGGGTGGTGGATTCACACACGCTATCGAATTTATTCTACGTACCTACGTAGGTATGCAGGTTGCCTCACGATGTTTTCCTTCACTGAAAAGCCAGTGGTGTGAAATTCCGTACATAGTTCCAAAGAAACTCATTGGTACGGGACCGGGATTGAACCCACGACCTCAAGAATGACCACTAGACCACCACGGCATAACTATGACATAGGTACTGACTATTAATAACCAATTATAATAATTTGATATAGTCGTAGGTAATATGGAATTGTGTATAACGCCAATATGTGCCAAATAACCGCCGTATAACGCCAATATGTGCCAAATACTTAGCTAAGTTACCTTATTTTCAAGGTTCCTGCTTATAGTAAACAATGGATGAAGATGATAGAAGAGTTTCACCACTTTCAAAACAGGTAAGTTTCAGCGACTTTCATAGCGCAGAGAGACAGAGACAGACAGACGGACAAAAAATGTTCCGCTTTTTTCTTTAAGAGAAAAGGAGCTCTAAAAGTGAGGCCGTGGGGTGCCGGCAGAGTAGAATAGCACCCCCCTCTTGTACCAGGTGTCGTAAAAGCCGACTGAGGTACTACGGAACCGATTGATGGCGGTATAACCATTCTAATTTGGCGTAGCCTAAATGCCACAGACCAGTGTCGGGGAGCAGCGGCACTGGTGCGAGGAGCTACGTCCTGCGATCGCCAACACGCTTGCCCAGCGCGGCGATTATGGGCAACAACCCCCAATGAATTTAAGCCACACAAATAGGCCCCCAGTCCCCGGCGGCTCCGCTATCCCTGGCTCTGGTAGCGGCCACGGTAACGGCGGAGAGGGGGGTGCGAAGAATCTCCGGCAGACGCCCCGCTACCACCCCCAACGGAAACTGGCCCTGGTGACACACAATATACGCACTTTGAGGACGGATGAAAAGATTGTTGAGCTGGAAGAGGAGATGAGTAGGTTGCGCTGGGATATTTTGGGGTTATCTGAAGTCCGAAGAGAGGGTGAGGACACGATAACTCTGAAATCGGGCAACCTATTCTACTACCGGGAAGGCGATCAAAAGTCCCAAGGTGGTGTCGGGTTTCTCGTCCACAGGTCCCTCACTAACAACATCGTAACCATCGACAGTGTTTCGAGCAGGGTCGTATACCTAATACTCAGAATATCCAAAAGATATTCGCTGAAGGTCATTCAGGTATACGCACCGACCTCGGCACACCCAGATGATGAAGTGGAGACTATGTATGAGGACATAAGTCGGGCCATACATATGTCTGAGACCCACTTTACTGTTGTTATGGGGGATTTTAACGCAAAGATAGGCAAGAAAATTGATGATGAGCTGAAAGTGGGGCAATTTGGGTACGGGCAACGGAACTCAAGAGGTCAGAGGCTGGCTGAATTTCTGGAGAGAGAGGAACTCTTTATGATGAACTCTTTCTTCCAGAAGCCGCCTCATAGGAAATGGACCTGGATAAGTCCCGATGGTTCCACGAGAAATGAGATAGACTTCATTATGACCAACAAGAGACGAATATTCGATGATGTCTCCGTGATCAACCGGGTGAAAACCGGTAGTGATCACAGATTGGTAAGAGGCACATTGAATGTGAACGTTAGACTTGAAAGGTCTCGTCTGATGAAGTCTACGCTCCGGCCTACTCTCGCCCACATCCAAAACCCCGAAAGCTTTCAGCTAGAGCTCTCAAATAGTTTTGCTTGCCTAGAGAATCTTGCGTCGGTGGATGAGATCAATAACAGGCTCGTAGAAACTGTCCAGACGGTGGGTTCTAAGTTTTTTAGACCACGCCGTTCAAATAAAACCCAGAAACTATCCGATCACACTTCAGACCTCATGGCTGAACGACGTTTGTTAAGACTGCAGTCTACTAGGGATGTTTCGATGGTTCACAATAACACACACTTTACCGTTGAAAGAAAAAGCAATTTATTCACAACTCTTAAATTGGTATGTCTAGCCGGGTGAATATAACGCTACCGCGAGCTAATTTTTCTAGTGGCGCCATCTATGTTATTTTATTTGAACTAAAATTTATTACGCTTTGGTTGGGTTTAGACATACCGCCCACCAAAGGACGTAGTCCTTTAAGAAACTCTAAAAACTCTATATAAAACAAGTTGTGACTCGAAACTAATAAAAAATTGAAATGTAAAGCCGCCCACCATGACAGAATATCTTAAAACTATTATTGATCTACAGTTTTTGGTAAAAAACATAGTTGGTTGCACGGTCTCTTGCAAATACCATTCTTGGTTTTAAGTAACACTACTCTTGTTATCCCGTCCGTCCCGCTGTACTTTTCCATAATTTTGCCCAACCACCGTTTGGCTGGGGGCACATTTTTGTCTCTTATGATGACAATATCATTGACGTCTGGTTCGGCTTTTTTAGTCGTCCACTTGTATCTCTGGTTTAAAGTTACCAGATATTCGTTGGACCATTTTCTCCAAAAATCGTTCATCATTTTTTGGCAGTACTTCCACCGTCTCATACTTGAAATGTTGTACTCTTTACAAGTCTCGTCCGGTGACGTCAAATCAGAAACCGCTTCAAGATGGATAGCCATGGAAATCAGGCATACAAAAAGACAGATGTATCCCTTGTATGATTTTGCTCCTTGTCCAGGTGAAAAGTGGATATTAATGAGACCAGTGAATTCAACGCCAGAAATTTTAAATGCTCTCATTGGCTTCAACCTATCCTCTGGAAGCTTTCCCATAAATGGATTGCTGTTTTGGTGCGAATATCTCACGCAGGTTGTACAAGTTTTGTAGCATTTCTTTGCCAACTCTCCAGCTCGAGTTATCCAATTCTTCGACTTTAAGAAATTTAACATCAGTTGTGGTCCCCCGTGGAGTGTTTTCCGGTGAGCATCCAGAATTATCACCTTAGTGAGATGACTATCACTTGGTAAAATCACAGGATGACGCTTACTATATTCCACTTGAGCTTCGTGTATTCGACCTCCTACTCTTAAAAGTCCTTTCTCGTCTAGAACTGGATGAAGAGTACGAAGTTGACTCTTGTTCGTAACACTCTGATCAGATCTCAAACGGTTGATGTCCTCTTTAAAATACATTCTCTGTGTCTCTCTTATACAAAATTGAAACATGTCTTCAGTTTCTTCTCTTCTCACAATTTGAAATGATTTTGTTCGCTGTTCTTTAGGTACTTTTAGATTCAAACGTTTCTTGCAGTAGGATATTATTTTTAACATTTTTGGTAAATTTGAAAATCTCATCCAAATAAAATCTTCCTTTTCGTTTACAGTAGAAGTTAAAGCTTTAATTGTCCTCGTTTCTTCTGATGTCTCGAAATTAATGCACCTGCTCTGTTGAAGATCATCTCGTTGTAGCCAACTTGGGCCATGCCACCACAGTTGGTGATCTACTAACTCTTGAACTGGCAGTCCTCTTGATGCATAATCAGCTGGGTTTTGATCCGTGCTGACATGTCTCCACTGATCGCGATCTAGCATGGTAAGTATCTCCGATGTTCTATTACTTACAAAAGTCGTCCATCGACTTGGCTCTTCTGCTATCCATGCCGACCGTACGACCGTACTATCCGACCATGCGTATATTTGTCTCGTAGGTATGTCTATGATCTGGGAAACTTCATAAACCAGTTTTGTAGCTAGTAGCGCCGCACACGTATGATCGAGTGGTTCATGACTGTTGCTGTACCATTTTTGAAGCTCGAAGCCACCTGCTCTCATTAATTTGTTCATTTGCTCGTATATATCGATAGCTTGCTCAGTAGTCTCACAACCATTAAGTAAGTCATCCATGTCATAATCTTGCAGTGTGATTAGAGCTGCGAGTGGATATTTTACTTGTTCGTCTTTTGCCAGTTGTTGCAGGGATTTCACGGCCAGGTATGGCGCGCAGGGTGTCCCAAAGGTAAGTCTCAATAATTTGTAGTGTTGGGTTGGTTCATGTGGATTAGACCTCCACAGGATTCTCTGAAAATCTGTGTCTTGATTATCGACAACAACTTGACGGTACATTTTGACTAAGTCCGCCACGATACAAATGCCATAGCGTCTCCATCTCATTAGGATGTGGCGTAAGTCATCTTGCAGTTTGGGTCCGACGAGAAGATTGTCATTCAATGAGGTATTACTCGTATTTACTCTCTTACTTGAAGCGTCGGACACCACTCTCACTTTAGTGGTCTCTTTATCATCTCCAACCACTGCATGGTGTGACAGATAAACTACGTGACGATCGTTTAACTGTCGCTCATCTGTAATTTGACTCTTTTGATTTTGTTGTAAATAGTCCTCGATCACGTTATTGTACTCCTCATGAAGTTTTGCATCTTTAGCCAGTAATCTCTTCTCTAGTGATTTGAATCTCCTCAAGGCTAACTCTTTTGATTGACCGTTAAGACATTGTGGATTAGCCGTTTTGAAAGGTAGCCTCACAATATAACGACCTTCGCTCTCTCTGCGTGTTGTCTCTTCACAGATTTCTTCGCATCGTATCTCTTCCTTAGTCATTCTTTTCCCGATACTATCAGGCTCTCTCTCTATCTCCCAAAATTGTTTTAAAAGCAGGTCTTCTTTTATTTGTACATGCATGCTGACTATTTTGCAATCTTCCTGTGATAACTCATTTCTGATTCTTCCAGATAGAATCCATCCCAGTTGCGTGTTTTGTGCGACTGGTCCACTCAACGTGTGTTGTTTCAGAAGACCCTCCAGTAGGATTTCGCCGTGTACTTCAACTCCCAAAATAACATCTATTTTTCCAGGTGTCCCGAACGTCGGATCAGCCAACGGTAAGTGACCGATTTCTGCCCAGTTAGGAATTGATGTGGTTCTGGACGGTAAGAATGAAGTAAGTTTCTTTAACACGAATGCGTCGACAGGAACAGAGAACTTTGGATTATGTAGTGACTCTATCTCAAAGGAAACGATATCCTTGGTTCTTGTTTGACCATCACCGATTCCGGATACAACGCCATTCACAGCAGATCTCTTTAGCCTTAGAGATTGTGCAGTAGCCTCGCTAATGAATGAAGCTTCGGATCCTTGGTCAATCAATGCTCGAACGATTTGTGAATAACCACAGGATGATTTTATTTTGACCATCGCTGTAGCTAATAATACTCTACTCTGGTGACTCTCTTTTGCAAAGTGAGCTACAACTTTTGTCTCGTGTTGTTTGCTCGACTGTGGTACTTCAGTAGAAGTTTTCTCAGTAATCGAAGACTCAGCAGTAGATGAATCTTGATTAGGAACTCTCTCAAAATGCAGTAGCGTATGGTGTCTCCTGCCACACCGACGGCAACAGGTAGATATTTGGCAATTCTTTACGGCATGAGTAGTAGACAAGCAGTTGAAACACAAGCCCTTCGATTGTACATACTCGGATCTCTGGTTTGGGGTTTGTACTGCAAATTGCTTACACTGGTACAGTGCATGTTGTCCTGAACACATCACACAGATATAACTCTTTTTCTCCTCTTGCATAGATGAATGATAAGTTCTTTGTTTTACAGTTTGGTTTGTAGTGTTGCTATATTGTGATGTTTTTGCTGTGGATTTGCTGTTGTAAGCTTGGGATGGTTCTAGCATCTCTAGGGTTCTAAATCTCATCTCGAGAAACTTCTTAAGTTGCGCCCAGGTAGGTAACTTGTCTGCATCATTAGCAGAGTCCATTCGGCTTACTTCAAGTTCCCATAACTTTCGTGACTCAGAATCTAGCTTCGACACTATCAAGTAGTTGATTATCGCATCCCATGAACTCGTATTGATGTGGATATTTTCTAAAGATTTTAAACACGCAGATGTCGTATCCAGAAGTAGTTTTATCGCGTTGGGCGACTCACTCGTTATATTCTTTTGTGCAAATAAGCGTTTCATGATCTCATTGGCGTTGAAGCGTTTGTTGTTATATCGACGAGTAAGCCGACTCCACGCCTCAGCATAGTTCACCTCTGTAGTAGATAGGTTTTTCAGTAGATTTTCAGCCTCTCCAGACAAGCAGCTCTTCAAGTAGTGTAGCTTTTGAACGGCGCTCAGGTTTGTATTCTGATGTATCAGAGAATTGAACATGTCATGAAATGTTTGCCATTCCTCGTACCCATTGGAAAATTTAGGTAAGTGTATTTGTGGTAGTTTCACTCCACTGCTAGATGTCTCTGAGGTACCTGTCATGATGCCAGAAGCAACAGAAGATGAAGTTGGATTACGTGCTTTAAGGTCATCTTTAAGCTTTGTTTTATAATCTGCATAAATATCCTCAAATTGTGTGTACACATCTGCCAGAAAGTAGTCAAGTTCGACTTTATCTGCCTTCTCTGTAAGAGCAGCTATCTCGTCATGACCATTTAAGAATGACTCCCACAGCTTCTCTAATGCCTCAGTTTTTGTCTCAATATACGTTACAGTAAGTCTCTCTTTTGAAGTCTTTTTATAGTTAATTTGTGCTTTTCGTACGCGATCAAATAACTCTTCTTGCCTTCGAATGCGTGCTGCAATTATTTCAGCCATTCTCTATTTTTATTTTTAACTATGACATCCAATAAACAAAGTCAATTGAAGTTTCGAGGAAACTCCAGAAACACAAGTCCAAGACACTGCGTCAGAGTCTATGTCTTAGCTCAAATATTCACTAAAATGCACTAAGTCTTTTTCAACTTTTCGTAATTTTTCTATGTCCAAAAATATTCACTCGAAATTTTTCTAAGTCCAAAAACGTTTACTCAAAATTTTCTAAGTCTTTAACACTTGTAATATTTTTAAGAATCGAACACGGAATTTTCTAAGTCTCTGATTTTTAAGCACTTGTAATTTTTTGCACTGTTATCACTTTACTCACGATTTCACTAAGTCCTTGATCCAGTCCTCGGGTTTTCGGCACCAATATGTCTCGCTGGTTCACAATAACACACACTTTACCGTTGAAAGAAAAAGCAATTTATTCACAACTCTTAAATTGGTATGTCTAGCCGGGTGGATATAACGCTACCGCGAGCTAATTTTTCTAGTGGCGCCATCTATGTTATTTTATTTGAACTAAAATTTATTACGCTTTGGTTGGGTTTAGACAAGGGACGCTGCGTCATATAGGCAGCTTAATAGACAAATTTCTAAATCCTTGCGGCGTGATATACGTCTCTTTAAAACCAAACAAATTAAAGAGACTATCGAGCGAAACAAAGGCTCTAAAGTGTTTGCAAGGAGTTTGTCTATTGGGCAAAGCCAGCTGACAAAGCTAAAGAGAGAAGACGGCAGTATGACGTCGACCAAGGCAGAGGTATTGGAGGAGATCGAAGGGTTCTATGGACAGTTATACGCTTCGGTAGCTAAGCCTGTTGACAGCACGGCTAAAGACCCGAGAGCCAAGCTGACTCGACACTTCACCGAAGACATCCCGGACATCAGCCTGTACGAGATTAGAATGGCCTTGAATCAGCTTAAGAACAACAAGGCACCGGGTGATGACGGAATCACTTCAGAGCTTCTGAAAGCGGGTGGTAAACCGGTACTTAAAGTCCTTCAGAAGTTTTTCAACACCGTCGTCCTCGAGGGCATAACGCCGGAAGCATGGAACAGAAGCGTGGTGGTGCTATTCTTTAAAAAAGGTGACAACACCTTATTGAAGAATTACAGACCCATCTCGCTTCTGAGCCATGTTTATAAGCTGTTTTCAAGGGTCATTACGAATCGTCTCGAGCGCAGGCTTGATGACTTCCAGCCTTCCGAACAAGCCGGCTTCCGAAAAGGCTTTAGCACCATGGACCACATCCATACGCTACGGCAAGTTATACAGAAGACTGAAGAGTATAACTTGCCACTTTGCTTAGCGTTTGTGGACTATGAGAAAGCCTTTGATTCGGTCGAGACATGGGCTGTGCTTGAGTCTCTTCAGCGATGCCGTATTGACTATCGGTATATCGAAGTGTTGAAGTGTTTGTATAATAACGCCACTATGTCGGTCCGAGTACAGGAAGAGAGCTCGAAGGCGATCCCTTTGAAAAGAGGCGTCAGACAGGGAGATGTGATATCTCCGAAACTGTTTACTGCCACTTTGGAGAACGCCTTTAAGCTCCTGGAATGGAAAGTATTTGGCATCAACATCAATGGCGAATACATCACTCACCTTCGGTTTGCCGACGATATCGTGGTCATGGCGAAATCGATGGAAGAGCTCAGCACGATGCTCGAAGGCCTCAATCGAGTTTCTCAACAGGTGGGTCTCAAAATGAACATGGATAAAACAAAAGTCATGTGTAATGCCCATGTCGTACCCACCCCAATATCTGTTGAGAGCTCGGTTCTTGAAGTTGTTGACTCGTACGTCTACCTAGGACAAGTAGTCCAGCTAGGTACGGGGGCGTTCATAAATTACGTGAGGTGTTTTTTTAATTTTCTGCCCCTCCCTCCCCCCCTGGTGAGATGTCGTGAGATTTTATTCAACCCCCTCCCCCATCCCCCAATCTCACGTGAGATTTTTCAAAATGTGAGTTTCTTACGTAAACGCGTTGGATTGTTATTGTAAAAAGAAAAATAAAATGTAAATGTATAACGTCGAAGTATGAATGAAATTATTTTCTTTTGAACGAATTAGTAAATGATCTTAATCGTATTACGATTACGCTTAAGATTAAATCTTAAGCATGTACAACCTGGATTAAATGAACCAAAGTAGTATATTTTTTTTTGTTTCAATCGGAAAAAAAATTGCGTGATATTTGCCGAGACCCCCCCTCTCTCCAACGTAAGATTAGATGAGATTTGACTCGACCCCCTCCCCCCCTTAAATACCTCACGTAATTTATGGACGCCCCCTAAGTCCAACTTCAAGAAAGAGGTCAATCGCCGAATCCAACTCGGTTGGGCAGCCTTCGGAAAACTGCGTGACGTCTTTTCATCTGATATACCTCAGTGCCTCAAGACGAAAGTTTTCGATAGTTGTGTGTTGCCAGTGATGACATATGAAACTGAAACGTGGTCTTTTACTGTGGGCCTTATGAATAAGCTCAGGATAGACCAACGTGCTATGGAGAGGGCTATGCTCGGCGTCTCTCTGCGAGATCGAATCAGAAATGAGGAGATCCGCAGACGAACCAAAGTTACCGACATAGCCCAGCGGATTAGCAAATTAAAGTGGCAATGGGCAGGGCACATAGTTCGGAGAACGGATGGCCGATGGGGCAGTAAAGTTCTCGAATGGAGACCACGGACCAGCAAGCGCAGCGTAGGACGTCCACCGACTAGGTGGACTGACGATATAATAAAGATCGCAGGAACGCGCTGGATGCAGGCCGCTTCCAACCGGCCTTATTGGAAATCCATTGGGGAGGCCTATGTCCAGCAGTGGACGTCTTACGGCTGATGGATGGATGGATGGAAAAGTGAGAAAACCAAATTACGTCTAAGTTAGTAATTAGGAACTGAGCATTGATACATGACTGTATCAATGTATCATCCATGTACCTAGGGATTTTTACATTATTGTTGATTATTCAAAAACGCTTATTTCAATCAAATTTAAATGAGTAGATTAAAAATATAAAAGTATTCAAAGGTGGTCCCTTTGATAGGTACCTATGTTTTATATACAGGGTTATTTCTAATCAATTAGCATCCTTTTAGGGGCTTTTCTGGACATAAAAACTAAATTAGTTTCAATTTTTTACTAAAAAAAAATAAAAACTTAGTAAAAAAAAATCTGCTGTTCCATACATTTGGTCGCGGGTGAACGATATTTTTCTATGGAACACCTAAATTTTTTTGAGTTTTGACAAATGACGCGGAACAAAAGTTTTTAGTTTTGATGTACAGAATAAGCCCCTAAAAGGATGCTAATTGATTAGAAATAACCCTGTATAGTACCTATGATCTATCCAACAAAAAAAAAAAATCATCAAAATCGGGCGGAGTATTAGCGTAACATAACCTTACGAAAAAAAAATTCAAACGAATTGAGAACCTGCTTTTTAGGGTTCCATACACAAAGGGTAAAAACGGGACCTTATTACTAAGACTCCGCTGTCCGTCCGTCTGTCTGTCTGTCACCAGGCTGTACCTCATGAACCATGATAGCTAGAACGTTGAAATGTTTACAGATGATGTATTTCGGTTGCCGCTACAACAACAAAATTAAATACTAAAAAGAGGAAAAAAATTAAAGGTAGGTAAGGTTGTTGTATGGGAGCCCCCATACAACAAATCTGAATTTTTAGCCGATGTTCGCTCGATATTAATAACGGCGACAGGTAGATACTTGAAATATTCACCTAATATTAACAAAATGCACATTAAAATAAATAATTAAATTAAAGTAAAATAAATATTTAAACGGGGCTCCCATACAAGTAACGTTATTTTTTTGCTCAATATTAATAACAGCAACAGGAAGATGCTTGAAATATTCACAGAATATTAAGTTATAGGTATGTTCCTTCAAAAATAAATAATTAAAATAAAATATGTAAAGGTCTTCCATACGGTACGGAACCCTTGGTGCGCGAGTCTGACTTACACTTGGCCAATTATTACATCCATCCATCCATCAGCCATAGGACGTACACTGCTGGACATAGGCCTCCCCTATGGATCTCCAATAAGACCGGTTGGTAGCGACTTGCATCCAATTATTTGAAGTCGGTTAAAATTGATAGCTTTTACAGATATGGACGGTGTCAGGTGTGCTGCTCAGCATCACCGCTCAGGGCATGGCGCAGGGCTTCATGTCGGTGCTGCTGGTCGCGCTGAGGAAGCCAGACTCTCCCATCAAGGTGGACGTCCATTTGGCTTCTTGGCTTGGTATGGGAACTTGTGCAAATGTACCTTTTAACCGACTTCCAAAAAAGAGGAGGTTCTATTTTCGTCTGTATGTATTTTTGTGTAGGTATGTTCATCGAAATTTTCGGCACTAGTAGACCGATTTAAAAAAACTTGTTTAAGATTGATAAAGTATGCTCCCGAGGTGGTCCCATTTAAATTTTATTAAAATCAGCTGAGCCATTTTTGAAAAATCTACACTAATGTAAAAACTACCTACTACATGGATGACACAGCGTGCGAACTATTCGAATCCCATACACGGTTGAAGTCGGTTGTGCCATGTTTTACAAAATAATACATTTTTAACTAAGAAGGAGTGTTACGACAGCCAACTAGCTATGGAGAGGGCTATGCTCGGAGTCTCTCTGCGAGATCAAATTAGGAATGAGAAGATCCGTAGACATAGCGTATTGGCAAGTTGAAATGGCAGTGGGCAGGGCACATAGCACGGAGTAACGAAAAGTTCTAGAGTGAAGAGCGTTCGTATCGGCACGTACCGGCAAGCGCAGCGTAGGACATCTACCCGAACGCAGGATCTCGCTGGATGCAAGCCGGTCTTAATGGAGATTCATAGGGGAGGCCTATGTCCAGTAGACCTGTGGCTGGTAGACGGATGATAGCTAAGAAGCTCATAATTTCATCTGTAGATTTTTCGATGTGTTATTTCAAAATATTTGTTACTCTAGTCTCATGCAGATATCAGATTTTCTGTTCATTCTGATACTTATGCATAAGTACGTGTACGAGTATAACCAGCCTTGCCAATCAATATTCCGTAATCTGACTGAAATAACTCTATCGGCCATGAGGTTTCTTAAGACCTTATAACTACCTATATTCAATTAGCCCGGTTGGGGAACTACTAAAGTCTTGCTAATTTAACAGCTATTGACTTCTATCACTTTTCGTAGCCATTATAAGCAGCATAAGTAAACTTACTTTACTTTTTCTTCCAGCCTCGGCCATGGCAATGTCAATCATCATCGGTAATTTATCGTGTACAATCGTCATGGAGGTCTTCGGTCGCAAGATAGCTTACATCCTTCTAGTTTTACCCGGAATCACAGCCATGCTTCTCATCTATTTCGCCTCCAACTTTGGCACTTTGGTGGCTGCCAGAATCCTCGACGGCATCACGGCAGGAGGCACCGTGATACTCGGAGCTGTTGTTATAGGAGAATACACGAGCCCAGCTTACAGAGGCACCTTCCTGAACCTGAAAACTGCTTGCATATGTCTTGGAAGCACAATAGTTCACAGTCTAGGACACCTCCTTCATTGGAAAACTGTTGCGTTGATAGCTTTGATCCCGTATGCTGTTGCTATGATCATAATCTTCACGTGGAAAGAAAGCCCAGCGTGGTTAGCGGCAAGGAAAAGATTTAAGGAAGCAGAACAATCTTTTCTCTGGCTGAGAGGAAACTCTGCAGAAACAAGAGCAGAATTGACCAATTTAATAAAAGCACAAGAAGAACAAGCTACTTCTCGATTAAATACAAGTTTTTGCAGAAAAATTAAGATGTTTTTCTGCAAATTAAAAAGGAAAGACTTCCTGCATCCTGTGTTTATATTGATATGTAGTTGCGCGTTGCTGGAAGTCTCTGGAAGACATCTGGTTCCGGCATACGCGGCTGATATTGTGGGAGGAATCGTGGAGAATCCTTCAAAATCATTCTACTACACATTGGCCATAGATTTAATTGTTACTATAAGCGCTACATGTTCTTCTATTCTGATAAAATTGATGAAAACTAGGACTCTACTATTCTGTAGTGGAATTTCTTCACTTGTGGTGCTAGCCAGCGCTTGTTTGTATCTTTTCTTGGCGTCGAACAGCATAATACCAAACGATAGACCATGGGTACCACTTTCTATGTTCATTGTCTATTTTATACTAGTAAACTTAGGTTGTACTCCAATACCCCTAGCGTTAATAGGTGAAATAATGCCCTTAGAGCATAAGTCTTATGGCATATTTGCTTTTAGTGTAGTTGGTTGTCTTCTAGTTGTATTTACTATAAAAATCTTCCCCTACATGATGTTAAGTTTACATATTTATGGCACGTTTGCTGTATTGGGGATAGTTATGGGCACAATTTTAACTTTGCTGTATTTTACTTTGCCCGAGACTAAAAACAGAACTCTGCAAGATATTGAAGATTGCTTAAAGTTTGGTAAAGTTCAAAAAAGAGATTGTAGAAATGACGAAAGTGCCAAAATGTTACATTCTGATATTTAGAACAAATATGGATGTTATGCTTAGTGGAGTCGTTTTAAGGCAAGGGATAATCACCCTTTATTTTATATGACCGAAATGGGACAGAGTACAATGATAAATGAATTTTGCTGATCTATAAATTTAGCAAACATGATAATAAGGACTATAATATTTCTTGAAATTGGTCTTAGCACAATTTGTATGCCACGCATTGTTATCATTATATAATATGTACGTACGTGTATGTACCTACCTAACTGTTACCTATACGTTCTAATGTGAAAAATAAATTAAAAATTTTCGTGAAATTGATGTTGTTTATTATTTGCTGTATTAGTGATATTATATATTAGTAAATAGCTAGTATTAAGCAAGTTTGTTTTTAAATAAAATATACCACTAAAGATATTATGTATTTTCATTACTACAATCATAAACTAAGCTACTCAAGGAGCTACTACTCAGCTAGTTGACGAGGTTAGTCAATGCTACAATCGACTATGATGATACTAAATTTTCGGCAAATAATAAAATAATGTTGTGGTTCTCCCATTATGTGATTTGATATTTGCACTTTGGTATGTCCTTGCGCAGATTTTATGTGAGCTCAAGGATTGGGTTTTGCGCATATTGTAGCTAACTTCACAGTTGCAAAGAAGCTAAGATGATTAATTCGGCCTATAATTTATGTGTTTTTCCCCACAACTTTAGTTATACCCTTATACCTACTCCCTTAATGCTTAAGTTGAGGCAAATTGTAGGACTATTAGTATTTCAAATAACAGAAGTGTTGTTGTAAGTATTGTTTAATTTTATTAAAACTTTCGAGGTCGGTAGGTACTAAATCTTGACTAAGTACATAAATAGTCGGTTATTAGTAATTACAAACTAAGAAATATATGTATTCTTAGGTATTAGGTAGGTATTCAAAATATTTACTTTTTCTCCTACTAGGGCAGACGCCCCGGTTGTGGCCATCTTATTATTATATGTGGCCACTTTAAATTTTAAGGATTAATAAGAAAATTTTATGTTAAAATAATATTTTTAAAGAAATTTTCAAACATTTACATACCCACAAACAATATTTATAAATTACTTTGTTTATAATTATCATTAATACAATAATTTTAACACCAAATGGCCACAACCGGTACAGTGGCCACAACCAGTACACCCACTATACTACCTAAATAATAAATAAAGCCTGAAACGTCTACTATGTTCTAAACATTTAAATGCAGCATTTTAGTACATTCCTCATCTCTACAATCTTTGTTTCGAACCTTAAAGTCATCTTCAATATCTTGTAGAGTTCTGTTTTTAGTTTCGGGCAAAGTAAAGTAGAGCACAGTTAATATTGTAGCCATAAGTAGCCCCAATACAGCAAACGTGCCGTAGATATGTAAACTTAACAACATATAAGGGAAGATTTTTAACGTAAATATCATAAAAACAGAAGCAAATACACTGTAAGCTAATATACAGTACGATTTGTGTTCTAAAGGAATTATTTCACCTCCCAACGCTAGCGGTATCGGAGTACAACCTAAGTTTACTAATATGAAATACACAATGAACATCGACAGTGGTACCCATGGTCTGTCATTTGGTATCATGCTGTTAGATGCCAAGAAAAGATACAAACAAGCGATAGTTAAGACTACAAGCGAGGAAATTCCACTGCTGAATAGCAGAGTTCTAGTTTTCAACAATTTTATGAACATAGAAGAGCATGTACAGCTTATAGTAACGATCAAATCCACAGCCAATGTGTAGTAGAATGATTGAGCAGGATTGCCCACGATGCCTCCAATAATATCTGATGAGTATGCGGGAATCAGATGTCTTCCAGAAACTTCAAACAGCGCACAGCTGCAAATCATAATAAACACGGGATAGACGAAGTCTTTTCTTCTCAATTTGCTAAAAAAGATCTTGATTTTAACCCAGACATTTAATTTAAACTGAGAGGTTGTTCTTTCCTCCTGTGCTTTGATTAAATTGTTTAGCTCTGCTCTTGTTTCTTCAGAATCTCCTCTCAGCCAAATAAAAGCTCGTTCAGCTTCCTTAAATTTCTTCTTAGACGCCAACCACGCAGGGCTTTCTGGCCACGTCAAAACTATGATCAAAGCTGCTGCATATGGAATTAAGACGATCAGCGCGACCGTCTTCCAATGGAAAAAGTGTCCGATACTGTGGACTGTTGTGCTACCGAGACTTAAACAAGCAGTTTTCAGGTTCAGGAACAGGCCTCTGTGAGCTGGGCTCGTGTATTCTCCTATTATCACAGCTCCGAGCGTTACAGCGCCTCCTGCTGTGATGCCGTCGATGATTCTCGCAGCCACTAATGTGCCATAATCGGAGGCTGAGTAAATTAAAAGCATGGCGGTGACTCCGGGTAGGACTTCAAGAATGAAAGCTATCTTCCGACCGAAAATGTCCATGAAGATGACGAATGATATGGTGCCTAATATAGTTGACATTGGCATGGCTGATGCTGGAAAGAAAATTGAAGTTTAGATTATTTTTTGTGAGTTTAGGTAAACCTATAACCGATCAGAAATTTAGATCAGAGGCCATAGATTGTGGCAATACGTGGCGTCCTGCGATAAGGCAGATACACAAATAATGGTTACGATCATAGCTCATTATAAAAAAATCGGCCAAGTACGAGTCGGACTCGCGCACTGAGGGTTCCGTACTGTATGGGAGCCCCCCTTAAATATTTATTTTATGTTTATTATTTATTATTGAAGTGAACATAAAACTAAATTTTCTGTGAAAATTTCAATCATCTTCCTGTTACCATTATTAATATAGAGCGAAAAACGTCCTAAAATTCAGGTTTGTTGTATGGGAGCCCCCCCCTTAAATATTATTTTATTCGCTTTTCAGTATTTGTTGTTATAGCGGCAACAGAAATACATCATCTGTGAAAATTTCAGCTGCTATCATGGTTCATGAGATACAGCCCGGTGACAGACAGACAGACAGACGGACAGACGGACATCGAAGTCTTAGTCGTAGTCTTAGGGTCCCGTTTTTTCCTTTGGGTACGGAACCCTTAAAAGGTAGTACGAACCGAGCCAGGAAGCCATATGGACGTCTACTTTGATGGGAGAGTCTGGCTTCCTCAGCGCGACCAGCAGCACCGACATGTAACCTTGCGCCATGCCTGCAGCGGTGGTGCAAAGCAGCACGCCTGCCACTGTCCATATCTGTAACATAGCTCCCAGAACATTGGACAGGTCCTACAGGTCGCCTCATGTAGAAAGAACGCTCGAGCTTCAAACAGCGCACAGTGGAATTCAACTCCTATTGCCCAGTTAATGAGAGTTAATTCTCTTAATACGCAGCTTTAATTAAGGAGATTTAACTCCTACGTCGTAAGCGATAAGAGTTATGCGATAGAATTTCCTTGTACTAGCGCAACTTGAATCTCCAGCGTTCTTTTTACGTGTCACGACGTATTACATAGGTACTTAATTG
Source organism: Hypomecis atomaria (assembly GCA_964007245.1). Taxonomy (NCBI): domain Eukaryota; kingdom Metazoa; phylum Arthropoda; class Insecta; order Lepidoptera; family Geometridae; genus Hypomecis; species Hypomecis atomaria. Next base: position 14,893,917 of record OZ023305.1, read on the forward strand.
AAACACTCAGATCTGTTCTTATGATATTTTCACGAATTCCGATGTTCATGGATCCTCCTCCTCGAGTCAAATTCCTCATGTCTGAGGGTCGTGAGTCGTGACCACCACCTCCCAAAAGCTTATCTTTAACTATCCTGCGCCATCGTCCTCTATCCTCGGCGGTGTGGAGTGCCTCATAAACTGACGTGTCCAGCGTGGTGCGGATCTGATCGGACCAACGCATCGGGCTCCGACCTCGTGACCGCCTGCCGTCGACTTTCCCCGTAACCATGAGCTTTTCTATGTTGTCTCCGTCCTTCCTAGATACAAAACTATTCATGGATACAAAACTAAAAAGACGTACCTGTTTTAAAAGTGGTGACACTCTCGAACCTTCACCCCCCATTGCCTATGAAGCGCACCCTTAAATACAAAATAGATGATTTTTACTGTACCCCTATTTAAAACAAAAATACCAATTTATTTTGATACTCAAGTGCGATACCTATAATCTGACCGTTTAACTAAGTCCTCGCCTGCGCGGTACAGGGGCGCGGGGGTAGACGTCAAAGGGGACTGAGACAGGTGCGGGCGGCAGGGACCCGCCGCCCACCGTCTACCCCCGCGCCCCTGTACCCGCACACGTGGACTAAGTTAAAACTGTCAGACTATAGCAATAGACCGAAGCATACAGGTCGGCGGATGTGAAGTTAGTAACATGCTGCGCGAAACTCGATCAACGCGCAGCTTTATGTGAGCTTCAGTCAGGATTAGATATTGCGCAGCTTGTAGCTAACTTCACATCCGCCGACTTGTATGATTCGGCCTATACATACCTACAATCCAACTATGTGACAGGCAGAACGTTGCGTCTAAAAATCTTCAAGGAATTTGTGTTTTTTTTCATGAAGTGGGATCTTGCCACATCGTAAAACAAAATCACCTGTGTATCTCTTTGATTACCTGTTTAAATCTTCTAAACTACATAAAAGATTGCAATGCCGTTTTCACTATCTTTTGGTATATTTTTGGAGGAAGATTTAGAGTAATGATTTTTTCCTGCCAACGCTGGGACAGGCATCTAGTCTTACTATAGTAAAAATTATTGTCAAATTATCGTCAATAAACCCTGATCACGAATATAACAGTTTCTTAAAACGTCTTTAAATTAAAAAATAAAATTAGTATAAACAAAATGAACACTGAACAGTGCCCCGCTTATCAACTGCGCTGAGTGGTGGTTCTGGCCAACACTCGAAACAGCATTATTTTAACGTACATAATAATGTAAATAAATACATTATGTACCTATCATTTGTATGCAAATCGACGCTTTAGATTAGATAGAAGTATTGGTATTAGGAAGTCGTATAAAGTCTTTACAAACAACATGTTATATTTCTAAGTATTGTAGGTAGGTACATGTTATCAAAATCAAACAAAATGGCAAAATAAATTAAACTAAGAATTTTAGGTATATGATAAACTAGCGACCCGCCCCGGCTTTGCACAGGTGTATTATACATAAACCTTCCTCTTGAAACATTTTATCTATTTAAAAAAACGCATTAAAATCCGTTGCGTATTTTTAAAGATATAAGCATACATGGGGACGGCGGGAAGCGACTTTGTTTTATACTATGTAGTGATGTGACCTTTTCTATACACAGGGCGACCGATAGCTAACAATAATTCAACCTCTCAAGGACGAGTTTAGTACCTAGGTACACTGAGAAGAATAACTTTTACTATGTTCCCAGCCAAAGCCAAATACGCGAAAAAGTTAGTAGTTCTACAGAAAAAGTCTATTCATAATCAACAAAATATAGGTATGAGACAGCCGTTTTTTCCGCGGAATCTGGATTGGTTGGCCCCATTTTATGTTCACTTTGATATATTTAACTTGCTTTTGAGAGGTTCGACATTGGGTCCAATTATGAAGGTGCCATCGTAATTATAATAGCTAATTAGACTACTTGTTTCTTTTTCACTTTAGGCATTCGATAGAGAGAACACTTTTTACGTTGCTATTAAATTTACGATGGCTTCTTCAAAATTGGGCCTATTACCTAGAGACCTAGTACATAATATAAAATGCATGACTTTTTATGTAAAATTTCCGATTTTAATCATTTTCCCACTTTGAGAATTAGGCATTCTTAGAACTATATTATGCCATTGTTAGAATTGGGCATTCCTCGTCTAAACCCGCAATAGGCATGCTATAGATATTTACCGTCTTACCACAATAGTTTTACGTAGGCTTTAGAGAATGTTTAACAGTACATATTGCACGGCTAAACAGTGTTCAAAGCGTGTTTAAATATTTTGTGGCAAGGCGGTTAGCGTTTTTACTAATCTATGAATATGGATTAGGTGCCAATTAGGGACATCTTACACACGGTCTCTGACCCCAAACTAAGCATAGCTTGTGATATGGCTGCCAGAGACTGATAAACTACATATACATATTTTAATTTTTACCTAAATAACACCCAGACACAGAGCAAACACCTATGTTCATCACACAAATGTTTGCCCTGGGTGGGGATCGAACCCACGCCTCTTTAACCCAGAAGTCAGGGTCACTAACCACTGAGCCACCGAGGCAGTCAATATTGTCACTGTGTGGCGCTCGTAGCTCGTAGCGTAGTTTGACTAAGTGTTCGTAAGCGATCATCGAAGTTAAGCAACGTTCAGCACGGTCAGTCCTCGGATGGTTGACCGCGGTGGCATTTACAACTGAGCGCTACCGTGGCTCGGATGACACGTTGAATTGTAGGCCCCGGTTTTTTTAACAGTTTAGACATGTCAGAGGACTTCAGACGGCTTTAAAAAACTGACAACAAAAACTGACGGCTTTTAAAAACTGACACCAGGGTCTATATGAACTTAATATTGTCACTAATAGAGTTTCTAGTCATTCAGGATCTTCAAAAAGGTGATATTGGCACCTAATCCATTTTCATAAATAGATTAGTAATGTAATGTTTATTAAGTCTTTATTTCTACTGTAACCTCATCATATTGTATGTTTTTTTGACATTTACAAGTATACATAATTGTATATATGTTGAGAAATAAATGAAATTAGTAAATACGCTAAATATCTATAGTATGCCTAGAGCGGTATCATCGACAATATTGTCTATTCAAAACTATTTTCGGATAAAACCAGTTCTTTAATTAAACTAAGGTGAAGCGCTAGAGGCAGCGCGCGAATTTCAATTTTTTTTGTGTTTTTAGCAATTTATTGCTGGACTACCGAGCTACTCACGTTGAATTTACGAAAACTGTATAATGAATAGCTTATATTTAATTATTACGGCCACATATCTCTTATTTTGGTTTTTATTTTAGCGAAAATTGTCAATTGGTTGAATTACATCATAATTTTGGTAAAATCACTTTTGACTATTATATTTCTTTTAATTTTTTTGTGTATGTTTCATGTTAACACGACTTATTTTTCAAAAAATCATTTTTTTTAATCAAAGATTATTAGAAGTTATAGTAAAATGCAATAAACGTCAAAATTTGAATTTTACTGCTGAATATTGCGGAATATTGCTTAAGGTGAAACGCTAGAGGCAGCGCGCGAAATTCAAATTTTTACGTTTTTTGCATTTTACTAAATAATAATCTTGGATTTACATAATAATTAATATTAATAATCACTATAAATATTTACTATAATAATCTTGGTTTTACAAAAACTGATATTTTGATAAATAAGTCGTGTTATGTAACATCCACAAAAAAATATAGTCATCAGTGACTTTGCCATTTATGGCAAATACCTAAGAAATGTTGAATTTCACGTTCTGACCAAAGCGTTGCACATTTAAGGTGACGCATTGATAAACTACAATGTTTCAAATATCGAGTTCCGCGCCTCTTCACTCGGACAAATTTTACGCGATCGCGCTCGACAGGATCGCGCCAGAGCGGCGGGCGGCAGAGAATTTTTAATTAATTACTCATAATGTACACATTAAAAAACATAACTTCTCGGTCTATAAAATAGAAAAATGATCAGGCTATTTTATTCGTAAAAAATATTGGGATGTTGTCGCTGATAATTTTTAGCATTCGAATTATTAAACTTTTTTTGGTGAGAAATTTCTAAGTTTTTTTTTTAAATAAAGCTGGTTACTTTTCAAAATTTTGTCTGGTTCATAAAATTTTTCAAGATGTTTCCTTATCTATGATATTTTTTAAATTTGAATCTAAAACATTCGTCCCCTCACATCGCGCATTCAAAAGTAGTCGTTTTCGTGTTTCTCGGCCCGATGCCTGCTCTTAACTGAACTCAGGATTTACTTTTTAGGGTCTGTCTTAATACAGTAAAAAAAAATCTGGTTTTTCTGCGCACGCCTTGTAATAATAAATACTCCAACTTATTTTGATACAATATTATTACATAACTGTACGAAACTTAAGTGATAACAAAAGAATGAAAACACGGAGATCTATTTATACCGAGTGTATCATTACATATAAAATTTAATGCATAAAAAAAACCTTAAAATTATCATATTACCCTCAAAAATTCGCAATGTCGCAACAAAAAAAAATAACATTTAGAAAAAAACGCCTTACTTACATCTATTATCACTAAAAACATAACAAAAATACTAAAAACAAATAATAAGTCAAGAAATGTAGCGCTGCGTTAAATATTTGGCCAAGTGCGAGTCTGACTTGCGCACGAAGGGTTCCGCACCGTATGGAAGCCCCCCTTAATATATTTTATTTTACTTTATTATTTTTGAAAGGAATATACCACTTAATGTTTCAAGCATCTTTCTGTTGCCGTTATTGATATCGAGCAAAAAAAAAACAGGTTACTTGTATGAGAGCCCCCCTTAAATATTTATTTTACTTTAATTAATTTATTTATTTTCAGAGTTATTATTTAACTTAATATACTTTGAATATTTCAAGCATCAACCTGTCACCATTATTAATATCGAGGAAAAAAGTCTAAAAAATCAGTTTTATTGTATGGGAATAGTACTTTTTTTTTCTTTCTATTTTTAGTATTTGTTGTTGTAGCGGCAACATAAATATGTCATCTGTGAAAATGTTAACGTTCTAGCTATTACAGTTCATGAGATACAGCCTGGTGACAGACAGATGGACAGACAGACGGAGAGCGGAATCTTAGTAATAGGGTACCGTTTTTACCCTTTGGGTACGGAACCCTAAAAATGACCGACAAAAGTCGTGTCCAAGTAGGCGGGGCTTAAATATCGTGTCCAGCACGTCATTAATACATTTTTCTTGCAACTAGGTACGTGCACGAACCAATCCCTGCTTTCGTTCTAAATTTAAACCAAGCATGTCAATTGGTAACCTCAGAAGTGATTCCTATTATGATAATACATTGTTTAAGTTTCAAGTATTTAAAGTATTTAATAATCGGCCAAGCACGAGTCGGACTCGCGCACGGAGGGTTCTGTACTGTATGGGAAATATTTATTTTATTTTAATTTATTTATTTATTATTGAAGTTATTATAAAATTAAATATTCTGTGAAAATTTCAAGCATCTACCTGTTACCATTATTAATATAGAGCGAAAAACGTCTAAAAAATCAGGTTTGTTGTATGGGAGCCCCCCTTAAATATTTATTTTATTATCTTTTTAGTATTTGTTGTTATAGCGGCAACAGAAATACATCATCTGTGAAAATTTCAGCTGCCTAGCTATCATGGTTCATAAGATACAGCCCGGTGACAGACAGACAGACGGACATCGAAGTCTTAGTAATAGGGTCCCGTTTTTCCCTTTGGGTACGGAACCCTAAAAATAAAGGCCACTTATTGTGTGTTTTTTTTTTGAGTTACAGCTCCTGACTTACTATTTATTCGTAGCAAAAATATGATAGAACTAACGCGATATTTTTAGACATTTTTTTGTATAATTTTTGCAGTTTTAAACTATTTACAATTTGACAAAAGGTGGGTTTCATATTTTAGAGTTATGTGAAAAAATAATGTCTTTTAGAATGACCTGAAGTGAGAGGTCTGCCCTGAATCGATAGAAAATATCATATTCACCTTGAATTACTTCATTAGTAATTTATTTGATACCTTTATATTTATTGATTATAAAAAGTATATCTCCCATATACAGGGTTATTTCCAATCAATTAGCATCCTTTTAGGGGCTTATTCTGTACATCAAAACTAACAACTTTTGTTCTGTGACATTTGTGAGAATTAAAAAAAACAGCTGTTCCATACATTTTGTCGCAAGTGAACGATATTTTTCTATGGAACAGCTGTTTTTGTTATTTTTGACAAAAGTTGCAGAACAAAAGTTGTTAGTTTTGATGTACAGAATAAACCCCTAAAAGGATGTCAATTGATTAGAAATAACCCTGTATAAGCCATGTGTGTGTGCATGTGTAAGCCTTCTGTATTTTGGTATCCGTATTTATAAGCTGTTCTGTGTATATTTGTAACGTTGAATATTTATTTAAACATTTAATTTCATACCATCTTTTTTATTATACAATTCATACCTAAATCACCATAGCTCACATATCACCATCATAACGCACTCTCTATAGATCTCTACGCCCTCTGTATCCGTTTGTACAGTTATTTAATTTAAAATTTAGATAAAAATGTTTATTTAGGTACCAACATTTGATGTAGTTTAATTTTTGTGAAATAAATGATTGATTGATTGAGTTCCAATAACAAAAAAAATATAAAAATATATATTTAATAAGTGGTTGTGTTGTATAGGAATAACTACAATACTATGGAAGTAATTAATTATTTTTAGTTGTAGTTGTATAAAAAATGAAAATAAAAGATTGATGCGCGAAAAGAACTGCTAGTTATTAAACTGTATTTTACAAATTATAAATAATATAATTCAGTGATTAGGGTAAGACTATAATAGTAAGTTCTTTACAATTTTCATAGTAAAATTATAATTTCATTGGCCTAAAAAGTTGTCATGATAAACTTACATTTATTGTTGTTACGTTTCACTGTACCCGGAGAGGTACAGTGGGCAAACGTATATGAAAATATTATTTTTTTCAAATTCACTGCTATGTCTGTAAGTTGCATTTTTATAGGCGAATATATTAAATCTTTTTAGAACTTGAGAAAGACCTACAATCCATAATGGCTGATAAATAAAACAAAACATTGCCTAGGACTGTGCGTTGTTACGTAGTATTATTATATTTTCTTTGACATTGTGATGAAGAAGTCAATGACGTCGACTTCTAAAACGTTTGCAAAATATGTACGTAAAAATATTTGGTGTGTAGGTAAATTAAGCGCCATACAAATCGGCGGTTGAGAAGTTAGCCGCAGATGACACTTCGCCGTGATTCGCTAATTATTGCGCATGTGTGTACAATGCGTAGGGAGCGCGCGGGAGGCATGAGGTTGTCGGGCGGGTGTGCCCCGGCGCGAGTCTCTCTGACTCCCGCGCATTCCTATATTTCGGCTTTTGCGCAGCGTTCTGCGCATAAATTCCCACCACCCAATTTTGTGGCGCTTAGTATTACAGTAGATTATACTATTCACCTAGAGAAGGAAATAGTGTCTTGTGTCACGGGTCAGATATTGTACCCTGAGCCTAGCGTGACTCTAGACTCTAGAGTTATCTACCGAGCGTAGCGAGTGTATTAAACTTAAGTATTGTATATTTTAGTATTAATTCAGGGCAGACGCGTATTAAACAAAGTTAAATTTACGCCTAACAATAACTAACCTTAATTAAACATACAATAATCAGATCCGTCAGATACAGCAGCGCAATTTTTATTATGATAGGCTTTCAACAATTTTGTAGAACTCAATATTTTTTTATTCCACTTTAATATATTAACACTACGTATTGAACTAAAAATTAGACTATAATGAATCATTACTATATTTTGGATTTTTCCAAATCCCATTTTTTTAAAATCAGTTGTATGTTTAAACATACATTACCATATTAAGGGTTTAGTATTTAACGACCACTACACGTATAATTAACGAAAAGTTGGTTTTGATATCTTTTTATTTCACAGAAGTGATCGAAAAACTAATTTTCGTTTTTTTGTTCTATTCCGTCAAACTAAGAGAAAAAAAAATTAAAACAGAAAATACTACAAAACGTGTGTAATTTTATGATAACAAAAGCTGATGAGCCGAGATGGAAAATTTACATATCAAAAAATAAAAATCTCCTAAAGCGTCGCTCACACTGAAGCATCCTGCCACCATTATGGCGTAACCAACCACCCATCTCAGTTAGTACAAGTCTTAGTTTAACCATTTCGACCTCTGTGATTGGTCAAATACTAGCAGCTGCAGCCGCCAGCTGCCTCAGTGTGTGGGATTCTTTATAATAAAGCAATTTTTATTTCTATACTAGCTTTTGCCTGCGGCTTCGCCCGCGTAATATTTTGACTTTTGTGCTATCCCATAGAAACCTTTAATTTTCTCCGGGATAAAAAGAAGCCAATTTCTCTCGCCGACCTGTCAACTAAGATATATAAATATGCCAAAAATCAAGTCAATCCATTGCTCAGATGCTGCGTGAAAGAGTAACAAAACAACAAACATAATTTCGGATTTATACTATTAAGTATGGTTGTTGAAAGCCAATCATCAATCAGTTTAAGTCCTAATAATTAAATCAATTCACTAATTTATTCCAAATACAAAAACTCATAAACATTTCTTATTGTTAAAAATTATGCCAAATGTACACACTTGCTGATGGATTTATGAGAAATGAAATTATGAATCGCATTCTTTATTCATTTCTTAAAAAAACGATAAATCTTTTGTAAGCTCTAACTCGAAAATCATACAATTGATTTCACTTCTTACAACTGGCATGTGGTGTGAACATTTAAAACCAGATTTATAACATTTTAACATCTATATCCGAGTGCATTAGGTTCAAAATGTTGACAACACCAACCTCCATATTATTCAAAAACACATGAGAATTTAAGTTCAGAAAATATTTTACAGCGAAATATTTCTCTATAAAATATCGGAGAAATTGTGATAATGCGATAGATTACAACTAGGCAATTATCACTGGGTAAGTTTATAAGGCAATTCCTGAAGGAAACTTTAATATTATCATTATTTTTAATAAACAGTGCACCCCTTAGCAATATTTTTATACTTTTAAAACTAAACTTTTTTCTCATAAATACTCTATTTACGTTTCTAAGGGGTGACTACTCTGTTAACATAAATTATGACTTATAAACTGCATTACACCTATGTAAACGTGTACTATAACTACACAGATTTACAAATATTACGTCACTTCGTTTAATTAAAGCTTATTATATTAAATTAATTACACCTACTTATAAATCAACACAATTTGTCATAAATTCAGAGATTGTGCCATGTTGAAAATGTCATATTTATGTACAGTTATGATTATGTCAAATTGCTAAAGTATGCACCCGCCCTAACCGTAGACCTAAAACATAGAGCAGGCATAGCCGTCCACACACATTGGTCCGAGCTAAATACATATACAAAATATACGTAAAAACGTACGTACGCCACGCTATACAATTAGCTTGCAGTATGGACAATAAATCTAACATATAACAAAAACACTGTATAAATTCAATATTATTTCTCAAAATATTTATAAGAGTAAATATTTTCTCATCATATTTATAAGAATCTATTATGTTCTCATAATATTTATGGAAATCAACGTTTTCTCACAATATTTATGAGAGTAAACATTTTCTCATAATTTTTATGAGAAGTCTAAATTTTCATTATTTCCTTAACCAGAAGGAAAACTAACATATTTTTTGGTTTTTAGAAATAATAAACTCGGTATAAAAAGACCATAATATATTTATAATTTGCGCTGAGTATTTATCTAGGCGTATTTATTTATTAAAAATGCCCATACTGCCAGCCCACTGTAGTGACAAAGCTACGAGATATACATACAGAACTAGAGTAAATTAATCAATAAATCATTTTGTGTATTTTCAATATTTTACCGAGACGTTGTTTCGCCGTCTTCATACCTTTTTTCAGTCTTGAGTTATCTGAAATGGTGAATAACGTTTTAGTTGTAAGATTTAAGGTCACATTTTATTAACATCATATATGACTGAAACTACAGACTAAATTTCGAATGTTTTGTTGACATCTCAAATTAACGAATATACTTACGTCTATATTTTTTATTATAATGTATTAGATGAGGACAGCAATATTTGTTCATTATTTAATTCGATTTTTCGTATCAGCTTTTAACCTTTCGCCTACTGTACCTGTGCGTGTACAGCGTTTTAATAGATGATTTTATTTATATAAATCAGTTATTATAAATAATCTGATAAATGTAATTACCTATTTAAAAAGCTGTGCATACACGGGTACAGAGGGCAGTAATGGATTGAACCTGCACTTGAAAAGGCATTGTGCTATATGCACCAATTTCGCGACAACTGAGTTTTTTATTTTATAATTGAATATTTTAGCTGGTGTTTTTATAAAATACTTACTCTGGTTTTTTGGCGTATTCTGTACAGGGGGCGGCGGCCGCTTGCTTTTAGTTGCAAGCACTGCTCGCTTTGCATTCTGAAACAATGCCATGTATATTATTATGTCAAATTAATTAGTAGCGTTGGAGGAGATCGACATTAGACTCTTCTTAACATCACATTCAGTGAAACGACTGAACGTAAAAGAGGAGAAGTCGGGAGTTTGACTGGCAGAAAGAGAACTTAAAGTTGGATTCTTAGCTGCGTCCGGCATAGCGGAAGCAGAAGTCGGACTCATAAGAGAAATGTTGGTTAAGAGCATTCAGATCAATATTGTAGTAGAAGTATTTTGACGAGATTTGCCAATTCCTAGACTTAAGGAATTTCCGAACCCTTGCTGGGTTTTTATCATCAACTGAAGCATGAATGTGGCGACACATTGCCTACACACCTTATTACAGCGATTTCGAGCCAGGACGTATTTGGCGTGATTCGCCTCAGTAGGAGAATTTTTAACACAGCCAATTTTAAGGGAAGTAAAAGAAGTGAGCAGGAAAATCAACATGTGACCGGGCGACCGGAGCCGCGCCCGGTGCGCGGCGTGTGGTTGGTTGACGGTAAGATATATTGCGCAGAGCTGTATGTAGCGAAGTGGTTTGCTATTGGCTACATTACTTTTTTTTTTTATTGACCGACTACAATACTGAATGAACATTTTTAAAACATAAAAGACTTACACAAAATAATAACTAACGAGCCCATTCATTCCTGTAGAAGAAGTCCTAACTTGGTTAATTAATAGCTTCAAGTTAAACTTAAAGATGAGAAAATCAAAAAGATAAGTTACTAGTATAGAAACAAAATCTTAATTTCGATTTGTTCACCTAATCAATCCTATACAATACTACATCGTTGTCTTCTTTCCTTTAGTTTTAGCACAGCCCGGACACTCCGCGATTTTTCATACAAAATCTGCTATCTTACGCACACTACACAGTACTTACTCACAGACAGCACACATACGCACGGTCGCTACACGTGCATTTGTGTGCGGAACGTCTATGGTTGACAGCGATCACTAAAACGTGACGTCATGCCGCGTGAGTGAGACAGTTGCGTACTCAATTTGCAAAAATGAATATAAATCTTGTGCTTTAAAAAGTATAACAATTACTTAATTTGGAAGCATTTTAACAAAAAGTAACCGATCCTACTTTTTTTGAAAGAAAATATCAAGAGGAAGTTACCAAATAATGTAAAATATGTATAGTTCCTATTATTTATCCTTAGAGAAACATTAAAATTTCTTGTTTTGTTACTTATCATTGATATTCAATCATACAAGTATATTCCCTATTGTCACAGTCTTTAGAAAATCCACCGGCCTGTGCAGCCCGCGCGCAGAGTGCAAGTTCTGTCCGTGGACGCGGGGTGGAAGTGAGGAAGACTCAAACGGTTGGGGGGGTAACGAGTAGCCGTTCTATACGTAGTATCCTACTAATATTATAAACGCGAAAGTTTGTAAAGATGGATGGATGGATGTATGGATGTTTGTTACTCTTTCTCGCAAAAACTACAGAACGGATTGAGATGAAACTTTGCAATATAGCTTATATATCAGAATAACACATAGGCTATAAATTATAATGATATTGCGTAAATTTTCCATATTATAACAATAAGTGTTTAGTAAGTAGGAAAAAATCTGCCATCTGCGAGCTATTCTAGCGTGCGCTCCAAGAAATGTAAAAAATGAACTGTCGAACAAATGTCAAATCGATTTTTTTTTGTTTTTTTTTTATTTTTCACCTCCTTTATTAAGGGTGGTAAGGTAGGGCCTCGCAATATCATGCGGGCGAAGCCGCGGGCAAAATCTAGTTATTATATATGTCGGAGAGCAGCCCCTTGAGCTGATTTGCTTTAATTAATTACTGGCAATACACAGAAAGATAATATTTGGAGGTGCATTTGACAGATGACTTTTCTGTCAACTTCAATGTCGTGCCCACGTCACACTGACGTACAAATTGGCGGGAAAAGGCGTGGCATGAGTCACTTTTTTTTGACGAAAATACAAGATGTTGGAAAACCATCGGAGTGTTCAATTGTTTGATTCGAAGACAATTACTGTAATTTTTGAATAATTACTCTGTAAGCAGAATAAAGTTGATATCGGAAATTCGCTGGTGTTCATATTTCAATAACTAGCACTATGATCAAAGAGGTTATCGAGACAATAATACACGTTAGTTGATCGGATCATATATTTTTTTAGGTTAGGTTTCCCCATGTGTATAGTGTACCTGTGCGGGGGCGTGCGGCGCGGGCGGGTGGTGCGGGCGCGCGGCCGCGGCGGCGGTGAGCGCGGCGCGCACGCACTCGCGGCGCACGCCCGCGCGCGCCGGCCCGCGCAGCCGCGGCACCAGCCGGCCGAGCCGCGCGCGCGGTGACCACGACTCGTCCCTGACATGTGTATAGTGTACCTGTGCGGGGGCGTGCGGCGCGGGCGGGTGGTGCGGGCGCGCGGCCGCGGCGGCGGTGAGCGCGGCGCGCACGCACTCGCGGCGCACGCCCGCGCGCGCCGGCCCGCGCAGCCGCGGCACCAGCCGGCCGAGCCGCGCGCGCGGTGACCACGACTCGTCCCTGACATGTGTATAGTGTACCTGTGCGGGGGCGTGCGGCGCGGGCGGGTGGTGCGGGCGCGCGGCCGCGGCGGCGGTGAGCGCGGCGCGCACGCACTCGCGGCGCACGCCCGCGCGCGCCGGCCCGCGCAGCCGCGGCACCAGCCGGCCGAGCCGCGCGCGCGGTGACCACGACTCGTCCCTGACATGTGTATAGTGTACCTGTGCGGGGGCGTGCGGCGCGGGCGGGTGGTGCGGGCGCGCGGCCGCGGCGGCGGTGAGCGCGGCGCGCACGCACTCGCGGCGCACGCCCGCGCGCGCCGGCCCGCGCAGCCGCGGCACCAGCCGGCCGAGCCGCGCGCGCGGTGACCACGACTCGTCCCTGACATGTGTATAGTGTACCTGTGCGGGGGCGTGCGGCGCGGGCGGGTGGTGCGGGCGCGCGGCCGCGGCGGCGGTGAGCGCGGCGCGCACGCACTCGCGGCGCACGCCCGCGCGCGCCGGCCCGCGCAGCCGCGGCACCAGCCGGCCGAGCCGCGCGCGCGGTGACCACGACTCGTCCCTGACATGTGTATAGTGTACCTGTGCGGGGGCGTGCGGCGCGGGCGGGTGGTGCGGGCGCGCGGCCGCGGCGGCGGTGAGCGCGGCGCGCACGCACTCGCGGCGCACGCCCGCGCGCGCCGGCCCGCGCAGCCGCGGCACCAGCCGGCCGAGCCGCGCGCGCGGTGACCACGACTCGTCCCTGACATGTGTATAGTGTACCTGTGCGGGGGCGTGCGGCGCGGGCGGGTGGTGCGGGCGCGCGGCCGCGGCGGCGGTGAGCGCGGCGCGCACGCACTCGCGGCGCACGCCCGCGCGCGCCGGCCCGCGCAGCCGCGGCACCAGCCGGCCGAGCCGCGCGCGCGGTGACCACGACTCGTCCCTGACATGTGTATAGTGTACCTGTGCGGGGGCGTGCGGCGCGGGCGGGTGGTGCGGGCGCGCGGCCGCGGCGGCGGTGAGCGCGGCGCGCACGCACTCGCGGCGCACGCCCGCGCGCGCCGGCCCGCGCAGCCGCGGCACCAGCCGGCCGAGCCGCGCGCGCGGTGACCACGACTCGTCCCTGACATGTGTATAGTGTACCTGTGCGGGGGCGTGCGGCGCGGGCGGGTGGTGCGGGCGCGCGGCCGCGGCGGCGGTGAGCGCGGCGCGCACGCACTCGCGGCGCACGCCCGCGCGCGCCGGCCCGCGCAGCCGCGGCACCAGCCGGCCGAGCCGCGCGCGCGGTGACCACGACTCGTCCCTGACATGTGTATAGTGTACCTGTGCGGGGGCGTGCGGCGCGGGCGGGTGGTGCGGGCGCGCGGCCGCGGCGGCGGTGAGCGCGGCGCGCACGCACTCGCGGCGCACGCCCGCGCGCGCCGGCCCGCGCAGCCGCGGCACCAGCCGGCCGAGCCGCGCGCGCGGTGACCACGACTCGTCCCTGACATGTGTATAGTGTACCTGTGCGGGGGCGTGCGGCGCGGGCGGGTGGTGCGGGCGCGCGGCCGCGGCGGCGGTGAGCGCGGCGCGCACGCACTCGCGGCGCACGCCCGCGCGCGCCGGCCCGCGCAGCCGCGGCACCAGCCGGCCGAGCCGCGCGCGCGGTGACCACGACTCGTCCCTGACATGTGTATAGTGTACCTGTGCGGGGGCGTGCGGCGCGGGCGGGTGGTGCGGGCGCGCGGCCGCGGCGGCGGTGAGCGCGGCGCGCACGCACTCGCGGCGCACGCCCGCGCGCGCCGGCCCGCGCAGCCGCGGCACCAGCCGGCCGAGCCGCGCGCGCGGTGACCACGACTCGTCCCTGACATGTGTATAGTGTACCTGTGCGGGGGCGTGCGGCGCGGGCGGGTGGTGCGGGCGCGCGGCCGCGGCGGCGGTGAGCGCGGCGCGCACGCACTCGCGGCGCACGCCCGCGCGCGCCGGCCCGCGCAGCCGCGGCACCAGCCGGCCGAGCCGCGCGCGCGGTGACCACGACTCGTCCCTGACATGTGTATAGTGTACCTGTGCGGGGGCGTGCGGCGCGGGCGGGTGGTGCGGGCGCGCGGCCGCGGCGGCGGTGAGCGCGGCGCGCACGCACTCGCGGCGCACGCCCGCGCGCGCCGGCCCGCGCAGCCGCGGCACCAGCCGGCCGAGCCGCGCGCGCGGTGACCACGACTCGTCCCTGACAACAACAACAATACGGTATTTTACTGTTGCAGCTCGATGGAATGTTTTAGATAAGTATAGCGTGATTATCTAGTTCGTGATTTGGATGTTTTACGTGACATAGATAGATCACTATGTGTAGATATAATTTAGTATATAAGCTGTTGTTATTCGTATTAAATTAATAGAATATAGAGAGACTCATTCAGTCAGACTAGTGTCTTATTTTAATCCATTGTCACCCCGGCATATTGGTGACCCCGAGTGTAGTATCAGTTTGGGGTCCCACTGCCATACCGGCACAGTGGTGACCCCCGACCCAAGTGACGCGAAATGTAGTGAGCACGCAAGAAGATTTGGGGGTTGGCGATAAATCCGCTGGATGACGTCATACCTATACCCCCACATCACAACGGCAACCACAACGGTAACCAACGACACTTGGCGAGCGCGAAGAAGACTCTGGAAACTTATTTTGGAATTATATGACCGACAAAATATCTGTAAATGTATTTTTGAGATAGCTTAGGCAACAAGCAATCGGAAAATGTTTGTTTTAGATCGTAAAATAACAAATTGAATTTTAAATATCAATACAAAATATTCCGTTTTTTTAATCTGTGCATGAAATAGTCTCCGCTTTGCTCTGACGTCATACGGCTATGTAAACATTGAATAGTTTGTCCGGTGTTTGTACACTAGTATTCCAGGAACAGCAAACCGACGATAACTCATTATTAACCATTTATAATAACTCATTTTAAACTTACACAAAAAAAAAAAAATTACTTAATGCATTTTTAAAGACCTTAACGATTGAATTTTATTTTTTCGTATTATTAGTGTTTTATTAGACCAACAGAATCTGACTGAGATACTTTTCAAAAATGACTGTAATATCCTATTTGTGTCAATATCTAGCCGTTTCAACTTAAATCAGCTCACTCTTCGAAAAGCTTTTCATCTTTGGCGTTAAAAACAGCGTTTTTATATTTTTTAATTTATGGAAAACAAACGAAATATTATTAGACTAAACGGTAATACCTTACGTATTATATTAAGGAGTTATATTACTTTCTTATAAACACAAAATGTTCAGTAGCGCAAGACGTCCTCCCACAAGGTAGTTATTTATATTTTAATATTTACTGTACTTAATCATTTTTTAAATTTAATTTTGTAATTATGTTTTGAACAAAAAAAAACCATGACATTTTCATTTATTCTTTCTGACATTTTTTAATTTTGTATTCAATTGTAAAGTAGATAGCTATTATTTTAATCATTGTTTAAATTCGTTGCTACGTATTATGTATTGTGAAATGACGAGATATATTTTGCGGTACTTTATATTATTGTACAAACTGTTGTATATATAATTTTAGTATTAAGCTCAATACATCAATAAACGATTCTAATTCTAATTCTAATTCAAGGTGGACAGAAGAATCAGAATCATTTATTGACGTATCGAGCTTAATACTATAATTAAAAATACAAAATCTGTATAATAATACATAGTACCGCCAACAATAGGTCTCGTCATTCAGCTAACAAAATACAAAATTGAAACGAGTATACATATTTAAAACAACTGATTAAAAATAATACTAAGAAGAAGAAGAAGACTGATGAGATGGCTTCATCAAGACCCTAGGATTGACTGGATGCAAGCCGCTACCAACCGGTCTTATTGGTGATTCATAGAGGAGGCCATAAGACAGGTCTAGCACTGGTCACCCATATTAGTACAAACCTTATAAAAAAAAATTGGATCGGAAATTTAGTGCAAAGTCAAATTCTTTTTTAGGGTTCCGTACCTAAAGGGAAAAACGGGACCCTATTACTAAGACTTCGATGTCCGTCTGTCTGTCTGTCTGTCACCGGGCTGTATCTCAAGAACCATGATAGCTAGGCAGCTGAAATTTTTAATGTATTTCTGTTGCCGCTATAACAACAAATACTAAAAACAGAATAAAATAAATATTTAAGGGGGGCTCCCATACAACAAACGTGATTTTTAGGAGTTTTTTGCTCGCTATTAATAACGGCAAGAGGAATGGGTCTCCCATACGGTACGGAACCTTTCGTGCGCGAGTCCGACTCGCACTTGGCCGATTTTCCGCGTTCCCGCCAAAAAAAAAAGTAGGATGGGTTGATGATAGATGAAAGAGAGATAGAATGACAACTGACTTGTCCTGCCGGCCCCTGTCGAGCCGCGCGCGCGTATTCCGCGGCCGCCGCGTCGCCGTCCACTCCTCATCTTCATCCGAACTCATCTCTAGCGACGGATACACTGAAACATACGCATTTTTTTTACCACCAACACGCGATACTAAGCGCCACACAAATCGGCGGACGAGAAGTTAGCCGCAGATGCCACTTCGCCGTGATTCGCTAATTATTGCGCATGTGTGCACAATGCGTAGGGAGCGCGCGGGAGGTATGAGGTGGGCGGGCGGGTGTGCCCCGGCGCGAGTCTCTCGCCGCGGGAGCGCATATCTATGTTTCGGCTTTTGCGCAGCGTCCTGTGCATAACTTCCATCCGCCGATTTGTGTGGAGCTCAGAATACGTTTTAGTCGAAGATGAAGGAAGCAATCAGACTAGAAGATGCCTATTAATAGGCATGATGACTGGGTAAAATAATCGTTATTAAATAAATAAATAAATATTAGGGGACATCTTACACATCTTATTATAATTAGTCCGTGAGTTACGTTATCAAAAAATATTGAACACGTATTTTTTCTTTAGTTAATCAACAAATGACAAAGCTATACCTTGTCAAAATACTAAACCAACCGAGTAGGACGTCTTACCGTACTCCTCGTCCCGGTGCACCTCCTTGATGACGTCCTCCTCGTCATCGTAATCGTCATCGGGTTCGGGCGGCGGCGCCGACACGCGCGCGCGCGCCCTCTTGCTGCTCTCCGGAGTTTCACTCGTACTTCTGTAACAACAAACCACAAATTAATGTATGACAGACTAGTTTTTACCCGCGGCTTCGCCCGCGTGATAATTTTGATTTTTGTGTTATCCCATGGGAGCCCTTTATTTATCCCGGATAAAATGTAGACTATGTCACTTTCCACCTTTTTTAAACTTGAGGTCCTACCTTACCACCCATGATAAAGCAGGTGGAAAAAAAAAACAAACGATCTGAAGGTTGTTTGATTCGACAGTTGTTTTTTTTGACATTTCTTGAAGCGCACTCTAGAATAGCTCGCAGATAGCAGAATTTTTCTTACTTACTTAACACTTATCGTTATATTATGGAAAATTTACGCAATATCATTATAATTTATAGTTTATGTGTTATTCTGATATATAAGCTATATTATTGCAAAGTTTCATCTCAATCCGTTCAGTAGTTTTTGCGTGAAAGACAAACAAACATCCATACATCCATCCACATCCATCCTTACAAACTTTCGCGTTTATAATATTAGGAGGATGTAGCGGTTGCGGCCACTGTCCCAGTTTTGGCCATTTCGTGTCAAAATTATTGCATAAATATGCTTCCTTGATAACTGATTCCCTGATAACAGTAATATTATACATCCGAAAGCATTTTTTGGTTTATTACTCTTTCACGCAGCAACAGAGCAACGAATAAACTTGATTGTTGGCATGGATATAGTTCAAAGGCCGGTGTTCAAAAGTGACAGAGGCTATTTTATATCCATGGAAAATATAACGTTCCTATGGGATAGCATAAAAATTTAAATGTAACGCGAGCAAAGCCGCGGGCAAAAACTAATAAAATAAAATAAGGCCTATGTTTGTCAGCGGGTCCCTGTGTGGGTTCCCTGTGAAACACGCGCGAGGTGCGCACAAACCGTCGCAGCGTGAACCTACACTCTACACGGGTGGGCCTATGTTCGTACCTGTCTTTGTCGGCGGGTTTCTGCGTGGGTTCCGTGTGCGGCGCGGGGGAGGTGCGCACAAATCGTCGCGGCGCGAGCCTACACTCTACATGGGTGCGCCTAAGTTCGTACCTGTCTTTGTCGGCGGGTTCCTGCGTGGGTTCCGTGTGCGGCGCGGGCGAGGTGCGCACGAACCGTCGCGGCGTGAAGCGAGCCGACCCTATACTCAGCATGCCGGCCACTGCCGCGTCTTCGCTGTAACAAAACAAGTGTGTTAACAAAACTAGAATGTAAAAGTACAATTAGAAAATTTAATATTATTTTTTCGCCAAAAATGGCACCACCGCCTTCAACTATGTACAGAGGGCTAAGTGGGAGTTTCTCGCTCGAACTCGATCGCTTTAACGTTTGATGTGATTTCTATGGAAAAGGTTTAGCGCCATCTTGTGTCACGTACAGAAAACTGAATAGCTAAGTGTGAGTATTCTTACGGTAATGTAACGAGCGCCAAACCGATCCAACACAAGCGCGGCAACGTCTGTGATTGGCTAACTCAAGCGTGTGCGTCAATGTGCTCGCGTGTGTGCTCGGCGCGCTCGGTCAACGCGACGTAAAAGTAATTCGATTTGATTTGCAAAACTGCCACTTGACACTGAATTCCAATAACTCGTTCGATCGATCGTTCTATTACCCTTATTCATCAAAATATCAACAGATTAATGGGGAAAATTAAGGACATTGAATTATTTTTTAATAAAATGCATGTGATATTCTATGTATAACAGAAACCTGGCTTAAAATTGATAAAAATATGTTAAATCTGAATAATTTCGACGTCATAAGTGCGTTTAGTAGAAAGAAAGCAGAAGGAGGAGGATGCTTAATATTTATTAGCAAACAAATTAAAGCAAAGGAACGAAAAGGTGTTGTTGCCTTTTCAGTTGAACGCTTTTGTGAACTGGCATGTGTAGAACTGGAGAATCACATCATTCTATGTGCATATAGACCCCCGAGTAATAATAATTTTGAATCGTTTATTCAAATTATAGGTCAAGCATTGGAACGTATTTCTCGAAAAAATAAATATATGTTATTGTGTGGTGATTTCAACGTGAACCTATTGATTGAGTCTCAACAAGCACAAACATTTACTACATTGTGCCAATCTTTCATTTACGTGAACTATTTAATGAACCTACTAGAGTAACTGTTCAAACTGCGACATGTCTAGACAACATTTTCTTAAACTATAGTTTCCAAAAAAGGCTTTGCTGACTGACTTACCTTCTGATCACATGGGGCAGAGCGTAACATTTAGTGGTAGTAAAGAAGTACGAAATTGGTACAAAGCAACTATTCGACCCATTTCGGCAAATCGTATGGAAACTTTCAAATCATCTGTAGAGGAAAGACTCAATTATTTCACTAATGATACAAATAATCCAAACCAGAGTCTAAACAATTTGATGCAGGTAATCTGTAATAGTTTTAACGAAAATTTCAAGCGACAGGAAATTAAAATTAACAGTGAGCCATGCTTTGCAGAGTGGGCCACACCAGGAATTTTTAAAAGCAGGAATACTCTTTATGATTTATATGCCCAAAAACATGATTTAGCAGTAAGTGACAAGTTAACGAGTAAGGTTAAAACATATTCTAAGATATTCAAAAAAGATTGTGTTCAAGCTAAGGCAATTTATGTAAGAGATAAAATAGCTAACGCTAGTAATAAAATAAAAACAACTTGGAAGATGATAAAAAATGAGATTGGTAAATCGGACAGCAAAAATAAAATTGAATCATTAAAAATTGACAATAAACGTGTCACTGACAATCTAGAAATAGCAAACACTTTTCAAAAGTTCTTTGCTAATATGCCTGTGCAATTAACTAGTACTCTAAATTCTTCTGTAGATGCTTCTTTAAACTTGCTAGCCGAAAATGTACAGTTACCTAGACCGGCTTTCGAATTTCATCCTGTCACGGCATCTGCAGTCATAAAAGTTTTCAAATCTCTCAAAATGAAAAAGACGGAAGATTTGTGGGGATTATCTGTCAAAGTCATAAGTAGTATTATTTCTTCCATTGCAAATGATTTGGCGAATATTTTTAATAGTTGTATTAAAAAGGGGGTTTTCCCTGACGCGATGAAATTAAGTAAGGTGATTCCGATTTTTAAATCAGGTAGTAACCATTATCCAAGTAACTATAGACCTGTGTCCATTTTACCATGTTTAAGTAAAAAATTTTAAAGGTTAATGCTTGACCAATTAATGTTTCATTTTTAACTCCAATAATTTGCTACATAATCGCCAGTACGGATTCACTAAGGGAAGGTCAACTACAGATGCCGGAGCTGCCTTGACCTCATGCATACTAGACGCATGGGAGGATAAAAAGGATGCTATTGGTGTGTTTTGTGACCTTTCCAAAGCTTTCGATTGCGTTCACCATGCAACTCTGTTAGAAAAAATGAAAGTTTACGGTGCTATAGAAAAGGATTTGGATTTCATCGAATCTTTTATGTCTGGCAGAGAACAAAGCGTTGCTGTAAATGACAAACTATCATCTGGGGCTCCAATTCATATAGGAGTGCCACAAGGATCAATAGGGGGTCCTTTTATGTTTGTTGTATATGCAAATGATTTACCATTTATGTTAGAAAAGCAACATCAAGCTGAAATTATTTTATTCGCTGATGATACTTCACTTATATTTAAAACAAAAAGAGGCAGCTCTGATATATAAGTAATGTAAATAAGGTATTAGACTCAGTGTGTAAATGGTTTGCAGCCAATAACCTTTTGCTGAATCCATCAAAAACAAAATGCCTAAAATTTTCATTACCTCAAATAAAACCAACAGGTAGTGATGTTTTAATAATGGGCAATAAACTAGAGGCTGTTAAATCAACGGTTTTCTTAGGGATGCAAATAGATGATAGGTTGCAATGGGGGCCGTATATTGAAACTCTCAGTGGAAAGTTAAGCTCAGCAGCATACGCAGTGCGAGAGATTAGGAAAATTTCCGATACTGAGACTGCTAGACTGGTATATTTCGCGTATTTTCACAGCATTATGAGCTACGGAATACTGGTATGCGGTGCAGCGGCAGACATTGATGTCATATTTATTTTACAAAAACGAGCTGTAAGAGCGATATACATGATGGAGGCAGGATCATGTAGCATCAAATTTTAACACATATCTAATTTATGTATAATTCGGAACGCTATTTTTTCATTTCACAGTTGTCAACACTGTAAACGCTTCTAATTGGTCAGGACGAAACGTCAACCTGTCTAGTGATTGACAGTTTCCCAATCAATACTCGTTTGATACAAACTATCGATTTTTTCACTCGATCATTTTTTTCATTAATTCATATCGGCGTCTCCTCTTGATAAACAAACGCTTATTTAAAGCCACTCAACCAAGTGAAACCTTTGGATAAGCCTTAGTATTATTAATCTCACCTTTTTAGCATTTATCCGTTTTCTTTGGGAGTAATTTCCTCTCCTCGTATTATTTTTAGTCGATTCTAATTCGATTGTTAGTTATGTTAGTTGCTAGTCTTTTTTTCTTCAACGTTGTCCCCACCGTCTGCGTTAGAGAGGTCATTGAATCAAAAGGACGACGAGATGGCGGACCGGGGCTCCGAGTTGCTTTTGCTCCAAAAACGCGGTGGAAGGCTGAGCTTTGACCCAGGGATCCTGCAGAAGACCCCAGGAGCCACGCACCTCTAACTCACCGGGCGTGGAGCGGCCTCGAGTCGCCATTATTATATTTTTCCCCCTAACAAGGTATGTGGACGCGTCACCATTCGTACTTTTTTTTTTGTCAAATAATCACGAAATACATACTAAATCGTATTATCTTCCATTGAGCGCGTGCGCAGCTACTTTTTCTATCGATTTCACTAAATTATTACCCTGAAATGTTCACTTCAACATGTGATTTCAATGCGTTTTTGGGCCAACCACATGGATTGGAAATACAATCCTTTCGTTATTTAACTATTGAATATAGGATAAAAACCTTCCTCTCGACCCTGGAAAAAAATCGCTGGAATTCTTGACTTTTGGTAGAAAACCTACTTAGTGTAAAATAACCTTCTGGAATGTTCCTAGATGTTCAAATTTGTGCTAAACGCTTTCCTCTCGACCCTGCGGTCGTGGCGAGGTGCAATTTTCCCCGATTTTAATGTAAAATCGCTGAGATTCTTGACTTTTTGTAAAAAACACACTCCGTGTAATACCCCCTTCTAAAATGCTACTTGACTGTTAAACCTTTATTAAATAGTTTGTCCACAAGCCCCCGCACGTGGTGAGGCCCAATTATACCCCATTTTCTCATTTATGACCTGAGAAAATGTAATTTTAATTTTGTTTACTTTTCTTCCTACTCGGTGTTAACATGGATTCATTCCATCCATTTCAGGGTGTATAGGTGAGGCCGGCATGTTTGGGCATACCCCCAACCAGGCTTACCTGGATTAGCCGCCTGGGCGTCGTTGGTGCACCCAGTCAACGGTGCGACCACTGACCTTCACGTGAGCCCTGCCAGAGTACTGGCAGTCTACCTCCAGTTCCTATTTGTTAACCGGCGGCGCGTACAGAGGTATTTCATTCCCCTTTATTACCGTCGGTCATCTACTACCTATTGGTGACACCATCGGATGGATCCACCCATTTGCTGATTATAGTTTAAGTGAAGGGACAGAACTCGACCAAGCGACCCACCGTTATTATTATTTTATTTACCACTATTTTTCATATTCAAGTCAGACGGCTTCCCCGTCTACATTCTACCTTACCTAGTATACTAATTTAATCCATTAAGTACCCATTGTAAAATAACCAAGCAACTCACCGTTGTTTACATATTAGAGTTAGACGGCTTCCCCGTCTACATTTTGTGTTACCCATGGTACCTATTCAACGCTACTATTATACTCCCATTATACTACTCCTATTTACTACTAAATACTACTATCATTGTAAAAGTACCATGGTGAACTCACTGTTCCTGTGAATAATAATCTTTTAAAAACACTTATCAATAAAAACAAACATGCCGGTGATAAACGCTGTGCTTTTATTTAACTACCTTAGTCTATAAGTGTAGGTATATTTAACCTCACCCTTTCATAGGGAAGAAACCCCGCTACATATTGGCGCCCGAACAGGGACGTGTGGTGTCGCAACCTTAAATACTTATCATAAAAGGTTCTTTTTGGTGTCGCTTCGCTATCAAAAAGTTGGTCGAGTTCTTTTACTATAAGCTACATTACTTACTTAAGTTATTCTTAAGCTACTATATATTGTACTACCTTGTAACGTGTGGTCGAGTTCTAAATAATCACTACGTAATACTACTACTTTTACCCGGATTTACTGGCGGATACCGTTATTTATCTGTTTTTTTTTTTTTTTGTTGTCAAATTTTGAAACGATTGACAATTTAATACTGTAACTTTTTAACTTATTCCAAAGCGACATCATATATTTATTAATATTGTTGCTGATACTTATACGGATTGGGTTATACTATGTCTATGATTATATAATGCTGATCTGATAAGAATATTATTTTTTGGTTGTTTTGGTGAAATTCCAAAATGAATAATAACTTTATAATGTGGGTAAGTTTGAACTTAACTGTTAAACTTCTTTTATTTTAAGCGGCATTCTGTGTTAATGTCTTCCTATTTTTTGACACCGATGTGTGTATACTACGCGTATAATTATGTTGTGTTTTTTTTATATATACTGATATTGAGATGATAGGATTTCTGTTGTAAAATTGCAAAATGGCGGAGAATCCTTTTGTTGTAACTTATTACATTCTACTTAATTCAGGTTTGCACCTTGAAAAAGGATTGTGCCAACCTCTTACTACTTAAACTAATACCAGCTATTTACTTAATAGCCATATTGACTTATACTACGTAACTAAGCTTTAAAAATGTGTTGTTATTGTACCTTTTACCGGTGGAAATACTCGCATCGCTTAGCATTGAATTTACCTTTTTAATAGTCAGTACTACTTACTAATGTTTAGTACTGGTCACTATTTTACCTATTTATACTTATGTGTACTGTTTTACCCAGTACCTTCGGTGATCACTTTCCCTGGTCACCATACATTCTACTACCTTTATGGTTAGTGTTGCCCTCACCCGGAACACTGATCCATTATTTACCTATACATACATTCTACTACCATTATGGTTAGTGTTGCCGTCACACGGAACACTGATCAATTATTTACCTATACCTACTTGTACTGCATACCCAGTACTTGGGTGACCACTTTTTCCTGGTCACGCCTTAATGGAACCGTTCAGCATCTTTGCTACCCTGTAACGGTAGCGCTTGTTTGTGCCCACTTTTTCCTGGTCACACTTCCTGCTGAACGTTTCCACCCATTATGGTTAGTGTTGCCGTCACGCGGAACACTGATCAATTATTTACCTATACCTACTTGTACTGCCCACACAGTACCTTGGGTGACCACTTTTTCCTGGTCACGCCTTAATGGAACCGTTCAGTACCTTGCTACCCTGTAACGGTAGCGCTTGTTTGTGCCCACTTTTTCCTGGTCACACTTCCTACTGAACGTTTCCACCCATCATGGTTAGTCCTGCCCCTAAAAGCAGGCCTAATTTACCTTATTACTACCTACTTATTTAGTCCTGCCCGTAAAAGCAGGCCTAATGTACCCTTTTACTGCCTACATAACGGTAGTGCTTTGTGCCCACTTTCGGTCACGCTTTGGCTGAATCGTTCAGTACCTTTGCTACTTTGTAACGTAGCACCTGTTTGTGCCCACTTTCACTGGTCACACTTCCACTGAACGCTTCAGCCCTCCTTATAGTTAGTCCTGCAACTTACTGCAGGCCTAATTGACATTTTGCTGCCTATTAAAGGTAGTGCTTGCCTGTTGGTGCCCACCACGTTGGTCACCTCCGCTAATCTTGAGAGTACCTTTTACCAATCTTTACCGCATCTCCGTGCCTCGGACAACGCAGTTCTGTTTGTGCCCACGGTGTTGGTCACACTTTACTTCCGCGTCCGAGATGTTTTAGTGCTTCATCAGGGTGCAGTAAAGTTTCGTTTGTGCCCATAAGGATGGTCACACTCCTCCATTACTTTACGACCTTTTGAAGGTCGTAATGGTCTTTTTGTGCCAACCAGTGTTGGTCACATCTTGGAATTTACCTTTATTCTATTACACTCACTGTAGTAGCATAAAATTATTGGGATTGACGTTATTAATATTATTATTTATTATGAAGTTATATAGCCTTCGGTCGTATCCTACTCTGTTTTGTAACTTTGTTGGTTTCAGAATTTCTACCGCGACCCTTGGTTGATTGTCTAAAGATTTAATTTATCAAAATATTATTACTTACATTCTTATACGCTAACTTACCCTAATTTATTTACTACCTACTATTAATAACCATTGTTTCTAGATACCTTCGATTCCGGTCAGGAAAGCTGGAGGGCCAGCTTGAATTTTCCTCGTTTCCCGAGTAAAATTCCGGTGGCAAAGGGGGTCATTGTAGCATCAAATTTTAACACATATCTAATTTATGTATAATTCGGAACGCTATTTTTTCATGTCACAGTTGTCAACACTGTAAACGCTTCTAATTGGTCAGGACGAAACGTCAACCTGTCTAGTGATTGACAGTTTCCCAATCAATACTCGTTTGATACAAACTATCGATTTTTTCACTCGATCATTTTTTTCATTAATTCATATCGGCGTCTCCTCTTGATAAACAAACGCTTATTTAAAGCCACTCAACCAAGTGAAACCTTTGGATAAGCCTTAGTATTATTAATCTCACCTTTTTAGCATTTATCCGTTTTCTTTGGGAGTAATTTCCTCTCCTCGTATTATTTTTAGTCGATTCTAATTCGATTGTTAGTTAAGTTAGTTGCTAGTCTTTTTTCAACGTTGTCCCCACCGTCTGCGTTAGAGAGGTCATTGAATCAAAAGGACGACGAGATGGCGGACCGGGGCTCCGAGTTGCTTTTGCTCCAAAAACGCGGTGGAAGGCTGAGCTTCGACCCGGGGATCCGGCGGAAGACCCCAGGAGCCACGCACCTCTAACTCACCGGGCGTGGAGCGGCCTCGAGTCGCCATTATTATATTTTTCCCCCTAACAAGGTATGTGGACGCGTCACCATTCGTACTTTTTTTTGTCAAATAATCACGAAATACATACTAAATCGTATTATCTTCCATTGAGCGCGTGCGCAGCTACTTTTCTATCGATTTCACTAAATTATTACCCTGAAATGTTCACTTCAACATGTGATTTCAATGCGTTTTTGGGCCAACCACATGGATTGGAAATACAATCCTTTCGTTATTTAACTATTGAATATAGGATAAAAACCTTCCTCTCGACCCTGCGGTCGTGGCGAGGTGTAATTTTCCCCGATTTTAATGTAAAATCGCTGGAATTCTTGACTTTTGGTAGAAAACCTACTTAGTGTAAAATAACCTTCTGGAATGTTCCTAGATGTTCAAATTTGTGCTAAACGCTTTCCTCTCGACCCTGCGGTCGTGGCGAGGTGCAATTTTCCCCGATTTTAATGTAAAATCGCTGAGATTCTTGACTTTTTGTAAAAAACACACTCCGTGTAATACCCCCTTCTAAAATGCTACTTGACTGTTAAACCTTTATTAAATAGTTTGTCCACAAGCCCCCGCACGTGGTGAGGCCCAATTATACCCCATTTTCTCATTTATGACCTGAGAAAATGTAATTTTAATTTTGTTTACTTTTCTTCCTACTCGGTGTTAACATGGATTCATTCCATCCATTTCAGGGTGTATAGGTGAGGCCGGCATGTTTGGGCATACCCCCAAACAGGCTTACCTGGATTAGCCGCCTGGGCGTCGTTGATGCACCCAGTCAACGGTGCGACCACTGAGCTTCACGTGAGCCCTGCCAGAGTATTGGCAGTCTACCTCCAGTTCCTATTTGTTAACCGGCGGCGCGTACAGAGGTATTTCATTCCCCTTTATTACCGTCGGTCATCTACTACCTATTGGTGACACCATCGGATGGATCCACCCATTTGCTGATTATAGTTTAAGTGAAGGGACAGAACTCGACCAAGCGACCCACCGTTATTATTATTTTATTTACCACTATTTTTCATATTCAAGTCAGACGGCTTCCCCGTCTACATTCTACCTTACCTAGTATACTAATTTAATCCATTAAGTACCCATTGTAAAATAACCAAGCAACTCACCGTTGTTTACATATTAGAGTTAGACGGCTTCCCCGTCTACATTTTGTGTTACCCATGGTACCTATTCAACGCTACTATTATACTCCCATTATACTACTCCTATTTACTACTAAATACTACTATCATTGTAAAAGTACCATGGTGAACTCACTGTTCCTGTGAATAATAATCTTTTAAAAACACTTATCAATAAAAACAAACATGCCGGTGATAAACGCTGTGCTTTTATTTAACTACCTTAGTCTATAAGTGTAGGTATATTTAACCTCACCCTTTCATAGGGAAGAAACCCCGCTACAATCATTACGGAATCATTTTAAAAAGATAGGCATTATGAAGGTGCCATCTTTGTACGTGTACGAAGTTATAATGTATACACGCAAATACATACATAGTTTTACAAAAAGGAGTGATTTAATAGAGCGCAATCTAAGAGACAAACATAAACTGGTGCCCCCCAGATTTAGGCTGCAAGCGAGCAACAAGACTTTTCTAGGAAATTCGGTATTGTTTTACAACAAAATTCCCAAAGAAATTCTAGACCTAAACGAAACAAAATTCAAAACAGTCGTAAAAAAAAATTTGATTAGTAAAGCTTATTACAGAATTAGAGATTATGTTGAAGACAAGTCTGCATGGAAAGATGTGGTTCTGACGTCTACCTATATTGACAAGGCCCCTTTACAGCCGCAAATTTAGTACCTAACTATTTATTATAATATTAATGTTTACCGTATTTTTGTTTTTTAACATGACAAGGCCATTTTACAGCCGCTTGCGAATTATTTTATCTTAAATTGTGAATTTATTGTAATATGATAGTGTTTTTTGTATTGTTTGACATTGTTAAGTGCTCACATTGTGTTCCTATGACAAATAAATGAATTGAATTGAATGGATGTATACCGTTTGATCCCAACCCAATTTGAACCCAATCAACGTGCTGCTGTATGTAAGCTTCAGTCAGGATTGGATATTGCGCAGCTTGTATGTAACTTCACAGCCATCAAAAAGTTTAAAGCGCGTTGCAGACGGATGTAATCCAGCGTCCCAACAGGGCCCTATTTTATAAAACTACAAGTTACCGGCTACAGGTAAATTACTGGCAACATTGACGGAATCCGCATTCGTGATTGGTCGAGACTGCGTCATTAGTGTCAATTTGCCTGTAGAATTGTAACTTGTAGCTTTATAAAATTCGACCCTGGGGTGATCTTGCTTGTTGCCATGCATGTGGACTTCAGACTGATTCTCGAGCGTGTTGGCAGGCGGATGAGATGAGAAACCAGCGTTCCAACAGGGGTGACCTTGGTGGGAACTTGGTTTCCATCCGCTAATTTATGTTTCGGCTACACGGATTTCATCCGCTCGCCAACACGCTCGCGAATCAGTCACGAGTCGTCTCCCGTCGTGAAATCTAATCGTCTCGTGCTGTGAAATGGCTCCAACATTGTCGAAATTTCAAAAAGTGGGCCTTGCTTTAGCAGTTTTGTCCACAATTGACGACGAAAAATCAAAATAATCGGTCAAGTGCGAGTCGGACTCGCGCACGAAGGGTTCCGTACAGTATGGGAGTCCCATTCCTCTTGCCGTTATTAATAGCGAGCAAAAAACTTCTCAAAATCACGTTTGTTGTATGGGAGCCCCCCTTAAATATTTATTTTATTTTGTTTTTAGTATTTGTTGTTGTAGCGGCAACCAAAATACATCATCTGTGAAAATTTCAGCTGCCTAGCTATCATGGTTCATGAGATACAGCCCGGTGACAGACAGACAGACGGACATCGAAGTCTTAGTAATAGGGTCTCGTTTTTCCCTTTGGGTACGGAACCCTAAAAAGAACCCACGTGTCATTGTCAGGATCCTCATCAGCTTGTATGAGAGACTCGATACCGTTTGCGGGCAGCGGCGCGCGATAAGTGCTAGCTATCGTTTCAGTATTACTATAACTTTATCCATATATCCATCCATCAGCTATAGGAAGTCCACTGCTTGATAAGGCCTCCCTTACGGATTTCCAATAAGACGGGTTGGTAGCAGCTTGCATCCAGCGCGATCCTGCGGTCATCCGTGTCCTTCTGAGGTCTCCTTGTGGGTGGACGTCCTACGCAGCGCTCGCGTTGTCTCCACTCCACTGTCCTTAGTGCTATGTGCACTGCCCTATGCCATTTCAACTTGCCAATCCGCTGGGCTTTTTGTCAGTAACTTTGGTTCTTCTACGGATCTCCTCATATCTGATTCCGAGCATAGCCCACTCCATAGACTGACTTTAACTTACGTGTCATTGTCGGGCACCTCATCAGCTAAAACGGAGGCTTGTATGAGGGACTCGATCCCGTTTGCAGGCGGCGGCGCGCGGTACGTGCTCGCTATCGCACCGCTATTACTACTTGACGCTGTAACAACACGATCAAATTCAAGAAATTGGCATTTTGACTCGTTAAATTGTAAGGCTTGGTTGCGCCATGTTACTTTAGCAATAACATACATGTTAAAGTAGTGGTCAGGGAAAATATGTGTTGCATCATTTGACAATTTGTAAGATGACGTCATAACTTTAATTGTAACCGTAACCTCCACTGCTTCACTGGTTAATGCTATTGTTAACGTTAATTAACGTAAATATAAATAAATAAATGAATTGTATCTGCGTATAACAGCTTTAAGCATATGACAGTCACTGTTTAAGTCAGCGTTACTGTTAACGTTACTTATTGTTAAATTTAACAATAGTCTATGACTACTAATATGGTGCAACCAAGACGCATTTAGTAGTGTCCACAGACGCAAAGTTTGACTCAGCCTATAGCATAGTGTAGGGTCTTGTCTAGTCTAGTAGGTCTATAGGTATGATAAGGTAGTGTATGTAGGTAGGATAAAGTAGGGTCTGTAGGTAGGATAAAGTAGGGTCTGTAGATAGGATAAGGTAGGGTCTGTGGGTATATGGCCAGTTATCTTTCTTTTTGTCATTTTTTTATCACTTACCTGCACTATTATTCTGGTTCTGCCTATAATTATTATGTTTATGTTTGCTAGCTTGTTTCCTGCGGCGCGGCGCAGGAGTATCGTCTATATACAGGTCCGAGTCCTCATAGTCGTACGTGTTGGACACTCTCCGCCGGACCGGACGCTCGGACCGCCGGACCGGGGTAGGGGGTGTTACTGTTTGGGGGGGACTTGGCTCTTCTATTACCTGGGGGAATAAAATGGGGATTTAGTAATAATTACAATTGTCGGAGAACTCGCTACTGCTAGAATACCAAACCACGATAGACGAAGACGATAGAACACGAAACCTGATTAAAGGCACTGGCTGCGCTTAACGCATATAACTATGTCTGCAGGCATACATAACGGCATAGCAACCTTTGCATCAAGAACCAATAGGTGTTTCATTTTTTTTTTTTTTTTACAGATTAAGACATTATGACGTTTTTTCCAATTGTCATCATAATCGTCATTATCAGCCGTACGACGTCCACTGCTGGACATAAGCCTCCCCTATGGATTTCCAATGAGCTCTGTTGGAAGCGCCTTGTATCCAGCGCCTTCCTGCGGCCTTAATAATATCGTCGGTCCACCTGGTCGGTGGACGTCCTACGCTGCGCTTGTCGGTGCGTGGTCTTCATTCGAGAATTTTACTGCCCCATCATCCATCAGTCCGAGCTACATATATGCCCTGCCCATTGCCATTTCAACTTACTAATCCGTTGGGCTATATCGGTAACTTTGGTTCGTCTGCGGATCTCCTCATTCCTGATTCGATCTCGCAGCGAGCCTCCGAGCATAGCCCTCTCCTTAGTGCGTTGGGCTACCTTGGCTTATTCATAAGACCCACAGTAAGTTTCAGTTCCATATGTGATCTCTGGCAACACACAATTGTCGAAAGCTCTCGACTTGAGATGAGACACGTCTGTCTGTGGCATCATTTTATACGGATGGATCGATGCCGATGCCATTATGATTAGAATGCAGATAACTGGATGCATAATGCAAAGAAATTCAATTCAATTAAATTCCTAGTTACATTTCATAGAGTTTTACTATAGGGATTTGATTTAAAAAATTGCTGTTCCATAGAAAAATAACGTTCACCCGCGACAAAATGTATGGAACAGCTGTTTTTTTACAACAATACATACCCTAGAGCCAGTCAGCTCAGCTGGGTTTCTTAGCGTTTGGGGATACCCATTAGAATTAAAAAAAGAGTATCTTGCAATATTAATATTCAGTTGAGGCAATTCTCAACTAAAAAAATATTTACAAAATACCTGAACTAATATATATACAACACTAAATTAAAAACATATAAAACTTAATCTAAAAGCCCCTTTGTAGAGAGTAACGTGGCCAGAATGCTGGCCAAAAGCCCATCATTGCCTCGCTGAATGGCAATGATGGGCTTTTGACCAAAGTAGACGCCAGCATTCTGATCGAGCGTCACCTCTACTATTTTTTTTGAGTTGTTAGTTTTGATGTACAGAATAAGCCCCTAAAAGGATGCTAATTGATTAGGAATAACCCTTTGTACGTAGTATATCAGTCTCTGGCAGCCATATCACAAGCTTTGTTTAGTTTGGGGTCAGAGACCGTGTGTAAGATGCCCCCTAATATTTATTTATTAATTTTGCACTTATTTTAACGAAGTGATTGAACTTACATATCCGGTTGTGGTAGTGGTAGTGGCGTATTGTTGTGCGATCGCGGCGTCGTATGTGGGCAATTGGTTGTGATGGTAAGCGCCGTTTATAACTGTTTCTTGTACAGGAGTGTTCGCGTAGCTTGCTCCCTGAGGAAATAGGTATAATATTTAGTAAATATCTACTATATGGCAACACATTAAATTGAAAGCCCTGGTGACAATCAGACGGTAATTCTTCTACGCTTGACTTCCAATCACGAAAGATAAAAATCGGCCAAGTGCGAGTCGGACTTGCGCACGAAGGGTTCCGTACCGTGTTGGAGCCCCCTTAGCCCCATTCTTCTTGCCATTATTAATAGCGAGTATAAAAACTCCCTTACATATTTATTTTATTTTTAGTATTTGTTGTTATAGCGGCATCAGAAATACATCATCTGTGAAAATTTTAGCTGCCTAGCTAACACGGTTCATGAGATACAGCCTGGTGAAAGACAGACGGACAGACAGACGGACATCGGAGTCTTAGTAATAGGATTCCGTTTTTACCCTTTGGGTACGGAACCCTAAAAAAATGATTTTTTATAAACTATACGAAGCATCCACCAACAGTGGACAGACAATTTGATAAAGGCCGCAAAGGACACGCTAGACGCACGTTTATTAAACTCTTTATTCATAAAACAACATTTCCATAATCACATTTCAATCAATTGACGAATCACGAATTTTATAAAGGAGATATTGCAAAAATATATAGAAATTGGGCCACCAAAGGGTACAGTATTTCATAATTTGCTTCGTTTCTTTCGGATAATTATTTTCCCGTTATTTTTTACAATAACAGTGTCCATTAAAAGTAATTTCATGTATTCGGATTGAAAATTACTTTGACATTGTTTAAAAATAAGGCAGTCATACTCTTCTTCTTTTATATTTTGGTGTCGCATGGTTTATGCATTTGCTAGTGTTACTTATGAGTATTGAACCTTTTTTTTGTATTTTATCAAAATAGTTACAGTCTAAGTCGCGTCATAAGTAGTCCGAAAAAGTCGCGGTCAAGTTAGACCTCAGTAAAGCATCGGCAAACTAATTATCACTGATAGAAACACATTTCACAAAATAATAAAATGCGGCGACATGATTTTTCCCCGTTGCCGCCAAAAACCACCCGGCCATACTCGACTTGAAACATTTATAAAATGTCACAAATAACAAAAATAGGCTAAAGGCCTGTTTAAAACCGATTTCTATATTGTCCTGGATTCTTATAACAACGAAAAGAACATGTTTCATTGCAATTCGTTGGATGATTTTTTATTGTTAACTATTACAGGATTTAAACACCTCGTAGTCAAAATATTTTATTTAGCATTCTCCGATCTTAGAAATATATGGTTACAAACATTGTTTTATTCTTCGCTCCATTTTCACATCATTGATCCTCCTTAGTTTCTTTCCCGCCAAAAAGTAAGTATTCATCCTTCATTCTCCTTTTTTTTTTAAAATATGTAGATCCCGAGAACTTGTCCCGTGAGTTTGATTACTAAAGAGGTTTCTTTCTATGTGCTACGTGATCTTCATACACCATTATAAGAATACAGCAATGTGAATGCGGGGCAAGTTATTTCGAAATAATTCACAGTTGTTTAGATCCATTTATACAGAAATATGATATAATACTTTTAAGAGAATATAAACAACATTACACTCATCACACTATTAGTGATGGTTTTATAAAATAAATATAACGACAAAATGTTCTTGATTATTTACGATAAACAGGAAAATAAAAACAAACCTCTTACACGTTTGCCTTCGACTTTCTCGGTGACCCGCGACTTCACCAAGTAACAACTTAATCCTCCTCAGGGCCAGCGCAGTGGATTTGACTCGTAGGCCTAGCCTATGTTCAGCAGTAGGTATACTTTTAAAAATTACAGATACATGAAAGGTAGATACATACATATACCGTGTGTCTCTCAGAGATCTAATAATACTGAAACCACTTATATGTAGTACCTACCTACGTTATTATGAACAACTGAAGATTGCTGTTGGTCCCATAATAAAAAAATCAACGAAATAAATGAAACAAAAGAAAAGTATAAAGTCTTGATCGTACCGTACGTATAAAGTACCTATAAACATATCAATTTGATGTATCATTAACGTCTGAGAAGTTTTGCTAACTAAACTAAACTCTTCAGTGCATTTTTTACATGTAGGCTATTAATTCTATGAAGGTTATATAAAAAAGGTTATATGTGACCAAAATGGCAGTAATTCTATAACTGAGCAAAAATCAAATTGGAAAATGTGAAATTACTCATAAATTAAGCATTTAATGCGGTTGTTTTACTCTGCGCATTTATTTATCATAGTTTATCGGATTTTTTGAGCTACTGTACCTAATCTTAGCCCTTTTTGCAATATCACCTTTATTTCTTAGCGAGAAAAAGTTACACTATTTTTGTATCTGTTGCCGAACTAGGCCAGTGGCCTGTGTTTCGGCTTACAGCGCCCTCCATTATTCCATTTACTCATAGCATAAATTACAAACACTAATTAAACAATTTCGGTTGGCAACATCTGTTTATAGGCTGTCTGGGATCTATACAATATATATATCAGAAGTCAGATTGAGGTCCGCAATGTTTGCAAACGGAACTCCACTGAGAGTCCGGGCTAGTAAGGAGATGCAGAGTCTGCTGTATAAATACTACCATGACAGTGATATACCTGTATTTTGAGTACTATTAGAACATTAAAAGAACAGTAAGTAAAGGCGCGCCATTACGCGTGAGTGAGAGTGATCTATACATTGGGAAAGCTTTCCACTCTTTCTCTAACATAATGCGAGTTGCAGGACAAGAGCTAAGCTAAGTTAGTTCGGGGTTAGCTCGCGTAGCTGACGCAGTTTTCCATACATCTGTGCAGACTGCGTGCTATGTTCGATAAACTAACTTGGCTCTTGATCTGCAACTGGCATTATGGAGACCGCTTACCAGCAAGCGCAGCGTAGGACATCTTAGACGATTTGATTAAGGCCACAACAGCGTCCACCCGCCGCTTCCGACTAATTAGAGATTTATAAGGAGGCCTATGCCCAGTAGTAATAATTACCTGGTGTATCGTAGCGGGTGTTTCTTCAAATCTAGTGTAAGTAAACGACATGTCCGCTGGTTGGTATCCATATTCCGGTTGGTAGGAGCCAGGTTTGGCTGTTTCCGAGTACTGGTAGTCTTGTTGCACATCTTCCGCTGAATACATTCCTGGAAAATTTTATAGATTACTATAAAATAACTTGTATAACTTAGTCTCTAGGTATAATAAGTTAATAACGAATACGAGTATTATATTCGGAAAATTGCGTGACATCTTTTCATCCGATTTACCTCAGTGCCTCAAGGCGAGAGTTTTCAATAGTTGTGTGTTGCCAGTGATGACATATTATAGAACTGAAACGTGGTCTTTTAATGTGTGCCTTTTGAATAAGCTTAAGACGGCCCAACGCGCTATGAAGAGGGCTATGCTCAGTGTCTCTCTGCGAGATCGAATCAGGAATGAGGAG
Source organism: Hypomecis atomaria (assembly GCA_964007245.1). Taxonomy (NCBI): domain Eukaryota; kingdom Metazoa; phylum Arthropoda; class Insecta; order Lepidoptera; family Geometridae; genus Hypomecis; species Hypomecis atomaria. Next base: position 14,930,560 of record OZ023305.1, read on the forward strand.
ATCTGCAGACGAACCAAAGTTACCGACATAGCCCAGCGGTTTAGCCAATAAAAGTGCAGTGGGCAGGGCACATAGTTCGGAGAACGATTGGCCGATGGGGCCGTAAAGTTCTCGAATGGAGACCACGGACCAGCAAATGCAGCGTAGGACGTTCACAGACTAGGTGGACTGACGTTATTATAAAAATCGCAGGAACGCGTTGGATGCAGGCCGCTTCCAACCGGCCTTATTGGAAATCCATGGCGGAGGCCTATGTCCAGAGTGGACGATGGATGGATGGATGAAACTAATATAACTTAGTCACATAAGTTATTACTGTAAGTTTTCGTAATTTCATTTCATTTATTTATCGTGTAATGTCGTAGTAATGGACGAAATAAAATTAAATAATCGGCCAAGTAAGAGTCGAAGGAATCCGTACCCGTACTGAATGGGTACCACCCCCTTTAATATTTATTTTATTTTAATTTTATTATTTATTATTAAAGTAAATATATATATATAAATGTTCTGTGATTTCAAGCATCTACCTGTTACCATTATTAATATAGAGCGAAAAACGGCTAAAAAATCAGGTTTGTTGTATGGGAGCCTCCCATTATTAATTTTATTCTGTTTTTAGTATTTGTTGTTATAGCGGCAACAGAAACACCTCATCTGTGAAAATTTCAACTTTCTAGCTATAACGGTTCATGAGATACAGCCTGGAGACAGACAGACGGACAGCGGAGTCATAGTAATAGGGTCCCGTTTTTACCCTTTGGGTACGGAATCCTAAAAAAAGGGGAAACTCGCGAAGAGAGAGGTACTCAATTAGCAAAATGCTGCCTACTGTTCGACCAATCACAGAAATGGAAATGAATAAATCGATTGATTGGTTTTGGGCTGGCAGCCTCCTTATTAGTACAGAAAAAAGAATTTTACTTTGCACTACATTTCCGAACCAATTTTTTATTATTATAAGGTTTAGGATGCATAAAATCACAAAATGCTGACAGATCAAGGTGGAGCTTCAAGCGCCATCTTGAATGAACTTTTTGGCCGATATCTTGGAAACTATGCACTTTAGGGCAAAAGTCACGGAGACTATTATTGTAAAAAATAAAATTTAGCATCTAGTTTCCAGTAAACTTTTTTGTAAAACTTATCGTTTACGATTTATTGCCCATTTAATGATTTTTGATGACATGAATGACATAATTTTAACCTTAACCCTTTAAAAAAAAACGATCGGAAATTTTGTGCAAAGTTGATAAAAAAAAGTCTATTTTTCCTGTAGTACTCGTACCTATTTTAAGGATGCTTTCATTGGTTAATTCACTTTATCGTTTCAATTTAAGAATAAGGACACAATATATGTATAATGTATTTAAAAATATGTATATGTAGTACGAGTATATCAGTCTCTGGCAGCCATATCACAAACTATGCTTTATTTGGGTTCAAAGATTGTGCAAGAGTTGCCCCCTAATATTTAATATTCTACTCATTGACTGCCTCGGTGGCTCAGTGGTAAGTGACCTTGACTTCTGGATCAAAGAGGCGTGGGTTCGATCCCCACCCAGGGCAAACATTTATGTGATGAACATAGGTGTTTGTTCTGTGTCTGGGTGTTATTTAGGTACTATTCATATGAGTATGTATTTAAAATATGTATATGTAGTTTATCAGTCTCTGGCAGCCATATCACAAGCCTTGCTTAGTTTGGGGTCAGAGACCGTGTGTAAAATGTCCCCTTATATTTATTTATTTACTACATGACAACAACGTACCGGGTCCGTAAGCCGGGTCATCGGTTCTTACTCCTTGTAAATGTTCATTCGTATACAAAACCTGAAAGAAAAACAAAGAGTGAAATAACTATCTGTACTTTTAAAACAATTATCCGGTATCCTGTCTTTTCGCGGAAAATTATTTGGCCTATTATCACTTGCCAACCAACGTTTCGCCAGTTTCACTTTGACTACTACCGATTACCAAATTTTGAGATGACTAATTTTCATTTGGTAGAATAATTGGTTAGCCGATTATTATAATGTAATAAATTATTATAACACAAAACGTTTGGGATATTTATCTTGACAAATGATAAATATCCCAAACGTTTCTTTCACTACGCTAAACTCTCACCAGAATACCAGCGTTGGGTCCTCCTAGCACTCAACATTTATAGCTGAGGTGAGTCAGAAAAGTATAAAACAAAGTCACTTCCCGCTGTCTGTCCCCATGTATGCTTATATCTTTAAAATACGTAACGGATTTTGATGCGGTTTTTTTAATAGATAGAGTGATTCAAGAGGAAGGTTTATATGTATAATACACCTGTGCGAAGCCGGGGCGGGTCGCTAGTTGTAAATAAAACTACTAACCTATCTCTCAAGTTGTATCAAACTGAACGTAGTGTGCAAACTTTGGTTTAAAACGGTTAAGTAGTTTAGGAGTACATCGCGGACAAACAACGTGACGCGTAATTTATGTGGATATTATTTACTAAGACAAAAATAAAATTAAACAAAACCACAAAGCAAACAACACAGCGAAACAAAACAAAATAAACAGCATAAACAATTAATATTACATTTACAAAGTCATCCTAAATACTTAATTTTATTTTTGTCACAATCACAACCCGGTCCCACCCTCAGCATAATATGCTGGTTGTGGACCAACCAGCGCTGGTCTTCCGGAGGGACCGGCAGGTGACGTCTCATGCAAATATTTAAAAAACAAGATTAAGCAAAATTAAAAATTTTGAAAAAATCCCACGACGGTAAAAATCTCATCGAAAAAGAATAAAAGACGTAATTTTTATTATTTGGGAACATGCATTAAGCTACCACGTACACATTGCTGAAAACAGAATTGTAATCGGACATTTCGTTTTGATTATTTTGCAACATTGTTTTGCACTAATATTGTGGCGCCCCCTAGTGAGTTACAGCCATGACACCTGTCTAAGAACATGAACTCATCAAACACAAACCCGTTATTGAAAACCGCATCAAAATCGGATCATTAGTTTAGAAGATAGGTGGGAACATTACTTTGCACAAACGCACACACATCTCTTACCCTAAACGCATATACCTGCTCCGTTCCGTCGTGGGTAAAAAACAATATAGTTAGGGATAATATAAATTGCATATCAAATAAATAATCGCCTATCAATACATACTCATCATTTATATTCTTTTTTACATCAAATAACTTACTTCACTACAAATAAACTAAATGTTTAACAAAACTCAAACTGCAGATAATTCGAAATTTTACATCAATATGACATTACTTTTTTCCTCATAATGTAATACAGTTAAATTTATTTTTGTACAAAAATACTAAGTACATACATAGCATAAATACTGACTGCACAGCAAATTTTTCATTATTAAATGAAATTAGATTAGGTGTGATACAAAAAATAGGTTAGGTTATGTTAGAACATGACAAAATAACGCACGAGCCGAGCGAGCGAAGCGAGCGTGCCGCGGCAGCGGCCGGCGAAGTGCCAGAAGCGACTGTGATTAATAAAATGCTGTTTTATTTAGAAAAACTGCTGTATATAAATAATATAAAAATAGAAGCTATATTTAAAAGAAAAAGAGTTAACAGGTATAATGTGCATTAAGATTATTAGCTGTGCATTGATGAAAAAGCTTTTGCTTTAGGAAAAATCGCTGTACGCTGCGAAAATAAATTGTAGTGTGTTTAGTGATATTTTGAGTTGAATATTATGCTGTGCAATCAGTAATTTTGATGGGAATTTGGAATCTTATTGCATAGAAAAAGGATATTATTTGATTTGCGTTTAAATACTACCCATATAGTTATTGTTGGAGCAATATATGGATTAAGATATACTCACCTGTTGATATTCCCCTTCTTTCTTAGAGATAGTCCACTGTTGGGCGGGCGGGCGCGCGCGCACCAAGTGTGACTTCAGTATCGAGTGCTCGCCCAAAGGGTAGGGGGGAGGGGCGCGCGAAGAAGAGGGGGAATTACTGGAACAAATAACAATATAATATTTAGTTAGATAAATTATACGACAATGACCGGTTTTAATTATTCCAGTTGCAACTGGAATAATGTAAAACAGCATTTCAGATGCAATCCAGCGCCGGAATCCTTTACTGCCGGACTAGTATGCGCGCCACGAATTATTTCGTTCGTAGTGTCAGAACGAGACAGCGTTATGGCAAAGTAATATAACTGTCACTTTTTCACACGTGGAAATGTGTTATTTTCGTCGCTTTTCGTGGTCTCATACTTTTTAGCCTGGTCACGTTTTTTGACCGACGAAACGGAGGAGGTACTCAATTCGACGCGTATACAGGGTTATTTCTAATCAATTACCATCCTTTTCACTTGTTCACTGACTTCTATTAAAACTCGAAAAAAAAATGAGGTGTTCCATACATTTCGTCGCGAGTGAACGATATTTTTCTATGAAACTACATTTTTTTTGAGTTTTGACAAAAGTCGCAGAACAACAGTTGTTAGTTTTGATGTACAGAATAAGCCCCTAAAAGGATGGTAATTGATTAGAAATAACCCTGTATACTTAGATATCTCCTAATATAATCAAAGTTAAAAATTATCACTGACTAATCAAAGGACCAGAAAGAATTTAAAGCTGAAAATCGGGATGTAGTATTTTGTAATGTACAGAATATACTTATACCTTTAAACAAATAATTCTTGTATAGGAATACATAATTATGTGTTTTAGAATATAATCCAATGGTAATGGTATACAATGGTCACTACATAGTATAAAACAAAGTCGCTTCCCGCCGTCCCCATGTATGCTTATATCTTTAAAACTACACAACGGATTTTGATGCGGTTTTTTTTTAATAGATAGAGTGATTCAAGAGGAAGGTTTATATGTATAATAATACACCTGTGCGAAGCCGGGGCGGGTCGCTAGTAATATAAGAAAAATAAGTTTCCAAAGGTATGATCAAAAATAACATTCAAATTAATATTTGTAAAAAAATATCAGGAAAAGTTCTACTAAGCTTTCGGATGAAACAGACATACAAAACTCTTTAAACATATTTAATTTAAAAGCGCCACCGTAATTTTAATATCAATTTATAATGTTTTCTCTCTTTTCAATGCGTATAGTGAAAAAGAAACGGGAACATTTAAAATTGCTTTCAAAATCACTTTTTAAAATTGAGCCTTTAGAACCACTAAAACAAATTAATACTAGATTAATGTACTTCTCCGCAATATTTTTCAGATTGATTAACGTTTGACCACAATCTGGCTGGTTTAGAATTCGAAATTATAGAATAATGAAAAATTTAAAAAAAAAACTTATTCGGTGACATCTTACCTTCGAGTAAATATCTATAAAGTCACAATCGTGCAAAAAGTATCCGAGCCAAAACCTTATATTACCCAAGCTACGTAGTGGGCAGGCTTTTTAGTTAGTCGTAAGACGATTGCAAGCCTACTACAACGCCACGCGATGCCATAGTGCTCGATTACAAGCACTAATTAGGTGACATAACGTCGAGATTCGAGAAAACGGATCATTGTTAATTATTTAATGTAAATATCTAAGTATATGACGACGACGGCGCTCGGATATTTTTTACTACTTTCACTTAGGGACTGCGGCTCTGTAGATATTTGCTCGAAGCATCTTACACACTAAATAAATAAACAAAATAGTTAAATAAGAATAGTAGATTAAAAAAAATAGTTTCTTAAATAGTACTAAATAAAATCACAACTTACTTCATCTTAATCTTCAAAACCGTAGATTTCTTATCCCTGTCCACAAAATCGCTCTGATACGGAACCTCCTCATAAGTCTGATAAACAAAATCCTTTCCCACATCTTTATCGACCACATACTTCCCATTATTTACCACATACTTGGTATTATTGACCACATACTTCCCACTATTGTCTTCTAAATACTTCCCATTGGAATCCACCAAATATTTCCCATTTATATCGACTAAATATTTACTATCCTGTATATATTTATCGTCGACTATATATTTTTCGTCTGTATATTTAATTTCTTGTATATATCTGTCTGGGAATACTTCTTTATCATCGATATAGAATTTGTCTGCGTATATTTTCTCTTCAGTAAATTCGCCATTTTGTCCCATGTGCATGATAGGCTTTGGTAGGGTTAGTTTTAGGGATTTTTTGGCGGGGGTGGGTTGTTTTTTGGCTTGTTTCGTCGGTGATCCGTGGTTTTTAATCTTGAAGTCCTGCGAATGAAATAGGTTTTATTTAGTAAAGTATATTAAATTACAGCCGCTGTAGCTTAGTAATATGACAGTCTATTTAAAGCGCTATCTAAAAGTAGCACATTAGGGCAGCATAAACTAGCACATATCAACCTGCTTGAATAATCAACGGAAATTAGGTAAAATACCTTCTATACAGCTGTATACACATTGTTAGTATCGCGATCATGGTAGCACAAACATGTCTTAGTGAGATAATATAGTCCTAAGAAACCCGAAGTCATCCTACGTCATGACCTGGGTTTCATACCAATAAATCTTTATAATCGATTTAAGAATTTTTAAAACACTAGCTTTACGGTAAATCACTACATAGTATGAAACAAAGTCGCTTCCCGCTGTCTGTCCCCATGTATGCTTATATCTTTAAAACTACGCAACGGATTTTGATGCGGTTCTTTTTAACAGATAGAGTGATTCAAGATGAAGGTTTAAGTATATGTATAATACACCTGTGCGAAGCCGGGGCGGGTCGCTAGTACATAATTATAAACCTTTCCCTTGAATCACTATATCTATTGAAAAAAACCGCATTAAAATCCGTTGCGTAGTTTTAAAGATATAAGCATACATGGGGACAGACAGACAGGGTGCGACTTTGTTTTATACTATGTAGTGATAGCCGTGGCTGAAGTCATGTGTGTGAAAATTAAAAATACTATATCGAAAAACTGTTTTCTAAAGTGTCAGATGAAGTACAAGAGATGAATATACAGGGTTATCTGCTTACCCTGTACGAAGCCGAAAAGAGGATCATTTTGAACAACTTTTACTACGGAGCCAACCCAAAAATCAAGATAAAAAATCAGCATTTCCATACAAAATTTCAACTCGGAATCAATAAAATGTATGAAACAGCTGTTTTTTTTTTCTCGAATTTCTAGATCCCATGGTACAAATTGTTCATAGTGATGGTCTTTATCACCTCCTTTCGGCTTTGTACCCCAGTTCTGGATAACCCTGTAGAACCATTAAAATTGTTGGACGTAACTGTTGGTCCCAAACTCGGCTAGTTTTGTTTTTGTCACCCAATTGAGACTTACCTAACTCGCTCGTAGCGTAGTTTTTGACTAGCTCGCTTAGCATATAACCACGACAAACTTTTTTATTGACGTGTGAAAAAGAGAGATACATGCTTGCCGTGATTCGGAGGACAAGTTAAATTCTAGGTGCAGGTTATTTCAACCAATTAACCACATCAAAGGCGTGGCCAATAGGCTTGTTTACTAACAAAATACAATTAGTCCGTCAAATAGATTGTCAAAAAATATTAGAGACGTTTTTTTTCTTTTGTCAATTTAACAAAAAGTTATGAAGATATAGCCCGTTAAAGTTCCGTGTGACGTCACTAACCGCTATCAAATGTACCGGCTAGTGCCGTCACGAGCCCTCTCTGTCAAACTTTGACAAGATTTATCTTTGACATTAATTGTTTGATTGACAAAAGAAAAAATACGTGTCCAATATCCCTACATAGTATAAAACAGTCGCTTCCGCTGTCCCCATGTCCCCATGTACTCGTATGCTTATATCTTTAAAACTACGCAACGGATTTTGATGCAGTTTTTTTAAATAGATAAGAGTGATTCAAGAGGAAGGTTTATATGTATGATACGTGCGAAGCCAGGGCGGGTCGCTAGTTTTTAGGGTTCCGTACCCAAAGGGTAAAAACGGGACCCTATTACTAAGAGTCCGATGTCCGTCTGTCCGTCTGTCACCGGGCTGTATTTCATGAACCGCTATAGCTAGAAAGCTGAAATTTTCACAGATGATGTATTTCTGCTGCCGCTATAACAACAAATACTAAAAACAGAATAAAATAAATATTTAAGGGGGGCTCCCATACAACAAACCTGATTTTGTAGCCGTTTTTCGCTCTATTTTAATAATGGTAACAGATAGATGCTTAAAATTTTCACAGAATATTTAGCTGTATGTTTACTTCACTGATAAATAATAAAATTAAAATAAAACAAATATTTAAGGGGGGCTCCCATACAGTACGGAACCCTCAATGCGCGAGTCCGACTCGTACTTGGCCGATTATTGAATAATCTAACTGACGGACTAATTTTAATAATGATTTTTATACCCAGTAAATATCCCTATTACGCAGCGTAAAAATTGTGCCACCAGGGCCAGCCACTACCCGAGTCACATACCTTATCTTTATTAGCGGAGCTGGCGGAGCGTTTCTCCAGAGTCCTCAGCTCTTTGTGCCACCAGGGCCAGCCACTACCCGAGTCACATACCTTATCTTTATTAGCGGAGCTGGCGGAGCGTTTCTCCAGAGTCCTCAGCTCTTTGTGCCACCAGGGCCAGCCACTACCCGAGTCACATACCTTATCTTTATTAGCGGAGCTGGCGGAGCGTTTCTCCAGAGTCCTCAGCTCTTTGTGCCACCAGGGCCAGCCACTACCCGAGTCACATACCTTATCTTTATTAGCGGAGCTGGCGGAGCGTTTCTCCAGAGTCCTCAGCTCTTTGTGCCACCAGGGCCAGCCACTACCCGAGTCACATACCTTATCTTTATTAGCGGAGCTGGCGGAGCGTTTCTCCAGAGTCCTCAGCTCTTTGTGCCACCAGGGCCAGCCACTACCCGAGTCACATACCTTATCTTTATTAGCGGAGCTGGCGGAGCGTTTCTCCAGAGTCCTCAGCTCTTTGTGCCACCAGGGCCAGCCACTACCCGAGTCACATACCTTATCTTTATTAGCGGAGCTGGCGGAGCGTTTCTCCAGAGTCCTCAGCTCTTTGTGCCACCAGGGCCAGCCACTACCCGAGTCACATACCTTATCTTTATTAGCGGAGCTGGCGGAGCGTTTCTCCAGAGTCCTCAGCTCTTTGTGCCACCAGGGCCAGCCACTACCCGAGTCACATACCTTATCTTTATTAGCGGAGCTGGCGGAGCGTTTCTCCAGAGTCCTCAGCTCTTTGTGCCACCAGGGCCAGCCACTACCCGAGTCACATACCTTATCTTTATTAGCGGAGCTGGCGGAGCGTTTCTCCAGAGTCCTCAGCTCTTTGTGCCACCAGGGCCAGCCACTACCCGAGTCACATACCTTATCTTTATTAGCGGAGCTGGCGGAGCGTTTCTCCAGAGTCCTCAGCTCTTTGTGCCACCAGGGCCAGCCACTACCAGAGTCACATACCTTATCTTTATTAGCGGAGCTGGCGGAGCGTTTCTCCAGAGTCCTCAGCTCTTTGTGCCACCAGGGCCAGCCACTACCCGAGTCACATACCTTATCTTTATTAGCGGAGCTGGCGGAGCGTTTCTCCAGAGTCCTCAGCTCTTTGTGCCACCAGGGCCAGCCACTACCCGAGTCACATACCTTATCTTTATTAGCGGAGCTGGCGGAGCGTTTCTCCAGAGTCCTCAGCTCTTTGTGCCACCAGGGCCAGCCACTACCCGAGTCACATACCTTATCTTTATTAGCGGAGCTGGCGGAGCGTTTCTCCAGAGTCCTCAGCTCTTTGTGCCACCAGGGCCAGCCACTACCCGAGTCACATACCTTATCTTTATTAGCGGAGCTGGCGGAGCGTTTCTCCAGAGTCCTCAGCTCTTTGTGCCACCAGGGCCAGCCACTACCCGAGTCACATACCTTATCTTTATTAGCGGAGCTGGCGGAGCGTTTCTCCAGAGTCCTCAGCTCTTTGTGCCACCAGGGCCAGCCACTACCAGAGTCACATACCTTATCTTTATTAGCGGAGCTGGCGGAGCGTTTCTCCAGAGTCCTCAGCTCTTTGTGCCACCAGGGCCAGCCACTACCCGAGTCACATACCTTATCTTTATTAGCGGAGCTGGCGGAGCGTTTCTCCAGAGTCCTCAGCTCCTTGCACAGCTCACGGACTAATTGACCCGAGTTTAGACACTTGGGCACGTTGTCACGTTTCACCGGGTCCGTCTGTGAACAAAATATACAGGGTTTATAAATATCGGGTCGAAAAGTTCTCGAGTGGTGACCACGTACCAGAAAGCGCAGTGTCGGACGTCCACCCACAAGGTGGTCGGATGACCTGCAGGATCAGGCTGGATGCAAGCCGCTACCAACCTTACAGCAAGTCTCGTTGGAAGGCCTGTGTCCAGCAGTGGACGTCCTATAGCTTATGGATGGATGATACAGGGTTATATATACTTGTCCTCTACTAAGCCGGAATGTAGTTGCGACGATTATGTTTTATACCTTGAAATTACGAATATGATATTTTATCATAACAATTAAACTATTAAACTAAGTTGTTATTAGACAAAGACTCCACCACTAAAACGATTGTATTTTCTGCTCCTTGTATTTTACCCAGAATTCGTTCAGTTTTTTTTCATTTAAATAAGTTAAACTTTTTAGGATCCAAAGTTTTCTTGTATGCAACCTCATAGGAACTAAACCTTTTGGCAAAATTTATTTTCCGGGCCTGACAGCATTAATGGTACTATTCACATAAAGGTTTATGAATTGTACTATCAGTGGTACTGATCAATGGTACTAGCGACGTGGAGGATATACATTTTACGTCTCTGATACTAGCGAAGTATACATACGTGAGTAGTATCATCAATGGAACTAATCAATGGTACTACTGACAGAAGACCGACAAACTTTAATCATGACTAATGTAATGTGGTCTTTTGGCGTGATTCCCAACACACTTCTTTCGATTCCTCTTTACATGTTCTCAGCTTTAGAAGATGTTTCTGAGTCAATGCCCAAGTTCAAATCACGCTAAAAGACCGTAAAAGAGCAGAAAATATTAAGGCGTCAACAAGGGTCGAAGATGTGTTGATGAAAATACGGAAATTGAAATGGCGATGGACAGGACATATGACAAGGGATAGCAAGATTAAATGGACAAGGATTATTACAGACTGGCATCCACGCGATGGTAAAACAAGGAGGAGAAGACAAATAAAAAGATGGATGGATGACATCAAAAATATCGGAGGAGCATTTTGGCTTAGAAATGCCAACAACAGAACAGCTTGGAAACAGCTGGAAGAGGCCTAAGTGTCACAAGACACGCCGTCCACTAAACAGTTATTATGTTTAGTTTAGTTTATTGAATCAGGCGTTACTTTGCGGAAGTTCATCTTCAAATTCTTGTTTTGAATAAATATTTAGTGTATTTCCTCTCTGTCGTAGTCATATTAGATAAGGGTACCATTCAAAATCCAATTAAATCACAAACAAAATTAGCCCCGTTCTCCATTTCAACATTTTATACCATTTTTTATAAAAAAATAATTATATTTGTAATTTTTAACATATTAACTAAATACTATTTTCAGGTTTACTACATTTTTTAAAGAGATCACTAATCACTATTTTTGTTACAGGTTTAATTATTTTTTATTATTTTTAACGGATTAATTATAATTTTGTTTCAGGTTCATTCATACCTAAGCCTAACCTAACAATTTTTTTTTTCTAGCCTGACCTAACCCTTAGCCTAACCATAGTCGAACCATGATACAGGTTGATGATTAATTACTAATTTTGTTTGTGATTTAATTTGGATTTTGAATGGTACCCTTAACTTATATGACTACTACAGAGCGGAAATACACTAAATATTTATTCAAAACAAGAATATGTTTAGTTTGGCAATAAAGGCTTAAATAAAATGTAATGTAGTTTATTGAATCAGGCGTTACTTTGCGGAAGTTCATCTTCAAATTCTTGTTTTGAATAAATATTTAGTGAATTTCCGCTCTGTCGTAGTCATATAAGTTAAGGGTACCATTCAAAATCCAAATTAAATCACAAACAAAATTAGTAATTAATCATCAAACTGTATCATGGTTGTGGGATACCATGAAAAATAATATAAAACAAGTGGCCCTAAAAGTTATTGGTAAAAAGTAAGGAAAAAAAAGAAAAGGAAATGGTGGACGGAAGAGTGTGGCGAACTGCTGGAACAGAAAAGAAAGTACCGCATTATGGCCGAACAAGACTCGCAATGGAATCAGCAGTATGTAAACCTCAGGCGGCAGCTGAAAACTGCTATAAAGCAAGCAAAACGGAAACAACTGGAGAAGACGCTAGTGGAGATGGAGACCCTAGTAAAAGATAGTGGATCGCGGAAATTCTACCAAGAGATCCGATCTTTTAAGAAAGGCTACCAACCTACTACGCAGTTTCTTCTGGATGAAAAAGGTGACCTGGTAACGATGGAACTCAAAAAGAGATGGCGAGACTATTTCCAAGGTTTGTTAAACTGCTCCAAACCCGACCGACCAATTGACGCGAATGGAGACCATAATGTAGCCAAAATTAATCCTTTATCGTTCGATGAAGTGAGGAGAGCGATAATGAGACTTAAAAACAATAAGGCTCCAGGCATTGATGGAATTCATGCTGAAATATGGAAGTACGGTGGAGGCACTATACAGACAACACTCTATGAACTGATCCTTAAGATTTGGACCCAAGAACAACCTCATGAATGGAACGTAGGCGTCATTTGCCCTGTCCACAAAAAAGGATGCAGAAAGACATGTGCCAATTACAGAGGCATTGCGCTACTACCGACCGCGTACAAAGTCCTATCTTATGTGCTGCTGGAAAGACTTGAACCGTTCGCTGAACGAATCTTAGGCGACTATCAGTGTGGGTTCCGACGCAACTGCAGCACCGTGGATCAAATCTTCCTCCTTAGACAGCTAATGGAGAAGAAATGGGAATACGCACAGAGCATTCACTCGCTGTTTGTGGACTTCAGTAAAGCCTATGACAGTGTGGACAGAGAGTCGCTCTATGCCATACTTACCAATTTCGAGGTACCCGATGAGCTGATTCGGCTAATAAAGCTTGCCACGAAAACAAGCAAGATGCGTGTAAAAGTTGCAGGAGGACTCACTGAGGAATTTGAAGTAGTTACTGGCCTCAAACAGGGAGATGCCCTGTCTCCTATGTTGTTCAACTTTGCCCTGGAGTTCGTTATAAGGAAAGTGCTGGAACTGGAAGGCGGAGTGCAACTTAATGGACGACACAAGGTGATAGGGTACGCCGATGACCTCGCCCTATTGGGGCAGTCTAAGCAAGAGGGGGTGGAAGCAGTTCAAACTCTAGCTGCTGAAGCTCGCAGGGTTGGGCTCAGAATAAACCAGGAAAAAACCGAATACCTCCACGTCAAACGCTACAAGAACACCAGACAAAAGCGGGAAGACCTACGATTTGGAGATCTCTTTTTTAGCGGGGTTGCAAAGTTTAAATACTTGGGATGCACTATAACGGACACAAACACCAGGGAAGAGGAAATCGACATCCGGATTCACAACGCCCTCCGTTGTAGTGCAGCGTTACACAAAGTACTCGTGTCCAAGCTTCTAAGCCAGAAAACCAAGATCCGCATATACAAAACAGTCATTAGACCGATCATGATGTATGGGAGTGAAGCTTGGACATTAACCCTAAAAGAAGATAATAAACTCTTAGTAGCGGAGAGGAAGATTATGCGGAAAATCCTGGGACCAACCCAACGAGAGGACGGTAGCTGGAGAGTAAGGAAGAACGCCGAAATAGAGGATTTGGTCGCTGAACCCAATATTATAGGCGAAACAAAGGCCCAAAGACTTCGCTGGTTGGGCCATCTGCTGAGGATGGGGGAGGATCGCAGTGTCAAGAAGGCGTATCTTGGAGTAGCAAGCGGCCGCCGACCCGTCGGTCGGCCCAGATACCGCTGGACTGATGCCGTGCGGTCCGACCTGCGCGTGCTCCAGGCGGATGAGTGGGAGGAGACAGCGCTAGATCGTGACCAATGACGTTCTCTGGTGTCGGAGGCCAAGACTCATTTTGGGTCGTTGCGCCAGAGGAGTAAGTAAGTAAGTATCATGGTTCGACTATGGTTAGGCTAAGGTTAGGTCAGGCCAGAGAAAAATTAGGTTAGGCTTAGATATGTTTATAAAATATGAATGAACCTGAAACAAAATTTTAATTAATCCGTTTAAAATAATAAAAAATAATTAAACCTGTAACAAAAATAGTGATTAGTGATCTGTTCAAAAAATGTAGTAAACCTGAAAATAATATTTAATTAAAATGTTAAAATTACAAATATAATCTTATAAAAAATGGTATATTATAGTTGAAAAAATACTTAGTCAATAAATAGCACCCCTATTCTTACTGTACTCTATTCGACACGTGTTTCGCCTCTAAACGAGGCATCTTCAGGACGTGTTGACTCTTCGAGCTCACTCGCAAGAATCTACCTCGAAAGAAAAATGTAATGTGGTGAACTCACGCTTTTCAAGGCGTGCCATTCTTTAAGCGCAGTGGAGAGTATTTTGATCCCTCGCAGCAGTAACGGCGGCAGCTGCGCGGGCTCGTGCGGCGCTGGCTCTGACAGCGTGAACTCTTCATCCTGCAACACGACATTCATATTTCACAGGCCGAATCAACTTCTTCTGTGAAGTTAGCTAGTCTGTGAACTTTGGTACTGTATCATTTATTTCTTTCTGTTATTACATACTCGTATGTGCTTTATATATTTTATCTACACTAATGTTGTAACATCCTACTTATGTTTCCAATGCTTGACCTATAATGACTACTTTTATAGCGCAGACAACAAAACACTCAATTTAAGCAATTTCACATGATGTTATAATATCCACATCGATATCGTAAAATCTCATTATAACATCGCGCGCTCGCTCCTGATTGGCCCTGCGCGCGCAGCTGCGCTCTCATTGGTTAGATTTTAATGGCGCCAAGTTCACTGTGACAATACACGTACGCGTGAATTTAATGTTTCGCAATATGTTTTTTTTTTATTTTTATTAGTGAAGATAAAGTAGTGTATGCAACTGCATATAACACGGGTATTAAAACACGAGTGTGAGTTTATGAAACGAGCGCAGCGAGTTTCATAATAGTAACGAGTGTATGAATACCCGTGTTATATGCAGTTACATAAACTACTATTATGTATATCTATCTATGTATTGTTTACTTATGTAGTTATATGTAGTATTAGTATTTAGGTCTATAGTGTAATTTTTAGTATTTATTGTACTCCCCGTAAATATTTTAAGCACATTCCTTTCCGTACATAGGTTGCCTGGAAGAGATCGCTTCCAGCGATGAGGCCGCCTAGTGTTGCACTACATTATGAATCTCACTGATGTATTTATTGTAAGTTTTTAGGGTTCCGTACCCAAAGGGAAAAACGGGACACTATTACTAAGACTTCGATGTCCGTCTGTCTGTCTGTCTGTCCGTCTGTAACCGGGCTGTATCTCATAGACCATGATAGCTAGGCAGCTGAAATTTTCACAGATGTTGTATTTCGGTTGCCGCTATAACAACAAATACTAAAAACAAAATAAAAAAAATATTTAAGGGGGGCTCCCATACAATAAAACTGATTTTTTAGAAGTTTTTCGCTCTATATTAATAATGGTACCAGGTAGATGCTTAATTTTTTTACAGAATATTTAATTTTATATTCCCTTCAATAAAAAATAATAAAATTAAAATAAAATAAATATTTAAGGGGGGCTCCCATACAGTACGGAACCCTTCGTGCGTGAGTCCAACTAGCACTTGGCCAACTTTTTTAGCATTTTTTCTGATTAAAAATTATACTCTGGGGATTTGCATTTGTTTTACCCTCTACATGGATCTTTGTTGCACTTGGAGGATTTAGCTACTGAAGAAGAATTCAGCGCGCTTACCCCTCTGTCATGGTATAAGAAAAATTGTACCTACACGTAAACGAGACATCAGATATTTTTATTACACAATTTTAGACTTAAGTATCTAAGCAATAAAGGCGAAAATGAATTATCAGCAACATTGCGAAAATGAATTATCGGCTGCATTGTTCTCGTTCGCTCGCTCCATAAACCCGTCACCTGTTAACGTTTCGACTTTATTCCCATATGTATTAGGTGGAAACTTCAGTGAACACCTCCTCCCCCGCGCCTCACGTAAAGCTGACAGATTGTAGTGAATGCGAGTCGTAGTGCGTTTCTAGTCCGGAGATAAAACGTCCCTGTCGAAAACTCTGAGTTCAAAGGTCTGAACAGACGAGCCTAACGAACGTACTGGACGTAATTCGCTTTGAATAAACTTTGTTTCATAGATTGTAATCGATTTTGAGTCAAGATTTTCACCTCCTTTTGGCACAGTCTAGCACTGGAAGCTACGGCTGGTGATAATGATGAATCTTCGGCTTATTTACCTGTATTTCCTCATTATGTCTTCTCAGAATAGTGAGTAGATGCGCGCCGGCGTACCAGTTCATATGTTCGAACAGGGGGTACCGCAGCATCAGTGGAGTTTCCACGCGACGCTCGATCTCGTACACCCTGGTACAAAAATACAAGATTAAAAACATAAATTCTAAAATTTGCCTAAAGTGTAGTCTGCCGGCTCTTCAGTTTCTTTTTTTTTGTGAATATAATGTTGAAGCAGATTCAGATGTTCAGATTGAAGAGGTATCTTCTAAGTATGTGTGCTACATCTTCGACGACAAAACCACAACGTTGTTTACCATCAGGCAACTGGTGATTTCATTAGTATCACAAGGTTTTGGATACACTTTGGGTCACCAAAGAATTTAAAAACATAAAGAAGAAAATTACAAAAAAAACACAGGTGTAGTTGACGTAGGCCAAAAAGCTGCTAAACTAAAATGGGATTGGGCGGGTCATGTGGTTCGTGTGCACCCCGGGAGATGGGCCAGGATCGTCACACAGTGGGTACCGGAGGGCAGACGAAGGCAGGGAAGGCCTAAAAGACGCTGGCGTGACGATCTTGACACTTTCCGGGAAGGTTGGCGGGATTTGGCTACAGAACGCGATAAATGGAAGAAAGTGGGGGAGACCTTTGCCCAGAAGTGGGACGGCATAAGTTGAGAAAAAAAAAAAGTTCAGTTTGATTCTTAGCGTAGAGTGAGTGAATTAGTAAGATGGGACATGTCGTCTCGATCTTGCGGGGCATAATTTAGTACGAAACTATGCACTCAAAATCAATCAATCACACATGTATTATGTAGTATATCAGTCTCTGGCAGCCATATCACAAGCTTTGCTTAGTTTGGGATCAGGGTCCGTGTGTAAGATGTCCTCAATTATTTATTTTATGTCATGCCCTCACTGTATCTGTAATGTATGTCCACCATTGAGTGCCTTATGGTTGGTGAATGTACTGTACTAGCCTTTTTAATAGTCCACTGAAGGACGTAGGCCTGCCCACGAAGGGTGATTGGGCCATATCCACCACGCTGGCCCAGTGCGGGTTGGTGGATTCACACACGCCATCGAATTTCTTCTCCGGACGTAAGCAGGTTGGCTCACGATGTTTTCCTTCACTGAAAAGCCAGTGGCGTGAAAATCCGTACATAAATTCCAACGAACTCATTGGTACGGGACCGGGATTTGAACCCACGACCTCACGATTGTAAGGCGGGTGTCATTACCACTAGACCACCGCGGCTTTTTAATAAATGAATGAGTGAATGTCTGTGAATGTATGGCATTTAAATGACTATAGCCCAGTATAATACTGACTGTAGTTGCATCTCGACAGCATAAGAATGCAGTAGATTCCCGCCAAAAACGAGCGCGTCCCGCGGCGTCAGCACCGCGTGGATCCAGCCGCTTGGGATGAACAGCGTCTGCCCCGCGCACAGCTCGCCCGTGCCGTACCATTCCACCTGGAACGATACAAATTAATCATAAAACCAGCTATTTATAATTTTACTAGATTTTGCCCGCGGCTTCGCCCGCTTGATATTTCGAGGCCCTATCTTACCACCCTTAATAAAGGAGGTGGAAAACAAATAAACAAAAAATACGATTTGACATTTGTTTGATTTGACAGTTATTTTTTGACATTTCTTGGAGCGCTTGCTAGAATAGCTCGCAGATGGCAGAATTTTATTATTATAATATTATGGAAAATTTACGCAATATCATTATAATTCATAGCCTATGTGTTATTCTGATGTACGAGTATCCTTACATAGTATAAAATAAAGTCGCTATTTTCGTTTGTTTGTTTGTCTGTATGCTTAAATCTTTAAAACTACGCAACAGACTTTTGATGCGGTTTTTTTTAATGGATAGAGTGATTCAAGAGGAAGGTTTATATGTATAAAAATTCCCGAAATTCCCACGGGAACGGGCACAACGCGGGTAAAACCGCGGGGCGCTGCTAGTAAGCTACATAATTGCAAAGTTTCATCTCAATCCGTTCCGTAGTTTTTGCGTGAAAGAGTAACAAACATCCATTCATCCATCCTTACAAACTTTCACGTTTATAATATTAGTAGGATCTACTTTCAATAATTATTTTAGACTGGCACATGTGTCATACTCGTGATCGGGTGCTGCTTGCAGGTCGCCGGTCTGCTCGTGGCATTCACGCAATGCACCGACTGAATAACTTAGGCTAAGATTACTCTCTTTGTACAGTAAAATCTAAAAATTGTGTTAAGGTAACAAAGGGCACAGACCCTGAAGTCTGTGGTAACTAAATTTTCAATAAAAAAAATATTATTTGCAAAAATTAGCACAACCTACTTCTACATTTTGAATGTACGTACAAAATTCGAATAGTTTTCTCGAATCGATATAATTAGCTAAAAAACATCGAGAATGCGTCTATTCTACATGAACGTTCCAAAAACCGGTTTCGACCAGTGTGTTGCCAGGAAACGTGGTCTCTCACTATGGGCCTTAAATAAGCTCTAAGTAGAACAACGAGCTATGAAAAGGGCTATGCTGGGAGTCTCTCTGCGAGATCGTATCAGAAATGAAGAGATCCGTAGAAGAACCAAAGTTACCGACGTAGCCCAGCGGATTGGCAAGTTGAAATGGAAGTGGGCACTGTTGAATAAATTGTGAACGCAAGCTAAGCATTTATGTCTCCTAGTCACACTGGCACTGTCATCCGGCCGTCATGGTGGCGCCACTTTCGCCTTTTTACTTATTACATGTCAATGAACCCTAAGTACATTGTGCATAATTAATTTATTTAAAGCTCTGCGTAACATTACTTCTATGTATTTTCATTAAATCTGTAATTAATCTCAAACGTGCCTTTTCTTCAGGCACGACACAGCACGGAGGACTGATGACCGATGAGGTCGAAAAGTTTTCGAGTGGAGACCACGTACCGACAAGCGCAGCGTAGGACGTTCATCCACAAGTTGGACGGATGACCTCGTTAAGACCGCAGGATCGCGCTGGATGCAAGCCGCTTCTAACCGATCTTATTAGATACTAGCCTTTGCCCGCGGCTACGCCCGCGCTTACTTTATAGCCTATGATGAAACTCGCAAAGAATGTGGCTTGCTATTGGTAAAAGAATTTTCAAAATCGGTTCAGTAGATCCAGAGATTACCCCCTACAACCTCACAAACTTTACCTCTTTATTATATTAGTATAGATGTATAGGTGAGGCCTATGTCCAGCAGTGGACGTCCAATGGCTGAAACGACGAACGATAACTCCAAAAAGATTAAATAGAATAGTTGGGCTCTTGGCATTTAAGGTAAGAGTCTACTAGAATCAAAAACCGCAATGTTCACCATTGCAAAGTAACGGCAAATCACATTTTTGTGATTGCAGACAGCTACGATTCACTACTACTAAAACTTGTATAATTTATAAATAAAGTAAAAAATCTACATACGCAATAAATAATTAATAAAACTCTCTATCTAATAAGAAAACCGGTAATAAGAGATTTTTAACTTAGCTGACTTTGAAATATCCATAGGGATTTTGCGTTTTTTGTTGCAAACTCTGATGGACATTGTAGGTTATGAAACACACATATACCAGGTCACACCAGTCCCGGGAAAATATAAATCGGTTATTAGAATTTTAAAAGCCAAAATAAAAAAAATGAGGAAAATCAATACCTTGAAACATATTTTTAGGTACTGTGACCACAAATTTTACTATTTTACGGTGATTTTTTCATTAACATCATCCTTAATAAACGTACTAATGAATCGCAGTCACAAATCAAACATAAAATATTACTAAGTTAGTTAAAATTAGCATAGTTTCTTCAAGCCATAATTAAAAAAATAAAATCACCAAACTTTGACTCTTCATAAAAAAAATATATATGTAGGTACTGTACTACCCTCGGCAAGTTACACCAAAAGATGGCCCATTTAGTTAAGATTTTGAAATGGTGCAACACTAGCTACTTTTCAATCTAGATTTTTTTTTCGAAATATCACTAACATTGCTGAGTTTGAAATAAATTCATTGGACATAGCTGGTTTTGCTTCACACTTTAATTTTAAGATGGAGATTTCTATGGGATTATGCGAGTTTTGATTGAAAAGTAAAATTATAATAGTACATTATGATATAAGTGCGGTAAGTTGAAAATTACAGCCTCAGCAATATTGCTAGCCCTAGAGGGCTGCAAGGAAGCAGAGGCTGTAATTTTCAAAGCACACGTATGTCAGTCATACGACGTTTCATAACATATTAGCGAGGAAATTAATAAAACTGTGACTTGCGCCTTGTGCTGGTAGCAGCACGCGAACCACTGCAGGAACATCTCACTTCCAGTGCTGGCCATAAAGTCGTGCATCAGTCGAAGCATCGTGCGTTTTACATTACATTACCGCACAAGTGCCGTAATGTCTCTCACTCTCTTGAGTGAAAATAGGAGAAACGAGACCACAGAGTTCTGCAGTCGGTGGCGGCGTGCGTTTTACATTACAATAAAGCACAAGTGCGTAATAAAATACATTACGATATTGAAATTGGTGTAATTACAGCCACTTTACGAGGAAATATGTTATAAAAGACATTATTGAGTTTTTTTAAATTTGTGACCATAGATAACTCAATTTTTGTCTATATTGGACATTGCGGTTTTTGATTCTAGTAGACTCATATGGTAAATATACACCGTAAGCTCTGTGTCCGAGTGTGACTCACCAAATCCCCGAAGAACTGTTCCGATTGAGTAGGAGATGCGCTCCACTGTTGGTACAAAGCCAGGTTGGTGGACGTGGGCGGAATCAGGTAAAATATCTGAAACAACAAACACGAGTTAACATCATTATTTTTCGCAAAAAATGGCAAAACCGCCTTCCATCGTGTACAAAATTCGAATATTTCGCTCGAATTGTTTACATTATTGTTGATTTATCAAAAACGGCTCAGCCCATTTCTGTAAAATTTAAATGGTATCACCTTGGGAGTATACCCTTTCGAACTAAAAAAGAATTTTTCGATTCGGTTCACAATTGGCGAAATTATCGATGAACATACACAAAAAAAATACATACACACG
Source organism: Hypomecis atomaria (assembly GCA_964007245.1). Lineage (NCBI taxonomy): Eukaryota > Metazoa > Arthropoda > Insecta > Lepidoptera > Geometridae > Hypomecis > Hypomecis atomaria. Next base: position 14,952,119 of record OZ023305.1, read on the forward strand.
AACATAGAACCTCCTCCTTTTTGAAAGTCGGTTAAAAATGAAGATTTACTGTATAAGGCTGCCCATTGTTAGGTACACTGTTTTTGTATCTTAGCTCCTTGTAATTGTTATTTGCGGCTGTAGTGACACATTTATGGCTGTAGTGACACGTTTGTGCGACAAATGTTATCTCATTTATTGTCAGTATTTGTGGCTGTGATAACACGTTTGTGGCCACGTTTGTGGCTATAGTGACACGTTACGACTTTGCTATAATGACACGTTAACGGCTGTAGTGACTCTTTGTGGCTGTAGTAACACGTTTATGGTTGTAGTAACTCGTTAGTGTCTGTGACGCCACGTTGGTGACTTGAAGTGACACGTTTGTGACTGTAGTGACACTTCTATAGCCTTTGTGGCACATTTATGGTTGTATTGACACGTTTATGGCTGTAGAGACACGTTTATGGCTCCAGTGGCATTTTTATGGCTGTAGTGACACGTTTGTGACTGTAGTAACACGTTTATGGCTGTGGCGACACTTTTATGACTGTGGTGACACACTTCTAGCTGTAGTGACACGTTTTTGGCTCCAGTAGCACTTTAATGGCTGTAGTGACACGTTTGTGACTGTAGTGACACGTTTATGGCTGTGGTGACACGTTTATGACTGGAGCGACACGTTGGTGGCTGTGACGACACCTTGGTGCCTGTAGTGACACATTTGTAACTACCGGGACGTTTGTGACAGTAGTGACACGTCTGTGACTGTAACGACACATTCGCGGCTATGGTGATACGTTTACAGCTGTGGAGACAAAGCTATATCTACCTTCCGTCCATGCATGACGTGGTACCACACGGTGGTCCCCCCAAAGTCCACGTGGAAGTCAGTGTAGGAGCCAGCGGCGGAGATGAGGCAGTACTTCTGCACGGCGGGGCGCGGCGGGCGGCCCTCCGCCGCCGGCCACACGCGCCCGCTCCAGTCCAAGGAGCGGAGCACCGCCGGCGGCTCCACCAGCGGCGCCAGGCTGGAGGACAAACATTCCTTTAAATTCACTTGCCGTTTAATATTTAGTTATTTTCATCCCCCCATCTCGGAAAAAGTATTTTTGCTCTTCGATATCGAAGTGCAAAAGCCGTTTTTATCCGCTAGAGAACAAAGTAAAATTGGATTTAGTACATCGTGTGCACTAAATTTATGAATTCATAACATCATTAAACCTATTTACTTCTACCTCTATGGCGCCGAATTTATCATACAATCTTTTTTAATTTCTTAAAAGCTCACAGCCTTAAGCCTTATACTAAGCGCCACACAAATCGGCGGATGGGAAGTTATGCGCAGAACGCTGCGCAAAAGCCAAAATATAGGTATACGCGGGAGCCAGGGAGACTCGCGCCGGGGCCCACCCGCCCGCCAACATCATACCTCCCGCGCGCTCCCTACGCCCGTGCTCCCCACTAAGCCACGCGGCGTCAGCATTGTGCACACATGCGCAATAATTAGCGAATCACGGCGAAGTGTCATCTGCGGCTAACTTCTCATCCGCCGAATTGTGTGGCGCTTTGTATACCACAAAAGATTTAAACACGCTTTAAACACTGTTTATCGGTACAATTGTACTGTTAAACATAGTCTAACGCGTGCGTAAATATTTTGTGGTAAGACGGTCAGACTCGGAACTTTTTTGTGACCTTACCTTTTTTTTGCATTTAAGCATGTCCTTGCTGAGGTGGGATGAAAAGTTAGATGCTGTACTCGAGTGCAAAGATTTTTCACCTCGTGCTCTTTTGATTCCCTTGCTAACGCTCAGAATTGAATTTTTTAAAATTTTAGCATCAGTTAACAATAGCTTGTTATTAATTGTTATTTGTTACACAAGAATACAAAGTTATGTTAATATGGTGGTGATAGAGGACTTGGCTATTTTTTAACATTTGTGGGCACAATAGACTCCTATCAACATTCAAAAATAGAAAAGATGTTTTAAGCCTTAATCTGCTTCAACAAGCAGATTGACTCATCATTTCTGATTAGTACAGCCAGAGAATGGAACAGATTGTCAGTGTTCTTGTTTCCATAGAGATATAATCCGAAACTTCGTAACTCGAAAATCGTAGACCTCTGTTAACATTTTAGAAGCCTTCAAGGCCCCATTTTAGAGGCGCCATCGTAATTATTATAGCAATTTAGAGTAGCCCTGTTTCTTTTTCATTACTTGAATTTGATAGAGAGAACACTATTTTACGTTGCTATTAAATTTACGATGGCGCCTTTAAAATTGGGCCTTCAAGCAATTTAAAATATCTGTAACCAGATCGAACTATATTGATCTTATACATACATACTTAATCATTATTTTATCAGCCATAGGACGTCCACTGCCAGACATAGCCCTTTCCTACGAATTTCCAATAAGACTAGGTATAAATGGTTTTCTTACAGCATGCAGATCTGGTCTTGATCAGATTGTTGGTTGACATCCTACTCTGTGTTTGCCGAAATTGCAAACTTATAGACTTACCTATACTTATACAGGGTTATTCCTAATCAATTAGCATCCTTTTAGGCGCTTATTCTTTAAACAAACACTGTAACTTAAAAGAAAAAACTCTGTATAAAGCTAAAAAGGCTATTTATAATTTTTTATCTTGAATGAGTTATACAGAGACTGAGAATTTGTTAAAAATTATGTCATAATTAAGAAATAATATTCTATCACAGTGAGAAATAATATATGCATATATCTTATATAATCATACATATCAATTTATATTTATTATTATTATTTTTTTTGAGGTCTTCAGGCGGCCTAAAAACTCTGACACCAAAGCTAGCCACCCGGCCTATACGAACTTACTTACTTTTTTTATTATTATTTTTTACTTATAATATGTACAATTTATTTTTATTCTCAAAATATAAGCATTCGTAACCATATCATATCTATTAGAAACTATTATTCATTATTCAGAATTTATTATTCAAAAATTTAAACAAAGAATAAGTTGTACATTGTAAAAAAATGTTGTTCCATAGAAAAACATCGTTCACCAGCGACAAAATGTATGGAACAGCTGTTTTTTTAGTTTTGACAAAAGTCGCAGAACAAAAGTTGTTAGTGATGTACAGAATAAGCCCCTAAAAGGATGCTAATTGATTAGGAATAAACCCTGTAGATAGGAAATAATAAAACGTGTGGTAAACTCACTTAGTATCGCTGAATTCGAGGCTCAGCACGTTGAGGACTTTGTCCGTGCGATGTTCAGGCGGGGTTTCGAAGTACTCCACAAACTCTGAGAGGGGCATCCTCACTGTGGCTTGTTTACGGACGTCTATCACTTCAATCTGTCAATGAAAATAAATTTTTTGAACAAACTGCTTTGCCGGCTTGTTATAATCTTATAATAAGCCCGATTACAGAGGCGCCATCGTAATTACAAAGCTAAATAGTATGGTTCTGTTTCTTTTTCACATTAGGCATTCGATAGAGAGAACGCTTTTTACGTTGCTATTAAATATCGCCTCTATAATCGGGCCTAATATATCATAGTGTTTTATCTTTTAATATATCATAAAAATTAATTGCAAAAAAACTTCATAGCCTGGAGCATCGCCATACGGTTGCCAGTCTGTCCATTTTCTATAGGATTCAATTCAGAGTGTGTGCATTTGAGCTGCACGACCTTATTTTTTTCCCCTCCCTCTTTTTCCCACAATCCCCTTATTACTACAGGACAAGTAGGAAGACGCCACATTACCACCCCTACACTGTCGATTTATCTTGGATACGTACGAAGAGGTTTAACTCTACATATAAAATAAAAATTAATAATAGATAAGGATAGGCAAACACTCAATTACTTTTTCCTAGATGTTGTGTTATACATCAAAAAATTCATGTAACCAAGCACTGACATGATTTGGATGTTAGCCAAAATTACTAAAAATATTCATTATATTGTAAATACCTCATGCTGCGCTCCACAGTATCTTAGCACAGATCTGACAGTGAACGTGGCAGGGTTAGGCATCTTCATGTCTAAGCCATCTGCTGTGTGGAAGATTACGGGCTTCGTGAATCCTGAAAAACATTGTGATAGCACCATATAAATCCCGAGTAAATAGGTAGCATGAAGACACCGCTGCCTATCCTACCTGCCAGCGGCCCTAACGGGTGCCGCCAACGTGTTGGCGGAGGCGGTGGGGCTGCATGGGAAGAGGAGTGTCGGTATCGCGATGGCCGCTCTCCCTATCCTCTGCAGCCGTAGTGGCAGGCGCGGGGCCACTTTAATTGACCCGTTGCATCGGGACCAGGGCTGTCGGACACGGGCGCTGTCTGACGCCCAGTGCTGGTTGGTCCCAGGTGGTGGATGACGATGTGTCTGGTGTTCGGCACATCGTCATTCTGGCGGGAGCCGAAGCTCCGTGGTGGGGTCCGAGTTGGGCCAGCACTGTCGGGTGCCGCGGAGGAGTGCGCAAGCGTGCCCGTAGCCCCGACTATTAGTCTAGGAAAGATTATTAGTCCTTTTGCCATGCTTCCCGTGCTGGTGTCAGTTTTCAAGCCACCTGAAGGCCTCTGACATAGCCAAACAGTTAAAACAACTGAGGCTTACAATTTAACTTGTCATTTGAACCATGGTAGCACTCAGTTGTAAATGCCACCCGCAGTCACCCATCCGAAGGCTGACAGTGCTGAAAGTTGCTTAACTTCAATGAATGCTAATGAACACCTAGTGAAACCATGCTATGAGCTACAAATAGACGACCCATAAGGGACCGATCAAACTTTGTCATACTAATTACATGATTGATGACAATGCAACCATATAACGGATTACTTCAACAAGACCTGGATCGCCCTGGATGCCAGATGCTTCCAACCAGCCTAATTGGAGTTCTTAAGGCAAGCCTATGTTCAGCAGAAACTATTAAGAACGAACCATAAATCAATAAATAAATTCTGTGAAACTTGAGTTTTGTAAATATAAATTAGATTTTTATTAACATTCTGTTCCTTGCCCTTACCATTATCTCTGACAAATTCCTCTGTGAACTGCTGAGGCCTCATTCTCTGCAGAGCAGGGGCTGCAGGCCGGAGTGGGGCTTCCAACAGGGAGCGAACCCACATTGGAGTCCCACATTGTGATGGACGGTTCTCCGCGCCAATCTCGTAACGATCTTGGCGGTGAGCATTTGTGGGGATTTTGACTGAAAATATATCATTTTTGTAACTATGTTTTATAAATTACGAATAAAAATTTAGTTTAGATCATGGAACTAATTGACTACTAAAGTCAACTTTACGGTTACGATTTGTTACAGAACTGATATAGCTGATATTAAATCTGAGTAGGTACTTACACAATTTAATACTGGATGGATAAAATAGGTATCAATTTTATACAGTATTATTTAAAATGACATACAGCATTTAGATTACTTGCAAATCACATCAAACTAATACTTTTTATGTGCATATGCCTATGCTAATTATTTTGAAATGTTTAGTTTCTTGATAAGTAGGTAGGTACATTAATTTTACTTACATACAGATGGTCCATATGTTTGCACACATTTTGGACAGTGATACTTGTCTATATCGTCAGATTGGTATATTTTTACATCGACGCAGCTGAAAATAGGAAAAACCACAACTTTGAAACAGATGTTATTTTTTACAGGATATAAACAAAAAACTTTATTATTTCACAACACATTGCAAATGATTTCGACATTGATTTTATGTTTTTAGGGTCGAATTATAGCAGAAACAAGTAGCGATTTATAAGGATCTATCGGAGTAACTCAAATTATGAAGATAAACACAAAGAAGGTCCGAAAGAAGGCGCATTTTGGAAAACCTTGGCGACCGCGGATGTAAACAAAACTGATCATGGGTAGAGCTCTCTAATTATGGTAATTATAGTTGAGGATAGAGGAGCCAGGCTGGTAGATAGAAGTTGAGGAACCAGGAACATGGAAAAGGCACTAATTTCGAGAAAACATTCCGTCCGACAAGCGATGGCCGAAGAGGCATCCGCTGTCAAACTTTGCATCAATTTTTTTCACACACAACAAACTTTTCACTGTATGTTTTATATATTTTCCACATTACCTGCCATGAAACCACTCACGGCAACAGTCACATTCTATCATAAATTGTCCAATATTATAAGGCTGACCACACAAACAATAGGTTTCCTTCGATGACGCCATTTTGATGGCGAATAGACAATTTTTTTGTTTTTTTAAAACCACGTCGGAATTGTGACATAGACAATAATTATGATTTCATTAAAAGTTTTTACAATTTATTTATCACGATGTTTTCAGAACAAAAATATTATTGCTTAAAAATATTTTTCAGTACAATACAAGTAGGTACAATCATCAATTCATCCATCTTGAGGAGATGACAGATTTTCTCAGAGTAAATATTTATGGATATGTGAATATTTATAACGCCTGTACAAAAATTAATAGCAATGTCATTTAGCGTGAAGTAGATAATAGGTAAATGCTAAACTGTCTATCAGCCGTAGGACGACCACTGCTGGACCTAGGCCTTCGCATGGAATTCTAATAAAACCGGTCGGAAGATGCCTGCACCCAGCGCATTTCTGCGATCTTTAATATTTCGCCAGTCCACCTAGTCCGTGGACGTCCTACGCTGCACTTGCTAGTCCGTGGTCTCCACTCGAGAACTTTACGGCTCCAGCGATCATTCGTTCTTCGAACTATGTGCCCTACCCACTGCCACTTTAATATGCTAATTCGCTGGGCTATGTGGGTAGCTTTGGTTCATCTGCGGATCTCCTCATTTCTGATTCGATCTCGCAGAGAGACACCGATCATAGCCCTCTCCATATCATTATTAATGCCAAACTACTTAATTTTATTTATTTATTTTAAACTATTGTAGGTTCAATACTTGAATAAATATTCTACGTCTAAAAATTAACTTCACTTGCTGGCATACCTACAAATGAACGCTACCGTGTTTACCGTAGCTTGGATGACACGCTAAAATGTAGACACAATTTGCTTAAAACCGCTTTGCTCAACCCTAACACTAGGGCTAGTCCGACATGCTAAATAAAATCTAGAACAAAATACCTACTTGTACGGTAATTATTAAATTAAATACAAGGGTTATAGGTAGGTACTATATTCATTACTTGTTTTGCCCTAAAAAGTCAATGTCTACCTATCTCATCATTAACTAAGTCAGATTTCGAAATAGATTTAAACCCAGATTATTAACTTTTACTTTGGGGCTAAAAAAGGTAAAATGAAAAAAATATCTGATATTACTTTCATTTTTTGTCGATTCCGTGTTACAATTTTGTATGGAACGGCCACGGCTGACTTTTTTCTCGAATTCCGGGTTGGCCCCTTAGTAAAAGCGGTTCATAACGATGCGATAGTCTCACGCATCCCCTTTTGACTTAGTTTAGGTACCTATTATACCTACTACCTACCTACTCGCTAATACGCTACTCTTACTGAAATCTGAATCTGAATTTTAGTCACGCATCGTATTCTCCAGACGGAATTCAATGTTTTTTTTTTCAATCCTATCCTATCTATAAACGTGAAAGTTTGTAAGGATGGGTGGATGTTTGTTACTCTTTCACGCAAAAACTACGGAACGGATTGATATGAAACTTTGTATTAATATAGCTTATATATCAGAATTACACATAGGCTATAAATTATAATGATATTGCGTAATTTTCCTATATTATAACGATACGTGTTAAGTAAGTAAGAACAAATCTGCTATCTGCAAGCTATATTCTAGAATGCACTTCAAGAAATTTCAAAAAAAAACAACTGTCGAATCGAACAACCGTCAAATCGTTTTTAATTTTCCATCTCCTTTATTAACCCTAAGTAAAAAAAAGTAAGTGGTAACAGCGACCTGTGTAATAGGGCCTATTCTGTGGTGGTAAGTTAAGTGGTAAGGTAGAGGCTCTGGTTTGAAAGACGGAAAGTGACATAGTCTACTTTTTATCCCGAATGAATAATAGGGTTCCCATGGGATAGCACAAAAATCAAAATATCATGCGGGCGAAGCCGCGGGTAAAAGCTAGTAAGCAAATCATTTATACCGAGGCGCCACAGAATAGGCCCTATTACAAGGTCGCTGCGAGGCGCCAAAATGAAAAAAAACGTGCGTAGCCATTTTCGGAAGCTTTTATAGTTTTTATCCGATGATCTAATCCGTTTTCGTTTCAATAACGCATTGATTCACATTCACGGGTAAATAATCGGAAAAAAGCTATTATTTTTATTAGATTTTGATCGACTCGACCTTGGGTAGGTCCACTTCCTTATTGTTAACTAGGAAAAACGTTTTGTTCGGATTTCTGAGTCAATCGCCGAGTTAAATTAATTTCAGACGTGATTTGAGACATCGCACCGTCATTGTACCTACTTAGTAGCAGACAGACATGACAAACAACTCTGGTTGTTGTTTTTTAATTGACGTTTTGCTTGCAAGAACTGCGTAATTTTTGTGCTCTTTTAATTTCTTTGGAAGACCTTGATCACGCAGAGGCGTGCGAAGAAGTTGAGTGAAGAATACACTTTTTCTAGGCTGTGTGACATATTGTGTGGCACTTGCACCAACAAGTGCTACCCTAGAAAAAAAATATTGACTCAATAAAAGTAAAAGGGGTGGGTAAAATTGGGCAATGGGCCATGTCTCTTGCATGTGTATATTGAGCACTACCACATTAACTTGCTTATCCGTTGGACTGTGTTGTTACGGTCTCTACGGGTCCCTAAGTCCCTTTAATGTTGATTCTCTGGTCTAACTGATGTAGGTAAGTCATTTCAATACATAACAGGAATGGAACCTATCTAGACACTTTCTGCACCACTGCGTCATTGGCATGCATGAACTATAAGTACATTTACTATAAACTACCACTAAATAAAAAACTTACATAATCTAAAACTATAATAATTGCAGTTGCTTGCTATGTAGTAGTAGTTTTAGATAGATAAGTACATCATAAATGTCCTTAGTCAAAAGTCGAACCCCACAAAGTTGTCAGTTTTTATCGATATCGAAATCGACATTTTCCCATCACTATCACAATCGATCATTGTACTATTGTATTGTATTTAAATTTTTTTACGCACAATTCTGTACCTAATTATATACGAGTATTTCCTCATCATCATTTCAGCCGTAGCTCCACTGTTGAACATAGGCCTCCTTCCTTAATGGGCGTTGTTAATGGATGGCATGTGAACCCACCCTAAAACTTCTTTGTTTCTTGTTTCTTCTTTCTTATTAGGTTGTTAGCTTAGCTAACACATGACCACGAAAAGAGTTTTGTCGACATATTATGAAAAAGGGACAGATATGGATATGAGTTTGGCGGGCACGCGGAAAAATCATGTCATCGACGTCGTCGTATTTAATTGTATTATTTGGTTAAACTTGTGTTTTTATCGGTGATAATTAGTTAAATTGTGGTATTTCGTTGATTATGAGCTGAGTTACGTGTGTTTGATCAGGGTTAAAAAGGCGGTTACTTTATCTATTTTGTTTTCTATCAAAATATCATTGTCACGATGGAAATCTTACTTGAAACTAATGCAGCAACCCTGAATCTAACATAATAACAAAGAAACTCATCAATCTGATCCTCTAAACGTTTGTGAGGGCAGTTACCTAACTTGAGGTTTCTAAATTAGTAATGGAAACATGTAAGTAGGTAATCTTTGTTTATTCATAAACCTCATGGGGCCCCGAGAGGGTACCTCCATGTATTGCAAAGACTAAGACACGTTCGTAAGGCCCTAGACGTCTGAGAAGAAGTGGCAAGAAACTCAGAAGTCATCAATCTAATCTTTTGTTACAATGTACAATGATCAGTCACATAATTTAGATATTACACAAAGTACTTAACTTTAGCAACATGGCGACGTCCACTCGGCTTGGCTTCGAATAAAAAAGTACCGACACTCAGCATAACTAGCTAGGTGAGACTCAAAGCGACAAAGATTTGTCCAACGTTATTATTAGAATACTGGGCGAACACTAACAGAGACTCAATGATACTAAGAGAGCGAAGCCGCGCCAACAGACTGTTTTATACTGATTTCACAAGCTCCCACCATGCCTTACCACCACTGCTCGATGTCAACATGGATAGCGACCAATAGGGAACAAGCAAGATGGCGGGCACGGCAGCAGTCTTCATTTTACACTACATTTAATACATAAAGCTATCTTAAACTGCGTTTCATACGTATTAGAATTATTAGAACTATTATGATACATTTCAAGTTATCTATAACATTATGAAATCACAAAATTAAATAAATAGTGTATGTAAACAACAATGGCCGACATTCGGACGTCATGTTATTTCTAAGTTCTATTTAGTTACCAACAAGTCTTACATTACATAATACCTATGTCTTGTAAACGTTGATAGGATAATATTTAATCACTTGACCACAGAATAACACATTGATAAACAATATTGTAAACACAACAAGGAATGGCGGATATGGTGTCTTGATTTGTCTATTTATAAGAATACTAGACGACCCGCCCCGGCTTCGCACAGGTGTATTATACATATAAACCTTCCTCTTGAATCACTCTATCCATTAAAAAAACCGCATCAAAATCCGTTGCGTAGTTTTAAAGATTTAAGCATACAGACAAACAAACAAACAAAAATAGCGACTTTATTTTATACTAGCAGCGCCCCGCGGTTTTACCCGCGTTGTGCCCGTTCCCGTGGGAATTTCGGGAATTTTTATACATATAAACCTTCCTCTTGAATCACTCTATCCATTAAAAAAAACCGCATCAAAATCCGTTGCGTAGTTTTAAAGATTTAAGCATACAGACAAACAAACGAAAATAGCGACTTTATTTTATACTATGTAAGGACTATGTAAGGATATTTACACAAATTATTACATATAAAGAAATAGTTTTAGACAAGTAAATGAAGCACAGCGGCTATTTTAAGTGATATAGAATAATATAATAAAATATCCTATCTAACACGTGCATGAGTGTCATCAATCATCCATCCATCCATTTAACTATAAATATATCGAAAACCGTGGCACTTTTACTGAACACAATTTTTGTGTATTTGGTTATAGTCTGACCGTTTAACTGAGTCCTCGCCTGCGCGGGTACAGGGGCGCGGGGGTAGACGACAAAGGGGGACTGAGACAGGTGCGGGCGGCGGGTCCCCATATATAGCGGGGGTATAGTAGGTAGTGAGCTAGTGAGCCCATAGGTGAAGTAAGTATTATCCACTCTTTACTGAACATCCTGTACATATAAAGACCCAGCCTTTTATTTTATTTTTTGTTACCAGTGCTACCTATTTGGTTACTGTCCACAAAATTTTTAGTTATTTGGTTTTTTACGTACCTAGATTACAAATTCAAACCTATATTATCACTACAATACATAGATATTGGTAGCGATTCGGCGACATTCGCATTAAACTATAACTAGTCGCACTAAAAATTTTAGTTTAGTGCAAAACTAGCGAAAGGCTATTCGGTGTTTTCTTCGAACTAAATTTAAAGTGATTTTAGTCGTCCGCCATGAAGAATTAAATTGAGTAACGCCACTTACGCCATCTAGTGGTGAGTAGCAAATTAGTTCGAAAAAGCCCACTAGATGGCACAAATATTAATTATGGTTGTTATTTTATCTGTGGCTGATCCATGGATATATTACGTAAACATAGAAAATCCTCGGGCTGTTCCCAATTTGTTACCATATCAATAACAAAGTTACAATTATGTTCTTTTCTATTTTAAGTCTCAAGAAATACTTACTATATCTGTTACGGATTATCACAATCGATTTTACTCCAAAAACGGTGCAACACGCTTTATTTTGGAAAGACTTTTACATTATTTTATTTCCGTGGAATGCACTAGGTTTTATATCTATGATTTGATTAAAAGGTTGGAAGTAAAATACAACTCGTTGGCTTTTATCGTAACTTTAGCTAAATTACTTTGGCAACACTTTTGTTTACATTTGTTTTCAGTCAGTTCACATTTCACAAAAACTTCGTAAATCTTTGCAATATTCAGAGGTAAAAGGTGTAAAATCCAAAAACTAGAGTAATGAATACAGTACATCATATTGGAATCGTTCAAATTCTCTACGTTTGGTGGCAGTGAAATACAAGACATTGGCAAAATTGTGAAACACCTTCACAGAAGCCATAAACAAGAATTGAATTGAATTGCAATATCACTACGACTATCACTAAGACTTTTACAATGAATAATGCCAATAAAAAGCAAAGGGAGATGTCCTCTCCACGCCAACATCACGATACTGAGAGACATAGGAGTACATTATGTGAAAGGTAGGTAAGCAATTCTAATTGTCTTTTAAGTAGATCTCTTTTTGGTAAATCAAGCAACTACTCAAGCTGTCGTGTTCCGAAAATCTGGCCAGTGAACTCAATGTCCTGGCCGCTACTTGTACCTCTTTTGCTTGTCTTGTGATATCTTCAAAAACAATTCTTGTAACTCTTGTGTAGGTACCAACTAAATGAATACCTATCATGATAAGGTTTTAATTTGATAAAAATTGTCCAATAGGTTTGGAATGTATGGACCTAGACAAAAATGAAAGCGAGAAAGATCAGACGGTCTATACATACTACTGGAAGAGACGCAGACCTAGACGATACAGAAATAAAGATTTTGGAAGAAATCGGGTCTTCATTGGTCTTTGGCCACAACAGCATAGAACTGGTAATTTATTTATTTTTACCTTATTTTACAGTCAATAAATAAAGCAAGTAACTTGAATAATCCTTATTAATTAAAGAAATATGTTAACTACTATTATACTTATGTACTATGTAGGTATAGGTACTACTATTTAAATTTAATTTTGTAATAAAATATTTTGTTTTACAGGGTATACTGCCATTACCATCTGAGCAGACAAAGCAGGGATTGTGGGATCTTTCTAGGATGATCTCCCAGAAATATATTATATCGAGGTATCCATACAACCTCCATCAGGAAGCCAACCTGCACTTCCGCATTCAACAAGCCAGCCTATAGCATGCCAGTCCGCACATAGCCAGCCCACAGCGTACCAGCCTGCACAAAGCCAGCCCACAGCGTGCCTGCATTCTGATCTGCCTCAACCAAGTGGAAGGCAGCCTCTGCCTCGTCGTCATAGATCCAGTTGGCCAAGAACAAATGCAGCCTCAATCAAATGAAAGGGCTTGTTGAGCAGAGTGGAATTCGCCAAATTATTTTTATTTAGAATAATATTACTGATTAATTTTTGTTGACACAAATAATAAACGATTTATGTATATTTTTATGATTTTATTTTTAAAAAAATCTAGTAATTAAATTTGGGCATATCTCGCTTGCGATGGGAAATCTTGATCTTCATTCTATTCTGTCTCTTCTGTTGCACCAATACTTGGTTGAATTTGCTGCAGCTTCTTGCAGTTTTCAGTACCACATTGTTATCTGCAACATGATAATATAAACAATAATTACTGTTTGTTTGTAGGAAAACGCATAGGAAAGCCAGAGATAGGGAGCACTGGCAACTTCTAGAGGCCTATGTTCAGGGTGGACAACCTAGTGAAATATGTAGCAATAAGAAAAATGTTTCATAAGGATTTAATATACTAGAGAATAAAGGCTATTTTTATTTTATTTTATTAATTTTTGTTGGAACAAATAATAAACCATATAAGTACATTTTTAGCGTTTCGTCCCAAAGGGTAAAAACGGGACCCTATTTCTAAGACTCCGCTGTCCGTCTGTCTCCAGGCTGTATCTCATGAACCATTATGCTAGAAAGCTGAAATTTTCACAGATGATGTATTTCTGTCGCTGCTATAACAACAAATACTAAAAACTGAATTAAATAATAATTTAGCTATTTTTTCGCTCGATATTAATAATGGTAACAGATAGATGCTTAAATAATCACAGAATGTTTAGTTGTAGATACAATTAAATGATAAATTAAAAATAAATAAATATTTAAGGGGGGCCCTTAATAAGGGGGATATGGGCTCCCATACAGTACGGAACCCTCTGTGCGTGAGTCCAACTCGTACTTGGCCGATTATTTTATTTTGATGTTTTTATTAATAAAAAAATCTAGAACTTACTTCAATTTTGGCATATCAATCTCGCTTCTGACCGGAAATCTTTATCTTCATCATATCAGTCACACTTCTATCGCACCAAGAATTAATTGTTGCAGTTTGTCTTCAGTACCTCATTGTTATCTGCAATGTGATATAGAATAATATAATTAAACAGATATCAATCTTTATAGGTCTCTTATCTTTTCTCATAGATGAAGGATGGCTCTGCTAGCGGAGCGAAGACCAATCCTTCATCTATGAGTTTCTTATTGTAAGTATCTAACTGTTGGATAATTTTTTGCTTTGAATAATTAAAGTTCTCTGTCAATGCGGTTTGTTTGTCAGCTGGCGTCATTGGGAATTTGATGATTTTAGGGCCCAGTTGTGAGACTTGACTGTGGCGTCAAGACATCTGCTGACGGTTGGCTGGCTTAAGCCCAAGAAATTGTTTTGACCACATGCTGAATGGAAGACCATAGCATACAACCTCTATATGTTTTGGGATATCTTATAGAGATGTGCTTTCTCAAATTACCTAAGATCACTTATTAACTGTTGAGCTCCAGACTTTGGAACTCTATAGATACCTACAGATTTCTAAATTTTTCCTCTTCTATCTGAAAAGGGTCTGAAACGTCCCTAATATTATAATTCGAATTCAAACGCTGCAATAATTTGGAACTAGATGAACCACACATGAACTCTCACTTGTTTAGTGAATCAAGCAAAAACAGGTTTTTGGCTTTTTACTTACCCTTCCAATAGATCAACAGTTGCTGCCACAATGAAATATTCCATATTTCAGGATTAATTCGACAATAAAACCTCGATAAAACACATCAAATTCTCCAAACTAGTTTTAATCGCCATGTTTTTAATGACGACTAGTTTGACATTTGACAACTAAATTTTAGACGTAAATCACTCTAAAATGTGGGCCGCCGAATGCATTTCGACCAAATTGAGTAACTAAAATCGATTTAGTCGACTTGACCTAAAAATAGTTTAATCGTGTAGACATCCGAATACCAAAGCCTAGTTTGACAGGACTAAACCTATTTTAGAGAGAACTTAACTAAAATGCGTGTCGCCGAATTGCGACCAATAAAACCTCGATATAACACATCAAATTCTCCAAACTAGTTTTAATCGCCATGTTTTTCTTGACGACTAGTTTGACATTTGACAACTAAATTTTAGACGTAAATCACTCTAAAATGTGGGCCGCCGAATGCATTTCGACCAAATTGAGTAACTAAAATCGATTTAGTCGACTCGACCTAAAACTAGTTTAATCGTGTAGACATCCGAATACCAAAGCCTAGTTTGACAGGACTAAACCTATTTTAGAGAGAACTTAACTTAAATGCGTGTCGCCGAATTGCGACCAGTAGGTATAAAACAAAGTCGCTTCCCGCTGTCTGTCCCTATGTATGCTTAGATCTTTAAAACTAGGCAACGGATTTTGATGCGGTTTTTTTAAATAGATAGTGATTCAAGAGGAAGGTTTATAATTATGTACATAGAATAATAACGCCGAGAATGATAATTTCATGTCAAAAAAATCTCGAAAGTGAAGCATCAACACGATTGATGTATGCGCGAGTCATACGTATTTACGCGCGGCAACACGCACACTACGAAACAAGTAATGTTACTATCAGAATCAGATTACCCCAAAAAGTTGGGAAATTTGATCAGAGCCTTTAGTACAGATTTTGCATAACTTATACTTGTGCCTTTGAGTGTGGCTCCAAACATTTCTGTTAATAACTTTTTTTTAAATTCCATTAGTATAGGTATTATATGAAAGGGCTTTTCGTGTGGAACACAGTTTGTGAAATGGATATTTTTTTAACTAAACGGTTTTAAGTACTAAAAGATAAAAAATAATAATTCTAAAATGAAATCGTGGGGCGCATCATACATAATGAAATCTTTCAGGCGAAGACCTCACGATTTTATTGTTGAGTTATTATTTTTTATCTTTTAGTACATAAAACCGTTTAATAAGAATAAAATTTTGACCAATTTAATTATTGTGTTTTTAGTTTTACTTTGTTACTACGAACTGTTTTCCACACGAAAAGCCATAATAATATGTACTGATAATCCCGTGGAAGTATATTTCATTACTAATTTCAATATCAAAATGTAGGGAAATTTTTTTTCCCTTTACTTGCAACTTTTAGTCCTTATGGCGTCTGTCGAAATTTTGTGAATTTATATTTACATTGGAAGGCGTTTTACATCAAATTATTAGATAATTTGTAATACTTACAAGTGGAATGTGATGTTGCATTGTTTGTTTAGTTTTGCCGATTCATTGTGGCACCCTTTTACCACACAAACCGTCATTTTAAAATATAAATTACGGGAGCTGTTGTTATCACGGTACGACTGTGAGTACTGCCGCGCGCCGTTCGCGTACCAAGCTTTTTCAAGCTTGGTATTTCTTGCTTCACTTAGCGTGCTTGTTCTCGGTTTCTCGGCGTTATTATTCTATGATTATGTACATATACCTAATACACCTGTGCGAAGCCGGGGCGGGTCGCTAGTTAATAATAAAGCTCAAGTATGCCTTACATTTTATGAAAAACTTCTACAAATCTTTTCATTTGGCATGTAAGTTTTATAAACTAAACTTTTGTTTTGTTTGGATCAGTTGTAACAAAAAATTTGAAATCTAATGAAATTAATATGAAATTTGGCTTTTCGTGGTCTTTTTAGGGTTCCGTACCCAAAGGGTAAAAACGGAACCCTATTACTAAGACTTCGATGTCCGTCTGTCCGTCTGTCTGTCACCGGGCTGTATCTCATAAACCGTGATAGCTAGGCAGCTGAAGTTTTCACAGATGATGTATTTCTGTTGCCGCTATGACAACAAATACTAAAAACAGAATAAAATAAATGTTTAAGGGGGCTCCCATACAATAAACGTGATTTTAGTAGTGTTCGCTCGCTACAAGAGGAATGGGGCTACCATACGGTACGGAACCCTTCGTGCGCGAGTCCGACTCGCACTTGGCCAATTTTTTCGTAATGATGTGATAGAATTATTAGTCATTATATTTACAAAATGCAAGATATAAGACTTGCTGTTATCGACTTTGATAATAATTTTAAACGAACAATGGGTATCGAAATAGGTAGGTACACCTAACTTACCTTCGTTCAATTTTTTTAGATTTTTATTAAGAAATCTTTAATTTAAATCTACATTATACCATAGATTAATTTGTTTACTATAATTTTATCTATGATTATACCAATATTTTTATTTGAAAGTTTTTGGAAATATGGACAAAAAACTGAGAAATGATCAACTCGTTTTTACACCACAGCAAAGAATATAATATAATAATACTACGTACACCAAATATCTTTACAAATGGCTAAAATAGAGAACTACAATATTACGCACATAAAATATTGTTTTATCGAGATAAAACGAATGTGGCGCCCATTTGCAATTCTCAATGTCTTGGTTGTAATATAATTTAGCGACAACAAAAAGTTGTTTTTCCACACGAGCAAGCTTTCATTATGTTTAAAGAAAATGTGGATGACTGTCAAATTATTTGCAAACGTCAGGTAAAAATATAAACTGGCTTAAAGTTCGTTGCTAAATCAACAAATCAACATACTTAAATGTCATACATACCTATCTGTGCAAGAATAGAGAAGCTAAAAAAAACGGACAAGTACTAGTTGGACTTGCGCATGAAGGGTTCCGTACCGTATGAGAGCCCCGCGCCAAAAAAATTACGTTTGTTGTATGGGAGCCCCTCTTAAATATTTAAATTTATATTATTCTGTTTTTAATATTTCAATATAATTTGCAATCAAAATACATTATCTGTGAACATTTCAACTCTTTAGCTATTAAAGTTTATGAGATACAGCCTGGTGACAGACAGACGGACAGACATATGGACAGACAGACGGACGGACAGACGGACAGACAGACAGACGGACAGACAGACGGACAGTCAGACGAACAGACAGACGGACAGACAGACGGACAGCGGAGTCTTAGTAATAGGGTCCCGTTTTTACCCTTTGCGTGTGGAACCCCAAAAAGTCATGAGTACCTCTTAATACCTGGGTCAAACTAGCACTTGAAAATTGTCATACTTATTTCGCCTGGTATATCTAGGTACATAATCATTGTTCCTAATTAACCTATGACTCCTTCAAGCCGACGCATACGATCACAATACAAAATTTTAATTACGTAACTAGCTGTCTTTTTTATTTCGTTATTGAAATATTAGGTATCTAGACTAAAATATGTATTGAAGGGTTCCGTAAATAAACAAGAATATCGTTTAGCTTAGTCTTAGAAAGACTCATAGGTATCATAAGACTTATAATTTTTTTTCACACACGATTGTACAATAATCGGCATTGACAAAATTTATAAAACAACAGATCCTTTCAAAGTTGTTCATAATTATGATCCGAATCACCTCCTTTTGGTTCAGTAGGTACACTCTTTCCGAAAAATCCTGAATAAGTACATACAATACAAACTTAATATAACTAGACATCGGATTATATGCATTTGCATATTTGTATATTATTATGCAAAATGCAAATAATGCTACTTTACAGCGTTAATGCATATTTTGGTAGATACTTTTTCATTAATATAGTATACTAGTTTTTATCCGCGGTTTCACCCGCATGATGTTTTGATTTTTGTGCTATCCCATGGGAGCCCTTTATTTATCCCGGATAAAATGTAGACTATGTCACTTTCCGTCTTTTAAACCCGAGGCCCTACCTTACCACCCATGATAAAGCAGGTGGAAAATAAAAACGAACTGACGATTGTTCGCTTCGACGACAGTTGTTTTTTTGAAATTTCTTGAAGCGCACTCTAGAATAGCTCGCAGATAGCAGAACTTTTCCTACTTACTTAACACTTATCGTTATATTATGGAAAATTTACGCAATATCATTATAATTTATAGCCTATGTATTATTCTGATTATAAGCTATTATTGCAAAGTTTCATCTAAATCCGTTCTGTAGTTTTTGCGTGAAAGAGTAACAAACATCCATCCATCCATCCTTACAAACTTTCGCGTTTATAATATTAGTAGGAAGTAGGAAATTTTATAGATAGTTAGATACTCCTAATCATTTATTTACAGTACGGATAATCACATACATTGGTTTACAAAAATATACTATGAGCAACACCTTGCGAATTGTCAAAGTTACATAATTAAGTATTCATTATGTACTCAACAGAATTATTAGGCATAATATTACAATAAGTTAATTAAAATTTGGTACATTACATAAAATTAAAAATACAATATTAAAAAATTAAGATGTCAGAAATACTGTAATTAAAATGTCGTAAGTATAAAAGGTATGCGTGTTAAGCATCTAGACACGCGGAAGCGTGTCCAGCCAAGTCAAAAAAAAAAGAACTGGCGACGCGACGTGTGTAATATTACACGAACCATTTCGAGCCACTTTTGACCCCATCATAACTCGAAAACTATTTAACCTATACATATGAAATTTAGCATATTTATTAAAGCTCTTTAGCTTATCTACAATACAAAATTTCATTAACTTCACTCACTGATTCACTCACTGACTCATAGATCAAAAACCTAACCCACTTCCAGATGACCTAGAAACTTGATATTTGGCATCAAGGTAGACTATCAAGCATACACAAAGGAAAAAATCTAAAGCTTTGAACTTTTACCCCCCAATCTTATATAATAGGGGATGAAAGCTTGTATGAGACTTCCACAAATTTTCATGCTATAAGTCTTAAAATTGACATCAAGACTCCCTGTCAGAAATAATAAAACACATATTTCAGGATTTTTAATAAAACAGCCACCTACCCCTAAAATTAGGGGATGAAAATTTGTTCGTCACTTTCGAAACTTTTGATGCCAGAAGTCAGAAAATGGATATACGAACTCGTTGTAATAGATAATAAAACACAATTTCAGGATTCTTAATAAACCACCCCCCAAACCCTAAAACTAGGGGATGAAAGTTTGTATGACACTATTGCAAAGTTTGATGCTAGATGTCCAAAAATTGATAAAGGGACTCTTTATTACAAATTTAATCAAACACGTATTTCAAGATTTTTAGTAGATCTCCCCCTAACCTTTAAAACTAGGGGTTAAAAGTTGATATGAGACTTCCGCAAGTTTTGAAGCTAGAGATGTGAAAATCGATAAAATTACTCCTTGTAGTAAACTACAAAAGAAGTAAAATCCAACAAAAACATTTTCATGTGAAAAGAAGCCAAGTCACAGTTCCCACCATCAAATGGAAATACGAACTCGTTGTAATAGATATAAAACATAATTTCAGGATTCTTAATAAACCAAACCAAACCAAACCCTAAAATTGGGGGATGAAAATATGTGTGTCACTTTCGAAACTTTTGATGCCAGAAGTCAGAAAATGAATATACGAACTCGTTGTAATAGATAATAAAACAAAATTTCAGGATTCTAAATAAACCACCCCAAACCCTAAAACTGGGGGATGGAAGTTTGTATGACACTTATGCAAAGATTGATGGTAGATGTCCAAAAATTGATAATGGGACTCTTTATTACAAATATAATAAAACACGTATTTCAAGATTTTTAGTAAATCTCCCCCTAACCTTTAAAACTAGGGGTTAAAAGTTGGTATGAGACTTCCGCAAGATTTGAAGCCAGAAATGTGAAAATCGTTGAAATTACTCCTTGTAGTAAACTACAAAAAGAAGTGAAATCCAACAAAAACATTTTCATGTAAAATAAAGCCAAGTCACAGTTCCCACCATCAAAAAGTTGTCAGATCTCACGTTAAGCCAAGCTTCTAACTCTACACGCCTTACTCTACAAGTCCTTACTTCACAAACTCTACACCTTAGTCAATATATGCGGCTTGGCTGTTTCGCTAACTGCGCCTGGGCGTAAAGTGATTAATTCATTAATTCTGTTATACAAACAGTTCTTGTTGTAACGAAACGGCCAAGTCACATATATTGACTAAGCTGTAGAGTTTTTGGAGTCTGTAAGGGCTTGTAGAGTAGGCGTGTAGAGTTAGAAGCTTGGCTTTACGTGAGATCTGACAACTTTTTGATAGTGGGAACTGTGACTTGGCTTCTTTTCACATGAAAATGTTTTTGTTGGATGTTGTATTACGCCATCGGCACGTCCGCCTTGCAGACAATTCAGGAGGAGCAACAGATTTCAGCAATATGCCCGATACAATTGAGAAACTAGATTACTTACTAAAAACTTTTCTCTGTGCAAGTCCTTGGAAATATTAGAAAAAATGATTGAACAGAGTAATGTCCTT
This sequence comes from Hypomecis atomaria, assembly GCA_964007245.1. Lineage (NCBI taxonomy): Eukaryota > Metazoa > Arthropoda > Insecta > Lepidoptera > Geometridae > Hypomecis > Hypomecis atomaria. Next base: position 14,973,608 of record OZ023305.1, read on the forward strand.
CCAAGCTCAAGTCCATTGTAAAATGTTTGTGGCAGAAAAGTTGCAATTTTGTGTAACCCCGGTCTTAAAGGAATAAAGAAAATTAACGCATTTATCAATGGCACCGAAAAAACTCTGCGATAGCCTGAAGAGGTATCTGAAGAAATAGCACAAAATTTTAAATTGTGTACAGTTACACGTCACAAGTTTTGACTATTTAAATGAATATAAAAATGTAACAATAAACTTAAATTCGAATAACAAATTGTTTTTGATAACTAACTAGCGCCTATTTTGTGCATATTTTGCCCTTTTTTAGTGCATATTTTCATGCATTTTTTGGCATTTTGATAGCGTATATAATCCGATGTCGACTTATAACCCTATACTCGGCAACATGTTTCGAGCTACTATTTCAGTGCAATTTTTCCATGGATGACGTAACAGCTTATAAGAAAAAAAAGATATTCTGTTCTGGGAAGTACATTTTAAACACTTAGGTAACAACTTATTTCTGAGCTGAGGGAATTACCAGTAATTTCTTGCACTCCATTAACATGTAGGGCAAAGTTTTTTATTTTAGTTGTAATTACTAGTAAATGCGTCGGTTGACGGTTCCATATAAAATGTCAGTACAGTGCATTGACTACGAATGCACTTAGTCAACAAGAGCTATATTTTTTTTAAAATACTACAAACTACCTACAGAAAACCTAGACTAATTTTTGAAGTGAAACTTCTAATGCGACTTCCAACAAGGTTGCGTTAGACGTTTAACGCTACCATGGAGGGGTACGAAAGCACTGTTGCGTAGAAGTTTCACTTCTTCCGCGCGGAGAGACTACGCACAATTTTTTCTTGTTATAAGTACTTACCTGTCCAGATAAGAAACAATTCTTTTATAACCGACTTCAAAAAGGGAGGACGTTTCTTAACTGACAGTAGTTTTGTGTAAATCCATTTTTTTTTCTAGGTAAATTGATTTTGATAAATTACAAAAACAAATCGTTTTGTTTAAATTTTGGTGGTTAACGATCTATCTTAACGTAATACGAAATTTCATCAAAATCGTTAGAGCCGTTTCTAAGTCTTCGATACGTAAACAGGGCTAATGCAGGGTTATCCAGAACAGGTGTGCCGACTAAGCCGAAAGGAGGTGATTCAGGCCATCGTTATTAACAACTTTTATCATGAAGCCAAATCGAAATTCAAGAAAAATTCTTACATTTTGTCGATTTTGAGTTACAATTTTGTATGGATCAGCTTATTTTTTCCTCTGATTTTGAGTTGGCTCCATAGTAAAAGTTGTTTATAACGATGGTCTTGATCTCTTTTGGCTTAGTACAGGGTAAGCAGATAACCCTGTATTTGTATAATTTTATGGTTTGAGTACTTGCTAGAAAATTCCGAAAAGTTGTAGTCGTACAGGTCGCGGCTTATAAGTCTAGCGCTGAGCGAAGTGTGGAGGGGGTGGCTGCGCATGAGTTTAGTATGGCGGTCAACATGCGCAGCCATCCCCTCCACAGTACCCTCAGCGCTATACTTACTTGCCGCTACTTGTATAAGCTTGTTTTCAAAATTACTGCCGAACATAGGCTTACCAAAGGAGCGATTGAAACATAACCACCTTGCTCACGAAGTTGCGGTTTGATAAAAGGCTGTACCTGCTGTGGCTAAATACATTACAGTCCCAATGTGAATGTATCCAAGACTTGTTATGAATAAATTTTAAACCTAAATTACCTTTTAGAAGGCGTAATTCATATTGTTATGTCATTAGTCGACCTCTCGAGTTGTGTAAAATTATGACGTGTCATTTTGCACAATAGTCTGCGTGACCGGTAGACAAACACGCTGGCTGGTGCATTTGGTAAGGATGGGGCGTAGTCGATAGTTTTTGCGATGATTTCGTTTTGAGGTGAGGCGAGTATCGATAATTTTGTGTGGTTGAGCTGCGTGATAGTTGACATTTTTGAGGGGATAACGTCTTGTAAATCGATGAACGCCGGCTGCACGAAAAAGTATGACTCGATGTCACGTTCCGCCTGAGCCGAGCGTGCAAACTGCAAGCGAGAGTGCGGAACAAGCGATAGAGAGGCACGATTGACCTAAGCGTTCGCCTTGTAACGCATATGACGTTATCACGTAAAATTTGTCGTCCGTAAACTGACTTTACATACAACCTTTTATTTGTGAAATAGATTTTAACATCGTAACAGTTAAATAATCCCCGCATAATAGTTAAAATTATTACTCCTTGTATGTTTGATATTGAAAAACAAATCATATCTAAAGAATGCTATGGCGTTTGGAAAGAAAATTGTAATTTATTGCTTATATTTACTACCTAGCACTTTACCACTTAAAAAATAATAGAGTAACGTAATTTATACGTTGTTTTCTTAGAATTAGCTTTGCGTGAGTTTATACATGCTTACATGAAATTAGGCCATGTATTTGTATACAATACAATACAATACAATACAACAACACTTTATTGACACCAACAAGAAAACATAACAAAAGAAACAAAGACAGAAAAGGCACAAAAGGCGGTCTTATCGCTAAAAGCGATTTCTTTCAGACAACCTCTCTTGGATGCAAGGAAACATAAAGACGACAAGGACGGTGTAAACGTAAAAAAAAAAGTTAAATAATGAAGAAAGTTATTACAAATTCCTAATCAACAATAAAATAAACTACATAATAATAGCCATACATAAATACTTATAATAATACATACAGTAAAAATAAACATACTTAGATGCATAAATATATTACAAATAAATTAATGACGAGGAGTGATATGAGTATCAGTCAGAGAGACCTTTGAGAGATAATGTTGCTGAACCTGGGCCTTGAAAGATTCAACGCTCTGTGCACGTCTGATGGTCACAGGAAGGTCATTCCAGAGAGCTACAGCTCGGACACTGAAAGAAAAATCATAAAAAACAGTAGAATGAGATGGAGTGGAAAGAAGGAGATTGCTAGAAGATCTAAGATTGACAGAGTGAGTGTCACAAAGAAAAGTGAAGCAAGAGCGTAAATATGAAGGAGAAGAAGGTTTGAAGAGAATGCTATAGAGAAGGAAAAGTATATGAGTAAAAGTATATACGGCGAAGACGGATAGGGAGCCACTTGAGCTTATTACGAAATTGGGAAATGTGGTCAAATTTCCGGAGGCCTAAAATGAACCGTATACAAAGATTTTGGAGTCGCTCAAGCTTGTCGAATTGCTCCTGGGTTAAGTCGAGATAGCAAGCGTCAGCATAGTCTAAAATAGGGAGAAGAAGGGATTGTGCTAACGCAACTTTGGTAGCCGTGGGAAGAAAATTGCGAATTCTTCGTAATGATGCAGAAGAAGCGTATAACTTGCGCTTCACAGATTGTATTTGAGAATTCCATGAGAGACAACTATCAAAAATAATACCAAGGTTTTTGACCTCGCTACTAAAAGGGATCGTAATACCGGGTTTTACGAGGGTTACAATTTTACAATTTTACGAAGAGAAGTTTGATCGATGCGTGCAATCATCCTAAAGCTACCAATAATGATGGCCTGCGTCTTAGTGGGATTGACTGTGAGCCCGAAAGATCGGCTCCAACATTCAATACGGCGCAGGTCATCATTAACAGCTGCCACAGCCTCATCCAAGTGATTGATTGTAGCTTGAGAGTAAATCTGCAAGTCGTCTGCATAGAGATGGTAGAGAGAAGTGATGTGAGAAGTAATACCATTTATAAAGATAGCAAACAGGAGAGGAGAAAGAACACCACCTTGAGGAACACCTGCATCAGTAACGCACCAAGAAGAGAGCGTATCTTCAACACGTACACATTGCCGGCGGCCATACAAATAACTATGAAACCAGTCAACAGCTGTAGGAGATATGTTAATAGTGCGGAACAGAGCAAGAAGAATATCGAAATCAACAGTGTTGAACGCATTGCTGAAGTCGAGTAAAGTAAGCACATTGAGTTTCTTGTCATCCATTCCCCGTCTAATGTCATCGGTAATTTTAACAAGAGCAGTGGAAGTGCTGTGGCCTGATCGGAACCCAGACTGCAAAGGATTAAGGAGATTGTTACGAGTTAGGAAGTGATTTAATTGCGAATGGACTAGGCGTTCAAGGACTTTGGATAGGAAAGGAAGAATAGAGATAGGACGGTATTCAGAGAGTGATTTAGGTTTGGGTTTTTTGGGGATCGGAACTATGTGGGCTTCTTTCCAGCAGGAAGGCACCGCACTCAAGGAAATGGAAGTGTTCAGTAAGTGACATAGGATAGGTAAAATTTCATCAAGGATTGGGACAGTCATATTACGACTAATCTTGTCACTACCAACAGCATTCGAGGAAATGGACAAAATACTCTTCTTAACATCACTAGCAGCAAATTGACTAATGACAAAAGGGGAATAGCTGGTAATATATCTAGTGGACCTTTTAGGTAATTTACATAAAAATACTTCTCATATTTTCTGGTGATTAGCAGATGACATAATATATCTTTTACTTCACAAGAAGAGTAAAGTTGTTCTATCTTAAAAAAGAATAAACATTATTTTATTATCAGAATAAAAACTTCAACCACAAACATCACTATTAAGCGAGAGGGGGTTGTTTCGTAATCGCAGCGATGCTCTGTGTCAGTCTATCGATGACCGAGGGAGAAATCTACCGACTGGCTACTTTCCCCGCACTACACGCGTTCGAATTATGAATCAAAAATATTAATATCGATGCTTACACGTGCGTAAATTGATAAAGTGCTGCTTAAAATTATTTTTTGCATAGTTATCTCTTTAGATCGATTCGTGATGTAGTTTGACTGCATTAATTCAGCTGTCATGAAAATACAAAAAACTTGGCATCTATTCCGGTAAGTTTTGATTCGTTAACCTTTTAGTGTATTGATAAAAAAAGTTAAGTTTTAATCCTGTCTGCATATTCATGCGTGTGTACACATATATTACTACTAATTAAAAATGAATGGTTAAGATTGACCTTGATCTTGATACAAAATAGGTTTTATTTTTCGTATTGCAGGCGTTAACGTAAAATAAATGCAAAACAAAAGGAACTGCGTTGTTCTTTTATTCATTCAATTCGTGTTGATTTTGAATTGATTATTCGATAGTAATTTATATCCCATTTCTACTAAAGCTGTAATATACATCGAATGATTCGTCTATTTTTTTGTTGAAACGACGCGGCGACGTCTCGTAGTGATTTCAAACACTGACAGTTTTGGAAGTGTTTTCAAATTATACGCATGATTTCCTGCCGAACAATTAACAGGTTAAATCTAGGCACTTCATAATAGGAGCATTGTAACTTATTGTAATTGTATAAATTACTTCCTTAAGTTGCAATAAACGTGAAAAAATGCGAATTTCAACACGACCGACCACTTTTGTCGACCTTCTCGACTTTGAACTGTGCTCACTTAGGTGGGTCTTGTTTACTTGGTTACTCGTAACATAAGATTAACCAGCGAAGCTGATCTCTTATTTGATATGGCATTGATAAAAATAAATGAACGAGTTTGTCTGTAATAAGAGAAAATAAGGTTTTTAAACGAAACAGTCAATTTCTCGAAAATTCCATATCATCTCTTCTGATCAGGAGCTCCATTAGATTTTCTTATAGGTCTAATGGTTTTCGTATATTATCAATAATTTTTATAATTTTTGTTCGTCGGCGATTTTTGATTTTCGGCGTATTTTGTTCAAAAAGAGGGTTAAATTGCTCTAGCGCTTCATCTGCTATTTTCTGCTATTCATCTGCTGTTTTCGATAATAATTTTTATATTTATTGTTTATTTTCATTTACAAATAATAACAAGATTTGTGAGTACGAATAAAATCGGTCTAGAACGAGCTGAGATATATAGGGTTATAAAGATTCAGTTTTTTAAACAGATGCTAGGTTTAGGTTACTATTCGGAGAACAACTCGTAACAAATCGTACTTTTATTCTTTTTTTTTGGGACACCTTACACGGTCTCTGACCCCAAACTAAGCAAAGCTTGTGATATGGCTGCCAGAGACTGATATACTACATACATATTTTTAAATACATACTTAAATAGATACCTAAATAACACCCAGACACAGAGCAAACACCTATGTTCATCACATAAATACTTGCCCTGGGTTGCGATCGATCCCACGCTTCTTTAATCCAGAAGTCAGGGTCACTAACCACTGAGCCACCGAGGCAGTCAACTTAATAATTGAAAAGCTATTCTTCAGCAAGAATCTTCGGAACCATTTAAAGTGATCTAATAATACGGAACTATCTGCCATACCCTGTACTAACCCAAACGGAGGTGAACGACCATTTGTGAACAACTTTAACTATGGGGACAATCCGGAACTCGAGAAAAAATCTGCTGTTCCAATTACAACTGAGAATCGACAAAATTTTTAGGAGATTTGAGTTCGGCACCATAAAAAACGTTGATCATAATGATGATGTTCTGAATGGCCTTCTTTCGGCTTGGAACACCCGTTCTGGATAAACATGTATATCGCCAGACTACATCATACTTTTCCCATTAGTGAGTTAGTTAGATAGTTTAACATACCTACCTAATTGAAATTAAACTTAAAAGGGCAGTGACCCAAACATAATTATGTCATCATCATCATCAGCTTATTTCGGCCCACTGCAGGCCTAAGCCTCCTCCCCTTACGCCAACTATCCCTGCGGGGCAATTCTGTCAACCGATCTCGTTACAAAGGTGACACGTTCTTTGTCTTTGTCTCGTTTTTCTGACAATTTTGAGCTGTCGGAATTGTCAGAAAAACGAGAGAGATTCAAGAACGTATCACTTCAGTCAAATCATATCAAATATCCTGTACAAATGTCATTTTTGTGATAAACATTTCAAAAATTGACGCGCTCGCAGGATTTGAACCTGCATCCCTCTGGGATTCCGGCCTAGATAACAAAAATAACATTTCTACAAACTTGGTGTGTGAAGCACGATAAAAATCATCTAATAATGATGTACCTCCAAATAATTAGGTTGACTGGTATTCAATACTTTTAAATTAATACTTACCATTATTGGTTTTTCGTATTACGTATCGTATTGTACCTATACTTATGTGAAGAATATTTTTTTAAATAATATACTACGTGCTTCATCTTCGAGTTGATGGTCATGCAAACACGGACTTCATATTCGCGAAAAAAAAATGCGATGCGACAAACTAAAACGGCTTATGCATGTGACCGAGTTTTTTATGTTGCAATAGGCCTATTCATATAGTCTATATAATAGTCATAGGTAACTATTAAATTTCATTTAGGCTGAATATTTCCTGAGTATGGTGGAAAACACTGTTTTTTATTTTAATTTGATGAACATTTTTACCAAATGTTTTTGATATTATTACCACTTAATATTTATTTTATTATCTTTAGACCTTCAAGGGTCTGTGGATGATCCAATTGCTTGTTATGTAGTAGTAGTTGATGTAGTTTTAGATTATGTATATCTTGTATTTAGTGGTAGTTAATAAAGGCACTTTCCCTATTTTATTTTATTTATTTGTCGCGCCATAAAATCGCCACGCATATTCCGGCAGCTTATAACCTTGCGCCGTGCAACTCTAAGTGCGTCATTTTGTGTGATGGTCTATATTCTTCAGCTTATATTTTGCTAATCATTTCGCTTAGTCTCTATAGTAATAATAAAAAAAATCAAGCAAATCCATTCGATGTAACTAGCTGTTTCATAAATAGGAAGGGTCTAAAAACTGAACGTGTGGTTTTACCAGCCGATGTAACAAAAACCATTCAACCAAACAATTTATTGTGCAGTAGATGTCAAGATAGACTGGTTGTGTTTAAACTTTCAAAGTCAAGGTAACGTTGGAAAAGAAAAAAGCGATGTCTTAAAAGTATGAACGCATATCAATATTGGTTTAGTCGAGCTGTGTTAGTTCTGTGAATGACTTGACATAAGTTTCCCATTAGTGAAAATATTTTTGGTGAGTGAATTTGTGTTAGTTATCCGTTAAATGTATGTTAAGTAATTAGTTTTAGCCGACTTCTCAAAAAGGAAGATGTCCCCATTTTTTGAGTGTGTTTAAATTGGATAATTTTGTTAAGTGATTAAAAACTGTTGTAGAATACTAGAATATATGACTACAGTTTATACTGGTCGGTACCGATATTAAAAATAGATTTCAGCAAAAAGTTTTTTCGAAACCTAAATTTATTAAGAAAGTTTTTAAGTCGGTTATCGGTGTCGGAAACTCTACAAATAAATTATATTGTGGATTAATTGAGTGATCATCGTTTGTATTTTTATTTAATTTATTAGTTACTAGACGACCCGCCCCGGCTTCGCACAGGTGTATTATACATATAAACCTTCCTCTTGAATCACTCTATCTATTAAAAAAAACTGCATCAAAATCCGTTGCGTAGTTTTAAAGATTTAAGCATACAGACAAACAAACAAACAAACAAAAGAAAATAGCGACTCTATTTTATACTATGTAAGGATTATCACTTTTGAAGAAATATATATATTGCTAGAGTTGACCAAGTCGGTACCTACACACTATACACAGTCTAAGAAGACTGATCGCATAATACATTTATTTATATATATAATGAAAATTAACGTTCCTAATTCTACAATGACCAATAATAAAATGATTATTTATTGGCTTATAAATAAAAGTTCATGAATGTGTAAAACTTCTCCACTTCCCTGGTATAAGTTTGCCTATATATTTGCTCTCTAAAATGTTTATGATTTTCCACCTTTACTTTTTTTTTTCTGCAACATCAAATCATTGTCAACGATTGATGACAAGGTTTTAAGAGTGCTGTCAGCAGTATTTAACTATCAGCTAATTATCGATATCAGCAATATTAAATTGAAACACGCAACAACACTATTAATAGTTTTGCTATTTTCACTACTTTGCAAAATAATTGTAACATTTTTTTGGATTGTTGGGATTATGAAAATAACATAATGATAGTAAAATACGAATCAATTTAAAAGGTACCGCTTACCTACCTATTTACTATTTATTGCAACTAAAAATGTACTGTACTGTATCAGCCTTTTTAATAGTCCACTGCAGGACGTAGGCCTACCCACGAAGGGTGATTGGGCCATATGTACCACGCTGGCCAAGTCGGGTTGGTGGATTCACATCAGTGACGGATTAACCCTTAATCAAATTAAGCAATTGCCTAGGGCATCACGTCTGGGGGGGCACCAGAAGAAACAAAAAAAATCCGTCGTTAGGTCCTTAGGGCATCACGAATCACGGCACCAAAAAATCACACCAAAAAAAGTTTCTAGGACTAATTTGAAAATTCGCGTTACATAGACATAGAGTCCGTATTTCGTTGATAACCAGACGCTTATTTTGAAATGAAAACTTGTACTAAGTACCAACTTCTGATAAAAGTACCTACAGTACCAATCTACAAAAAGTTTTTTCAAAAGTTAGGTATATACTTATATTTATAATAACAATATAAAGATCACTTCGAGAAAAGCGCATTAAAAATATGAAGCTATCGATAAAATCAACATTTTGTTTAGTTGTTTACCCCATCCCTAAAAGTCAGTGTCTTTGAAAACAAGCGCATAGGTTTGAACTCCACTTTGAACTCGAATATGGCAAATAAATGCGCCGATCGCGCGAAGCCAAATACCCCAAATGGGGAAAGAAAAAAAAAGAATAGGGTTCTGTAGGGATAATTAAGTATTATTTGTGATATAAACTGTAATATTGTACCTACATTATAACTAATTATTTCTCATTGTGGCTACATATTGGAAAAATAATATGAATTTTAGACGAATTTCTTCAAACAAACGGAGCACGCAACGCGCCGCGCGTGCTCGTGGCTTTTTTATTCCAATTTCGTTTAGAAAATGATTGCAATTACAAAAAAATAACTAGATTCCCAATTATTGTGTCAACTGCATTGTTCATGCAATGTCGCTACAGTAGTAGGTACATCCTTGGCACTAATAAGAACTAATGAAGAGATGAGATCACTTTGGTTTTATGAAAAGAGTTTATTACCTACTTAGGTAGGTACTACTTAGAGGAAAGCTTTTAGAGCTACCCTTTTTTCTACAGAATTATCCCGAACTGATGTACTAAGACGAAAGGAGGTGATTTTGACCATCATTATGAACATTTTTACTAAGGGTCCAACCCGAGAAGAACAAACAGATGTGTTTTTTTAACGCAAATAAGTCCGCGCTTGGCCACCAACTCGCCTGATGGTAAGCGACGTTACGGTCGAAGCTGAAGCACGCAGACCTAGAAGATACCTATTCACTCTGACCTTGAAATGCTTTAGAATATATCTCTTAGGAAAGAGGAAAGCAGGAAGACTGTTCCATTCCCTGGCGGTACGAATCAGAAATGTTGAGTCAAACCGCTTCGTACGTATTGAAGGAAAAATCGACAGTTTATGTACATTGGTCGTTTCAGAGTTGCAATTTTGTATGGAACAGCAGATTTTATTTTTTCGAATTCTGGGTTGGCCCAATGACAAAAGTTGTTTAGGTACTAGTTTATAAGCACCTATAGCCATGTAAGCCAACTTAGTTGGCTTACATGGCTATAGGTGGTGCCGAAAATATTCGATTCCGTAAGTGAATCCACTCTGAACTGGGTCAGTGTGATGGATTTAGCCGAATCGTCCTATGTCCTATGGATAGGCATATGTTTAGCAGTAGAATATTGGTAAACGGCAGGTACAGCAGTATTAAGCAAGCTTAAATAAAAGCAAAGCTTATCTCGTATCTTCAGTGCGCAATTAGTCCCGTACCTGGTAGGTATAGGATTTATTCATCGACTTGGCATTTTTAGGGTTCCGTACCCAAAGGATAAAAACGAGACCCTATTACTAAGAGTCCGCTGTCCGTCTGTCTGTCACCAGGCTGTATCTCATGAACCGTGATAGCTAGAACGTTGAAATTTTCACAGATGATGTATTTTTGTTGCCGCTATAATAACAAATATTAAAAACAGAAGAAAAATTTAAGGGAGCTCCTCCTCCCATACAACACATCTGAATTTTGAGCCGTTTTTCGCTCGATACTAACGGCAACAGGAAGATGCTTGAAATATTCACAGAACATTAAGTTGTATGATCCTCCAAAAACGAAATTATTTAATTAAAATAAATCTATTAAAGGGGGCTTCCATACGGTACGGAACCCTTGGTCCGCGAGGCCGACTCGCACTTGGCCGATTATTTTAAATGGATTTATTCTGTCAGAAAGTTTATCCTATAAAACCATCAAGTATTGTAAGTAGGTATTTACAACCTGCCTACTTACCTGTATCCTTGAACTACCAAGGAAACCAGAGTTAATAACCACTTTACGCCTGTTTGTATAAGTAATAACTTATTTTATTGTTATAAAAACATAATACTTAACAATCAGTGTATAAGAGATTTACGAGTGATAAAACTTTGATTTGATTTGTTCTATTATATGAGTAACCAAATTAAACTGGGTAATAAATAGCTTTTAACGGTAATGGAAATCATCGAGGAAACATACTTATAAGTCGGTATTATACAGGGTTATCTGTTTGTCCTGTACTAAGCTCATAGCTATATTTATTGTAAATAAATAAATTTGAATAGGTGTTGATTCATACAATCATTATGAACAGCTTTTACTACGGGGCCAACCTGGAATTAGAAAAAATAAAACAGCTTGCCTTAAGAAAATTGCAAATCGGAATCGACAAAAAGTATGAAAGCTGTTTTTTAACCGACTTCCAAAAAAGAGGAGGTTCTATGTTTGTCTGTATGTATGTTTTTTGTGTATGTTCATCGATAATTGCGCCAATTGTGAACCGAATAGAAAATTTCTTTTTTAGTTCGAAAGGATATTTCCTCCCGAGGTGGTCACATTTAAATTTTACAGAAATTAGCTGAGCCGTTTTTGAAAAAAACAACAATAATGTAAGCAATTCGAGTGAAATATCCGAATTTTGTACACGATGAATATCGATAATTGCGCCAATTGTGAACCGAATCGAAAAACTCTTTTTTAGTTCGAAAGAGTTTACTCCCGAGGACAGGTGGCCCATCTAGGCACGCGGCAGCGTGTCCAGCCAAAAACAATTCTAGCTAAATATTCGAATTTTATAGAAAGCGGTTTTGCCATTTTTCGCGAAAAATAAAATTATTTTAATTTCTTGTTGTACTGTACTGTATTGTACCAGCCTTTGTTTTAATAGTCCACTGCAGGACGTAGGCCTACCCATGAAGGAAGATTGGGCCATATCCACCACGCTGGGCCTAGTACGGGTTGGTGGAATCATTAACGCCGTCAAATTTCTTCAACGGACGTATGCAGGTTGCCTCACGATGTTTTCCTTCACCGAAAAGCCAGTGGTGTGAAATTCCGTACATAAATTCCAAAGAACTCATTGGTATGGGACCGGGGATTTGAACCCACGACCTCACGACTTTTCCTTTTCTGTTTTTTTTTCTGTTCTGCCTGCCTGATTAGTACCTAATTTAGTAGTAAGAGTAGGTATTTACAATTTCATGAACTACTTAGTAATGTATTTTCAACTACCACGTATTTACTTAAGTATTTCATGGCACAGAAACGTGGTCTCTCACTATGGGCCTTATTAGTAAACTCCAAGTAGCCCAACGAGCTATGGAGAGGCCTATGCTCGGAGTCTCTCTGCGAGATCGAATCAGAAATGAGGAGATCCGTAGAAGAACCAAATTTACCGACATAGCCCAACGGATTGGCAAGTTGAAATGGAAATGGGCAGGGCACATAGCGCGGAGGACTGATAATCAGATAGGGTCGAAAAGTTCTCGAGTGGAGACCACGTAGGTACCGGCAAGCGCAGCGTAGGACGTCCACCCACAAGGTGAACGGATGACCTCATTAAGACCGCAGGATCGCGCTGGATGCAAGCCGCTACCAACGGGTCTTTTTGGAGATCCATAGGGGAGGCCTATGTCCAGCAGTGGACTTCTTGTGGCTAATGGATGGATGGATGGATTCGATCATTCACAGAGCATTTATAATAGGTAGAGCTTTAAAAATAAAACCTCGATTGTCTGCATGAATCACATCACAGATGATTAGTTTTTAGGGTTCCCTAAAAATAACGTTATTCAGTTTGGCTGAAAGTCTTTCCCCGACTATAAATGATAGCTAACAGTCACCACGGTGGCTCGAGCTCATCATCATCAGTTTCTAAATAGAAATCGAATCAAAATCACGCGTGAGAACTGAGAACCAAGCGTTTCGAATCCACATTCCTCATACGAACAGCCGGAATGTGGAACGCTTTGCCTGAGTCTGTCTTCCCGCTAAAGTACCTACAACATATAATGATATACCTTAAGTGTCTTTAAATCTTGAGTAAATAGGTATCTTCAAGGTATCACCCTAGACCGCCTATCTGCTCAGTGGCGTAGCGTGCCTTGGCGGGGCCCCGTATAAGAAATTGTTTGGGGGCCCTTATGAAGGGAAAAGATTTTTCACAAATTAACAATAAAATAAATATTTATACATCATAATTATCTAACTGTCACTTTTCCAAAATGTTTCTTTATTTCTTTATTTGCACAATGTAGTGTACATAACAAATAAAGTAGATACTAATTGTAGTACAAAACAAAGACCCCGTTAGGGCGCTGCAAGAGAACAATATTCTTAACTACTTATTACTAGTTTACAAACAATTAAAATTAAATATACACTCTCCTTGCCTTTTTTGCAAACTGAATTATTAAATCATTTATCTGAGCTGATCATGACTTTAGTTTTTCTAATTTTATTGATTTTTGTTTACGCAAGTCAGGGGCACTGCGGTCCGGGGTCCTCGTTTAATTGATACGGCAGATACGGCGGTAGCTACGCCCCTGTAATCTGGGCATCTCCATCAGGCAGTAGGTATGTAGACTACCTATGTATTAAAACGCAAACATTTATGAAATAAAAAAAACAGTCTGTTCGTTTAGCGTACGATGTCTTGTACAGGTACCTACCTATTTACACACGTTAAACCAATAACATCCCTCTCTTTATTCGGCGGGGTTAGGTAAAGCAAAAATTAGGTATGCGAGGTATATAGACTCCCGGAGGAATCTTAAGGTCATCTCAGGTAGGTATAATGTAAAAAAAGAACGCTACCAACCGGTCATATAGAAGATCTTTAGAGTAGGTCTATGTCGGTGGACATCCTATGGTTGAAAACGACTACGACAAAAATAAACGACCATAAGGTTCGACCAAAGCTTGATTATAATTTTACTAGCGACCCGCCCCGGCTTCGCACAGGTGTATTATACATATAAACCTTCCTCTTGAATCACTCTGTCTATTAAAAAAACCGCATCAAAATCCGTTGCGTAGTTTTACAGATATAAGCATACATGGGGAGTTGGGGACAGACAGCGGGAAGCGACTTTGTTTTATACTATGTAGTGATAAAGTTTGCCCAAGACTTGGCATTTTTTCTGTTTCATATTGATGACCAAAACATATTTCGTGGCGCTACGGAACCCACAACCGAAAGTGCGAACAAGACACGCAGTTGGTTTTAATATTATCCAAATACTAGCGCGTGTCTAAAAACTCTGAAACCAGGGCTAGCGACCCGGCCTAAACGAACTTACTTTAGCGTGTGCCTAATTAGGGTTCCGTACCAAAAGGGTAAAAACGGGACCCTAGCGGAGTCTTAGTACTCCGCTGTCGGTCTGTCTATCTTCAAGCTGTGTCTCATGAACCGCTATAGCTAGAAAGCTAAAATTTTCACAGATTATGTATTTCTGTTGCCGCTATAACAAAAAATACTAAAAACAGAATAAAATTCATGATTCCTTCAAGGCTCCCAGACAACAAACCTGATTTTTTAGCCGTTTTTCACAGGTAGATGCTTGAAATTTTCACAGAATATTTAGTTGTATATTCGCTTCAATAATAAAAATAAAATAAAAATTTAAAGGAGCTCCCATACAGTACGGAACCCTCCGTCTCGTACTTGGCCGATTATTTATAAATTGAATACTTTGCTTCCTGGTAAGGATCTTGTGTAGGTACTACAGTAGGAATTGATTGACACGCTTAAAATAGGTATGTACCTATCTAGTTCCAAGCACGTGCTTTGGCTTCCTTTTGATTTATTTGATTTTGTGTTTGATTCGTACTATCGAATTAAGCTTGGTAATAGGTAAGTATAACCGTGGTGGTGGTCTAGTGGTAGTGACCCCCACCCTACAACCATGAGCGGTCCCGTACCAATGAGTTCTTCGGAATTTACGTACGGAATTTAACACCATTGGCTTTTCGGTGAAGGAAAACATCGTGAGGCAACCTGCATTCGTCCGTAGAAGAAATTCGATGGCGTATGTGAATCCACCAACCGGCACTGGGCCAGCGTGGTGGATATGGCCCAATCACTCTTCGTGGGTAGGCCTACGTCCTGCAGTGGACTATTAAAAGGCTGATACAGTACAGTACATAGGTAAGTATTGTGTTTATTTAGACAGATATTATTAGACGAAACCTAGGTAGCCTAATGGGAGAACACGTGTATTAGATTCATAAAATCGTTGGTTCTGTAGAGTATAGGGTATAGGCCGAATCATTCAAGTCGGCGGATGTGAAGCTAGGTTCATACTCGCAAATCATGTTAGGATTTAGATACTAAACAGTTTTGCCAAATATTATCAAAAATAGCGCGACAGCAAATTTCCCCCCTTTTTGAGGGAAATACCCCTTATCAAAAATCGCTGTTGACAATAACTATTTTTCGCAAAACATAGCATGACCGACTTCACTCGTGTACAGAATTCGCGAATATTTCGTACGGATCAATGTTACATTTTTCACATTATTGTTGATTTATCAAAAATGGCTCAGCCGATTTCAATAAAATTTTAATGGGACCAATTTCGAAGTATATTCTTTCCAATAAAAAATATTATTGAAATCGGACTACTACGAAAAAAGTTATGCGTGGTTATACATAAAAAATATATATAAATATATATATACAACAATTATGGACAGACGAGCGGTTTGACTCAACATTTCTGATTCGTACCGCCAGGGAATGGAAGCTTTTCAAGGTCAGAGTGAATAGGTATCTTCTAGGTCTGCGTGCTTCATCTTCGACCACAACGTCGCTTACCACCAGGCGAGTTGGTGGACAAGAGCAGCCTTATTTGCGTTAAAAAAACGAAAGCAAAATTTCCGTGTTAAAACAGAGATCTTCGTTTCGCTCGATCAATAAAAAACTTATCTGCTTGATTGTTCGTGATTCCGCAACATCTAGTCTAGAGCTACTCCATTGTTCGTTGATGGAGATTTGCCGTGACGTGAAGTTAATTAAATCGAGGAAACCGAGATATTACGTTACTTTTATAGGCAGATACTAGGTAAATAACACTAGTAGTTCTCCGAAAAGTAGACCTCACATCTTTTTAACCGAATCTTTGCAGGCCTATAACTCGATACGCTTTTTTGAGCGATTTTTTTTAATTTTTTTTAATAGGTTTGTGTTTGACCACATACTGCCTGATGTGGAGCAGATAAGCGGTCTAGGTTGTAGCACGCTTACCTAGAAGATACCTATTTACTCGGGATTTGAAGACGCCCACGTTGTACTTAAGCGGGAAGACAGACCCAGGCAAAGCGTTCCACATTCTGGCTGTTCGTATGAGGAATGAGGATTCGAAACGCTTGGTTCTAACGCGCAGAATGTCCACCATTAAAGGGTGGCGCTTTGGTTTAGTTTTGATTCATAGTCTCAATTTTTTGTATATTGAACGATCTTGCCCAATATTATCGAAATTAGCCGATACTTACAGCAATTTCCCCCCTTTTTGAGGGAAATCGGCGCGGCGCCCCGCTGCCCAAACAAAAATTGTCGACGGCAAAAATACAGTCCTGCCGGGATAGCATACGGAACACGAAATATCTCTATTGACGCGTCAGAACGAGACAGAGTTATGATGAAGTACATAGCTGTCACTTTTTCACGTCGATTGAACTCTTTTCGTGGTCGTATGCTCAGCTAGCTGGCTCAGCGGATCAGCAAGTTGAAATAGCAGTGGGCAGGGCACATAGCACACATTGTCATAAGTAATGCGCTTATGGAGCCGTCAAGTTCTCGGATGTAGGACAATAAGCCCGATTACAGAGGCGCCAGCGTAACTATATTAGCTAAATAGCATAGTTCTGTTTCTTTTTTACTTTAGGCATTCGATAGAGAGAACGCCTTTTACGTTGCTATTTAAGTTACGCTGGCGCCTCTGTAATCGGGCTTAATATCCGACTAACGCAGGGAATAACTTCCACCGACAAGCCGGGCTAGGATGCGCACCACGCAATATATCTTTCGACGTGCCAAAGACAGCGTTCAACTATGGGCCTTATTAATAAGCTCCATGTAGCACAACGAGCTATGGAGAGGGCTATGCTCGGAGTCTCTCTGCGAGATCGAATCAGGAATGAGGAGATACGTAGAAGAACCAAAGTTATCGACATAGCCCAACGGATTGGCAAGATGAAGTGGCACATAGCGCGGAGGACTGATGACCGATGGGGTCGAAAAGTTCTCGAGTGGAGACCACGCACCGTCAAGCGCAGCGTAGGACGTCCACCCACAAAGTGGACGGATGACCTCATCAGGACCGCAGGATCGCGCTGGATGCAAGCCGCTGCCAACCGGTCTTATTGGAGATCTATAGGGGAGGCCTATGTCCAGCAGTGGACGTCCTATGGCTGATGGATGGATGGAGAGACAGCGTTATGGCAAAGTATAGTATCTGTCACTTTTTCACACGTCGAAATGAGTTCTTTTCGTGGTTTTTCGTGGTTGGATGAATCCTATTTTATTTATCAGCATTGAATGCATCGACTTAGTATTTTTCTGTTTTAAATCTGAATGCATGTTTGTCGCTTCCAACCTAGTCTTACTGGAAAGCAATTGGAGAGATATCTATGTAGGTACAACAGAGGGCGTCATACGACAAACATGATGATGATAATCAGCGCCACGCAAGTCGGCGGATGAGAAGTTAGCCGCAGATGACACTTCGCCGTGATTCGCTAATTATTGCGCATGTGTGCACAATGCCTACGCCGCGTGGCATAGTGGTGAGCACGGGCGTAGAGAGCTCGCGGGAGGCATGAGGTTGGCGGGCGGGTGTGCCCCGGCCATTAAGTATTTAACCAAAGTTTAAGGAAGTTAAGTTAAGTACTTAATGGCCCCGGCGTCTCGTCTCTCTGGCTCCTACGCATACCTATATTTTGCCTTTTGCGCCTAACTTCCCATCCGCCAACTTGTGTGGCGCGGACTACTCAACTAGGGCTTTATGGTACATCGAGCTATCGGTAGAAAACTTTTATTGGGCCCACTGAACTTGACCGAAAAATGTTCAAGACCGTTTATTCCGCTTAAAAACGGGTTAAGCTAGTTTTGGTATTCTATCATAAGTATTTATGTGTTTTTTTAATTTTATTTTGCAGGCACTTTTTACATGAAGACGAGGTGAGATGAAGCCCTTCATCAAACAGGTGAGTTTTCTAAGTTTCTTTAGTTTCTAATCAATTAGTATCCTTTTAGGGGCTTATTCTGTACATTAAAACTAACAACTTTTGTTCTACGACTTTTGCAAAAACTCAAAAAACAGCTGTTCCATACATTTTGTCGCGGGTGAACGATATTTTTCTATGGAACAGCTGTTTTTTTTTTGAGTTTTGACAAAAGTTGCAGAACAAAAGTTGTTAGTTTTGATGTACAGAAGTACCCCTAAAAGGATGCTAATTGATTAGAAATAACCCTGTATATCACTACATAGCATAAAACAAAGTCGCTTCCCTGTATGTCCCTATGCATTATGCTTATATCTTTAAAACTACGCAACGGATTTTGATGCGTTTTTTTTAAATAGATAGAGTGATTCAAGAGGAAGGTTTATATAATACACCTGTGCAAAGCCGGGGCGGGTCGCTAGTATACTATAAATAGGTCTTTAGTCCAAATAATGCCTCAGACATTTAGTAAGTACAGACAAACGTCAGATGAAAGCGTCTCTAAAGCTCATCCAATAGGGCTAGCATACGCACCATGACATAATTTTATCGACGTGTCAGAACGAGACAGAGTTATGGTGAAGTATGTATTTGTCACTTTTTCACACGTCGATAAAAATGTTATTGTGGTATTGTGGTAAGTGTTATATGCTAAGCTAGCTGGCGTAGACATTTGCCACTTCGACAGATGCAAGGGGTTCTGGGTTCAATTCCCAGTAGGACAATTTGGGTGATGAATTTAAATAGGTAATTGCAGTGGCGGATCTACGTATTTGCCACCAATAGGCTGTTGAATTTTTGCACCCCTATATATGCTCCAATGTGCGAGTAGCGCAAATGGTAGGCACCTAAATAGTGATACCTAAATATTTTAAACTGCATTCTAAGCAGTAAAGCAAATCATCTGTTGTTTATTTCTGTAGACTTCAAGGTATACAAATTAATATTTAATTGTTGACAATAATAACTTAAATGGTCCGAAAATTGCCTCCCCAAAAAAAATTTGCCGCTCTAGGCTGTCTCTTCAGGCTGCTGGCAAATCTGCCACTGGGTATAGGGATGTTTACTGGGTATAAAATCATTTTTATAATTCGTCCGTCAGTTTGATTATCAAAAAATATTGGACACATATTTTTTCTTTTGTCAATCAAACAATCAGTGACAAAGATAAATCTTGTCAAAGTTTGAGAGTGGGGGCTCGTGACGGCACTGGCCGGTACATTTGATAGCGGTTAGTGACGTCACGCGGAACTTTAACGGGCTATATCTTCATCAATTTTTGTTAAATTAACAAAAGAAAAAATACGTGTCTAATATTTTTTGACAATCTATTTGACGGAGTAATTATATTTTTTCTAGTTAACAAGCCATTGTTCTGGGTCCGGGGGTTAGGTACTTAGGCAGTCGTTATTAAAGTTTCATGGCACCCTCTTCGTGACATCGGGAATCTTAGTGGTGGCTACTGTGAGTGCTGAAAATGAGTCGTTTATATCTGAGACTGCCTCGGTGGCTCAGTGGTTAGTGACCCTGACTTCTGGGTCAACGAGGCGTGGGTTCGATCCTCACCCAAGGCAAACATTTATATGATGAACATAGTTGTTTGCTCTGTGTCTGGGTGTTATTTAGGTACCATCTATGTATATAAGTACCTATGTATTTAAAAATAATATGTCTATGTAGTATATCAGCCTCTGGCAGCAATATCACAAGCTTTGCTTAGTTTGAGGTCAGAGACCGTGTGTAAGGTGTCCCCTAATATTTATTTATATTTATCTGGACTTAAAGAGATCACTTCAAAAACAAACCGCCTTCCAATATCATATTACCTACCTACAACTACGTAAATAGAGTCCTCACATGATGCCACTGTCCTAAAGAATTGGTCGCTTAGAATGGAAGGCATCATCATGAGTTTAATTATTTATCTTCATTTTCCAGGCGTTCGTGGTGAGCGGAGCGGCGTTGAACATCGCCGGGCACGGCTGCGCTCACGGTTACCCCGCCGTCCTGTTCGCTCAGATCAACAGCAGTGACGGGCCCTTCAAGCTCACTGACCATGACACCTCCTGGATAGGTATGACTCTAAATACCAGCTCTTGAAGGTTTAATATCGCTGGGCATGGCTGCGCTCACGGTTACCTTTCTTCTAAGTAACCTACCATGAGCCTAGGTCTTCTGGATAGGTACGACCCTTAATACCAGCTCTTGAAGGTTCGATATCGCCGGACACGGTCGCGCTCACGACTGCCTTTGTTTCTAAGTCACCTACCAAGAGGTCTCATGGATAGGTAGGTATAACCCAGGCTCTGAGAGTTCCATATCGTTTGGAACGGCTACCATACTTCTAAGCCACCTGAGGTCTCCTTGAAAGGTATGATCCTTAATATCAGTCCCTGAAGGTTCAATATTGCTGGGCAAGTCTGCGCTCCCGGTTACCCTGACGTTTTATTCGCACAGATCAACAGTGATGACGGACCCACCAAACTCACCGACCATGACTTCTCCAGAATAGGTATGACCCATAATACCAGACTTTAAAGGTTCCATATCGCTTGGCACGGCTACCTTGCTTCTAAGTCAACTACCATGAGGTCTCCTGGATAGGTATGCTCCTTAATAACAGTCCCCGAAGATTCAATGTCGCCGGACACGCTGCGCTACCTTCCCTCCAAGTTCTCGACCATGAGGTCTTCTGGATATGCGTCCTTGCGTCAAAACCTTTGACACAAGGACACGAAGATTCAACTTCTGTAAGAAGCAATCCTGTAAGTATTCTGTAAGAATTTTTGCTAGAAGCAAGCCGCGAATTGTACGCGACGTCACCTGCCGGTCTCGACGGAAGACCAGCGCCGGTTATAACCGGCACCATGCTGAGAAAAGACCGGCTGGTGACGAAAATAAAACACTAGGTAGTTTATTTCTTAGTTCAGTTCCAATATTTGTTGTTGTATTTCGTCAATAAAATATTGTCTATTGTCAATTTTAATCTGGATCAAGGCCCATAGTTTCAAGGGTAATAAAACAACTCGCTTCAAGCAAGCGATCTGATTAAGACCGCAGCATCTTACTGGTTGCAGTCGTTGCAGAAGTTGCAGGTCGCTCAAAATCGGTCCTATTGAAAATCTATAGATAGGATGTCTAGCAGATGTTCTACTCCTGATATGAATGATCACTCGTAATATCTAAAAACCCCTAACGATAATTCATCCATCCATCCACCATCCAAAAGACGTTCACTGCTGGATCCCATATGGATCTCCAATAAGACCTGTTGGAAGCGGCCTGCATCCAGCACGATCCTACGGTCTTGATGAGATCGTGTCTGCCGCGTAGATAACAATTTTAAAAGGCAGCATTTATCACGACAAAACCTAAAACTGCAACAAGATCTAAAAAGCTGCCTGTTTATACACACGCTAGTAAACATTGCAACTATTGCAAATGAGCCATGTGACCAGTAACCGCAACGGCAACACAAGGCCTGTGCCACTTTCACCGAAGATGTTACCTAAAGGACACTTAAATCATCACGACGCTACAGAAGGGCGAGAGTGAAAGTAGAAAACCTAAAGACACTATCTATAAACCACCTGAACACAAATCCCTTTCATATGAGCAAAATAAACTGTACGATCATACAGTTATGGTTACGTAAGTCATCATTAGTAAATGTAGGCAATGCTCCAAAAACTTCGTGTGCAACATCTCTGACACAAATATCCATGGTCAATAAACACTAGAAATAAACTAATTACATACAGTTGAGACGTAAAGAATGTGCTCATAATAAAGTATGATTGCAAACCCAATTTTATTGTTTGCACCACCGTCATAAAATTATCACATCGGAAGTGTGCAGTTTGGCACGTAAAAAATTTCGTCTTACGGCTCTAAGAGGAAGCCTAGACTGCTGTATATAATTATAATCGAAGGTCTACGTGCATTAAATTAGATATGATTAGATGACACGACAAAACATACAGGTCACCGTCACTACACAATTGTAAAACATTATCGAATGCCTATGCGGAAACCACATTACCGTGCCCTTGGGCACTCCAAATTTCAACAGTAATTTTCGCACGTGATTTAGTATTTCAAGGACTTCGGAAAGAGAGAGGTTTACGCAACAATCATAACTATTAAATAATTGGCATGATTGAAAGTGAAATCTTTGTGATCGATGTTAAATTGTAGATGTTTGGACTTTCATCTCGTCATGTAATCAATATGCAAATTTATTTTTATTTGATTTTGGGGTCAAATGTTAATGTTGGCGAATCTTGAGTTCGTTAAACATTGTATTACAATGTAGTTTTTGTTATTTCAGCGTCTGCTGTGGGGATAATGGGCATCGTCGGCAACTTCGTCTCACCAGTGTTGATGACACGCTTTGGCAGGCAGAAAGCTCACCTTATTACCACCATACCAGCTCTCTTAGGATGGATCATCTTCATTCTGGGCAACTCTGTACCTGCCTTTCTCGTTGCCAGGCTCATGCACGGATTGGCTTTAGGACTCCGGACTCCCTTAGCTGCAATCCTTGTAGCAGAATACACAGATCCCAAATATCGAGGAGCATTTTTGGGAACATTTGCCATATCTTTAGGATTGGGCATATTTCTATCACATCTATGGGGAGCACAATTGACATGGAAAGTTACAGCGATCGTATGTTCAATGTTCCCTATAATATCCATTGCTATTATCAGCTTGTCTCCGGAATCTCCTAGCTGGTTGGTCTCGAAAGGAAAGTACGAAGAAGCGAGAAAAGCTTTCAAATGGGTCAGAGGAGATGGAGAAGAGCAAAGAGCTGAACTAAACGCAATGATTAACGCACAAATGGAGGAGAAAATTGAAGAAAAGAACGATATTGCTAGACGATCATCGATAAACGGTTTCTTTAGAACTATGGTCGATACATTGAAAGATGTACTCAAGATTTTTAAGAAGAAAGAATTTTATAAGCCGGCTATAATAGCCATAAGCATGTTGATAGTTTTCGAATTCGGTGGAGCTCATATGTTTGCTGCATACGGCAATATAATCCTTCAAGCAGTTTTGAATAAGAAAGACCCGAAAGACGTGGCTTGGCAGTTTACTGTTGTAGACCTACTCAGAACAGTATGCGCGTTTTTAGCTATATTCTTATTGAAATATTTCAAGCGACGAACGATTTTGTTTTCAAGCGGCATACTTACAGTTTTGTCTCTAACTTTAATATCAGTTTTCATATATTTACGAAAGGCTGAAATGTTTACGTCTGCATGGATCATAGACATCGTTCCAATGTCTTTAATGGTTTTGTATACTTTAGTGTTTTGTTTAGGTTTAGTGCCTTTAAATTGGGTTATTTGTGGGGAAGTTTTTCCATTGGCGTATAGAAGTTTAGGGTCAACATTATCTACATCGTTTTTGACTCCTGCCTTTTTAATTTCTATGAAAACTGCGCCTCATCTGTACTCATCTGTGGGCGTAGAGGGCGCATTTTTAGTGTATTCAGCTACATTAACAGTATTTTTAGGTGTAATATACATTTTACTGCCAGAAACTAAAGATAGGACGTTGCAAGAGATAGAAGACAGTTTTAAGGGTAAGAAGAGAAGCGATCCTGAAGTACAAATGACCCTTATAAAAGGAGAATCAGTTCCAGTAACGCAATAAGTTAGTTTTATAATTTATTTTAACACTTTAAATATAAACATTGACAAAGGCACGAGCATTAAATGCTATACGACTTTATATTTAAGCTTAGGTTTAAGACGAAGTTTAGACTTGCAAGAAGATTTGCAGAATTTAAGTTTTGATCTTGCATGAAGTGATGGTCACCTTTCATGTGCATGCCTATGTTCAGAGGTGGGCTATTAAAAGACCGGTGCATGTAAAATTATAAAAATTCTAGATTTATATTGAAGCATATAGTTAAATATGAATATAACAGGAGTACCTATAAGAAAATTTTAGTGTTTTTCAAGTAAGTTATTTTCAACCATTTACTTTCTAAGATATTTTGTTGTTCATTGTTTGCTTCAAATATAAATTGAATAGTTATTTTTTCTTTAAGTTACGTATTAAATTGCGGTAATTTCTTGCCAGTCTAAACTTTTCTATTTGACAATAAGGCAAGATCAAAGAATTTTAGCAATAAACTTAATAAATTCTTTGGTAAATGTTAACAATACATTGTGATAATGTTTTGATACTTATTTAAAACAAGGAACTTTGTTATACTTAATAATAAAACACAGCTGTGATATTAGTGGATTCGGTGAGAACAGCATAAAAAAATAAAAATGAGAAAAAACATAATAAGTCTAAGGATTCTAAGGTAATCACTTTATAAAATAAACCTATTCACGATGGGTATTCAGACCTGAAAGATTCCCGTAATAATGATAAAATAAAAATAGATATTGTATAAGATTATATAATAGAGAAAAAAAGGGCCTAGCATGAGTTTTTTTTTACTTATTCGATAGCGTTAATGTAAGTGACAATGATGACGAACCACTTGTTTGTATAGAAATGGAACTGCACCAAACCACATCGTTGTACAAATGCCATAGAAAATTGAGGCCTTAAGAACAAAGTAGCCTAACTGCATGATTTTTATAAATCTTTGTATTAGAATCTAAATGATAAAAGTAATATATAGTGTCCTATACTAAGCGCCACGCAAGTCGGCGGATGAGAAGTTAGCCGCAGATGACAGTTTACCATTGATTCGCTAATTATTGCGCATGTGTGTATAATGCGTAGAGAGCGCGCGGGAGGCATGAGGTTGGCGGGCGGGTGTGCCCCGGCGCGAGTCTCTCTGGCTCCCGCGCATACCTATATTTCGGCTTTTGCCCAACGTTCCGCTCATAACTTCCCATCCGCCGATTTGTGTGGCGCTTAGTATAACATAAGTTGGGCCACTTTGGCTCTCATTGCCTCAAATCTTTTTTAAAAATCTTTATTGAAGTGCTTTTTCGCATAGCGAAAATAGCGCACGTCTCAAATCGCAATTATTAAATCGAGTACACAAAAAAACTCATACTAGGGGTACATACTGAACCTACCTTATTTTAACTGAATTTGTCACTGTCTCTGTTTCGTTATTACCATAGACGAACATATAATATGCTAAGACTCCTAATCCTAAACAAAAAAACGTACGCCGGAAAAATTGCAAAATACCGTCTGCAGATGGCGCTAGTAAATTGCCTGAAAATTTTGATTTTCACCGTCAGAAACTATAGGTCGACCGCTTAAATGGCGTATCGCCTGCGCGGTAAGAAGTGAGTGGGGGGAGATGTTACCGGGTAGGAGAGAGGGGTACGCGGAGCAGAGAGCTCACGTCTCACCCACCCGGTAACATCTCCCCCCACTCCCTTCTTATCCGCAGGCGATACGCGAGTTAAGCGGTCGACCTATAGTATTTATAGGGCATTTCCTATAAATACTAGTTTTTGTAGTACATATTCGTCTACGGTTATTTTATAACACACCATCACAGGTAAGACAGAGACATAGCGACAAATGTCAGAGATAAAATAACTGTGGACTATACACTCTCTGTTCGTTGGACTCTTTCCGTTTTTCAGAATACCCTTTTTTATAAATGCAATACGTCTTTTAATACAACCATACCTTTAGCAATAGAGAGCTAGAGAGATAATAACGAAAACTACAGTAGTTTTCTTGTACATTTTGGCTCCATACATTTTTGTATAGCTCGCGCCCCTGGTATAGTCCGCGCCACACAAGTTGGCGGATGTGAAGTTAGCTACAATCTGCGCAATATCCAATCCTGACTGAAGCTCACATAAAGCCGCAGGTTGATTGGATATTGCGCAGATTGTAGCTAACTTCACATCCGCCAACTTGTGTGGCGCGGCCTATACCACTAACAAATACATTAAGATTTTAATCAGCAGCCAAGGTACCGACTACATGGTAGACGCGAGTACTGATGAAAACCGAATTGGTGTCTACCAAGTATCAAACACTTTTAGTTGTACTAGCAATGACAGAGCAGTGTTGTCAACGTAACAAAATTAGTAAAATGGCACACGGGCGACCTCACCTACGATGCTTCTCTTTTTGCACAAACAAACAATTATGTATGTAGCCACACGAAAACGAAAATAGTTTTTGTTTACAATACAATATCTTACTAAGGACTCTTTATTATCAAATAAACTTAAAATATACAAAAATGTGATCAAAAAATACTCTTCTATAACAGAAAATTAAAGTACGTAATCATATTTTTAAAATAAACGTAATCAAAAATACTCTTTTACAACGCAAAATTAAAAAACAATGTAAAAATAAACTAAGAAACATTGTAAAAATATTCGAAAGTGCAAAATAGAATAAGTGTAATAAAAATACAATACATTCCTTATTTCTTTGGTGTTTTTCTTAAATTATAATATTTTTAAAGTACCTAATTATAATTGATTCAAAACATAGAGATATGGCACTAATATATTTATAAACACCCATGTGTAGAGGCCGCGCCACACAAGTTGGCGGATGTGAAGTTAACTACGAATGCGCAGTATCCAATCCTGATTGACGCTGCAATTGCATAAAGCTGCGTTTCGATTGGGTTTCGCACAGGGACCTGATTCTCTACCTACAAAATGTAACGTAACGCGGTAAATATATTTTTTATTTCCATGAATTTCATTTGGAGAAATGTATGATAAATGTAAAATTACGTTAAAATAAATTATAAACCTAGTTTAAATTATGTTATTTGGAAAATAAACATTTTTCACGCGAATTTCTTAAAAACAAAGGGCACGTTAGAGCGCGTTACGTACGTGCTTGTTTTAAAGAATCACGCACAAGGTTGTAGCTAACTTCACATCCGCCGACTTGTATGATTCGGCCTACACCTATACTTGAAACAAAACTTCCCTCCCACTTAAAATCACAACACCTAAATGCCAAAAAACACACAGCCATTACTTGTTTATAAACGGTCAAACAGCAGTGCCTTCTACGATATTATTATTTACCTGGTTAAATGCGAAAGGGCCACTTGTATATTAAACTAGCTTTTGCCCGCCACTTCACCCGCATGATATTTTTATGTTTGTGCTATCCAGCCTTAATAAAGGAGGTGGAAAAAAAATCGATTTGACTGTCGATCGATTCGACATTTGTTTTTTTTGTCATTTCTTGGAGCGCTCGCTAGAATAGCTTGCAGATGGCAGAATTTTTCCTACTTACTTAACATTTATCGTTATATTATGGAAAATTTACGCAATATCATTATAATTTATAGCCTATGTGTTATTCTGATATATAAGCATAGCATATTGCAAAGTTTCATCTCAATCCGTTCAGTAGTTTTTGCGTGAAAGAGTAACAAACATCCATCCATCCTTACTTACAAACTTTCGCGTTTATAATATTAGTAGGAAGTAGGATTGAGTGTCTTTTTCTCCCATCAAAGAATTGCTACGTGTACCAGCCTTTTTAGGGTTCCGTACCCAAAGGGAAAAACGGGACCCTATTACTAAGACTTCGATGTCCGTCTGTCACCGGGCTGTATCTCATGAACCATGATAGCTAGGCAGCTGAAATTTTCACAGATGATGTATTTTGGTTGCCGCTATAACAACACATACTAAAAACAAAATAAAATAAATATTTAAGGAGGGCTCCCATACAACAAACCTGAATTTTTTGACGTTTTTCGCTCTATATTAATAATGGTATCAGGAAGTTGCTTGAAATTTTCACAGAATATTTAGTTTTATATTTCCTTCAATAATAAATAATAAAACTAAAATAAAATAAATATTTAAGGGGGGCTCCCATACAGTACGGAACCCTGCGTGCGCGAGTCTGACTCGTACTTGGCCGATTATTTAATGGTGTTGCAGGACGAGGCCTGTTTTTTTAACTGACTTCCAAAAAGGAGGAGGTTTTATGTTCGTATGTATGTTTTTTTTGTGTGTGTTCATCGATAATTTCGCCAATTGTGAACCGAATTAAAAAAATATTTTTTAGTTCGAAAGGGTATACTAGAGAGGTGGTCCTATTCAAATTTTACAGAAATTGGTTGAGCCGTTTATGAAAAATCAACAATAATGTAAACAAGTCGAGCGAAATATGCGAATTTTGTACACGATGGAAGTCGGTTTTACCATTTTTTGCGAAAAATAATTATTAGTCCGTGGTGTAAACACGAAGGGTGATTGGCCCATATGCATCAACCTAGCCCAGTGCGGGTTGGTGGATTCACATAAGCCATCGAATTTCTTCTACAGACGTATGCAGATTGCCTCACAATTTTTTCCTTTGCCGAAAAGCTAGTGGTGTGAAATTCTACTTCTTCTTCCACTTGTTATTGGTACATGAACCCACAACCTCACGATTGTGAGGCGGGTATTACTACCACGAGACCACCACGGCACGGGTTTTTATGAATTGAAACATTTATTCAGATCCTAACAAAAAAATCGGCCAAGTGCGAGTCGGACTCACGCACGCAGGGTTCCTTACCGTGTTGGAGCCCCTTTAACCCCATTCCTCTTGTCGTTATTAAAAACGAACAAAAAAACTCCTAAAAAATCACGTTTGTTATATGGGAGCCCCCCTTAAATATTTATTTTATTCTGTTTTTAGTATTTGTTGTTACAGCGGCAAAATAAATTCATCATCTGAGAAAATTTCAACTTTCTAGCTATAACGGTTCATGAGATACAGCCTGGAGACAGTAGGACAGACGGACAGCGGAGTCTTAGTAATAGGGTCCCGTTTTTACCCTTTGGGTACGGAACCCTAAAAACGACACAAGATATTTTGATTTGTGGCCCCTTCGCATTTAAGCAGCCATGTTTGTGAACGTCTCACGGCTGATATGATGATGATGACAATATACCATTAAGCTGGGATAGCCTTCCAAATCTGCAGCATCTTGTTAGTAGTGAGGTCCGTGGGTCCGAATACAAACTGTCCGACATATTTAGGCCCCAGGTTTTGAAGTAAACCTGCCTTCCGGTGGGTCAGAAACAAACCGGCCATCGACGTTCGCGCCACGCCTATCTTCTGCGCGATGATTCCTGTAATAATACAAAGAATATTTTGATATAAATGTACAATAAGTAGTGATCATTACTATTGAATTGTTTAAATCTATCGACTTGTCCTTTTACCATGTAAGTTATTTAACTATTAATATATTTTCATTTAATAGTTAAGTAATATATAAATTATTGTATGTTTGATCCAAACAAAACTGTTGTTTCCAACCTATTATGTATACTTTACCATCTCTGTACACAGTTTTTACAATAAAATTTATTCTATTCTATTCTAAATAAGAAATTAAAAAAAAATATTGCCGTAATTGCCGTAATATGCATTTCATTTCATAAATTATCTACTTAGGTAATAGTATAAATATCACTTTTATGGATTAATTTCAACTTTTACTTTTCATAGTGAAAATAATGTTATAGGCCGCGCCTCACAAGTTGGCGGATGTGCAGTTAGCTACAATCTGCGCAATATCCAATCCTGACTGAAGCTCACATAAAGTCGCACGTTGATTGGATATTGCGCAGCTTGTAGCTAACTGCACATCCGCCAACTTGTGTGGCGCGGTCTATATTAATGGTTATTTTTCACAAAATATTTCTATCATCAAATAACATCACATCAGGCAGTATGTGGTCAAACGCAAACCTATTCGGAATTAAAAAAAAAATCTCTTTATTTTAAGTAACAAAATTTAGAATAATATGTTTATAACTGTTCACCATGCTGTGTGCTCATTCTCTTGGACCACAGAATCGGTCGTAAATTGTATACAAATATTATATCATCTATTTTCTGTATAAATAAAATAAAAAATAAAATAAGAAGCATAGGCCGTATCAAACTTCGTGGCGGTTGTAAAATTAGCAACAAGTTGCGCGAATAGTCTCAATAAAATTAGCAACAAGTTGCGCGAATAGTCTCAATAAAATTAGAAACAAGTTGCGCGAATAGTCTCAATAAAATTAGCAACAAGTTGCGCGAATAGTCTCAATAAAATTAGCAACAAGTTGCGCGAATAGTCTCAATAAAATTAGCAACAAGTTGCGTGAATAGTCTCAATAAAATTAGCAACAAGTTGCGCGAATAGTCTCAATAAAATTAGCAACAAGTTGCGCGAATAGTCTCAATAAAATTAGCAACAAGTTGCGCGAATAGTCTCAATAAAATTAGCAACAAGTTGCGCGAATAGTCTCAATAAAATTAGCAACAAGTTGCGCGAATAGTCTCAATAAAATTAGCAACAAGTTGCGCGAATAGTCTCAATAAAATTTTACAGAAATCCGCTAAGCCGTTTTTGAAAAATCAACAATAATGTTTATTTATTTATTTATTTATTTACAACATTAATAGGTGGGCATTTACAGGTAGGCCCCAATGCGCCCGCCTATATTACATTACAACTTAAGATATTATAAAATATAAGATTTAAACTATATAAACTACTTTAAAAATAATTTTAACATAAAAAAGTTGTGGTAACAATATTAATAATCACCAAACAAGTAATTAATGAATACATATACAAAAAAAATAGAGCAACAAGAACTCATTCTGGTGGTTTAAGAATTCTACCATAAAGATCAATTGTCGTTCTGCGAACATCAGCTTCAGTGCAATTATAGTCTGACCGTTTAACTGAGTCCTCGCCTGCGCGGGTACAGGGGCGTGGGGGTAGACGACAAGGACCCGCCGCCCGCACCTGTCTCAGTCCCCCTTTGTCGTCTACCCCGGCGGGTCCGACCCGCCGCCCGCACCTGTCTCAGTCCCCCTTTGTCGTCTACCCCCACGCCCCTGTACCCGCGCAGGCGAGGACTCAGTTAAACGGTCAGACTATAAATATATCTAGATCTGAGTTTCGTTGTGTTAACAATTCTAGCGAAATATTCGAATTTTCTACACGATGTAATGCGGATTTGCCATTTTTTGCGAAAAATAATGACCAATCCTGACTGAAGCTCACTAGCTTCAGTCAGGATTGGGTTACCCGCAGCTTGTAGCTAATTTCACAGCTGCCAATAAGTTTGATTCGACTTAAATCCCACCTTAGTTGACGCATTGAATAGTTGTAATATTGTAATACTTGTAGTTCTTACTGAAACTGAATCTTCACAAGCCTATATATATCTCGACTCGCTCTTGAACGATTTGGTTCATACTCGCAAACAATTGTTAGGATTTATCGCTACATAGTATAAAACAAAGTCACTTCCCGCTGTCTGTCCCTATGTATGCTTATATCTTTAAAACTACGCAACGGATTTTGATGCAGTTTTTTTTAATAGATAGAGTGATTCAAGGGGAAGGTTTATATGTATAATATACCTGTGCGAAGCCGGGGCGGGTCGCTAGTGTAGATATAAACGATCTTGCCATATTATCAAAATCGGCTGATAAATAGCGCGACAGCAAATTTCCTCCTTTTTTTGAGGAGAACACCCCCATAAGTAAAGAGTGAATAGGTATCTTCTAGGTCTATATATTATTATATACTAAGCGCCACACAAATCGGCGGATGGGACGTTATGCGCAGAACGCTGCGCAAAAGCCGAAATATAGGTATACGAAGTAGCCAGAGTAACGAGACGCCGGGGCACACCCGCCCGCCAACCTCATACCTCCCGCGCGCTCCCTACGCCCGTGCTCCCCACTAAGCCACGCGGCGTCAGCATTGTGCACACATGCGCAATAATTAGCGAATCACGGCGAAGTGTCATCTGCGGCTAACTTCTCATCCGCCGAATTGTGTGGCGCTTAGTATACTCCATCTTCGGCTACAACTATGTGGCCAAATGTAGCCCTATTATGCACTAAAAAAAGTCGCTGAGGACAAAAAATCCATTACATTATAGAACCTGTGAACCAAGTTTCGGCAAGATTAGTTGAAAAATGCGACCCGTAAACAAAAATCAACATTCGGACAACGAAAACAAAACAGTCGTGTCGAAGCACCAAACCTCGCTTCGGTCAAAAATACTGAGTGATAACAGGTACCTGTGATGTGGACATCGTCAATCCAGAAGTACGGAGAAGACTGCGCACTTTCCAGCAGCTTCGTGACCACATCTTGGGAGTATAATATCGCCCACCCTAGAAGTAGAGAAAAATCCAAATTTATTATAAAAGGAAGATAAAAGTATAATTTAAATACATAATCACTACATGGTATAAGACAAAGTCGCTTTCTGTCTGTCCCTATTTATGTGCTTAGATCTTTAAAACTACGCAACGGATTTTGATGTTCTTTTCAGGGTTCCGTACCCAAAGAGTAAAAACGGGACCCTATTACTAAGACTCCGCTGTCCGTCTGTCTGTCTCCAAGCTGAATATGAGATATCATGAACCGCTATTGCTAGAAAGCTGAAATTTTCACAGATGATGTATTTCTGTTGCCGCTATAACGACAAATACTAAAAACAGAATAAAATCAATAATTAAGGGGGGCTCCCATACAACAAACCTGATTTATTAAGCCGTTTTTCGCTCTATATTAGTATTGGGAACAGGTAGATAAAAAAAATTTTTTGTGCTTACAATGCAAACGCATATTACACATTGCACCCGTGCGAAGCCAGGGCGGGTCGCTAGTTTATATCATACATATATGTATATTTTAGTTATCATTGTCATATCACCTATAGAACATTCACTCCTGGGTATAGGCCTCAATATGTTGTAAATAGTATTAACCATAAATTTTATCGTGGTTAAGTATATTGTGTTTGTGTTCGTCCTATGTGTTTATAGATTATACTGTGTTTGTTCCAGTGGTGAATGGTGTAAAATCTAAAAACTGTTGCGTATCCAATACAGGTAACATATCAAACATCGTACAAATTCTCTACTTTTGATGGCAGTACCTCACAAGACATTGGGTGAAACACCTTCGCAGAAGCCACAAATAAAGAATTGAATTGAATTACTAATGGATTTCCAAAAAGACCAGTTAAATGCGACTTGCATCCAACGTGTTACGATCGAAAAAATTACGTCATATCAGCCATCCAATCTATGTGAACTATGTGTTCTGCCCACTGTTATTTTATATCAGCCATCCAATCTATGTGAACTATGTGTTCTGCCCACTGTTATTTTATATCAGCCATCCAATCTATGTGAACTATGTGTTCTGCCCACTGTTATTTTATATCAGCCATCCAATCTATGTGAACTATGTGTTCTGCCCACTGTTATTTTATATCAGCCATCCAATCTATGTGAACTATGTGTTCTGCCCACTGTTATTTTAGCTTGATAATCCACTACGTGTATAAATTGTAGTAAATAAATAAAACAAAATGGCCTATATGTTACAAATTAAAAATAGCTTAAAGTGCCGTGGTGGTCTAGTGGTAATGACACCCGCCTTACAATCGTGAGGTCGTAGGTTCAAATCCCGGTCCGTACCAATGAATTCCTTGTGATTTATGTACGGAATTTCACACCCCTGGCTTTTCGGTGAAGGAAAACATCGTGAGACAACCTGCACGTCCTTAGAAGAAATTCCACCTGTCCCTTTCTTCTATCGTGCGGCTAGACTGACGCGACCAAAGCGCCACCCTTTTATGGTGGACATCCCGCGCATTAGAACCAAGCGTTTCGAGTCCACATTCCTCATACGAACTGCCAGAATGTGGAACGCTTTGCCTGACTTTTGCTTTTTGACGCTTTTTGCTTTGTCAAATCAGGCGTCTGTCAGGGATCCTCTCTTGGGCCACTATTCTTTTCAGGAATGATAAATGATCTAGAAAAGTGCCTTAAGTATAGCAGATGTCTCATTTATGCAGATGACGTTAAACTTATAGCAGATGTAAGATCTATTGATGATATTCTGGCACTACAAAGAGACCTTGATTCCGTACAAAAGTGGAGTGAAAAAAATCGGCTATATCTAAACGTTGATAAATGCTACATTATGAGCTTCTCAAGATCAGCACACATCATAGGCACAGGATATAATCTCAACAATGTACCCCTAACCAGAACTATGTTAACCAAAGATCTCGGTGTAACGTTTGACTCAAAACTCACATTCCATGATCACATGCAGAAACTTACTGCCGAGTGCTTTAAGCGGTTGGGCTTTGTAACGCGAAACTGTAAAGTACCAACTACACCGCCATAGTACTTCTATACCTATAACTCCCTGATTAGATCAAAATTAGAAGCTAGCTCAGTTGTATGGAGTCCTCACGAGAAATCTTACGCATTAATGCTAGAAAAGGTCCAAAAGCGTTTTCTACGGTTCCTTTATAAAAAGAAACAGGCTCCATGATAATTTACTAACAACCCACAAAATACTCCACGGAAAACTGGACTCTCCCGAGCTATAACGTACTAGGTTCCGCAACGGCTCTCACGGGATCTTAGGATCGCGCCTCCCTCTGTTTGCGCCAACACCAGCGCGCACTGTCGCCCGCCAGCAGTCCCCCATCTGCCGCGCACAACACCACTTGAACGCCCTTAGCGCCTCTCACCCACATACTGACATCTTTTCCGACAATTTGGCAACATTCTTTAAAAATACTCTGCCATACTGTGAGCAGACAAAGCTGTAAAACCTTTTTTTATCCTTAATGAAATAGTTCCTAGCCATAGTTTCAATGGTTGCTTCTTTCTATACCAATACAGTGTGTCATTATAAAGATTTTATGTATTGTTAATGTTGTATAAATGTTTATTCTTGTTCTAAATGTACTTATATAATACTGATCTCATACATTTTAAGTAAAATTGTTCCTAGTACCTATATAAAAAATGTAACGTTTAGTTTTATAATAGACTGTAAGTTGCATTTTTAGTAAATAAATAGATTGAAATTTGTCTTCCTGCTAAAGTACAATGTAGGTGTCTTCAAATCCCGAGTAAATAGTTACTTCTAGGTAAGCGTGTTACATCCTATACCGCATATCTGCTTAACATCAGGCAGTGTGTAGTCAAACGCAAAACCTACACGAAATAAAAAAATAAATAAAAGAATGATTGCGTTTGTGAATCCACCAACCCACACTGGGTCAGCGTGGTGGATATGGCCCAATCACCCTTCTTAGGTAGGTCTACATCCTGCAGTGGACTATCAAAAAAGGCTGGTACAGTACAATAGCTAAAAACTTACACAAGACGTCGACGGTTCCGCACCATCCCCTGATGGCTTCGAGCATTGTTGGTATACCTACTTAGGCTCGAAACCTGATGGGGATGTGCCATCCCAATACGTCGATCCGTTAGAGGATTTAGTCACTGGTCGATCCGATATGCACGAACCTCAATTTCCTAACAAATAAGCTTATTAACTTTTGTTGTACTTACTTATATTTTCTCTTTTTAAATTACAATAGCTAAAAACTTAATATTTAATTTGGATACCCAAAGTTGGTACAAGTTGTAGTAGTGTCACTCATAATCTAATTAGAAATGAAATTTGTTTTTTTCTGATAAAAAGAACATACCTAAAGGAAACAAATAATATAGGAAATATATCACTACATAGTATAAAACAAAGTCGCTTTCTCTGTCCCTATCTCCCTATATCCCTATGTATGCTTAAATCTTTAAAACTATGCAACAGATTTTGATGCGTTTTTTTTTTTAATAGATACAGAGATTCAAGAGGAAGGTTTATACATATGTATAATACACCTGCCTGTGCGAAGCCGGGGCGGGTCGCTAGTAAACAATAAAACTTTTCAAGGTCAGAGTGAATAGGTATCTTCTAGGTCTGCATGCTTCATCTTCGACCACAACGTCGCTTACCATCAAGCGAGTTGGATGTCAAGCGCAGACTTATTCATGATAAAAAAAATACACTATTGTAGAAACCAAAACTAAGAACCATGCTACCGCACACTGCTGAGGGGTCAATGAACCAATTGGCCTTAGTCTTAGGCTTTAATGGAAAAAATACAGCATAAGAAATAACAATGAATCAGTAAATGTCAATAAAAGTACTCAGTGATAAGGTTAAACTGACAATAACCTTAAGAAATGTTTATTCAATGCAAATTAGATATATAAGATCAGTCAAAGTTTAATCAAAGGAAATAATAGTAGGGAAAAAATGTGGTAACAAATGAACAGGCAATGTTCAAGGGCACTGATTCAAAAAAAAACAAGTCGGAATGTAAAGTACTTGAAGACCACGTAATATGTGAGGAAAATCACTACATAGTATAAAACAAAGTCGCTTCCGCTGTCCCCCATGTCCCTATGTATGCTTATATCTTTAAAACTACAGAACGGATTTTGATGCGTTTTTTTAATAGACAGTGATTCAAGAGGAAGGTTTACATTTATAATAAACCTGTGCGAAGCCGGGGCGGGTCGCTAGTGTATCTGATAAATTCTTACTAATAAAAATAATTTTGAGGTCAAATCGTTTCATTCTTCCTGGTTCAGCCCAGCAAATTGGCAAGTTGAAATGGCAGTGGGCAGGGCACAAAGAACTGATGAACGATGTGGTCGAAAAGTTCTCGAGTGGAGACCATGTACCGGCAAGAACAACATAGGATGTCCACCCACAAAGTACATGGATGACCTCATTAAGTCCGCAGAATTGTGCTGTATGCAAGTAGCTTCCAACCAGTCTTATTGGAGATCCATAGGGGCGGCCTATGTCTAGCAGTGGATGTCATATGGCTGATGGATGGATGAAAGCCACTATAATAAATCTGAATATGTGTTTGTTGGTTGATTTTTTGCATAGAAATAGTTCAATGGTTGTAGTGACATAGGTTACTTTTTATCCTAGAAAAATAAGTCTTATCCCACTAAGCATGAAACTTGCAATAAGTTGTAGTAAGTTTGTAAATGTCACATTTGTAAATTTCAAACATTGTGTTACAGGAACATGTCAGATACATAAATCTTATTGTTATGTTGAAACTTATTATAAGTTATTTTATTATGTTACTGTTATATTTCGCATGAAACTTTATTTTTCAACTTTGCAGGGATATAGCCTCCCACACATACCTTTTGAGTAATTGACATTGTTGCAACATTGTGATTGGAACGTTACAAATAAAACTTTGGAGCAATATAATTTTACTAACTTCACTGTCTGGTATTGCCTGTACTTTACAAATGAAAGTTAATGCAATGTTATACTGTAATATTGCGACAATACGTCTTTTGTTTTATGTTTTTTCAACTTTTCTACAACATTACGAATTGTTCTTGTTTCTTAGTAAACATTGAAAAACTAAATGGCGTTAGCATCGCACATTGAAATTCTGCATCGCGGTGGCGTTGTGTTTGCAGAAATTGGTTTGCCTATTTGTAAATTTCATTTAAATATTCCTTGCAGCGGATAGAGAAAAACTCTCACACACGCCTTAAGGACTTGTGCTTAGAACTATAGCCTTAACAAAACATAAAAATGTTTTTTTTTTTAGAAACTGAAAACCTACACCTACCTACTAATGTAACTTTGCGACAACTAAATAAAAGCAAGCCACGTGCAAGTTTCATTTGTAACCTTTTAGCAAGATAGATGAGACAAGTTACTGTTATCTTTCAAATTTAAAGTTGTAGAAATGTTAAACATTATACTTGCGGAAAGTTAACTTTACAACTTTCAGATATATTTCATGTGTAATGTTACTGCAACTTCACGTTTTAAAGTTATGCAAAGTTTTGAAAATCAGCTCTGGGCAAGTTACAGGGTTTATCTACAGCGTGGCCGTTAGGGCTTCATTTCAAGCTCGCTGTAAGCTTGCATGAACTTTGCAACCTTATATTTGTAAGTTACAAGCTCGTTGATGTTACTTTCAGTAATGTTATTGCAACTTTTGCTTGCTTAGCGGGATGGGATAGCACATAAACAAAATATCACTTGGGTGAAGCCATGGACAAGAGCCAGTAAGTAGTGCATATAACCATTTAATAGTAACCATACAAACCTGCACAGTAAGTTGGGTAGTAAGTCAGTCCATACTCCGCAGTCGTCACCTTCCATTTTGAGCCGTCTGTCCGGTACGCCTGGGCATGCTCCAACACCTGACATGCTATCAAGCCTTTAGCTCCCCACGGAGAGAGTTCCTTAGCCAAGAACCTTCTCATCTCTCTAGAATTCACTACTATATCATCGTCTGCCTTCAAAACATACTTCGCCATTGGACAATGATGGGAAACCCACTTCAAACCCATCACATGCTTGTAAGTCATATTCCGATAAGCATCTACGAAGCTGCCCTGCACTATGTCTCCAAAAATGTTACTCTCATGTTGTATTTTCTTCAATATTGTCTCATTTGCAGTTTCTCCTAGGAGAAAGACGACTTTGGTTGAATCTACTGATTTTCCCCAAGTGTTTCGGATAACCACACGATTGTTGAAGTTGACCGGGTTCGAAGATACTATAATCATAAGTAATAGGCCTCCTGTGTAGTCCTTGCAAGGCTGAGGATTGATCTTGAAGGTAAACTTCTTGATATCTATCAGTTTATTGTACACATCATTTGTAGACACTTTAGTGGTATTGTAAGGTCCCAGAAGACTAAATTTAGGATCCTCTAAGCGCACGAAAGTTGGTTTTGATCCGTAAAAGACATCGTAGAGTAACATGAGAGAGAAAATGATAACCAAGTACGTGTGAATATTAGTCATTTCTACTTTTTCTGAAGGCTTTCCTTGCATATTATGAACACCACATAAATTAGATTGATCTCTTAAAACTTAATTCACTCCAATAACATATTTTTATTATAAATGAATCTTTTGTTTTAATTTCGTTCGGCTAATGGAATGGCACAAACTAAAGGATACTACGTATCAGACGACCGACTGCCGAAGATTTTTTTAGGCCGTAACGTTATCTGTGGTGTGACAATAGAACTTCGCCCGCCGCACACTTCACCCCTCGGCCAACAATGCCACACAAACTATTACTTATTCTGTGATATCAAAAGATATAGCGGTTAAACTATAGTCGCCCGGTACCCGCGGGGAGGGGGGAGGGGGGGCGGCGGAGGGGGGGGAGGGGGAGGGGGTGAAGCCCCCCCTGCATCCCCCCCCGCCGGAGGCCTTTAGTTTTTGAGTAATAATTTTTTTAGTACCTAACCTCACTTTCGGCTATATCAGTATTTTTTACCTATTTTTTGTTTCACACCTAATCTATCAAGGCGGTTCACTTAACATTGTATTATATAACAACAATAACATATCCAGTCCGTCTCAGAGTTATGTTGATAGATGAGAAAAACTTAATGTTAAAGGGCTAGGAGAGACACAATTAAACAAACATTTTAATACATTACTTGTTTATTTCATAAACATGTTTAATTGCTTTCATTAAATGTACAAAAGAGTCTCTTTTATATTTATACACGTCTCTTCGCCACAAATATTCAACAATTATATCACTAAAGTTTTCTGGGTTGTTGTAATTTTGTTTTTTGAAAAACCTCTTCACTGCTCGCCACTGGGATTCTATTCTTTGGGTGTGGATTCCATCTTTACCCACAAATGGGTTCTCTGGGTCTGAATGATTCACTTTTTTGTGTATGTATCCATATTCAGACAGACAATCGTATGCCCGCCAACAATCGGTGTGGATTGTTGTTCCAGGTAAAACATGCTTTTGAATTAAAGGTATGAGAGTATCAGCATCTCTTTTATTGTCCGGGCATACTTCCAATCTTAAGTCTTCAGACCCATCTTCTATTAATCCCAGCACCCAGTGGCCTTCAATGTGACGTCCTTTGTTATATTTCCTTTTTCCAAATTTACTTTCGTCTATTTGCACTATTTTCCCACAGCCTCCAATTTTACCGCTGTAAAGATTTTGTTTTTCCAAATAAAATATCACAACTACTTATCTGCAGTAATTAAACCAATCGGCTATAGTATTTGGGCTTAAACATTGCTTCCTTTCTTTTTTATAAGGGTCTTCGTGAATTGTTTGGTCGTAGGTCCATCCTTGTGAGTATGCATATATAAGATAGTAAACATGCATTATGTCGATAGCAATATTTTCGAAAAATGTGCCAATTCTGCGAGAGATCTTGGCACCGCTGCCCGATTTAGATTTGCATGATCTTTTTGAGCACACAAATGTACCAAAACTTGTGCATCCGCATGAGTATGACACTTTCATGGATGTCCTGTGGGTTCGACACCGTTTCTCAGTTGGTATGAGACCTTGGTCTTCACTATATTTGATGCATTGGTCTTTAGTGCCCAATTTTCGCACAACGTCAGTTAAATTCCAATGATCAATCACTTCAGTGACGCAAAGTTTTCGTTTGGTTATAAGCTCGTTGTCGTCGTCGTCATTACTCGAAGAAGGTCCGGCGACAGGTTCAACGGGCAGATCAGGAGCCGAAGAAGGTCCGGCTACAGGCTCGACGGGCAGATCAGGAGCCGAAGAAGGTCCGGCAACAGGTTCGACGGGCAGATCAGGAGCCGAAACCGCGTCCGCTTCGGGTATTGTACTGTAATACTCCATTACAGCCAAGTGCAGTCCAGTTTTCAAGCCAAGTTCAAGTCGTAGAGCAATCCAAACAAATCCGGTAAGCAAGCCAAGTTTCAAGTCATCGCGCAATCGAAGGAAGTCCAGGGAAAAAGCCAAAGTCGTAATAAAAATCGAAAAACAAGAGAGCACACATTCACGAAACTACGAGAGAAACGGAATGAATGGATGACAGTCCATCTGTCAGTAAGACAAAATGGCGCCTTTTTTTTTCTTACGTTTAACGATAACGATACGTTTCGTTTAACTCAGTTTGACAACTTAATTTGACAACTTAATATTGTACCATTTTCTCAACATTGCGTTCCATTTCACTTTTTTTTATCAAATTTTAATTTAATCATAATTAATTTAAACTACGTTTCCGGCAAAAAAAAATTGCTGGAAGGGCTTCAGGTGGACCCCAATGATACCCCTAAACTCGCACCTCAAAATCAGGTACCGGACGGCTATAGCCAACCCTAATATTTTGAGAAACTGAAAAGACTACAGGCGAAAATGAAACGAAATTCACTACTATTTTGCACTGCACTTTATTATTTCCTTGATGTACAAAAAAATACACACTGCATTGATAATTTTTAATCCAATTTATGTAGATGAGCCGGTCATCTCGAAACACGTTTGAATTATCTTGAAGTAAGTGACTGAAGACACTAGACATACACACACAGGAAGAAGATTAATTGAGGATGGCGATATACATGGCTTTTCGAAGTTTTCATGGCGTAAAACTATTGTTTAATTATTTTCCGTAAAATAACAAGAGAAAAAATGTCGGATGGCGAGGGAGATTTTTTTCTTTTGCGCAGCCTATATAACTTACTATTACTATCTCATTCACGCATCACACTATTTCTCTTTTTCATTCTTACATGTCATTACGTCCATCCGTCACTGTCTCACAATTCGTCATGCACGGCGGGTGACCTATGACCACGAAGTTTTAGGTAAAGGTGGAGAGTGCATTCCTAATACCTTTAATTCCCGAAAATGGGTAAATTTAATTTCAAAGTTTTGAGTTTATCAATTTCATCCAACCCCTAACTATGATTTATATGAATTTATGATTTATATGAACTATGATTAATACGAATGATTTGTTTTTTTTTTTTTTTGTAAATCATTGTAAATTATGTGTGCTTGTTAATAAACTATTATAATTTGAATTACATTGTTTTTGCTTACCTTTTTAGGGTTCCGTACCCAAAGGGTAAAAACGGTACCCTATTACTAAGGCTCTGCTGCGCGCTGTCGAATTACATATGCCATCAATAACAGGCGCAGTATTTCATCATAAAGCATATAAATCCAGAGCGTAGCTAGTTGTACACATTTATTGACTTGCAAGATTGCATTCTTACACATTTATTGAAGAATCCGTTTTTGTATATCTGCGATGCCCTATAGAACAAGGTCCTTAAGTTTACTTTGTATTGTTCATTTACCAATTGTGTATTTTCATATAATCAACATTGTGATTAATATCTGTGCGTCCTAAATTTAGACAACAATGTAGGGTTACCCTATTAGAAAGATAGTTCTGACCACAGAAGAGTGAGATAGCAATATGTAGGTATTTGACTCAAATAGGTAATAGGAGTGCACTCTCCACCTTTACCTAAAACTTCATGCCTATGACGTCAAAACTTTGACGA
Organism: Hypomecis atomaria; assembly: GCA_964007245.1. NCBI lineage: Eukaryota > Metazoa > Arthropoda > Insecta > Lepidoptera > Geometridae > Hypomecis > Hypomecis atomaria. The sequence continues at coordinate 15,016,364 of OZ023305.1, forward strand.
ATGAACCTTGGAATATCATACTTATTGTTCATTCATTCTGAAGGAAAATCTAGTCGTTACAGTTCGCCTAACGGCGAGTTTTTTTTATAGGCGAGTGAGCCGGGATGGCGTGGCCACATTATCGCCCTACGGCGAAGTTTTCGTCACTGGGGGCTCATTCATCTAATTCAAACGGTAGTAATTGGTTGTTCACGATTTGAACTACTACCTGAAGCTGGGCACACACGCTGCGATGATCGCATCTATTCATCAGATCAGTCCAGCGAGGTCCTAGTTGCATTGCCAGTAGGTAGTTATTGAGGAATCAAAATGACACCCCTATTTTAATCGAAAAATATTGATTTAACAAAAAAAAATTGGCATCAAAGTTGTAGAAAATCAAATTTTAAACAACTTTTGTTCCTATAACTTCTGCTGAAAAATTGAAATAACACAAGTTATTGAAGAAATGAAATGGTACAACCAACTATTTAAAAAAATATCGATCCTACAAAAAGTTGATGCGAATCAAAGTTGTAGAAAATCAAATTTCAAACAACTTTTGTTCCCATCAACTTTTTGTAGGGTCGATCTTTTTTTAAATAGTTAGTTGTACCATTTTGTTTCTTCAATAACTTGTGTTATTTAAATTTTTCAGCAGAAATTATCGGAATAAAAGTTGTTTAAAATTTGATTTTCTACAACTTTGATTCCCATAAACTTTTTGCAGGATCGATAATTTTTTAAATACAGTCAAACCTGGATAAGAGAGAGTTGAAGGGACCTCCCTCTCATTCTCGCTTATAGAGGTTTTTCACTTATCCAGGTTTCTCACTTATCCAGTTTCAGAAGTGGCTTCTCTCTCTTAGAGAGGTTAAAAATACGTCTCATTTGTATCTACATGCGTACTTGCAACTTAATATGTACTAATTGTTCGGGTTGTGTTGATGATAGTTTATTTATTCATTTTAAAAGACACTTTTCAAAATTGTGAAAATCAGAAAGTCGACGCATTTTAATATTTCCTTGTCCTTTAGAGCACTGAGACCGTATAGGATCTTTTGGTTTTATTATTTTATAGAAGTTTGATTCTGATAAATCAAATTCAATGCGTATTTTATTTCTAGTTTTTCTACTTTTGAACGCATTCAATACCTATCTTAAGTTTATCACTTAACAATTTATTTATTTATTCCTACAGATTTATTTATTAACCCCGAACCTTTCTCCTCAATTGATTCTTATCAACTGTAGTAAGTTTGACCAGTAAGATAGTGTAAACGTATGTGTGGCTATTCCAAAAAATGTGATACAAAAAGAATGTTACTTATTTCTACGAAATAAAAAAATAAATGTTTGAATAGAACACGATCCGAAATCAACGGAATCAACAACAAGTTCCACGAAATTTAAAAATATATCATAAAGGTCATAAAGTGCAGATGTTTCATTACCCTCAACTGTCTCTTATAGAGGTTCAGACAAGTAGTACTCTCAGTTATAGAGGTCCAAGAGGGAAAACCGACTCTCTCTTATAGAGGTTTTGGTCTCTCACTTATAGAGGTAATTGAGGGGTAAAATGACGGGACCTGGCAATTACTCTCACTTATAGAGGTTTCTCACTTATCCAGTTCTCAGTTAGCAAGGTTTCACTGTAGTTGGTTGTACCATTTCATTTCTTCAATAACTTGTATTATTTCAATTTTACAGCAGAAGTTATAGGAACAAAAGTTGTTTAGAATTTGATTTTCTACAACTTTGATTCCCATCAACTTTTTGAAGGATCGATATTTTTTTTAAATAGTTGGTTGTACCATTTTGTTTCTTCAATAACTTGTGTTATTTCAATTTTTCAGCAGAAGTTATGGGAACAAAAGTTGTTTGAAATTTGATTTTCTACAACTTTAGTTCCCATTAACTTTTTGTAGGATCGATATTTTTTTCAAATAGCCGGTTGTGCCATTTCATTTCTTCAATAACTTGTGTTATTTCAATTTCCCAGCAGAAGTTATGGGAACAAAAGTTGTTTGAAATTTGATTTTCTACAACTTTAGTTCCCATTAACTTTTTGTAGGATCGATATTTATTTCAAATAGCCGGTTGTGCCATTTCATTTCTTCAATAACTTGTGTTATTTCAATTTTCCAGCAGAAGTTATGGGAACAAAAGTTGTTTGAAATTTGATTTTCTACAACTTTAGTTCCCATCAACTTTTTGTAGGATCGATATTTATTTCAAATAGCCGGTTGTGCCATTTCATTTCTTCAATAACTTGTGTTATTTCAATTTTTCAGCAGAAGTTATAGGAACAAAAGTTATTTAAAATTTGATTTTCTACAACTTTGATGCCAATAATTTTTTTGTTAAATCAATTTTTTCGATTAAAATAGGGGTGTCATTTTGATTCCTCAATAACTACCTACCGGCAATGTAACTATATTAGGACCTCGCTGGACTGATCTGATGAATAGATGCGATCATCGCAGCGTGTGTGCCCAGCTTCAGGTAGTAGTTCAAATCGTGAACAACCAATTACTACCGTTTGAATTAGATGAATGAGCCCCCAGTGACCAAAACTTCGCCGTAGGGCGATAATGTGGCCACGCCAGGAGTGGCTAATGGCTACGATGTTACCAGAACTTGATTCGCTTCTAAAATAGTACCGTAACTTTTACAAAGATCTGTAAAAAAAGAGGAATTACAAATTTTTTGATTATTATGTTATATTTGCTCTGCTAAGCTAACTTATTGTAATAGTTACTCATATAAATGTTTATTTTAAAATGAATTGTAGGATTTCGACTATTTTAGACAGCATTGTTATAGGAATGAACTGTACATGAGTTGTAATTGTAACAGTTACAAACGTGGCTACAAACCCCCCTCCACATCGCCTTTCTATTTCCTTCTCTCTTCTGTGGTCATTCCTCGTAGAATAAAATTATAAGGGTTGCTACACACCACAGACTACTGTATATACTACATACATAAGCGCGTCGGCACAGTCGTCTGGTCGGTTTGGCAGAATTTGGCGTACGAAAAAGCCGCCACAAAGCATCTACACAGATATCCTGTGACTACCTACGTTCGGCATCGCTCGGCTTGTGTCGATCGGACCTTCCAAAGAGAATACCACAGTGCCACCAACTTAAAGCTGTTCAGTTGATGGCGTCGCTACTTCGCTAGTGGCGCAAATTCAAAATGGCGCCTGACGCACATGTAGTTTCAATTTTGCCCACCTCAGAGCAAGCACGGCGAGTGGAGAAATTGCTCTTTCCCCCGTTTATTTCCCTAATCGGTGGAAATTGTTTCCTTCTCCACCTCTCAGAGTACGGCTAAAGGAGAGAGAGGGGGAAATGGATAAAATTGACATTTGTCAGGGAAAACTAGTCTCGATACTCCACCTCTAAAGCATGGCCTCGAGAAATAGGGGATAATTTTTCTCTTTTTGACATAAGCCTGGGGAAATGTTATCCCACCGTACTAGATGTGGGTTTAAGTTATCCCCGTAAAAATCGAAAATGTTTAGTGCGTATATTTTACATGTTTTGACCAAAAATACGTAAAAACAATGAGAGGAAGCTGTACATGAGGATTATACACGATGCTAGTAATCCATTTAAGCTGCCTATCAACGAATGTCATCATTTAATTAGGATGGATAAAGACGGCAATGTATTTGTGCAATGAGTTGAAGGAAGCCTAAGCATACGTAGTATCTATAGTAGCCTGTGGCCTAAGCTTTGAGTCTCGATGGATTACCGATAAATTTTAAAGAAAATAAGTGATTATGATAACACTTAATCACTTGTATATTAGTACTGTGAGCTCGTAAGCTACTCATATTAAAAAAAAAACGAAATGCTAATCAATAACCTAAAGTTTGAATTCCTACAATAGTTCAATCAATAAGAGCCTATAAATTACTTTTGGATATGTAAGAAAAGAAGCAATATAAAAAATTACATTAATTAACGTAGTAAATCTTGGCACCTAAAGTTGCACAATTTTATTATTATTTGGCGAGATGTATTTTACGATTCAATCTAGCAAATTCCTAATTTTATCACTTTTATAATTTGCATTATAACCAATTTAATTTTTGTGACCAACAAAAAAAAATACTAGTCAAATCTGCCAGGATTTTACCACGAATGGCCACACTGAAACTAAAAACTGTCAATCATGGCGTGGCCACATTATCGCCCTACGGCGAAGTTTTCGTCACTGGGGGCTCATTCATCTAATTCAAACGGTAGTAATTGGTTGTTCACGATTTGAACTACTACCTGAAGCTGGGCACACACGCTGCGATGATCGCATCTATTCATCAGATCAGTCCAGCGAGGTCCTAATATAGTTGCATTGCCAGTAGGTAGTTATTGAGGAATCAAAATGACACCCCTATTTTAATCGAAAAATATTGATTTAACAAAAAAAAATTGGCATCAAAGTTGTAGAAAATCAAATTTCAAACAACTTTTGTTCCCATAACTTCTGCTGGAAAATTGAAATAACACAAGTTATTGAAGAAATGAAATGGCACAACCGGCTATTTGAAATAAATATCGATCCTACAAAAAGTTAATGGGAACTAAAGTTGTAGAAAATCAAATTTCAAACAACTTATGTTCCCATAACTTCTGCTGGAAAATTGAAATAACACAAGTTATTGAAGAAATGAAATGGCACAACCGGCTATTTGAAAAAAATATCGATCCTACAAAAAGTTAATGGGAACTAAAGTTGTAGAAAATCAAATTTCAAACAACTTTTGTTCCCATAACTTCTGCTGAAAAATTGAAATAACACAAGTTATTGAAGAAACAAAATGGTACAACCAACTATTTAAAAAAAATATCGATCCTTCAAAAAGTTGATGGGAATCAAAGTTGTAGAAAATCAAATTTTAAACAACTTTTGTTCCCATAACTTCTGCTGTAAAATTGAAATAATACAAGTTATTGAAGAAATGAAATGGTACAACCAACTATTTAAAAAATTATCGATCCTGCAAAAAGTTTATAGGAATCAAAGTTGTAGAAAATCAAATTTTAAACAACTTTTATTCCGATAATTTCTGCTGAAAAATTGAAATAACACAAGTTATTGAAGAAACAAAATGGTACAACTAACTACATTTAAAAAAAGATCGACCCTACAAAAAGTTGATGGGAACAAAAGTTGTTTGAAATTTGATTTTCTACAACTTTGATTCCCATCAACTTTTTGTAGGATCGATATTTTTTTAAATAGTTGGTTGTACCATTTCATTTCTTCAATAACTTGTGTTATTTCAATTTTTCAGCAGAAGTTATAGGAACAAAAGTTGTTTAGAATTTGATTTTCTACAACTTTGATGCCAATTTTTTTTTGTTAAATCAATATTTTTCGATTAAAATAGGGGTGTCATTTTGATTCCTCAATAACTACCTACTGGCAATGCAACTATATTAGGAACTCGCTGGACTGATCTGATGAATAGATGCGATCATCGCAGCGTGTGTGCCCAGCTTCAGGTAGTAGTTCAAATCGTGAACAACCAATTACTACCGTTTGAATTAGATGAATGAGCCCCCAGTGACGAAAACTTCGCCGTAGGGCGATAATGTGGCCACGCCATCACAGACAACAAAAAGATTGATTGAATGAACTTTTTTCAAAAAGTTTGAAGGTTTGATGTGAAGTTTGATGGTTGTCAGGCAACTTTTCTTTAATTCGTTTTATATGGCAATAATGAGGCGGGGAAAGGTATTCCCCGTCTTTCCCGAGGAAAAAACTACTCCACCTAGGTAGCCATGCTCTAGAGGTGGATAAAAATATGAAACGGAAAGACTATTATTCCACTCCCCGGGAAATGTGTTCCACCTGCCGTGCTAGCCCTGCTGAACAGTTTGGCTTAGTTGGTGACACTAAAAGCGCGATTAAACGACGCGGGCTAGCCCGATCCTACGCGAGCCGAGCCGTCCGTGGAGATGCGGCTCAGCTAAATACGCACGCAAGCCTGCTCGTTTAAACGACGCGGGGTAGCACGATCCTACGCGAGCCGAGCCGTCCGTGGAGATGCGGCTCGGCTAAATACGCACGCAAGCCTGCTCGTTTAAACGACGCGGGGTAGCACGATCCTACGCGAGCCGAGCCGTCCGTGGAGATGCGGCTCGGCTAAATACGGACGCAAGCCTGCTCGTTTAAACGACGCGGGGTAGCACGATCCTACGCCAGCCGAGCCGTCCGTGGCGGCTACACGGCTTTTGGGTTCCATATGGCCGGTTCCTCTTCGTACAATTCAATGAAGAGTTGAATCTTCTCGTTGCTCCACTCCATCTCGTACAAAACCAATCCCCAATTAAAAACTTCGCTAAAAAAACAAAATAGGTCTTCCTTCGTCGCGCGCTCTGTGTCTGTGACATCTGTTTAGACGGCGCGTATTAACACAAGCCGAGCCGCAGATGGCGCGCGCGCCTTTGATCTGTGTCGAAAAAACCGACAAGTGATAGATCGTGCGAACTTTGCCGAGCCGCGCCGAGCGCAGTTGTTTACACAGCGCGTGGCGCGGCGAACCACGAGCGGAGCCAGGCTCGGCTCGCGTGTTTGCGCGCCGTTTAAACGCCGCTTAAGAGTTCCTTCGGGTCCGACCGATCGGTACAATACGGTTATCATTCGCCTCTCTCCGTGCGTCACAGATTTTAATTTTTAACGTATTAGATCAACCGCAGCTATCTGAAATTAGCAGCTGGGGTTATTTCAAAAACTTTAATGAAAAGAATAGACAAATTCTATAAAGCGGTTTAATTAAAAGTAAGCAATACCAACATCAATGGGTGAAACTATCCGTTTGCGCGTTTTAAGGACGTACAACGCCATCTAGCGGCGCCGATGAACAATTTTCAAGTTATGATCAATTAAGTCACAGACTGCGTCGCAAGTGTCGCAACATTCGCGAACATTCATCTATAGTCAAACCGCTAAACTCAGACATCGCCTGCGCGGGTACAGGGGCGCCGGGGGAGACGACACAGGGGACTGAGACAGGTGCGGGCGCCGGGGACCCGCTGCCCGCGCCTGTCTCAGTCCCCTGTGTCGTCTCCCCCGGCGCCCGCTGCCCGCGCCTGTCTCAGTCCCCTGTGTCGTCTCCCCCGGCGCCCCTGTACCGCGCAGGCGATGTCTGAGTTTAGCGGTTTGACTAAGGTACATAGATTCGGTTTTGCCACCCAGCTTTTATTCGTATAGTTATGCTCTAAAACTTTCTCCGCTTGAGTACCTCAGGCCGCCAGTTGATGGGATGTGCCTCTTCAGACGCCGACTCATCCTCCCTGTATATTTTGATGGTAGTATTGTCAGTCTCGGTCGAGGTGGTAAGAAAATTCGGACAAAAACGAAACAATACTTATTTTGAAGAGTTTCTTTGTGAGAAACCTGGTGTGGAAAGCACTATCAAACCAAAAATAATTTCAATACGTTGAATCGGAACTGACGTCAACTGCAGTCGCCACGCCCCTTCGCGCCATGCTGTTGCCTGTGTTTACTCTGAGTGTTTCGTGTTTCATTGCGTTATAACATATTTTAAGTCAAGTCAAACCAAACAAGTCGAGCAAAGCCGTAAGCATACTTTTCCCGAAGCCATTCAGGCCATTTCAACCCCCCTGTAACTTTGGCCTGGATAAAGCTAGACGTCTGATTTTTTTTCCATCAAGAGAGTGTCATATTATAAAGAATATTTAAAAATTTCATCCCAATCGAACCAGTTATGAGTTATTGCTAGTCAAAGTTCTTTGATTTTGTCACTGACATACTCATATACACCCAGATAAAGCTAGACGTCTGTTTTTTTTTCCATCAAGAGTGTCATATTACAAAGAATATTTGACCGAGCTTTAGCGAGGTCTCTGAGTCTACTGGGACGAGCCGGCACTTGAGCTGTCAGATGTATGTTTGTATGTTTCTTTGTTCGACGATAACTCAAGCACCGCTCAGCTGAAGCATGCACGTAGTTTATATATATAGAATTTTTAAGTTCGAATATGAGCATCTTCTGTTCAGTGGTGTCGAAGATACCAGGACCGGTGTTAAAAAGAGGCAAAACGGCGCCACTTTCTGCGGGAGTTGCGGAGTAATATTACTGCACGCTCGAGTATTTTATTTAAAATTGTAAGAATAACCGCTCATGTTCACGCATAATTCAGAATAATATTTTGTTTGTAATTGTTCAGGCAAATTTCATGATAATATTTAATTTGTAAGAATATTTATGTAATACTACGTAGTATTATTATATATTCTTTGGTAATACCAAGCCCATTTTGGACGCCTAGCGCCACCTAGTGCTATCAAAGTGTAAACTTCACTTAGCGGTTGTTTTTAGGGTTCCGTACCCAAAGGGAAAAACGGGACACAGATGATGTATTTCCGTTGCCGCGATTACAACAAATACTAAAAACAAAATAAATAAACATTTAAGGGGGGCTCCGATACAACAAACCTGAATTTTTAGACGTTTTTTGCTCTATATTAATAATGGTACCAGGTAGATGCTTGAAATTTTCACAGAATATTTAGTTTTTTATTCCCTTTAATAATAAATTAAAATAAAATAAATATTTAAGGGGTGCTCCCATACAGTACGGAACCCTCCGTGCGCGAGTCCGACTCGTACTTGGCCGATTATTACTCAGGTCAATGTCAGAATAATTCATGTTTGGGCCGTATTGACGGGTGTCGCCACTTTGTATGAAATAAACTCATAGCTTGCTTTAGATCGATTCCGCGACTGTTCGGAATTAATTCATTCTCATCTCACGTCAGTACGGGTAGCATGGCAAAGGGAACAAACAATTTTATCCACTTTTAGTTGTCATTGTCAATGCATACTTTATTTCCATTTCGAAGGGATATAATGATGGAAAGACAAATTGTCCCTTTGCCATGCTACCCGTGCAGGAGCGTTCAGAGGAGTTGTCGCAAACATTATTGTTCTATGAAGCCCGATATGCTATATTATGCGACTTCTGCGAGTGTTAGATTCCATTCAGTATGACCAGTGTAGCATAATTCAAACATTGTAGCAGAACAATAGCAATTTTAGGCAGAAACTTTTATTTTAAATATTTCACCTAATGTAATCTATTTCATTCAAAATTGTTTAAATAATCGACCAAGTACGAGTAGGTACGACTCGCGCACGAACGGTTCCGTACTGTACGAAACCCCCTTAAAAATTATTTTATTTTAAATTAATTATTTATTGTTAAATTGAATATACCTACAACTAAATACTTATGCTGTGAATATTTCAAGCATTTACCTGTTACCATTATTGATATCGAGCGAGAAACGGCTAAAACTTCAGGTTTGTTGTATGGGAGCCCCCCTTAAATATACATTTTCAGCTTTCTAGCTATAACGGTTCATTAGATACAGCTTGGTGACAGACAGACGGACAGACAGACGGACAACGAAGTTGTGGATATGTGGTGGAGCGTCGGCGGTAGGTTGCGTTGTCGAATAACAACTCACTATACGAATATTACGTATTTATTGTCTCCGCATAGGCTTAACACACCAAACAAATAATTGTAAATAATAGGAGTATGATTTTACCGTTTCCCGTTTTTACCCTTTGGGTACGGAACCCTAAAAAGAATTCGCCTAACTTTTATACCAATTTTATTATTACCTATTTTTTGAAATCACAGTATTTATGATATAAAATAGGAATAGCGCGAGGTCTAAGTCCGGGGCGGACTACTAGTTAAAAATTTCATCCAAATCAACCCAGTTATTTAAGAGTTATTGCTAGTCAAAGTTCTTTGATTTTTGTCACTGACATACTCATTATATACACTCACTCACTCAACGATCATCATAATTCTAAGGTACTTCTAGCAGACATACAAGCTTGTAATTTTGATGACCGTTAACATTTAGCCCAAATAGCAAGGAAAAAATCAAACATACTTTAATTTTGGTCTTGTTTTCGTATTTTAGTATCTACATAAATAAGTTTGTAATCCTGATTGTAGTACGTGAAATAGGTGATTACCAAGATAACTTTGCGGTTTTGACTACAGTTTCAGTTTATGTCCCTACTAGATTCAAATTTTGAATCTCTAGGGCAAGGGTAGGGCAGGGGTGGGCTAGTAATAGGGTATAGGAGGCGCGTTGGCGCATGGCGACATGGTGCAGGCGTGGTGGGGACGTGGTGGAGGCGTAGTGCGGGCGTGGTGCCGGTATGATACGGGCGTGGTGGCGGCTTGGCGGGAGGGATTCGGTGAGGACTCAGTAGGGTGGGGGCACGGCGGGGCTGCAGTGGGGGTGTGATGGGGGCACAGTGGAAGCTTGGTGGGGACGCTGTGGGGCCACGGTGAGGGCGCAGTGGGGGCTTATGGAGCTCGTTGGGGAATCATTGGGGCCGCAGAGGGAGCGCGGTGAGAAATCAGCGGGGCTGCGGTGGGGTATGGCGAAGACTCAGTGGACTCTTGGTGGGGGCGTGTTTGGGGCGCAGTGGTGGCTTGATGGAGGCTCGGTAGGGATTCAGTGGGGCCGTGGTGGGAGCTCGGTGGGAATACGGTGGGGACTCAGTGGAGCCGCGGTAGGGACTGAGTGGAGACGCGGTGGGAGCACGGTAAGGGCGTGGTGGGGTTTCGGTAGGGACTCAGTGGAGATGCGGTGGGAGCCTGATGAGGTAGCAGTGTGGGCTTGATAGGGGCTCAGTGGAGAATCAGTTGGGCCGCGGTGGGGACTCAGTGGGGCCGTGGTGGGGGCGTGGTGCAGACGCGGTGGAGTCTTGTTGGGGACCCAGTGGGGCCTCGTTGGGGGCTTGATATGTGGGTGGGGTCGCGGTGGGTACGCAGCGGGGGCTTGGTGGGGAATCAGTGAGACCGCGGTTGGGGCGCCGTAGAGAGCAGGGTAGGGCCAGGGTACAGCAACCTCACGGTGTTGGTGATAAACCATCACTAACAAAAAGAAGTGAGATCCCAACAAAAACATGGCATGTAAAAAGTACAAGTCGAGCAACAATTCTGCAGTAAAAAGTAGTGAGATCAAAATGTAAGCACAAGTCGGTTCATTTATTCAGTACTTATCTATGAGAGCATCAAAGTTGTAAAGATGCGCCCAGATTCTGCCCCCATATGCCATGTTTTTGTTGGGATTTATTTATGCTCTACAACTTCCTCTGCTTGAGTATCTCGGGCCGCCAAACGCCGAGTCGTCCTCGTGTTATTTTATTCGATGTAGTAGAACGATTATAGGTACTTATGTTTTCTCTGCATATTGCAAAGAAATCAAACAATGCTTTATTCGTGAAAAGCTTATATTTAGGTATAATTATATCATCTATATTGTAGAACTTCCTTCGCTTGAGTATCTCGGGCCGCCAGTTGATGGGGTGCGTCTCCTCGGAGGCGGAGTCGTCCTCCCTGTATATCTTGATGGTCTTGTCGGCCTCGGCCGTGATGAGGCGCGAGCCGGACTGGTCGTACGTCATGGCGAATATCCCGGCCTCCGAGTCCATCGAGCCGGGCTGGACCGCCGCCTGGAATCCGAAATCAAACGTTCAATATTTATGGTACAAAAGTGAATCAACCAAAAAATTTGCTAGTGCACTTTTGTATTTACAGGGTTATTTCTAATCAATTAGCATCCTTTTAGGGGCTTATTCTGTACATCAGAACTAACAACTTTTGTTCTACGATTTTTATTAATTCTCAAAAAAAAGTTATTGTTCCATAGACAAATATCACACCCGCGACAAAATGTATGAAACAGCTGTTTTTTTTTTTGAGTTTTGACGAAAGTCGCAGAACAAAAGTGTTTAGTTTTGATGTACATAATAAGCTCCTAAAAGGATGCTAATTGATTAGAAATAACCCTGTAAAGGTAGAATACCCACTATTTCGGTTGTTTAGTGCGTACTGTGTGTAGGTATCTCGTCAACACTGCCTATTCATGGTCGCAAAATTAGTTTTCATAAGCTCATAATGAATAGTTCAACTGCAAAAATACCAAGTACCTACAATAGATGTGAATTCGCGCTGATATTATTATAGACTGAATAATTATGCAAGTTCGGCATGTGAAGTTAGCTACAAATTGCGTAAAAGCCAATCAACGCGCAGTTTTATGTGAGCTTCAGGCAGGATTGGATATTGTGCATCTTTTAGCTAACTTCACATCGGTCGACTTGTATGATTCAGCTTATATAAGCGGTAACGTTCAGTGACACAGATTAAGTTGAACACAGGTGTTACTCACGTTTGATTTTTAGTAGGATACTACTATAGTTTCGATCGCATTTGGCGATCTTTCTCAAGGTCGGAGTACTAGCTCGCGGGCTCGTCTCGCATAGCACTGCGAGCCGCGGCGCGCAGCGCTCGCGATGACAGCGGTTGCGGTGCGGGGGCAGGGGCGGCAGCGGGCAGAGTATGTTGTAGCGTCGGCGCGCACTGAAGATCTTCCTCGTCGGTATCCTGGCATCCCTCGGGAATACTCCAGCACGCCGAACTCACTACGTCACCACCAGCCCAGCGGTCAAGTTCCTTGGTTACTGGCAAACACGGCTTCCAAGTAGGTGGTAGATTCCATCCCCCGTCTCTATTGAAGTTAGAGCGTCTACTAATTTCAATAGCCTCTCTAACTTTTCGGGGAACGAAAAACTTTTCCCTTGCTAACACTTTCGCTCTATCGAACCGAATATAGTGTTACATGTCAGAGTTCAATGCATGTTCCGCCACCGCAGAACCGGTTTTCATAGACCGTATATGCTACTGAACAAGTCCTAAGGGTGGGTGTGTGAGGGATAAAGAAAAGATTTTGTTTCTCTTTCCCTAGTGTAGGTTGGTTTATTAATAAATCACTAAATAGCATACTTAATGCTAGAAAACTATCGCCACCGCGATGCAGAAACAGTACCGTGCGACGCTAGTGACATCTAGTTAGTGTCGAGTGTAACTAAATTGTACATACATCGCCCACCAAGGGCAAAGTGGGACCTTTGGCCTTTTAGAATCGCTTGATCTTAACAAATCTGCAGGTCCGGATAACGTTCCAGCAATATTTATAGTCAAGTGTGCCAAGAGTATCTCGGCTCCCCTTACACTTCTTTTTAGACGGTCTATGTCAGAGGGCGTTATGCCAGCAATCTGGAAATCCGCTCTCATCACTCCTATTCATAAGAAGGGACCTAAAAATTTAATTGAAAACTATAGGCCCATCTCGAAGTTATGCTTGTTTGCTAAAGTGCTTGAAAAGATCGTTTATAGACAACTTTATGCTGCCTTAAAACATACATTTAGCCTACAGCAGCACGGTTTTATAAGAGGCAGGTCAACAACATCAAACTTGATTGTCTGTAGTGACTATTTATCTGAACATATGTCGAAACCTTCCCAGGTTGATGTTATATATACCGACTATAGTAAATGTTTCGACAGAATAGATCACTCAGAATTACTCCGGATGTTTCAATGCGCAGGTATTCGAGGTAATCTATACAGATGGCTGACGTCGTATGTACATAATAGGTGCCAAACTGTTGTACTCAACGGATACACATCGTCACCTATGTGTATCCCATCAGGAGTTCCGCAAGGTTCCCTTTTAGGTCCCCCTTTTTTCAATTTTGTAATTAACGATATATCTTCATGCTTTAAATATTCCAAAATAATTTTATACGCGGATGATATGAAGATACTATGTCCCATTGACTCGATCGAAAGTGCTCAGCGCCTACAAGAGGACCTTGATCGGTTTGACAGCTACTGTTTATCAAAAAAATTAGACCTTAATGTATCAAAATGTTATGTATGTTCCTTCACTCGCAAGCCTCAACCTATTACTTTTCCTTACAAATTAAAAAATACTAATATTAACAGAGTTAATTCCATTCGAGATTTAGGCGTTATCTATGATAACAAGTTACTTTTTGATGAGCATATTGATAGTGTAATAAATCGAGCATCAAGAGCACTGGGCTTTGTTTTACGTTTATCAGCAGAATTTAAATCAATTAAAACCTTAAAATTTTTGTATTGCGCCTTTGTGCGCAGTCATCTTGAATACGCTTCGCAAATTTGGAATCCTGCTTATGATATTTACAGTACACGCATTGAGCGCATTCAAAGACGGTTTCTCCGTCATCTTCAATTTAAAATTAAAAAATACTTTCCGGACTACATAGCGCGATGTCGGAATTTTCACATTCTTCCCTTACATATCAGACGTAATATTGCTGATATCGTATATTTATTAAAGATATGTAATGGCGCAGTTGACTGCCCTGAGCTGCTGGAGCGCATAGGTCTAAAAGTTCCGATTAATTCTACCAGGAGACCGTGCTCACTTCTTGTCCCGGCAGCTAACACTAATTATAGGCAAAATACTTATCTGATAAGAGCAAGCCGGAGTTTCAACAAAGTGGCATCCAATTACGATGTTGACGTATTTAATACGTCCGTGGCACGTATGAAACAATTGCTTTCGAGCGCATTTTTTGAATGACTGTGATTTCGCGGGCGGCGGTCGATCGCCTGTCTCTGGACGCGCGGCAGCGCGCTCGGAGCTGGGTTGGATTGCAGCTTGTGCATTCACAGCTATTTATTTACTTAGTTATTTTTCAGTCTACTCGATCAACTTACATTTCAACTTATTTGTGGAACCCTGTAATTGGCCGTCAACACATATGTTTTATTATATTTCCGTTACATAGCTGTAAGGTTCCCAATGAAAATAAAAATAAATAAAATAAAATAAAATATATAGTTTAGTTATAAGTTACAAAAATGAAAGTTGATACAGTACAGTAGTTACAGTAGATACAATTGCTTCTTATAAGATAATTGCAATTTGATGATAAATTTTACATTGAAAACATAAATCTGTATTTTACATAATTTTAGAGTGACGACTAAAGTCATGTAAGAAATGCTTTAGTTAGTTAACAATAAAATAACAAGATACGAGTATATAGGTTCCTTCGTCACTGGTAACAAAACATAGATAGTTTGAACACAGATTTTTGAAATATAATAAATTTTGTAAATTACGTTGAGCGTGCTGCCACTTGCTGAAATTGCTTATCTTAGAGATGCATTTTCCATCGAGGTAGTGATTCCTGACAAAATCCACCCCAAAGTAGTGTTCTGTGCTATGGGAGTACCCAGAGGTCCTTTTTTGAATCCTTCTTTTAGTACTCGACCATATACTTCTGCTCCCAGAAGAATATCAATATTGTTGGGAATGTGATGATAAGGATCAGCAAGCGCTCCACCGATTTCTCCGAATTCCTTTTTTTCAACTCTTCTCGATGGAAGAAGAGAAGTTATGCTGTTGAGCACACGAGCTTTTACTTGAATTTTAACAGATGGGTCAATTCGGGACTGAATATTGATGGTGACCATCGCCTTGGAAACAACGTTCTTGTCTCCACCCAAACCTGTTACGTTATTTGAGGCTGGTGATTTTTTAAGACCTAAATACCGAACTGCGGATTCAGTAACAAACGACCCTTGCGATCCCTGATCTAGGAGCGCCCGAATTGGGTATGACTTGCTATTTTCAGCCTTGACCATAACTATGGCCGTGGGAAGCAAGATTTGTTGCTGGCACTTGCCAGTAGAAAAACAAGATACTACTCCTGGGATTAGTTGAACTGCATTCGACGATGCCGATGAAGAAGAAGCACTTTCTGACGAAGTGGCAACTCGCCCACCGTGATTAACCCCAGCTGTGTGAGAATTTAACTTTGACCCAGAACCCTTAGGATGCAGCAGCGAATGATGATTTCGCCTGCAAATACGACATCTAGAAGTACTGCGGCAGTCCTTAGCAGAATGATTGCTACCTAAGCAATTGAAACATGTTTTGTGGTCAAGGACAAACATGCGTCGTGCAGCAATAGGTATTTTGTGAAAACTTTTGCAGTGACAAAGTTTATGATGACCTTCCGTACAAAACGGACACGAAACCTTTGTTTCGTTGATAACATGAAGTGTTTTAATTTGATTAGTTTGGCCTCTGAATCCTACCGTTGTCTTTGGATCAAGAAGTTCGATTGCTCGAAACCTTTGTGTTAGAAATTCTTTAAACTGTTTATAAGTGGGTAGTTCATCGGATGAAATGTTTGTGCTTAAATTGAACTCCCATTGCCGTCTAGTTTCAGGATCCAATTTCAACGATAGGATGTGTATAATCAATACGTCCCAACTCTGTACATCGATACCTAAAATAGAGAGGGTTGCCAAACAATCATTTGTAGTGTCGACTAAATATTTTAAACCACTGGCAGATTCAGCGGTTAAATTCTTTTGACTTAGCATTCTTTTCAAAACTTGATGAATAATATATTTTTTATTATCAAATCTCTCTTCTAATAATTGCCAACATCTCACATAGTTCGTTTCCTGAATAGGTATGTGTCTGAGAAGCTGTTCTGCTTCACCAGTCACATAACTTTTCAGATAATGCAACTTATGTACATTATCTAATGATTCGTTTTGACCAATTAGCGATTGAAACATTTCTCTGAATGATCGCCACTCAGAGTATTGGCCAGAGAAGTTTGGAATGTTGATTTTCGGGAGTTTTATTTGTGATGCTGAAGGTTGATTGACATTTGGTGGAATATTTGTCTTCCTATGTTGTTCGAAATTAGATGCTAAAGTTTTCAATTCGCATTTGTATTCCATGAAGGTTTCTTCGCACGAATCGTACACGTCAGTTTTTATATAGTCGGAAGCCTTTAATTTTTCTGAGCTATGGTTGAGCCACAATTCTTTATGGCCTGCCATGAATTCAAACCATAGCTGCTCTACTGATTCGAGTCTTCCTTCTATATATTCTTTAGTCAATCGCTCTTTCGGCAGTTTATTAAAGTTAATTTTGGCCTTCGAAATTCGGGAATACAAATCGCTTTGAAAATTTATGATAAATTCCATTTTTAAATTATAAGAATGATGTATGCAAAGTTAATCTATATTCAAGTTGTTTAAAAAGTTAATAGCTAATTTTCCTAAGTGTCAATCAATGAGTAAGATTACGAAAATATCACAAGTTAATGGTAAAATGAAGCTAAATTCTCTGAGTGTATAGAACCTTATCGCAATCGATTTTTTGAAATTTGGCCGTAGGTTCTCCGTATTTTCGTTTTATGTAAAACTATTCTAAGTCCTAACTAGCATGCACAAATAATACAAGTTAAATAAAAATGATTTTACAAATTGAATTGCTAATTCTGCTCCAAGCCGCTTCACCTCATCGCACGTAACTTCACGTGACGGGACACGAACTTCTGCCTGCGCCGTCTGCGTGATCGACTTCGTTGATGATGTCACAACTCCGCCGTGATAATGATGACACTAAGACGTCCACTGACTTCAAAATAGTTGCTTCCTGACAGCACGCTGTCTCACCGGTGATTAGTGTATGGCCCGTGGCCGTGTCTAAGAACTTCCGGGCGGGGCACGTACAGCTGGGCGCTCGCACCTGGTATGCGGTCGCTCTCTGCCGTGGCCTCGTATCCTCCGGTGTGGTGTAGCTTGACGATGTTGCGACAACAATCCGTTGTCCGCCAGCTCTAACAACTATCCGGCTCGAAGGACCATGAACAAGTCCTAAGGGTGGGTGTGTGAGGGATAAAGAAAAGATTTTGTTTCTCTTTCCCTAGTGTAGGTTGGTTTATTAATAAATCACTAAATAGCATACTTAATGCTAGAAAACTATCGCCGCCGCGATGCAGAAACAGTACCGTGCGACGCTAGTGACATCTAGTTAGTGTCGAGTGTAACTAAATTGTACAGCTACCATGTATGTATATGACCGTGTGAGTAACACCTGTGTTTTACTTAATTAAAATGTACGAAAACCACGTTAGTTTCCATAGTCAGATTAAGTTGCTTTTCCATAAGTATTAAAACATGTGCGAGATGAGCAGATTGGTATCGACATGCTTGATAGGATACAATCGATCTGAGTACTTATATTAATATATCTCCTTTCACAGGGTGCACTACTTGACATCGACATTCGCTTGTACGAATAACGCTAGTTCGACAAAACTGAACTGCGACACACCATAGTTCGCTCGCACGCTTGGGAGACACACTGAAGCTCGACATCACTGTAGTGCGATAAACTGTAGTGCGAATATAGTTCGACATTACGCTAGTGCGACAAAGTATTGTGTGACGGTACTGAAATTCGACACTATGTTGGTGCCACAGATGGCTGGTACACTGATCAACTGATCAGTTTTTCGCTTTACTCCAACTGGGAGCTCATTAATTGAAAGGTTGAAATTGGTGGTACACGTTTAGGGGTGATTTATATTAGGACGTGGCGGGCGCGGGACGGGCCGGACGGGGCCCGTACGACGCACGTACTATTACTACCATTATTTTATTCGAAAACTATCGATCCTACAAAAAGTTTATGGATCTCAAAGTTGTACAAAATCAAATTTCTAACAACTTTGGTTCCCATAATTTCTCATGAAAAATAACAAGTTATTGAAGAAACAAAATGGCACTCCTATCTTATTCAAAAGGAATCGATCCTAGAAAAAGTTGATAGGAATCAAAGTAGAAGAAATCAAAGTTAAATAAATAAATCATTATTCTAGGAAACCAGAGCTTGGAGTACCTACAGTCGAACTAAAATGAGACTGCAGACCATGACTGTATACCTTACAACTAGATAAAACTTTTTACAAAAAATATTATTATGATTAGTTTTTGTTTGGCAGATCATAATTAAGTTTGTTTGTTCCATCGTAACGCCTAAAGTATCCTATTTGTATCTTCAGTGTCGCACTAGAGTGATGTCGAGCTTCAGTGTGTCTACTGAGCGCGAGCGAACTATGGTGTATCGCAGTTCAGTTTTGTCGAACTAGCGTTATTCGTACAAGCGAATGTCGATGTAGTGCACTCCCTTTAACATTGCAAAGCAACACCTTAAAGAGTATAGACAATACAAGAAAGAACAACGCACCTGTAGCCTCTGGAAGTTGTACCCGGTCCGCCAGTCCCACATGTACATGGTCCCGTTGTCCCCGCCGCTGACGAGCACGCCCTCCGGGTTGACGGCCATGCAGTTCACGATGGCGTTGTGGCCGGACAGGTTCTGTATGAACCGGCCCTCGGGGCAGCGCCACTGCTTTATGTTGTCGGGTGACGCGGACGCGAACGTGTACAGGGTGGGGTGGATCACTATGGAGCGAACTAGGGGGAGAAAACAACATTTTGTTGTTATTTTATTCAATTACAATCTGAAAACATTTTAGGCAAGAGTAAACAGGTATCTTCCAGATCTATACAGGGTTATTTCTAATCAATTAGCATCCTTTTAGGGGCTTATTCTGTACATCAAACTAACAACTTTTGTTCTACGACTTTTATTAATTCTCAAAAAAAATGCTTTTCTATGTATAGAAAAATATCGTTCACCTTCGACACAATGTATGGAACAGCTGTTTTTTTTTTAGTTTTGACAGTCGTAGAACAAAAGTTATTAGTTTTGATGTACGCATAGCACGCATAGCTTTCTATCAGGTCGAGTTGGTGGCCAAATGTGGTATGTATTTTGTTTTTTTTCTCAAAATATCGAAGCACCGACTTCCACCGACATTACAGAATTCGAATAGTTGGCACGAATCGATGTGACATCCATGTACTTTATTGTCGATTCTTTTTCTCACAACAACCTTTCATTCTGAACGTCGTCGATGGCTAAACAATATAAATGTTTAAAGAAGAGTGAGTAAGTACCTGATTTCTTGTGGTTAGTGAGCGTGCAGAGCGACTTGCCGGCCGCCAGGTCCCACAGCCTGATGGTGGAGTCGTGCGACCCCGTGATTATCTGGACAATCATACATCTTCTCATTAAAAGATTTGCCACACTGGATGCGTTCTGCGGTTGGGTCAAATTGAACGCAGCCCGCATTATGTATGAACAACGATGAAAAAATATATAGAGACCGACAAGTCTCTGTATATTTTGTACTAGGTTTTGCCTGCGGCTTCGCCCGCATGATATTTCGAGGCCCTACCTTACCACCCTTAATAAAGGAGGTGGCAAATACAAAAAAAACGATTTGACATTTGTTCGATTTGACAGTTCTTTTTTGACATTTCTTGGAGCGCACGCTAGAATAGCTCGCAGATGGCAGAATTTTCCTACTTACTTAACACTTATGGTTACATTATGGAAAATTTACCCAATATCATTATAATTTATAGCCTATGTGTTATTCTGATGTATAAGCTATATAATTGCAAAGTTTCATCTCAATCCGTTTAGTAGTTTTTGCGTGAAAGTGTAACAAACATCCATACATCCATCCTTCCATCCATCCTTACAAACTTTCACCTTTATAATATTAGTAGGATAGATATGCGATGGGACCGTGGATCACGCAGAAATAACGTTAGGACGCGTACGGCCGTTAAATACTCAAAGGATTAAAACAACGTACAGGCCGAATCATACAACTTTTGTCTTATAGGCATCATGCTCTTACATTTTCTTTAAATAAACAAATTGAAATCTTAGCGGCAGCTACTAGCTGCGGATCCAACCCAATCCTTGCGCAACTGTGATCTTCAGTCAGGATTGGGTTTGTAGCTCCGCAGCTTGTAGCTAACATCACAGCTGCCAAGTTGTATGATACGACCTATAACGTAATTTTTTTGTTTAGAATAAATCTTTAATGTATTTCCGTATTATTATAATGTATTATTATATGCGAATGTGGCGCCACTCAGCAGACCATGGAGCATCTACTACAATGCCCACAGTGTCCTAACACCTGCACACAAGAAGATCTCTACGAGACCAACACCGCCGCAGTATCCGTGGCCTCCTACTGGTCGAACAGCATATAGCCAAATATAAATTTTATTATCGAATCGCTGACTCGAAAAGAAGAAGAAGAATGTATTTCCGTTCTGTTGTGGTTTAAAACGTATATGAGAGGTCTATGTTCAGAAGTGGATATCCTATGGCTGAAAAAAAACGATGAATGGATGTCGATAGGGATTGAACAAATAATGGGATACAACAGGAAAATAAAAAGTCGTTCATTAGATGACGGTCTGCTGCACAATCCGCAGGCTAGCGCGGCGATAGTGTCCATATGTCCGGTTAACGTGCGCACTATTGTGCGGTGGGTTGGAAAAGGCTTTTTAAAAAAAACGAACGAACTTTTTAAAAAGAAACGAATTTCAAACGAAGGGTTTTATTTCCCTTTTTACACACAACTGTCTATACTGTTTTAAACCTCAGTTTCAAACCGCTGTTTAATACCGTGTAGCACACGCTTAAAACAACTGTCTATACTGTTTCAAACCTCTGTTTCAAACCGCTGTTTAATACCGTGTAGCACACGCTTAAACCAACTGTCTATACTGTTTCAAACCTCTGTTTCAAACCGCTGTTTAATACCTTTTAACCGACTTCCAAAAAGGAGGAGGTTCTATGTTTGTCTGTATGTATTTTTTGAGTAGGTACTTAGATAAGTTCATCGATATGAACCGAATCAAAAAAATATTTTTTAGTTCGTATGGGTGTATATCTGCCTACTCTCAAAGTGGTCTAATTTAAATATCGAAATTGGCTGAGCTGTTTTTGAAAAATCAACAATAATGGGAAAATTGCTGATGTATGCAATTTCAATTCGATCGAACTATTCGAATTTTGTTCACGACGGAAGCCGTATTTGCCATTTATTGCGAAAAATAATTATATAACATCCTATCATAAAAGTTCAAAGCTTCAATAGTACAAACAGGGTCAAAATTCATTCAGAACTCAGAACGATAGAATTGCAAAAAATTGCGAAAAAAATTATTTATGATAAACTTTGAAAGCTAAACTATTGGGTCTAGTATCATAATATTACTTTAAAAACGTCCGAAAAAAGTTTTTCCAAAAACTACTTAGTTCTTTCGGGTAAGTTTAGGGTTAAAATCACCAAATTCGTTTTTTTTTTGGAAATTTTCGATTTTTGACATTTACGTTCGGCGCTCGAGGTCACAAACTTGGATTAATCATAAACAAGTCTGTAATAAAACAGAATTACCAGATTTGAACCTATTGCATTATATATCACTACATAGTATAAAACAAAGTCGCTTCCGCTGTCCCCATGTATGCTTATATCTTTAAAACTACGCAACGGATTTTGATGCAGTTTTTTAAATAGATAGAGTGATTCAAGAGGACGGTTTATATGTACATATAATACACTTGTGCGAAGCCGGGGCGGGTCGCTAGTTAGGTATAACAAAGAAGTTATAAGCACAGCTTTTATAAGGCATTAATCGGTTAAATTACCTATAGGTACGTTAACATAAAGTAAACATAACACATAAAACAACAAACATAAAACATAAGTAGTACATAACGTCGAAGAACATTACTATAAATAGTTCCAAGCGACTGTATGAGGCTTAGGTAATCAAAAGGAAGTGAAGAATCGAGCGTAGTTTTTCAGTTTCATGTAGAATAGAACTTAGCACGCTGCGGACAAACACTGGCGAGGTATTGGGATGATGGATTTGGCAGGCGCTGTTACAACAGCGGCATAATGAAATAATTAATAATTTATTAAAGAGATGGCGCCGTTGTCGCTTGACGCAATTCTCAACCACAAAAACGTATGGAGAATCGTGCTCAGCACTCTCAAAACTGTCAAATATGTATTGGCATTTGACACTACTGAGAAAAAAACACTACAACTAAAAGTTAGTCACTGAGTCGAGATAATATTATTTATGCCTCTTTCTAACTCATGCCATATTAAATCATTGCATCTCTTTCTTTCTTTTCTCGATAGACCACATTATCCCTCTGGCATCTCTGTGTTATTAATTAATGTTAATACAATAAATTGTGTTTTGAACAATGTAATGATTTTTGGAGTGAAATTTAATAGAATTATGCAGTTATTTAAAATTGCGTTTTGTTTGCATTAAAATTTCTCAACGTAGAAGGTACTGAGAAATAAGACAATGAAAAAGATGACGTCAAGAGAAATAAAAAGATTGTTTTTCTAATTCCGTTTCAACTCTAGCTTTTCACAGCAAACATATTTATCATACAATATATTGCATCTAATAACATAAAAGTCAGTTCAAAAAATAACTGTTTTTATCTGCGTATAAAACTCCAGACATTGAAAATTACAGAATAATCATCATCACCAATCTATAAGCCGTAGGACGTCCCTTGCCAGACATAGACCCTTATTCATCCATCAGCCATAGGACGTCCACTGCTGGACATAGCTGGCCTCCATTTGTATCTCCACTAAGACTGCCTGGGAACGGCCTGCATCCACAGCATGCATGCATGGATCATGGAGCTGGGAGATATTTTTATAATAACCCGTCAGTTGTAGGATATCCACTGCTGGACATAGGCCTCCCAAATAGATCTACCAATAAAACCGTTTGGAAGCGGCTTACATCCAACGCGATCGTGCTGTCCTAATGAGGTCAACGTCAACCTTGTTTGTGGACGTCCTACGCTGCGCTTGCTGATACGTGGTCTCCACTCGAGAACTTTTCGACCCCATCCCAGGGGCCCGCTCGCTCTAGCGGCGTGAGTAACTGGCGCTAGCAGGAGAAAAAGCGAAGCCGAACGTCAGAGCGCTTATACAATAAGACCCCAGGTCTATAAAGTTCCGAGTAGCCCGGGAAGTAGGTTGGACGTGCTCGAGTGGTATTGCCGATAATAGGGCACTGGCGGCGCGGCGAGTCAACTGCAGCGCACTTGACCTGCTGCTTGTGGGTTCAAAAAGCCTCTATCATAGTGCCTATAGTCATCATCCTTGTTGCTCCTAAACCTATGTGATAGCCTGATAGCTTACTGTTATACCATAAATTTCACATACGATATACTACGATTTACATTAAACAAGTACGTAATTGCTCTGTGTCTGGGTATTACTATCATCACTACATAAATATAAAACAATAAACAAAGTCGCTTCCCGCTGTCTGTCCCCATGTATGCTTATATCTTTAAAACTACGCAACGGATTTTGATGCGGTTTTTTTTAATAGATACTTAGGGTGATTCATGAGGATGGTTTATTATGTACTAGACGACCCGCCCCGGCTTCGCACAGGTGTATTATACATATAAACCTTCCTCTTGAATCACTCTATCCATTAAAAAAACCGCATCAAAATCCGTTGCGTAGTTTTAAAGATTTAAGCATACAGACAAACAGACAAAAATAGCGACTTTATTTCATACTATGTAAGGAAGAACCGGTTAGAAGAAGTAGGCGCGCACGCCGCGCGGCCGTTCCGCCGCCCGGCGCACCCGCCAGTGCGAAATCTAACCCGACGGCGAATGCACGCTCGATTAGCATATCACCGGCGCTCCTCGCTCACTCGCGAAATATTGCAAACATCAAGCTGTGTTTTATTATATTCGTTGGTTGTTCCCTAATCCACCGGAATAACCACAGTGGTGACCCCGACGTGATCCTCCTTCCTCCCTCTTCCTCTTCGGATTCCTTTTCAAATTTTTCCAGGAGGTTGATGCCCTTCTTAGAGCCCAGGCCGCCCCTCATAAATAACCCTCGTCCTGAGAAAGGCATCAACCTCCTGGAAAAATTTGAAGAGGAATCCGAAATTATGGATGACGAGCAGGGATTACTGCAGGTGTACTTGCGGATGAAGCCCTGTAAGGTGCCAAGTAACTTGTATGACCTCAGGTCAGACAAATGCCTAGTGACGCCAGGTCACGGGAATCGGCCCCAGCAAAATGTCTTCAAAATGTACACATTTTCTCATATATTCAAAGCAGAAAGTAGTCAAAAAGAAGTGTTTGAAGAGGTAGACAAAAATAATTTAATAAGCTATAGTCAAACCGCTAAACTCAGACTTCGCCTGCGCGGTACAGGGGCGCCGGGGGAGACGACACAGGGGACTGAGACAGGCGCGGGCAGCGGGTCCCCGGCGCCCGCACCTGTCTCAGTCCTCTTTGTCGTCTACCCCCGCGCCCCCGTACCCGCGCAGGCGAAGTCTGAGTTTAGCGGTTTGACTATAGCTTAATTGGATAAAGTATCTGGGCTGGAATCCCAAAGAGAAGCAGGTTCAAATCGCGGCAATTTTTGAAATGTGTCTCATACATATATACCTTTATATATAATTATAAATTAAAAAATTAAAAAACCCTCGACACAAAGATATTTGACAACAAACTTTCAATTGACAATAATTTCGGGCACATTTGTAGAATTTTGGTTCTTCCATCCCCACTTTAACCCACCATAACTCTTAAACGGCTCAATCGATTTTTATAAAACATACGAGTAGCTAAGAACACTCTCGATTAAGTCTCCTTTCATCCAAAAAAAACTAAACTGAAATCGGTTCAGAGGTTCGGGCGCTACATGCCACAGACAGACAAACAGACACGTCAAACTTATAACACCCCTCTTTTGCGTCGGGGGTTAAAAAGGCTTGTTGATGATTGCTCATCTTTTTTGCTCACATATGGAGCATCGGGGTCACGGAAAACTTATACCGTCATGGGCTGTTAACTCAGCTCATCATCCCAGTGTACCTCGGAGGATATTTCCTCCGAGGGAAAGACCAAGGAATTTCCATACTACGTATCAGTATGGAAATTCCTTGGGAAAGACATACACCGTCATGGGCACAGTGAACTCGCCCGGGCTAGTACCTCAAGCCTCCCCAGTGTTGGTTGAGTTATTAAAATCATAAAATGCCATATTACTTAGTTTGGCAAACATAACGCCATCGCGATGCAGAAACTAGATGGGCGATACTAGCGCCATCTAGTTTTACAATGTTGCACTAACAAATTCTACATACATCGCCCACCAAGGGCAAAGTGGAACCTTTGGCCTTATAATTTACAAAGTGTAATCAAATTAAAAACTAAGATAAGTTACAGAAAGAGTTACAATTGGTACATTCGCAGTGACATGTTGCGAAAGTTTAATTTTGCTTACAAAATAATAACAATTCTATAACAAAGATTACACTAAAACATAAATCTGCATTGGTTATTAACCTAATTTTAAAGTGACGACTAAAGTCATGTAAAAGATGCTTTAGTGATAGCAATATGCTATGTAATGAACCCTTCGTCACCGAAAACAAAACAGTTATGTTACAGATATTTTTTACATTAGAATTTATTTTTTAATCGGCGTTGAGCGTGCTGCCACTTGCTGAAAGTGCTTATGCTATTGTTGAAATGCATTTTCGGTTAAACGAGTAATACCTGATAAAATCCACCCTAAACTAGTGGCCTGGTGAGAAATAGTGTGATGCGTGAATGAGATAGTAATATTAAGTAATATAGGAATTATGTAGTAGGTTAGAAAGAGAAAATAAAAGAATTGTATTGGAAAACGTCGCCTTTTTAATACTTTACAGGAGGACGTAGCGTTATTAAATAACTAATTAGTTTAATTAATTTTAGACAATCAGTTATTATAATTTATCATCATCATTATTATCTGCAGTAAGACGTCCACTGCTGGACATGGGCCTCCCCGATGGAATTTTAATAAGCCCGGTTGGAAGCGGCTTGGATTCATCGGCTTTTACTCGGTCGGTGGATGTCCTACGCTGCCCGTGCTGGTTCGTGGTCTCCATTCGAGAACTTTACAAACAAACGAAAATCCATAGAATAATAACGCCGAGAATGATAATTTCATGTCAAAAAAATCTCGAGAGTGAATCTCGGCGTTATTATTCTATGCGAAAATCATAATTTTTTTATATCTATTTAAATCTATATTACCACTGACTCACTGACTCACTTAGATAATTATTTAGAGAGAAGTAGAAGAGATGAGAAAAAAGTGGTTATAGATTTGTATAGAGATGAAAAATTTCTCGGGAGGAAAAATGCCAAAATCTCAAAGAATCAACTCTTCATATTGGAACCCCAAGGGATCTCAAAAATGGTGAGGTTTAGTGAGGTACTGTTTGAACAAAGTAAAGAGTACTACCTTGGTCCTTTATGAAGAAATGAAATAAACATGGCCGCCATACAAACTTGACATGCTTATAACTTCCAAACGGTTATACTTAGGTATGAACTGTTTGAACAAAAGTTGTAGCCGATCGAAAGGGACAACTGCCGGGGATGACAAAAATCCAAGATGGTGGATTCAAAATAGCCGCCAAATTTCAAAATGGTCCCAGCGACTTGAAATTTTGCATCCGGGGGTTTTCGGGGTCGCCAATTACGAATCTGAAATTAATTTTTCGATATCTTTTTTTTAAAGATGGCCGCCATACATTGCATCTTTTTCATCTTTAGATAGTTGTTTTGAGGAAACTATTAGCAATGACATAAAACTAAATGCAGATTTGTATATAGATGGAATAATGGTTTCAGAAAAAAGTGGTGAACTTCCGAAGGTCAATTCCTGGCATTGGACCCCCGATGGATCTCGAAAACGGTGGGGTTTAGAGATGTACTTTCTTCACACCATATTGAGTACTACCTTGGTCCTTTTTGAAAAGATTAAAAAAAACCTTGGCTCCCATACAAAAAAACATGGCCGCTATACAAATTAGACGTTTAACTTAGGAATGAAATGTTTGAACCAAGGTTGTAGACAATTTACTGGAACGATTTCGAAAATTCTTTCATCATTAGAATTGTACTTTACCACTCAAACACATAAGTTTTATTTTATTTCAGTTATTTTACGTTTACAGCGTAAAACATTGAAAATTGTAAAAAAAAACTCGGCAAAAAATGAAATTTTGAGACTTATTAAGCGCGTGCGCTGACTACATAGTAAGTCCTACATGAAAATGATGTAGGTATGGCAAAAATAACCGGCTTTATTAGGTCTACATAAAAGTCCGCGACAGCATACATCTATCTCTTCAGGTTTTTGCAGTAGGTACTTATATCAACTTTGGTTACTTTAAAGTGAACGCGAAATTGTAGGTAATTTTCAAAACTGTTTTAACAAACACAGTATTAATCCTTATCCAATTGAATCCTTTTGTTAGCTTTGTCATTTCAAGGAGAACAAAATTGTCATTCACAACAAATCAATCCAACGCGTAGTTTATAAGATATGGCAATATTAAAAATACAACCCAATAAAAAATACGCGACGCGCTAGTAATAACTTAAACCTATTCTGTGCCTCGACAAGACGGATCACTATATAGACATAAATATGGTTTATATGTATATTATGGTTGATATTTCAAGCGCTATTTTGAACCTTACCGTCATAGAAATAAATACAGGAATAGATGTTATACATTTTATTACTCACTCATTTAGATAGTTGTAAGAGATAGGAAAACACTGATTGTAGGTTTGTATGGAGATAAAAAAATAATCGGGAGAAATAATGACAAAATCTCGGAAGGTCAATTCTTTAACCTGGACCCCTAATCGTCTGCGGACGATAATGTGGCCGGGTACATCGCGCCAACGCGAAGCTTCGCGGGAAGCTTCGGCTTGTCGCGACAATATTCGCTTGGGTGGCTACACTTGGGCTTCCCTGTCGCGCAGAGTCTACTGAGTCTAGTGTTGCCAACAACATTTGTTTATTTATTTACTATTTAATTGCACACCATTTGTACTAAAGGAGGACTTGGCGCTAAAAAGCATTATCTGCCAATCAACCCTTAGGTGGAAGACAATGGAATGTAAGCATGAACAAACGAGAATAATAAATTAACTAAGATCAACACAATATACAATCTAAAACTAGTAGTTCTCCAAACAGTACACTGCGCGGCACATTTGTTTAACTTAAAACTTCATAAGCCCATAATCTCGACCAATTTGGTTCGAGTATGAACCAAACCAAATATTGTACCGCATGTAACTCTGCACTGCAAATGACAGAACTACTTCTCAACTCGAGAATAGAATTGCATCAGTGCCCTTGGGTCAGAGGATACCAAAGGTGCGTCCTGGAGCAATCTGGGATGTTAAATCGGAAAACCTCTGCGCGCACCCAGAGTTCTCTAATTCGACTGACTGACTAACCTTGGCACTAAGGTCATCGACCTTGACACCAAAGTCATCGACCTTGACTCCGAGATCATCGACTTTGACTCCGAGATCATCGACCTTCACTCCGAGATCATCGACCTTGACTCTGAGACCATCGACCTTGACTCCGAGATCATCGACGTTGACTCCAAAATCAACGACCATGATTTATCTTGACTAAGCATCCAGCTTGACTGACCTTGATACCAAGAGCGACCTTAACTTGACTTGGAATTTGTCATAGTCGATCTTATTCTACCAGTCAAGCTCTTTCTTTTGATCCCATATTGAGGGAGATATGAAAAAACATCATGTAATTTAATATTCTGTGGCGACCATCTTGGATTTGAAATTAATTAGTTAACATTTATTGTATATATAATTACGCTATTAGGTAAGCCTTACAATTTTAAACCCAATTACCCATATTGAAAAAGTTGTGAAAAAATATCATCATCATCAATATTATCTGCGGTAAGACGTCCACTGCTGGACATGGGCCTCCCCGATGGAATTTCAATAAGCCCGGTTGGAAACGGCTTGGATTCATCGGTCGGTGGAAGTCCTACGCTGCGCATGCTGGTACGTGGTCTCCGTTAGAGAATTTTACAAACAAACGAAAATCAACTAAGATCAACACATGAAATCTAAAAAAAAACGAATACAAAATGTCGTCATCATTTTATAAGCAATAGAACATCCAGTGCTGGACATGGGCCTCTTCTATAGATTTTCAATTTTTAGGGGGGCGGTAATGTTTAACAATAAATAATAAAAATATTTCGTAAATATTTGAACCATTTATAGCAAATATTTTATATTTATAGCATTTTTGACATTTTAACGGGTGACGGGTTTATGGAGCAGAGCGAGCGAGAACAATGCAGCCCAGTTGCTGATAATCCATTTTCGCTTTAATTGCTTAGAAAATTAAGTCTAAAATTGTGCAATGAAATGTCTGGTGTCTCGTTCACATGTAGGTACAATTTTTCTTATACCATGAAAGAGTAGTGCGCGGTGAATTCTTCTCCAGCAGGGCAAGCACGGCGAGTGGAGAAATTGCTCTTTCCCCAGTTTATTTCCCTAATCGGTGGAAATACTTTCCTTCTCCACCTCTCAGAGTACGGCTAAAGGAGAGAGAGGGGGAAATGGATAAAATTGACATTTGTCAGGGAAAACTAGTCTCGCTACTCCACCTCTAAAGCATGGCCTCGAGAAATAGGGGATAACTACTCTCTTTTTGACATAAGCCTGAGGAAATGTTATCCCACCGTACTAGATGTGGGTTTAAGTTAAAAAAAAATCTCCTCTCCTCGTAAAAATCGAAAATGTTTGGTGCGTATCTTTCACATGTTTTGACCAAAAATACGTAAAAACAATGAGAGGAAGCTGTACATGAGGATTATACACGATGCTAGTAATCCATTTTCAAGATCCCGTCAAAAACGACATTCTGTAATGGCGCTGGTCTGTGACGGCACACGCTAGAAAATACCGTTAGATACTAGTAAATACGCTAGTTCACGTTCAAAAATTGACAAAAGATACTTTAGAAGTAACTTACAGATCCAATAATATTACTCCGAAAACCCAAAACACAAATAACACAAACAACAGTCGATCGAGAAATTCTCGCTTTCTAGCACGTGACGTCACCAGAGATGCCGCCCATCTTAGAGCGTTTTCGTCACAGATGCAATATTTATAATTTCGTACAATATGCGAAAATTATACATATTTAATTTAAATAAAGTTAAATATGTCTTTTTCAAGCTATTATCTGTAAGGATTGCCAAAATCAAAAGTATATTTTCAATGTTATCATTTATAGCCATTAATTGCTAAACATATATAGGTCCACCCACTAAGGGTAGTTGTACCACATACATCTCGCTAGTCCAACACTTAGATTATAATGTATAAGAACAAGTGTTGCTTTACAAACTGCAGAGGTATATAAATACTGACAACTTTTATTATAGGCGAAATCACGGAAAATATTCAGTAGATTCATATTATTCGGTAGGTATAATGTAATGATACAGTTGTTTTGCTATCCCGACGTTACGCCTATGACTGTTACTTATGTAACTGCTAGGACTGCTAGTGCGCCGAATGAAAGTTCAGAGCGGTCTTCAATTTCGGCACGAAGTCTACAATCTCTTTCCCCTGACTACCAAGTGGGTTTGCTGTCGTCAAGCCAGCCTGCGGTCCTTCAGAAACCCGCGAACGCGCATGTCCAACTTTAAAACTCAACTCTGGTCAAGTTAGGAAGAGGTTACTTGCCATTACTGTTCCCGCGGCTTCGAAGGCAACCGATCCGTGCCAAAGACGAAAAAAAAAACTTTTCTTTTAGTTTGTTTTCTTTTACACTGGCCAGTTATTTCGAAATTTTGAATTTCCACTTCAATTTTAATTTTTTTTGCTTTATTTTTTTATTTGTTTTAACGTTTTCAGTTTTTTTTTCATATTCATAAGTGATTTTATAAGTGACATTGTAATATAACCATTTTCACGTAACCGATTTTCTACGCGTTACCTATAATTCCAATAAATCATTTTTTGAAGTTACAATAACATTTATGATGAATTTAAAAATTGAGATCTAAGCTATAAATACAGCTTAGGAATGATTTTTATAATAATATATTTCGAAGAGCTAAAAATAATCCAGTATTTTTAAAAGTGCACGTTATTAAAGTTTCCAAGATGGCGGCCAGCAAGCTTTTGTGGGTGTCGACGGTGCTGCTACGCCTCTGGCTTGGAGCTACGGATTTATGCTATGCTCAGTATGTATGATTTGTTATGTCGAAACCCCATATACCTTTATAGAAGAACTGATATAGCTACTAAGCCGAAACCAGGTTTTTAGGAGGAGGATTTAAACCATCATTATGAACAACTTTTACTATGGAAATAGACTAACTTGACCTGACTCCTTGCTTGAGTGGCTTAGTTTCAAGGAATTTCCATACGAGTATGGGACTTCCTTTATAGTTCGGCCGTTCAGAGAATGCGTTCCTGACACGTCATCTTGAAAAAATGTTTTTGGCCGATATCTCGGAAACTATGTACTTAAGGGCAAAAAAACATTAAGATCATTATTGTAGAAAATAAAATTCTTCTTTCTGCATCTTTTGTTTTCATGAAACTTTTTTGTAAAACTTACCGTTTACGATTTATGGACCATTTAATGTTTTAAGGTCCATTTAATGAAATTTCATGAAATGGGCCATAAATCGTAAACGGTAAGTTTTACAAAATAGGTTCCTGGAAACAAAAGATGCGAAATTTTATTTTCTACAATAATGATCTTAATGTTTTTTTCCCTTAAGTACATAGTTTCCGAGATATCGGCCAAAAACTATTTTTCAAGATGACGTGTCAGGAACGCATTCTCTGACCGGCCGAACTAAAGTTTATGCTATGGATAATAAGTTCATTCATTCATTTGGACCAACCCGGTAATCGAGAAAAAATAATCAACTGTTTCATATATATATATTCCAATTTTCTGATTTGGAACATTTAGTTGCAATATTGTACGGAACAGCTGATTTTTTTTTCTCGAATTTCGGGCTGGCCTCATACTAAATAAATTATGATTAAAATATAACTTTATTAAAATGAGGCTACTGATGAATACCGAATTGGTGTCTACAAATTATCGAACACTTTTAGTTGTACCTAAGTACCTACTAGCAATGACAGAGCAGTGTTGTCAACGTAACAAAATTAGTATAATTATTTTTCGTGAAAAATGGCAAAACCGCCTTCCATCGCGTACTTAGTAAATTCGAATACTTATTTCGCTAGAATTGTTTACATTATTGTTAATTTTTTAAAAATGGCTCAGCCGATTTCTGTAAAATTCAATAGTACCATCTCGGGAGTTTTCGAACTTAAAAAGAATTTTTTGGTTCGGTTCACAATTGGCGAAATTATCGATGAACATACACAAGAAAAAATACATACAGACGAACATAGAACCTCCTCCTTTTTGGAAGTCGGTTAAAAATGATACACGGGTGACCTCACCTACGACGCCTCTCTTTTTGCACAAACTCTAATAGATAATGTGCAAAGACGCCTTATCAGTGTGAGATGTACCTACTTAATTGTTAAAATGCCACAAGACATTTTACTCAGTATTGTACCAAACACAATCGTGTGCCGCGCGGGTGAACCCGCGGGGCGCAGCTAGTAATTTATAAAGATACTAGCAGCGCCCCGCGGTTTTACCCGCGTTGTGCCCGTTCCCGTGGGTATTCCAGGAATTTTTATACATAAACCTTCCTCTTGAATCACTCTATCCATTAAAAAAAACCGCATCAAAATCCGTTGCGTAGTTTTAAAGATTTAAGCATACAGACAAACAAACAAACAAACAAAAATAGCGACTTTATTTTATACTATGTAAGGATTGAGTGAAACGAAGTTCGCCGGGTCGGCTAGTTTGATATATTAATGACGGCTAGTAATTCCAATTACACATAAAATATTAATTAATTTCACAGTTGATGATGTTAATCAATCATTGTCTAAATATTACATCCAAAAAAAATAATGTGATTTGAATGTGTCCAAGGTTATCCAGAACGGGTGTCCTAATCTGAAAGGAGGTGATTCAGACCTTCAGCCGTTAGATAGACTTTTTCCCGTTTTCAACGTACCCAAATCCGCTAGATATAACGGGAAATCCGTTAAGTTGGCAACGCTGCCAACAGACTGTTTTATACTGATTTCACAAGCTCCCACCATGCCTCACCACCACTGCTCGATGTAAACATTACCAACACCCAAAAGGGAACGAGCAAGATGGCGGGCACGGTGGTAGCATCCATTTTACACAATTGTTAAACATAAAATCATCTTAAACTGTGTTTCATACTTATCACAATTATTAGAACAATTATTGATACGTTTCAAGTCATCTATAACATTATGAAATCACAGTATTAAATAAATGATGTATGTAAACAACAATGGCCGACATTCGGAAGTCATGATATTTCTTAGTTCTATTCAGTCACCAATAAGTCTTATGTTACATAATATGTTTTGTAAACGTTATTAAATATTATCCCATCAACTATTAGGGAATAGTAGATAGGATCACAATCATTGACTACAGAATAACACATCGATAAACAACATTACCTACAAACACAACAAGGAATGGCGGATATGGCATCTTGATTTGTCTATTTATAAGAATAAAAGGTAAAGAAATAGTTTTAGACCAACTAATGAAGCACAGCGGCTATTTTAAGTGATACAGAATATTATAATAAAATATCCTATCTAACACATGCGTCCGTAGAAGAAATTCGATGGCGTATGTGAATTGTGAATCCATCAACCCGCACTGGGCCAGCGAGGTGGATATGGCCCAATCACCCTTCGTGGGCCTACGTCCTGCAGTGGACTATTAAAAAGCTGGTACAGTACAGTACATTACAATGACCCCTAGCCGAAAGGGGGTGATTAATACCATTATGAACAACTTTTATTATGGGGCCAATCTGGAATTAAGAGAAAATTAGCTGTTTTATACAAAATTGCAACTCAGAATCTACAAAAATGTACAAAATAGCAGTTTTTTGTGGATTTCCGGGTTGGTCCCATACTAAAAGTTGTTTATATTGAAGGTCTAAATCACCCCCTTTCGGCTAGGGGCCATTGTAATGTACTGTACTGTACCAGCTTTTTAATAGTCCACTGCAGGACGTAGGCCCACGAAGGGTGATTGGGCCATATCCACCTCGCTGGCCCAGTGCGGGTTGATGGATTCACAATTCACATACGCCATCGAATTTCTTCTACGGACGCATGTGTTAGATAGGATATTTTATTATAATATTCTGTATCACTTAAAATGGCCGCTGTGCTTCATTAATTGGTCTAAAACTATTTCTTTACCTTTTATTCTTATAAATAGACAAATCAAGATACCATATCCGCCATTCCTTGTTGTGTTTGTAGGTAATGTTGTTTATCGATGTGTTATTCTGTAGTCAATGATTGTGATCCTATCTACTATTCCCTAATAGTTGATGGGATAATATTTAATAACGTTTACAAAACATATTATGTAACATAAGACTTATTGGTGACTGAATAGAACTAAGAAATATCATGACTTCCGAATGTCGGCCATTGTTGTTTACTTAAATCATTTATTTAATACTGTGATTTCATAATGTTATAGATGACTTGAAACGTATCAATAATTGTTCTAATAATTGTGATAAGTATGAAACACAGTTTAAGATGATTTTATGTTTAACAATAGTGTAAAATGGATGCTACCACCGTGCCCGCCATCTTGCTCGTTCCCTTTTGGGTGTTGGTAATGTTTACATCGAGCAGTGGTGGTGAGGCATGGTGGGAGCTTGTGAAATCAGTATAAAACAGTCTGTTGCTGTTGGCGCGGCTTCGCTTTTTTAGTATCATTGAGTCTCTGTTAGTGTTCGCCCAGTATCCTAATAATAACGTTGGACAAATCTTTGTCGCTTTGAGTCTCACTTGGCTAGTTATGCTGTATGTCGGTATTTTTATATTCGAAGCCAAGCCGAGTGGACGTCGCCATGTTGCTAAAGTTAAGTACTTTGTGTAATATCTAAATTATATGACTGATCATTGTACATTGTAACAAAAGATTAGATTGATGACGTCTGAGTTTCTTGCCACTTCTTCTCACGACGTCTAGGGCCTTACGAACGTGGCTTAATTATTGCAATACATGGAAGGACCCTCTCGGGCTCCATGAGTTATAAGAATAAACAAAGAATACTTACCTACTTGTTTCCTTTACTTATCTAGAATCTTGAACGTTATCTAAATACCCTCACGAACATTTTAGAATCAGATTAAAGATTATACAGGGTGATGGGGAGAGGGGTGCAAAGCTGAAAGGCGACGCTAGCATAGATCATTTAGACCCCTTTGAGCCATGGTTGTCTAAGACGAAGTGGGACTATTTTTTTTTTAAACAATTTTTTATGATTTTTGGCTAAAATCCCCGAAATTTTACCGTTAATTGCTAATGGTGGCCAGTTTGAATAATAAGTGATTTTTTTACATGTTATTTAATTAAAACAATCTGTAAGCAATCTAACAAAACATGTACTGAGCTTGTGTGTCATCAGATATTATTTTTACAGTCACTTGAAGTTCCCAAAAATTTTCAAAGATTAAGAAAACTGTTTTATGACGGCGTTTAAAAAAATAATTAATAAAGCTTTTTTAGTTCAAACCTTTTTGAAAACATGCTTAGTTATTGTTCTTTCTTTTGAGATATCATTTACGCCGATATCTCAAAAATTACTAAAATTAAAACGTAAAAACCAAATTGAGGCAGAAAATTTAAATTTTTAGGCAGATCAAAGAAACAACATGTTACTATGTTAGAATCAGGGTTACTGCATTAGTTTCAAGTAAGATTTCCATCCTGACTATGATATTTTGATAGAAAACAAAATAGATAAAGTAACCGCCTTTTTAACCCTGATCTAACACATGCAGGTTGCCTCACGATGTTTCCCTTCACCGAAAATTTTTAAAAAGTCGCTTCAGACTAATTTTAGTCTGAATGGGCTTGCAAAATGCAAAATGTTTGAGAACACAACATCAAATATATGAATAGAATAGATAGATAGATAAAAATTGAAAAGTTAGTTTCAAAAAACTTCATAGCCTGGAGCATCGCCGTAGGGTTGCGAGTCTGTCCATTTTTATAGGATTCATTTCGGAGAGTGTGCATCTGAGCTGCACGACCTTATCCTACCATCCTCTTTTTACCACAGGACAAGTAGGAGGACGCCACATTACCACCCCTACACTGTCGATTTTCCTTCGATACGTACGATACTAAGCGGTTTCACTCAACATTTCTGATTCGTACCGCCAGGATTTTTTTAAAATTATTAATTGATATCAATTATCCCTATCGCAATTAGGGAATTTATTTAATATATTTTGCTTATCAACTAACATTTAAATGTAATTTTAACAATTATATTCCAAGAGTTTTATTCCGCGTCGTTATTAATAGATAACATAATAGTAAGCAATTTAGTATCATAATATATATTTGTCAGTAAATATTTAATATCCCGAAGCGAGTGTTTGTTAGTTTACGTTACTCTTTACGAAGTAGGTAACACCAGTAGATATAAGCTGCTAAAAGTTCATATCGATCCCACGGAAGATAATATTATTCAAGGTGTTCGGTATTTTATTTTTTTCTCAAAAATGGTAAAACTAAAATAAATATTAGCAAACAATATCTACAAAAAAAAATCTGATAATGTTTTTCCTAAGGATCATCATAACTGAGATATCGCCATTTAAAAAACAACATTCCGCACTACCTATAACGTAATGTTCTTGGACATTTAGACTGGGCGTTAGAAAAAAGAATCTGATGGCATTATTGCAGCTTGTAGCTATAGCCGCGAAGCAGTCAGATCCGGCGTATAGCTACGGCGAGCGTGACACTAGATGGCGCTGTACGGTCCTAAAATGCGCTAATATTTCGCATCGCCGCGCGTGGGCTGCGTTTGACCCTTAGGTTTGACCGGTGTGACGCCGCGCAGGGTCGAATCCCGATGCGCGTATTTATAAACTTCCAAAAAGGAGGAGGTTCTATGTTCGTGTGTATGTATTTTGTTTGTGTATGTTCATCGATAATTTCGCCAATTGTGAACCGAATCGAAAAATTCTTTTTAAGTTCATTCATTCATTCATTTATTTAGCTTTTGGTATAATACATACTCTTAGCGGCGTCATTTCCGTACAAAACAATTTCAACTGAATATAATAATGAATTAAATAATGTTACAATGTTATTTAAGAATTTTTGCGGCTGTAAATAGGCCTTGTCAATTTAGCAGCTGTATAGAGGCTTTGTCAGGGTACTAATAAATAAATTATGAATAACAATAATATTTAAATGTCAAACTTTCTCAAATTGGGCCGATACAGATTTTTGCCATTGAGACCTATTCTTAGTAAATATATCTGCCGAATAATTAGGCTTTGCTTATCAAATAGCGTTTAATTGTGTTTTTAAATTTCGTTTCACTGAGACCTAACAACTGTCTTGGCATGACATTGTAATAGCGCACGCTATCCTTACTTCCTTACACTTACTTTTTTTATATTATAAATCCGAAGTTTGTCGGTTTGTTACTCTTTCACGCACCAACGGAGCAACGGATTGACTTGATTTTTGGCATGGACATAGTTTAAAAGGCGGAAATTGCTTTAGGATACTTTTTATCCCGAAAAATTGCGTAGTTCCTGTAGGACAGGACAAAAACTATCGAAAGCGAAACTGTCGCCACTATCACAAAGACGCTACGTGATTAATTCCTCTATGACGCTAATATGGATTAACGAAACGTCACAGCGAAACGTAATTAGATGACCGGTGACATTGTCTGCAGACTTTTATAAATCACAGGTAGGTACTCGTAGCATGGCAAGGGGACAAATTGTTTTTTCACCATTATATACCCTTGAGGAGAAAATAAAGTATGGATTGAAAATGATAACTGACATTAAAATTGGATAAAATGTTTTTTTCCCTCTGCATGCTACATGTTACCTACTATGACGTTTAATACTAGGCCGTCATTTTGTCTAACATTAAAAATATTTTTAAATCTTCTATCATTAGAGGCTTAACATGTTTCTTTATTTATACCCTTGAGGAGAAAATAAAGTATGGATTGAAAATGACAACTGACATTAAAATTGGATAAAATGTTTTTTTCCCTCTGCATGCTACATGTTACCTACTATGACGTTTAATACCATGCCGTCATTTTGTCTGACATTAAAAATATTTTTAAATCTTCTATCATTAGAGGCTTAACATGTTTCTTTATTCTACCTTTATGGTACAGAATCATCATACTTTAATATTATCAATCCGAAAAGTTTGTTGGTTTGTTCCTCTTTGATGCAGCAACCGAGCAAAAGATTGACTTGATTTTTGGTATGGATACCTATGGTTTAAAAGACAGAAAGTGATAATAGGATACTTTTTTATCTCGAGAAAATTCGTGATCCCCATGAGATAGGACAATAACTGTTTCTCAGCAATGGAGCAACAGATTGACTTGATTTTTGGGGTGGGTATAGTTTGGAAGACGGAAAGTGACGTAGGATACTTTCCATCCCGAAAAAATTGTGGTTTTCGTAGACAATACATTTTTCTTAGCAACGGAGCAACGGATTGCCTTGGCTTATTGCATGGATATATTTTGAAAGACGAAAAGTGACATAGGCCACTAAGTACTAAAAAATAAGTGAGCGGGCAGCCATCTAAGCGCCAGAAATAACCTGTCATGGCAAGTTTGGGACGTTTATACATTTTTCGCACCCCTTCGCGGCACTCAACAGCGCTAGACCAGACTCCATAACGGAGCTTGCACTCCCGCCATAATGACGGAGTGTTTCGGAGCACAAGACACATCTTCATCCACCACTCGGGACTAACTAGCACTGAGCGTCGGACAGCATTCCAACGCCCTGGTCCCAGTGCAACGGGTCAGTCATAGTAGCCCAGCGCCTGCCTCTTCAACTGCAGAGGGCAGTGAGAACGGCCATCGCGATGCCGACACTTCTCTTCCCTGCAGCCCCACACGTTGACGGCCTAGCGGAAGGTAGGGTAGGTGGCGGCACCCACACCACCAGTTCCATATATCCCCTAATCCTCGGCTGTCATATCAGAGTCCAGGAAGCAGCCTTGCTTTATGAAACTAAGAAAGGTTATTCCCAGCAAGTAACTGGAGACAGAGAGACAGAAAAGTTAGTCCCTTATATTAAGAAGCCACACCCAGCGCAGCAGGAGGAGCTGGAGTTCATATGCCTGGCAGACGGAGCAGCACTAGAGCAAAATCTTAACCGAGAAATTAACATATTTACAGACGGCAGCAAAATTAAAGGGAAAGTCGGGATGGCATTATCCATTTGGAATGATGCCGCTGAAATCAGTACCCGCAAGCTTAAATTGGCCGATCGGTACTCCGTGTACCAGGCCGAGCTCTTGGCACTCTTGGCACTTCTTCTTTCTACCGAAAAAGCATCAAAATCCCCGAAGTTCAGCTACAGCATCTTTTGTGACTCCAGGTCTGCACTGGAAACGGTAGTTGGCGTCTCTTCCCTCCATCCCTTAGCAGTAAAATTCAAGGCTGACATAAAGTTACTACACGCACAAAATAAAATAGTGAAACTTTATTGGATTAAAGCGCACGCGGGGATGGAGGGAAATGAGAGAGCGGACCAGCTATAGCAAAGGAAGCAGCTCTGCACTCAAAGTGCAGACCTATTTACGATAGCTGCGCCGTTTCATTCGTCAAGCGAGAAATCCGAAAGGAATCTCTTGACGAGTGGAACCGGCGGTATCAGGACGGACACACAGCGACGGTAACCAAAACATATTTTCCGGATGCAAGGGCGGCATACAAGATCGTAAGAGAAATAGCACCAGTGGGAATCATAACTCAAGTGCTGACGGGGCATGGTGAGTTTTCCCAATACTTACATCGATTTAAGTTGAGGGAAAGCCCATCGTGCATCTGTGAACCCACAAAAGAGGAGACTCCACTGCACATAATCTTGGAATGCCCAGTTTATGGAAAGCAGCGATTCGACTTAGAACAAAAAATTGGAATTAATCTAACACGTTAAAACTTAGATGAAATAATGAAAGATACCTTAGAAACAATTTTATCGAATTTTGCACAAATATTTGTAAAAAAGCAATAATTAGGAACAAGTAGGTATAAACTTAGCTGTACCATTGTAATGTTTATTATAACTGCAAACAGCCAAAAACATTGAAACAGGTATATTTTTTATTTATTTGTAAATAAGACCCTTTCATATTTTTTCATGAAAACTGTGAATATAATCCAAATTGGTCAAAAGGGTGTAGAGATAAAGTTTCAGTTTAAAAAAGCGCCGCGAAACTGAACCTTACGTGAACTGTTTTTGAAAATATTTTTGCACGTGGAATTTTGTTGTCTATATCTATACCAATATTATAAAGAGGAAAGATTTGATTGATTGATTGTTTGCATCGAATAGGCTCCGAAACTCCTGAACAGATTTGAAAAATTCTTTCACTGTTTTTTTTTTTTTTTTTTTAATTTAATTTTAAAGGGCTTTGTCGCTAAGCGACCACATCGCCCTGTAGGAGATACATAACTAAAACTAAACTTATCCTTTTAAGCCTATATCTACGAGTTTGTACAACATTTTTGCACTTTCAGAATCTGGAGAAGACAAAATGGAGTTGTAAAAGCCAACGTCTTTAATATTTTGTATAGAACATAGCCTTCTAAATGACCCGTTCCGCACACATTCTAACAATATGTGGAGAGTATCTTCATATACGCCACACTCATTGCAATTGGGGGTTGGCGTTTTTTTCATTAGATATCTAAACTTATTAGTTAGAATATGTGCAGAACGGAGTCTGAGGGCTGTCACTAGCTCGCTGCGATTTAGAAGGCTATGACTAATCCAGGGATACTTTAAAATTTGTGGTTGTATAGTCTTGTACCAGATTCCTTTCTCTTTGGATCGCTCATCAAAATGTTCCTGCCACATTGATCTACATTGCATTTTAATCCATCGAGTGTAGTCCGAGGCCAGAGGGGTCGTCACCAGTGGAACACCGTCAGTGATCGCTTGCCTAGCTAAAAGATCGACAGCTTCATTTTCCTGCAGGTTTATATGTGACGGAATCCACTGAATGAAGACCTCCCTGTTCTCGGATTGAAGGCTTAGAATTGATTCTAGAATGCGGTAGGCTATCGGAACGCCCCTCGCCGCGTGCGAGGTGCACCGAGCCAAGTGTTGAATGGAGCTTTTCGAGTCTGTTAAGATGACCAACTTACGAACATTGAGTGAACATTGAACGTAATTTAAAGCTTCGGAAATTGCCAGTAATTCGATATGCATGATCGAAATATCAGAATCAATTTTAAGTTTCACGTAACTATCTTGATGAGGATCCAAAAAGGCAGCGCCACCATTACTTCCATCTTTTGAGCCATCGGTAAAAATTTTATAACTATCTCCATATTGTTGGTTAATATAGGTGATGCAGGTAGATTTTAAAGTTTGATCGTGATAAGTTCGTTTAGCGCGGTCAATGGAAGGAATTGAATCGAACAGTACCTGCGTTAGGTTAATGTTGCTCATCCAGGTGTCTAACGAAAACATCTCAGGTAAGGGGCTACTATAGATTGGCATTGAATTTAATTCATGATAAATAGATATGAGCAAAGGAATTTTCTTTTTACGCCAGTAACGTGATCGAGTAGTATTAGATAGTTCATGTAAAATTTCGATTGTTTTATTATTTGAAAATGATTTAGATTTGAACAAAAATTTTGCAGCTAAAAATCTTCTACGGAATTGAAGCGGAGGGAGATGCAGGTCACTTTCCATGACATGGATAGGCGTGCTTCTAATGTATCCTCCAATAACGCGTAAAGCTTGATTTTGTAATTTGTCTAATTTATATAGATGAGATTTACAACTATTATCATATAAGAAACTTGCATAGTCAATACGGCTTCTAACTACAGATAAATATATACGTCTGAGATGTTTCTGATGGACTCCCCATCCTGAACCAGCCAATACTTTTAAAATATTCATTAACCTTGAAACCTTTTCTACAGTTTCTTCGATGTGCTTACGCCATCTTAGTCGACTATCTAACCAGAAACCCAAATATTTGAAAGACTGAACCATTGGAAGCGACACATTATTAATTCTTAAGTCTATCGTTTTTTTGCATCCACCTCTTTTAAAAATGCAAAATTTACTTTTTGAAGCAGAGATAACTAAACCGAGACAATTTAACCACTCATTCAGCTCACCGCAAGCGCTTTGTAAATAGGATACCGCCTCTTCTAGTTTGCTATTTGAAACATACAGGACATAATCGTCAGCATATTGAGAAATTTCAACGTCTTGAATATTGTCACATACATTTAGAGTGGCAATGTTAAATAACGACGGGGCCCACGGATCACCTTGGGCCAGGCCTCGACCAGTACTTCTCCTTACAATCCTACCATCAACTTCCACATTCAAATTTCTTTCGCTAAGGAAAGACCAAAGATATACACAAATCCTAGAACCCATCCCCAGGCGGTCTAGGATATTGATTAAACACGCTTTCACTGTTGAAAAGCTACTCGTATGTTATCCCTGGATGCCAAGCTATATTTTTTTTTTAAATTAGAGAGGCTACTAGTTGGGTATAATTTTAAATATTGATGAAAGTTCGTAATCACAAGGTCTCATCATCATCATCATTTCAGCCATAGGATGTCCATTGCTGGAAATAGGCTTCCCCTATAGATCTCCAGTAAGACTGGTTGGAAGTGGCTGTCCAGCGCGATCCTGCTGTCTTTATGAGATAATCAGTCCACCTTGTGGGTAGACTGGCGAGGTCTACTGGTCGGTGGAGCAGAATGAGATCAGAGCGCAGATTAAAGCTAAACAAGAAATAATACGCAATAAGATTTTTTTCTACGCGTACCTACACGAGGTCGCGGGCGACAGTTAGTGTATCTTTTCTTATCCTATAAAACCTATCCCACCCCCCAAGTCATCAAAAATAAGCAAAGGATAAACCCCCCACCCCCTATAGTGTTTACGTAATGCTCGAACGGCCCCCAGACAGACAGACAGATGGACGGACATCAAACTCTTAGTATTAGGGTCCCATTTTCACCCTTTGGGTACGGAACCCTACAAATGAAAGCGTCAAAGCGGTATTTACCGAGTGACTATGGGCCCAATTTTCTTTCTATTTAACATCCATGCTCCCAACATAATCACAGCATTTTAGAAAAAAAAAGTAAATGAAAACATTGCCACGTTGAAATGCTTAAATGGGTTATCAATCATCTAATATCAATAATGGCCAAAGTGCCTTCATTAACTACAATAAAATAAAATACTACTTTATCTGATAAAACTACCTACACTACTACTACATAAAAAGCATTGGGTCATCCACAGACCCTTAAAGGTCTAAAGATAATCCAAATGCTCAAGCCAACTGCCAGTTGGCAGCGTGCCCAGCATGCTGGCTGCATTGCCAGATTGCCACTCTGAAT
Source organism: Hypomecis atomaria (assembly GCA_964007245.1). Classification (NCBI taxonomy): domain Eukaryota; kingdom Metazoa; phylum Arthropoda; class Insecta; order Lepidoptera; family Geometridae; genus Hypomecis; species Hypomecis atomaria. The sequence continues at coordinate 15,060,526 of OZ023305.1, forward strand.
GGCAATGCTTATTAATGTGTTGAGCCAAATAAACACCAGAATTTTGGTCACGCGTCGCGTCCACCAGACGCTCAGAAAGAATTTTGAAAATAATGGCTGGTTGGAAGCGCCTTCCATACAGCGTGTTCCTGCGGCCTCGATTAGGTCTCTTGTCTTGTTTGTCTGACTGCAGACTGCAGAACGCATACAGTGAGGCAAATCCTTAAGATGTTTCGAGCATGTAGATATGTCTTATCCACTGCTACTTCAACTTAAAAATATTGGACTATGTCGGTAACTTTGATTCGTGTACAAATCTCCTCATACCAACCTGACCCCGAAAAGAGACCAAAATGGATGGTGTAAGGAGCCAGATGGATGGAATTTCAATTCTCTTCATTCATGTCCCTTCGGCAGGTCTACTCTCCTGACCTTCCAAGACCTGCTGCCGGAAGACCCGCGCGCGTATGACAAGATGCGGCCTCCGAAGGTCAACGACCAGCCCACCACCGTCAACTTCCACGTCACCGTCATGGGGCTGGACTCCATCGATGAGAACTCCATGGTAAGATGTCATCATCAGCAAATGATAGTTTGGGCGGAATCAAACATATAGACGGCTGTGCAATTGGGGGACATCTTACACACTGTCTTTGACCCCAAACTAAGCAAGCTTGTGATACTGATATACTACATAATAGTAGATTATTTAACATGGGACCAAAGTACTGTCTTATGTCGCGGACGATATTGGAACATGTTGACATTTATTTGATATTTATTGTTTACTTTATATCAAATCATTTGATAGAATATTTAGTATTTTCCTATATACCTATTCGATTCAATTTCTTTTCACATGCTAGTAAATGGCAAATAGAATAATTAATCTATAACACCATGTATATGTAATTATATTACATATACATTACTTACTCTATTTTAGTGGAATAAATATTTCATTTCATTTCCAAGTTTTGAAAGAAGTAGTGACTCTCTAGTAATGTGATGTTATTAATTACAAGCTTTTGTAATTTGATTTATAATGTATGACCTGTAATTCAAGATATATCTATCTATCTATATCTATATATATTTTATAAAAATGAATGGTGGTTGTTAGTCTCGCTAAAACTCGAGAACGGCTGAATTGATTTGGCTAATTTTGATCTTGAAATATCCGTGAAGGTCAAGGTAAGGTTTAAACGGTAATAAAATATGAAAATGTAGTGAGCAAAATAATAAAATTTTCCCATACAAAATGTTCCTGCATGTAAAAGTTGTCATTGACAGTTGAGAGATGGTGAGATGAAATTCACCGGGTCAGCTTGTTACCAATAAAAATGATGAATTATGATTATGATTATTGGACCCTGCGCGTAGCGAGGGAGTTTATTTAAATAGAGCCCTGAGTGAAGCGAGGGTATTCAAGCCGCCCAAGACAAAGACAGACTTTGAAATTTATAGGTAGGTATATAGGTATGTTCTAATTTTTTGGGTTCTGTACCCATAGGGTAAAACGGGATCCTATTACTAAGACTCCGCTGTCCGTCAGTCTGTCACCAGGCTGTATATTATGAACCATGATAGCTAGAAAGTTGAAATTTACACAGATGATGTATTTCTGTTGCCGCTATAACAACAAATACTGAAAATTTAATAAAATAGATATTTAAGGGGGGGCTCCCTCACAACCAACCTGAATAATTAAATTACACTTTTCATAGCACTAAAATAGATATAGTGAAAGAATTTACTTTGTTAGGAATCACTATTGACACGCATATGAATAATAGAATTTTTTTTTTAACTGGCAAAAGTGCCTTTATTAACTACAACAAAACTACACTACTATTACACAAAAAGCATTGGATCACCCTCAGACCTTTGAAGGTCTAAAGATAATCCAAAAGCTCAAGCCCACTGCCAGTTGGCAGCGTGCCCAGCATAATAATAGATTAATGCTACCCAAGTCACGACTTCACATACACTCATCTGGAACGCTATAATGTCGATAAATATATTTATCTACACTAATGTTGTAACATTCTACTTATGTTTTCAATACTTGACTTATAATGACTACTGTTATAGCGCAGACAACATTTAAGCAATTTCACATGATGTTATAATATCCACATTGAAGAATTAAAGGACGTTTGTTCGGTATTAAGGTTTATTATTGACTACTTGCATATTCGATACAAAGAGAGTTTAGTACCTTAAAACTACTTCATACTACAATACGACTTCTTCATACTACAGTACTGCTTCACCTCCGGGGGTGAAAGAGAAAATGTTCTTATTCTACACACAAAATTCTACAAACTTATTCTTATTCTACAAACTTAAACTAGTTACGAAACATCTTTGTTCTATCTTTATGAACTATATCTACCTTTCCGTTTCGTTCAATCTTCACATTAATATCTAAATCTTCTAACACTTTAAAAGGACTATTATAAACATAATCTAATTTACGCGCACATTCATTCTTAACTAAAATTAAATCGTTCATGTTATAAGATATAGGGTTACTATTCCTATCATAATTTTGTTTTCGTTTTTCCTTACACGCTAACAGATTTTTTCTAGCATCACTTAAGGCTACTTGCATTTTATATTTTAGTTCTGCACAATAATCATCAAGGTTATACAATGGTTCTACATTTTCTTCTATACGGTTTGATATTTTACATTGTCTTCCGAATACAAGTTCATAAGGCGTATATTTAGTTGTTGTTAGTGTTTACACAAGTATTATAACTAAAACACCAATAAGGTATCCAGTGGGACCAAGAAAAATGTTTATTTGTACCTACAATAAGTTCTTAAAAATGCACCCAAATGCTTATGAGCTATTTCTAACGAACCAATTGATTGATGGTGGTATGCGGTCGATATTAATTTCTCAATTTCTAGTAATTTACACACTTGCTCCATAACTTGAGAGATAAATTCAGTTCCTCTATCCGTAGCTATAGTTTTCGGAATACCAAAACGCAAAATAAAATTATTTACGAAGGCTTTGGCTACACTAACTGCTTCTTTGTTGGGTAAGGGATAAGCTTCTATAAACTTCGTTAACTCACATTGAAGAGTTAGTATATAACAGTTTCCATGCTCATCCTTTTCCAAGGGACCAACCAAATCAAGAAAGATTTTTTCAAAAGCGGTCGAAGCTGTGGTAGTTATAGTCATTGGTTGCTTAGTATACTTACCTTGTTTCATCTTCTGACACATTTCGCATTTACTAATATATCTTTGAATATCCGAATCTAGACCTGGCCAGTAGTATTTTTTTTTAATATTATTCGTCATTCTATTTATCCCTACATGTCCACTCGTGGGCAATAAGTGATAATCATTTAAAATAAATTGCTTTTCTTTTTTATCGTATATTCTTTTTATACCTCTAAGAACACAAATACGGGGACCTTTTCATTCTTTTAATGATTTAATTACACTACATAAACCCTTTATAAATTCATTATTCTTTTCATCTTTGACTATGCATAGTTCCTTTATCTTTATTCTGTTGCAAAATTCCCCAAGCTTTGTTGCAAATTCGTCTCGCGAAAAATGCATTTTGAAGCTTAAATTAACACATAATAACATACTACTTGGTACATACACAAAACATTCCTTTTCTTCCATTCTTACGTTTTTCTTTTTTAATTTATTTATGACTTCATTTTCTACTAACTTCATTTCAATAGAATCACTCGGCTGTTTTAATAATTCCACGACACGTGGGTGATCAGGCCACTTGTCTTGGTTTCCATTAAACTCAGCTTGTACTTCTTCCCCCTGTTTCTTTCGGTCTTCTTCTTCCATCCTTCTCTTTTGAGCTCTAGTTGTTACAGCTAAAACTTGTTCTTTCATCCCTTTTAATTCATTTGATGTTATATAAACTCTAGATAATGCATCTGCGACTGAATTATCTTTACCTTTTATGTACACTATTTTGAAATCATATTCTTCGAGAATCAACCGATATTTTATTAACCTACTTGACGGATCTTTCATACCGAATAAATAAATTAAAGGTTTGTGATCTGTCATAATTGTAAAAGTTCTGCCAAAAACATAGGGTCTAAAATACTTGACTGCCCAAACTATTGCGGTGATTTTCTTCTCGATAACTGGGTAATTTTTCTCCGCTTTATTTAACGGTCTGCTAGCGTAAGCTATGGGTTTCATATTTTTGTTACATAATACAGCTCCTACGGCTAGATCAGAAGCATCCGTTTGGATTACGAACTCATTTGTTTCAGAAAAATCTGGATATTGCAATATCGGAGACGTCATTAACTTTGTTTTAAGAAAATCAAAAGCCTCTTGGCATTTGGCATCCCATCGAAATGGAACGTCTTTCTTCAGTAAATTATTTAAAGGCATGGTAATAGTTGCAAAAGATGGTACAAATTTTCTATAATAGTTACAAAAGGCGACAAAACGTCTTGTTTCGTCCGAATTTTGTGGAACAGGGTATTGTTCCAAAACTCTTGTTTTTTCAGGATCAGGTGAGACACCCTCAGCAGATACTAAGTGTCCAAGATATAGTATTTCCTTTTTTAAGAATTGACATTTTGCTGGATTTAGTTTTAAATTCACTTTTCTCAATCTTTCAAACACATCCATCAAATTTTGATTGTGAATAGTCAGATTTCGTCCAAAAATGATGAGATCATCTAAATAGATAAAACACTTTTCGAAAGCTAATCCAGACATTGCAATTGACATAACTCTGCTAAATGCACTACAAGAAGTTTTTAAACCCATTGGCAATCGTTTAAGTTGATAATGTCCCGTGCTTGTTGAAAATGCTGTATACTTTCTACTTTCTGGGGTCAATAAGACTTGATAATACCTTTGTTGAAGGTCAAGATGAGTAAAATAGACTGAGCCAGATAACGAGTCGAGAATATCAGTTATATTTGGTAATGGGAATTTGTCATCAACAATATTTTCATTTAATTTTCGAAAATCTACAACCAATCGCCATTTTTGGGATCCTTCAGATTTTTTGGGAACTAATAATATGGGGCTGGACCACTCACTTGAAGATTCTTCTATTATATCATCCTCGAGCATTTTCACTATTTGTCTATTAACTTCCGGTTTTAAAGCTTGTGGTAGCCTATAGGGCTTTACGTAAATGGGATTTACATTAGATTTTAATGTTATAGATTGCTCACAGATATTTGTAGTTTCTAGCTTATCACCGGGTAAAAAGAAAATATCCGAATATTTTGATGAAATTTTCTCAATTGATTCCTTTTCTTCTTTATTTAAATGTTGTAATTCTAACAATGGTAATAAAGTTTCAGCTCTTTTAGCATTACTTTCACAACGTCCAAATTTGAAAATACTATAATGATTTAAGAGTTCTGCGTTCAAAACAAAATTGTCTAATTTGACCTCTTCATCGCGTGTATTGAGAATTTTAATCGGTACTCTTTTATTTGTCGGCCTAACAATAGTTCCAGCTAAAAACACATCCTTTTCAATCTCTCTCGCACAAACAATGCAATCACCTTCCACATCTTTGTCTAAATAAACGTAGTGAATTGACTCACTTCGAGGTGGGATTATCAGCGTGTTACTGTAATCTGGTTTGTCACAAATTGGTAACGTGATATACTCACTTCCATTCTGCAGCGTTAGTAAATTATTACCTAAATCTATATTAGCTTTATACTTACTTAAAAAGTTATTTCCTATTATTCCATCAACTAAAATGGGAAGATTCTTAAAAATATGAAACTTATTTTGAAAACTACGATTTCTATCGACATTTAAATCTAACACTACAAATCCAGTAGATCTAATTTTACCACCTATACCGTTGACTTCTAAGTTATCGTATGAAACAACACATTTTTTCGGAAGCTCTTCTTCCTTAATAACTGAGATAGAAGCGCCTGTATCCAATAGTAGTACTAATTTCTTACCATTAATATAAAAATTAACGAATTTAGAGTTTCCTCTGCAAGCGTAAATAAAATCAGTTATCTCGAAAAAACTGGTTAGTATCTCCTTCGTTACGCTTCTGGTCTATATCAGCAGTGCTTACTTGCACATCCTGGTTTATCGGAATTGCCATTACGTTGTTATTATAATAATAACCTTGTCTGCCACGTCCATAGAAAAATCGCCTGTTATACTGACCTCTTCCACGTGGGGCGTTCTGGTATGGTCTTGTAGGATCCTGGTATCTAGGCTGATAATTTCTGTAATTGTTATTATTATTTTGAAATCGGAGCCCTCTGTTGTTGTAAAAGTTTTGATTTCCACCGCGGCGTCTGTTTTGTCCTCTAAATCTGGGAAAACGATGAGGAGACTTACCACGGGATGATGCATCCATTCTCCATACCTCGGCTTGCCTTGAAGTAGACGCTATTGAAGTCTCGTCCTTAGCCGCCTGGATCGCCTCTTTAAGAGTCGAGTAGTTGCGAGCGGCAACGATGGTACTCAGCTTCTCGTCCTTAAGTCCACCTGTAAACTTTTTAATAACCATCTTCTCATTTATAGGTTTTAAAATAGCGCATTTAACTGTATCTCCATCAGACTGTGAGATATTCAGCTCTGTCATCAGTTTTTCTAATTGTAAACCATATTCGTCTATGGACCTATGACCTTGATTTAATGATAAAATCTGGTTCTGAATTGCTGTAAAAGATTTTTTAATTAGTAGTACCCTTTTGAAATCTTGAATCATTTCGTTGACCGTACTATAGGTTTCACGAACACGTAATTTTGCGTTTTCGGTAAGTCTACTTTTTAAAACAAAAACGATTAGCGTTTTTTTTTCCTATCTCATTCAACATTTCCGCATACATCTCCACCGTGTCAATTAATCGTTTCGTAGTACATTCTTTATCGTCTAATATAGGTATTAGGTTACATGCCGTTTTGATATCAAAATCCATTGTTACAGATTGTACGTCTAAAGACGGTGTGCACAAATCAACAATTTCCTTAAATAATATACAATTTCTTTCGTAAATTGCAATGGCTAATTCTAAATCTACTTTAGATTCATCTTCATCGGAATTTAACACAGAAAACAATTGTTCATTTAATTCGATAAAATGATTCGCTTCTTGCAATTTACTCGGCGTTACTGAACACTTAAATCTACTCTGGCCTTTCTTTACCAGATATTTCTTTATATCTGACAATTTTTTATTTATATCGCACAGAGTTTTTGCAGCTTGCTCCATACTAATTCATAAATCGTTATGAAATATATAATGCATCGTGCGCATATATTTTACAAATCATTAAATTAACTCAATCCCATACCATATCATAGTAAAATTACATACCCATTATTCATTTATACTAACACTAATTTTATTGTTCAAATGATTTTGTTTTTCGTAAGATTTAATTTTTATTTTATTTATTTTTCACCGCACTTCACTTATTTTTTTATATCGTCTTGATTTATTTTATTTGTATATTTCCACTCACGGTATTATTCACTTCACTTAGGTATCCACGAATTTCTTGACGAATTTGACGAAATTCGAAGAAATGGAGATCTCTTTAATTAATTATCGCCGTCCGTTGCTCTCCTTCGGAAAGAGTTTCTAATTCTTTCCAATGATGTTCCTCTCGCGGCCTGCGAGTCTATCCATCTTACATGCATATTCTTGTATTTTCTTGCCAGATAAAATAGTGAAAATAACATTATGATGGCCAGTACCACAATCAGCAGTATGTAAATATTCTGAAGTTGACCTTTCATATTACTATAGTTCTCTTCGTTTCCTCCGTTCGAAGTTTGTGATATAAAAACGTCTTCTTTTTCCACTTTCGATTGAGACACATTTTTATAGAAATAACTTCTTCTTCGGTAAAGTTTCAATGACAAAAAAAATGTTCAATGTTATAAAAGTTCTAACTTGAGCACCGAGGCACACAGGAATTCGCGCACGGGCTCGCCGGGGCCGCGCCGGCCGGTGGTGCTATCGCGTTACATTTCACAGAACTGGCAGGATCGCCATGAAGAATTAAAGGACGTTTGTTCGGTATTAAGGTTTATTATTGACTACTTGCATATTCGATACAAAGAGAGTTTAGTACCTTAAAACTACTTCATACTACAATACGACTTCTTCATACTACAGTACTGCTTCAACATCGATATCGTAAAATCTCATTATAACATCGCGCGCTCGCTCCTGATTGGCCCTGCGCGCGCAGCTGCGCTCTCATTGGTTAGATTTTAAGTTCACTGTGACAATACACGTACGCGTGAATTTAATGTTTCGCAATATGTTTTTATTTTTATTTTTATTAGTGAAGATAAAGTAGCGTATGCAACTGCATATAACACGGGTATTAAAACACTCGTTACTATTATGAAAAACTCACACTCGTGTTTTAATACCCTTCATTATATGACAGTTGCATAAACTACTCTTAACAAATTGCCTAATGAATTAAAATCCGAAAATAAGGACACAATATTTTTAAATAATTTAAAACAATTTCTAATAACTAAAGCTTATTATACAGTGGACGAATTTTTAAATGAAAAACATTGACATTATTTATAGTATTTTTGACATTTATTTTTTGACATTATAATATACCTATTATGTTTTCGTTGACATTTCAATTTTTAACTTTTGGTGGACATTTATTTACTTACCATAACGTGTTTTTGTTTCATGAAATATTAATTATTATGACCTATTTATGGTGCCTTCCTCTGTTCTGTTTTTGCTGCGCCCGACGGGGTCCATATGCTACTTTGTACTCTTTATATTTTTACCATCATGTACTTTATGGAAGCAGAATAAATGAATTATGAATTATATTTAGTCGTTTTTCGCTCCCATTCGGTACGGAACCCTTCGTGTGTGAGTCCGACTCGCACATGGCCAATTATTAATTTATTGTGAACAATACCGAGTTGCTTAGTGAGTAGGTACACATATTGAGGTTATGAACTGTCATAGCAATATTAAAATTTCTGGACTTTTATTTTCTCGCAGAAGGTATGAAAAGTAGAGTAGGTATGCACCGCTGGAACAAGTCTGTCTTTGTTTTGAGCGGCTTGAACCCCTCGCTTCACTCAGGACTCTAAATAATTAACTTTGAACTCTAGAGCCCCTCGCTACTACGCTCCGGGTCCCATAAATCGCCCGCAACAGAAGACAGTACTTTATCACCTTGTTACATAATTGTTTTTCTTTGGTGTACAATAAAGTATATATTATTATTATTATTATTATTACATAATCTACAATTTTGCTCCCCAGACGTACGCTGCAGACATATTCTTCGCTCAGACTTGGAAGGACTTTCGGTTGAGGTTGCCTGAGAACATGACGTCAGAATACAGGTAATTTTCCACGAGAGTGGCACCCAACGCGGGACTAGAAAATATTTTATTAATTTATAGAAACTGGATCAAATTCTATTCAGACATGAGTATTAGGTATATACTACCGGCAGTGACAGTGAAATCCAAGTAACAGTAGTTATCCAAACGCTATAATTACTGCGTCATTAGTTTTGTTCTAGTAGCGGAACTTCACACAAAATAGCGGCGGTATCGGCTTTTTCCTGCTCAGTTTTTCATCGTAGGATTTGTTGAAACCATGAAAACATTTTAAACAACAACCAATGGCGGCATTCACGCAATGCACTGAAACTACTAATTTAGACTAAGATTTAAACTAACCCATCTCTATTGTACAGTCGCATTATCTCAATTGTAACTTAGTTAACAAAGGGCACAGACCCTGGAGTCTGTGGATCATTAATATAATTTTTTTTAAAAATTGGCGCCTTGGGATTTCGTCAATCACAAAAATTTTACCTTCTAACTAGCATTTTTCATTTGGTCACATATTTTATGCGATAGTTTTAAACGTTTTCTTCAAACCCTTCTACTTTTTGACTATTATTCTTCCATCAGATTGCTAGACCTGGACTGGCTGAAACACATGTGGCGCCCAGACTCCTTCTTCAAGAACGCCAAGTCCGTCACCTTCCAGACCATGACCATCCCCAACCACTACGTGTGGCTATACAAGGACAAGACGATCCTCTACATGGTGAAGTTGACGCTGAAGTTGTCATGTGCTATGAACTTTTTGATCTACCCTCATGATACGCAAGAATGCAAACTCCAAATGGAAAGCTGTAAGTACTTACGTGTCTTCTTCTTTTCAGCCTTAGTACTTCCACTTGACATTGTTGGACATAGGTCTCCCCTAACGGTCTCCAATAAGACCGGTTGGTAGCGGCTTGCATACTTACGTACGTATACTACGTACTTGCGTACTTTCGTTTACAACGAATTAATTTTTTTGGAATAAATATAATATTTTATATCATAATAGATAACTAATATAAATTAAAAATTTAAAAAACCCCCGACAAATTGACTACCGTTTTGGGCACATTTGTAGAATGTTGGTTCTTCCATCCCCACTTTAACCCACCATAACTCTTAAACGGCTCAATCGATTTTTATAAAACATAGCTAAGAACACTCTCGATTAAGTCTCCTTTCATCCAAAAAAAACTAAACTGAAATCGGTTCAGTGGTTCGGGCGCTATGATGCCACAGACAGACAGACAGACAAACAGACAAAACAAACACGTCAAACTTATATAACACCCCTCTTTTGCGTCGGGGGTTATAAACTAGAAAGAAACTCAAGTAGGCAAAGAGCAAGTAGATGAAATTAAAATACAGAAGCCGGGCAGCCCTAGCGCGGGATACGTTCTGCGTGGCCACGTGGCGCTGCAGGTATTTATTTCAAGGTCTGAGCTGAGTCACAATATTGTTAGATACCATTACCGTGGTTCGGGAAACCTAGAACTGGAGAATCACACCACGCTTCGTCCACTGAAGTCAGCTGTCCATATTCCACTCAACCACAAGTTATAAGCTTTGATTTCTTCTCAAGTTCTTCATGCAGGGTAATATTGCTGGATGTTACGTCGCACGCATGTCTTGTCATGAGCTATGTTACTGTAAGTACGAAGGCGGTTGTTGTGAAGCCCGTTTAAAATAAAATACTTGCTTCGATTCACTTCTCAAATTTATTTTGGGAAAATCCTGAAACTTGAAACCGTTTTAAACTGAATGCCAAATGAAACTGCCCAGTAATCCAGTACGTAATCTATTGTGTGAAATTACTCTGCGTATCGCATAAGTACCTAGATATTTTGCACCTAAGTACCTGTACCTATCTACGACTTACGTACCTATACGCTTCGCTAACTTACTACAAAATTGTCTAGAAATAGCTAACAAAATGGACCAAACTTTGGTCCATGTTAGGTCTAAAATGCGGGATTTGACGATATCTTTGGTGACCAAAGATATCGTCAAATCCCGTAGATCGAGCGACCATCGAGAACTGCGTAGACGTAGTTAGATGTAACTAGACTGGGGAAGAAGAGGGCACAGGCACTGCCCGCCTTACAGAAATTAATAGTCAGTAAATTATATTTTTGGAGTGGGCAAAAGTGAGCAGCTGCCCACTAGAATACTTCTAGCTATTCCAAGGGTAACATCTACAAGCTTCTTGTCAACTTTACATAAATTAATAATTTCTTGCATTTTTTTTATCGCGAATAAGTCCGCGCTTGACCACCGACTCGCCTGATGGTAAGCGACGTTGTGGTCGAAGATGAAGCACGCAGACCTAGAAGATTCACTCTGATCTTGAAAGGTCGTGTAGCTCAGATGCACACTCTCCGAAATGAATCCTATAGAAAATGGACAGACTCGCAACCCTACGGCGATGCTCCAGGCTATGAAGTTTTTTGCAACTAACTTTTCATCACTTATAAGCCGAACAGCACGCCGGTCCACCGATTCCAAGGCCTCGAGCTGATACTTAGCCGAGCCATCCCAAAGATGGCAGCAGTATTCCAGACACGAACGGATCTGTGCTTGATACAGTGTGAAATACCTACCTACCGCCTAACCTTGTTCAGGATACCCAGCTTGATACCAGCCAATTTGGCCCTAGATTCTGGGTACGTGCCGTAATTCAATGTGGGAGTAAGTGTTATCTCCAGCAGTTCAAGGCGATCTGTCACTGTTAAAGGAATATCTCTAAATTTCATAGGGGCGCTGTTTGAATTGACATGACATTATTACTACGAATTTAAGGTTCAAAATAAAACTCCGGCTAAGAGACGTTTGAAGCTTGTTCAGTGCTTGTTCACCATTATTGTGAAATCGAATTTGACATTTGATCACTAGTTCGTGTCATTTGTGTCATGATTACATAGCAGTTTCTATTCGTTTTCGACGCCATGTTTCTGAGATCATGCAAGACAACTTTTTTTACTTTATTTCACTTCTACTGTTTTTCCTTATTCTGAGATTAGCCCCAGCAGTTCAAGGTGATCTGTCACTGCTAAAGGAATGTCTTGAAATCTCGAAATATAGGCGACAGTTGGCGACAGTGCAAAGGGACTACTGTCAGCACTCTAAAAACGTCAAACGTCAAAGCGAGAATCAAACGTGCCCGAACGGTAACAAAGGCGCGACATATCAAAGACGAGAGACTACAATTAGACCGCAGTGCCGCGAGTGTCGAGGGCCGGTGTCGGTACCTAGGGCTGTCAGTTTTATTCAGATACAAAGGTGGATTCCTAAGCACCTTACTCGCCTTTATGATCAAAGACTATGGAGTGAAATCCGAAATCGCGAAAAAAGAAACTGAAGAAAAACAACATTCATATTGTCGAGAGTCAGTTTGTGGAAAAGACCTGACTCTTATTGAGGTTTCGGGGTTGGTCTCGTTGTGAACATTGGGTATATTTTATTTATTAACTACAACAAAACTACACTACTACTACATAAAATATACTATTAAATATACTAAAACATACTATTTTATTTATATCTTAGCATATGTCAGTCGTCTAGAGAAACATTTAGTGTATTCCCTCATCTTTTATGTTCATACCCGCAAATCGTGAGTAATCGTGCGTGACCCATCAGAACATCATCTCTTTTCATAATGTTGCGCCATCTGCTTCGATTCTCGGTCTGAAATAGTGAAAAAAGCGTCAAAAAATGTTGATTGATTTTGATTCCAGAGTTTTCATGAAAGATACTGTAATCATAGAATTTATCGTTTTCAACGACTTTTTAAATTTTTTTACGGGAAATCTATTATGAAAGACCTATGTCCAGCACGGGACGTTATAATATGACGAGACGTACGTAAAATATTCAACCAAAACCTACATAGGCTGGGCTTTTTTTTTCGGTTTTCATCGTCATCTGTACATTATCATATTTTTAGCTCTAGTTTTTTTTTATTAATTTGTTTAGGTTTGTAAATATAGTGTAGTAGTGGTAATAAATGGTTTAGTTATGAAATGTTATTTAAGTTTTGTTGCAATAAATATAATAACCAAGGTTACATCTAGTAAGTTTTGGCAGCCCTAAGTGGAGCGCTCTCGGAGAGCGGATAACGAGCGGCACGAGAGCCCGACACTTGTAACTTGTACGGACACATTTTGCTGCCGCCTTTTGATGACTTCTGATGTGTTTTTGACCTTTAAACATACTTTTATGTAGATTTTTCGGGAGTATTTTCGTATTTTTAACCGACTTCCAAAAAGGAGGAGGTTCTATGTTCGTCTGTATGTATTTTTTTTGTGTATGTTCATCGATAATTTCGCCAATTGTGAACCGAATTGAAAAAATCTTTTTTAGTTCGAAAGAGTATACTCCCACGTTATACGTATTAAACATTATGCGCCGCGACGCTCCCGAGGTGGTCCCATTTAAATATTACAGAAATCGGCTGAGCCGTTTTTGAAAAATCAACAATAATGTAAACGATTTGAGCGAAGTATTCGAATTTTGTACACAATGGAAGGCGGTATTTTCCATTTTTTGCGAAAAATAATTATGTGATTCATCATTTCTGCTGGTAGGTTTAGTTCTACAATCAGACTATTGTCAATACGCCATCTTACTCGTATGTGCTATAAGTAGTGAAATTCCGAATTTTGTTACGGTCTTTAAACGGGTATTGGTCACCTTATTATTGTTGTCATTTCCAACGACCAACAAACCAACTTCACCGTATTTCGTAATTAGAGAACTTCTAAATGAATTCCAGAATGACAGCTGTCACTTTGACACCTGTCATGCAACTCTAGCATGACAGGACGTATTTTGTCACTTTTTGTTATTTTTGTTTTACGGTAGTAACACGGGTAATTTATTATTGCTGTTCTAACAACTTTGGTAGTAACACTGGTAATAAACCGTGGTTATACGCTGTGTGACTCTACTTAGAGGTATTATTATATATTCTTTGCTTAGAGTCAATCAAAATGTTTCAAGAAGCATTGACCAATTTTTTTTTGCTATTTTACGAAAATCGCGATTTTCATCAACATCACCCTTCTCTATCCCATAGACGGGAATAAACCTTTAATTTGCGGTATTATCTGCTTAAAATCTGATAACTACAAAAGCATCCTCGCTTTTTGACGAACAATCCAGTACCGGATTAACCATTTAGCAAAGTAGCACTTACTACGGGTGTCTAGTTTTCAGACCCACCTTCAACAAAAATTTACTTAAATTCTTGATCAAAACTTATTAAGAACTTTTTAATGTGTAAACTGTAATGTAATATGCAATGTAATGTGATTAAATTAATTGTGAATGAAGTTGAAATGGATGATTTATTTATGTAAGTAATTGATTTCTTATTAAGTCTTTACCATTGTGTAGATTTTTGTTGACTCTTCAAAAGTGTGTCTCTGATATTTGTCGAATAAATGAACTATGCGAAGCCGTAAAAAAAACCCTAATGATGTGGATGCTCTACTCTGTGATCCGTCGCATACGTGAGCTCGCACTAATCACATCAGAGAAACAATGCTTTCAGGATGATTATAGCTCTTATGTGTGTGGAAAAGCTGTAAAAAAGACCATAAGTCATCTTTATAGAGTTCATTAAGGAATGTAAAATTGTTTGCTGAAGTCAGGGCTGCTGAGTGTAAACTGTGAGGTGACAATGACCTTTTAAACCGACTTCCAAAAAGGAGGAGGTTCCATGTTCGTATGTATGTATTTTTTTGTGTATGCTCATCGATAAATTCGCCAATTGTGAGTCTAGCTATCATGGTTCATGAGATACAGCCTGGTGACAGACAGACGGACATCGGAGTCTTAGTAATAGGGTCCGTTTATACCCCTTGAGTACGGAACCCTAAAAAACAATAAAATATTGCACAAAAACCTATCGTTCCCCTAATCAAGTTACTTGTTCTGAGAAATTCTATTTCTACCCCACTCGATCCTCATGTACACATCTTGGCGGCTTATTCCACAAATCCCCTTAGAAGATCCCCTGCGAAGGGGATAAGTGGACTTTTTGTCCATTTATCCCCTGCGGTTTTGCGGCAGGGGATAAATGGACATTTTGTCCACAAATCCCCTTCCGCAACGCCGCAGGGGATAAATGGACTCAAGGTCTACAAATCCCCTGAATCAATATTTACACACTTTTGAAATAAAATAGCAGAACTGTGTTAGGTAAATAATCGATTCTTTATTTTTGACGTGACAACGTCTTATAAATTGGTTTGCCGGGTGACACTTCAAGAAACTGCGTTACGCTCCGCTCACGTTATGCGCTCTCATTCGTCTCAAAGTCGTTGTCACGTAAAACTTTCGCCCGTATACCGACTTTACAGGCAACCAATTTTTTTTTGTGCATACATAATATATTAAACGAGTGGTGAACCAAAATATAAAAAAAATTATCTTCGATTATTTTTGTATCAGTGTTGATATTTGTAATCTCTCATGCACATATTTCTAAATATAACATAATATTTGGAATAGTTAAAATATTACAAAAAATCATATTTTCACATGAATCATAGATTATTTGTACAATGATAATGAAGATTTTAAACCTAGATGAGTTGCGTTGAAATGAAAAAAGGTACAAGTGGTATCACAAATAATATACAACAAGTAAATCACACAGAAATCATATTTTTACACAAATACTTTTGAAAATAACTTCTACAATCACAGATTATTATTATTGGTACTATAATGAAGAATATTTAAATTTACATGACTTAATATTATGCAAGTGTTATAATAAAATAATCGTTTTTTACCAATAAAATAAGAATCACAGATTGTTTGTACAATAATAATAAAGATTTAAACCTAAATAAGTTATGTTGAAACTAATATATTATTATACTCTCATACTCTTCCAAAGCTAATTCAAGGAATTCATAGAAAAATAATATCCCTTTTAAAAACCAGATAAACGCCGACAAAATTGTGTATGATACAGGATTATGGATGATATTGTCAAGCGTTAAGGCGTATATTTCTGTACAAAATAACGAATTGCAACAAACAAATTGCAACTTATTTTTTATATCTCTTAAAAATCAGATATTATGGTTATTTGTGAAAGTATTTTCAGTTAACACATTTAGGTTAAATCTTCATCACTTTTATATCATCTATACAATCTATGATTATTGTGAAAATTATTTTCTAATATGTGATTACATAGGTAACTATTTCAACACTGATACAAAATTATTGAAAATTTAAATGACTTTGTAAATTTTGTTCACCACTCGTATATTATGTACCTACAAAAAAAAGACTAATAACCAAAGACTAAAATATGTTTTACTTATTGTATATTATTTGTGATACCACTTGTACCTTTTTTCATTTCAACGCAACTCATCTAGGTTTAAAATCTTCATTATCATTGTACAAATAATCTATGATTCATGTGAAAATATGATTTTTTGTGATATTTTAACTATTCCAAATATTATGTTATATTTGGAAATATGTGCATGAGAGATTACAAATATCAACACTGATACAAAAATAATCGAAGATAATTTTTTTTTTATATTTTGGTTCACCACTCGTTTAATATATTATGTATGCACAAAAAAATAAAGAATCGATTATTTACCTAACACAGTTCTGCTATTTTATTTCAAAAGTGTGTAAATATTGATTCAGGGGATTTGTAGACCTTGAGTCCATTTATCCCCTGCGGCGTTGCGGAAGGGGATTTGTGGACAAAATGTCCATTTATCCCCTGCCGCAAAACCGCAGGGGATAAATGGACAAAAAGTCCACTTATCCCCTTCGCAGGGGATCTTCTAAGGGGATTTGTGGAATAAGCCATCTTGGCGACATTTCTTCTCTTTTCTACTTAATGTATAGACCGAATCATAAAAGTCGACGGATGTGAAGTTAGCTACAAGCTGCGCAACATCCAATCCTGACTGAAGCTCACATAAAGCTGCGCGTTGAGTTTCGCGCATCTTGTAGCTAACTTCACATCCGCCGACTTTATGATTCGGCGTATACCAGATAGAACATAGGAGTCAAGCTCGCCTCGACATCATTGTCTTTTGTAGAAGTTACTGAAACTGCAACTTTCCATATCAACATCTAAAAAAACAATAAACACGAAATCTTGCACAAAAACCTATCGTTCCCCTAATCAAGGCACTTGTTCTGAGAAATTCTATTTTTACCCCACTCGATCCTCCTTTACACATCTTGGCGACATTAAGACTCTAGATACCGTCTCGCTGAGTCGGCCTCTTGACGCCTCTTGGCCTATATTGCTGGCTGCAGACAGGGCCGGCGCGAGGCGGAGACAGGGGTTGATCAGGGGACGATATTGGGAAAACCGAGGGAGGGGTCGGGCGGAATGGGGAAAATAAGACGATCTATAAAATCTATTAAATAACAGTAAATTTTACTCACCACGGTCCGGCAAGCGCAGCGTAGGACGTCCATCCACAAGGTGGACAGATGACTTCCTTAAGACCGCAGGATAGCGCTGGATGCAAACCACTGCCAACCGGTCTTATTGGAGATAATAGGCCTATGTCCAGCAGTGGACGCCTATGGCTGATGGATAGATGAAATTTTACTGTCTCAAACAATAATAAACTGATAAAATTCTCATTTGACAGAGACAATCTATTCTGTTTTAATATTCACCACTAATGACCTTTTAGAAAAATTGACGTGCCCATGTCTAGCCTATGCAAATAACATTAAACTAGACAAAGAAATTAAAAAAAAAAGATGACTGTGACTGTCGAACGACGTAAAATCACTGACATGTGTTTTCTATACAATGTGGCTGACGGTTCACTATGCCAATACTACTTGCCAATATAAACTTCATGACTACCAACTTATCCAAGTGAAGACAAACAAGTACGCATTTCAGTATTCCAACTTCAAATAATAACGTAGGAGGCAATAATCCCCTATATCGTATGTGTCATAGCCATCTAAGCACAGAGGTGTGCAGTGAACTAGATATTTTTTTATCAAAATTGGTTTAGTCATAAAAGTACACTCTATAAAATAAATTTTAACTAGTTTAGCGTTTGACATTTTTAAAAATTAAGTTTTTTCTGAAAATGCTATGTACTATATTTTGATAAGCAAATTCAAAATGATTTTGTGAATTAGTTTATTTAAGTTTGCTCGACACTTTTGTACCGAACTTGTAAAAAATAAAAAATATTCATTCAGTTGACTATATGTACACTTTACAATATACCTACTACAGTGTTGAATAATGTCATATGGTTTCTACTTGGTTTAGTCAAGTGTTGATCATTACGATAACAAACTGAAGAAGATGTAAAAATATGTCCTCAGTATAGTTAAATAATAATAGTGAAAAAACTTAATATTTTATGCACAACAGACAACAGACGATTTTAATTCTGATTAGTTTTGTTTTAAACGAATATTAAATAAAATAAATAAAAGCGATTTATTTTAGGCGCTGTAACCCAGAGTTACAAAACTTCTAAATTATTAAAAATAAAATGTTACATCTGTATAAACGGTGTAACTTCCAATACATATTTGATATTAAAAGAAATATTTAGAGCCCTAGACCCCCATTTCTGGCCCGAGTACGGCCCTGCGCAGGTCCTCTCGAGAGGCCTGTATTGCCGACTAACTTTGCTCGCGAGCTTTCGACGGGGTAATGCATGAGGGTGGTATTTTTGTCGATAATGAACGCGCGTATTTGTATTCAAGGGGGCTTTTGAGGGGGTTGCGATTGGTGGGGGTGGTGCTTACTGCTTACGTTTTAATTGCGATGGCGAGATAGTGCGACTCTAATGATGAAAATGATAATGAAATTACTTATCTTCGTGTTTTTCGATTTATTTTTTACCAAATAGCCCCCCTATAGGGGAGGGGGTAAAGGTTGAGATGTACCTACAATTGTACATGTATGTCTGTATGATACCTCGCGCATCCCAAACGGTTGAAACGATTTTGTTAGGGAAGGTGTTGCTACTCGTATTTGTATGGACTCGTAGCTTTAGAAAGGATAGCACTTGGAATAAAGTTTTTATCAAAAACTTGATAAATAACAGCGAAAATAATTTTTGTTTATGATCTTTTTATGAGACTATGAAAAATTACTAGCTTAATATCGCGGAAACAGTAGGATTTTATAGGCTGCCTGTAAATCCAGGTTTTGATCCAAATTCAATCTGATAAGCATTTTAAGCAAATGGGTTAAACCGTTATGTTTGATAACCTTTATTTTATTAATTGTACACTGCCAGTACAGGTAGAATAAAGCAGTCTATTTTTGTTAACTTATCAACTTGTATTACTTATAGGCCGAATCATACAAGTCAGCGGATGTGAAGTTAGCTACAAGCTGCGTGAACCCCAATCAACGCCGCCGCAGCCACGGTAATGGAGATATCATTACCGTGCCGTAGCTTTCAGTCAAGATTGGATATTGCGCAGCTTGTAGCTAACTTCACATCCGCCGACTTGTATGATTTTGCGTACCCGTAAAACATACCTACCTACGTAATTTTATATATGACTATGTCTACTGTTGTAATCGCCGTTCAGTTGTATACAATCATACATACGACGTCACAGTGTTATTTGTTCTTTCTTCCACAGTGTCGCACACAACAGATGACCTGATCTTCCAGTGGGACCCAGAAGTTCCCCTGGTAGTAGACGAGCACATCGAGCTGCCTCAACTTGAGCTGGTGCAGAATACTACAGCTGACTGCACGCAGGTCTACTCTACTGGTGAGTACTGATCTGGTGTACTTACTGAAACCCAGAGAGAACGCAAATTTATCTTTCACACAATTCATCCACACTTTGTTTTGTCTTCCCTTCTCGCTATAAAGGGATTCTAATCTATTAGCATCCTTTTAGGGGCTTATTCTGGACATTGATTAGTAGCCGAGCGCGAGACTCCGGAATAAATTTTTAAAGTTGTATAACTTTGTCATTTTATGGAAATATCTATATCTTCTTAAATACAGGGTTATTTCTAATCAATTAGCATCCTTTTAGGGGCTTATTCTTTTCATCAAAACTAACAACTTTTGTTCAACGACTTTTAAACAAAAAAGTTATTGGTCCATAGAAAAATATCGTTCACCCGCGACCAAATGTATGGAACAGCTGATTTTTTTCTTGAGTTTTGACAAAAATGTCGTAGAACAAAATTTTTTAGTTTTGATGCACAGAATAAGCCCCTAACAGGATGTTAATTGATTAGAAATAATCCTGTATATTCAACAAAATTTTAACAACATGTAACTACCTACTTATTAATCAGGACCCCATTTTCAACCAAACACGTCTAATTACGATGCAGTAAAAACAACGGAATGGCGAATCATCAATGGAAATGTCCCAAAATCGCTAATCCGAGGTGATCCATCATTTCAAGTCCATTTCAGACGCTAATCCAAGAAATGACCCACTTTTCAGTGATAATGGTAATGTGTAATCTGGGCGAAAACATCGAATACTTGGACTTAGCTTTAGGCCGAGTTTTGTCTTTTACCTACTTAGTTTGATAATAGATACTTAGCTGAAAATTGCCTAGATTTTATGCGTCTGCCGCTGTCTCTACAACAGAAAACAATCAGATCATTATTTTGTCACAAGGTGTCGTGATCAGACTCAGAAGGCTCGGAATAAGGAAAAACAGTAGAAGTGACATATAGTAAAAAAGTTGTGATGCATGATTCCACAAACATGGCGTCGAAAATCTATAGAAACTGCTATGTAATCTAGACACAAATGACACTTGAACTTGAAATTTGATTTCACAAATATGGTGGACAAACTTCAAACGTCTCATAGGTAGGGCTTTTATTTTGAACTTTATCTTCATAGCAATAATGCCACGTCATTTCAAACACCGCCCCTGTGTCAGAAAGACATAGGCCAGCATCATCGACTTGGCATATTTTTTTAAGCTGGCAACCAGCTTAGATCTCCAATAAGACTGATTGAAAGCGGCTTGCATTTGGCGCGTTTTTGTTCGGTCTTCATCAGGTGGGTGGACGATTTACGTTGTCTTCATTCCGACATGTGTCACCCCATCTGCCAACAGTCTTTGTTTTATTTGACCCAGGAAAATTCTTTATGGATGCCAACGTGTGGGGAGTCCCGTCGACTGGTCAGTATGCCACCATAGATTTATAACCTGGGGTGTTTCCTCTCTGGGTCATCCGCGTCGGGGCTACGGACATGCTTCCGCACTCCCCTGCGGCATTGGTAAGCAGTCTATCATTGGTGGTAACTAGATCTCTAGATCTAACAGAGGCCCTGCGACGGAATAAACGTGATCCCAGAAGACTAATTCAGATATGACGCAACTATACCCAAATCGTTATTGAGGATACCTGGATGAGTCTGGAGGAAGACGAGGATGATTGATGAAAGAGAGCGTAGGCTTATGCCCTGCACTGGGTCAAACTAAGCTGCTGATGATGATGATATGTTTGAGTATGTTTTTCGTGTTTTCAGGTAACTTCACATGCCTGGAAGTAATCTTCAAGCTGAAGCGGCGGTTGGGGTACCACCTCTTCAATACGTACATACCGACCTGTCTAATCGTCATTATGTCTGTAAGTACCTACTCGTAGCTTGTTTTCGACTCTTGCTATTAGATTATTTATAGTTTTATTTATTGCGTATAAAAATAACTTTCATTTAAATGTGGTCAATAAATTAAATATGTTTCGCACTTGACTCTACGAAAGCTTTTGCAGCGTAACTTGACTATGATTAATTTAGGCACGGTTTGTTATCAGATGGATACTCTAGAACAGGGTTCGCAAAGTGGGGTACGCGAACCCCTAGTTCGCCATTCGATGGCAGGAGGTTCGCGACAAGATTTACATAATGATGGCGAGATGATAAGAAGTTCTCGTAAATGCTCTAAATGAAGCCATCATTGCTGCGAAGACATTTGGAAACAAAACATCCGCAGTACGTAGACAAACCTATAGATTTTTTTGTTCGAACAAAGAAAGTCCTAGCTATTAACTCTGAATATTGACGTTCCTTGTGGCATATAAAGTCGCGAAGACCGGCAAGTCATACAATATTAGATGGGGGGGATTTAGTTAGTTAGTTAAGGGGTTCGCTGTCACCTGGAAGCTTTAACAGGGGTAGGTACGTGGTGCCGAAAGTTTGAGAAACCCTGCTCTAGAATATAGCCCCTTGTTTAAGAGGTCTCTTAACATTGGAGCTAGTTATCTCACCTTTGTTCACGAACTCTCAACTGCATAATTAATCGTGTAAAAATTATTGAAAAAGTTCAACACAATAATTATTGTTATAAATTGATTCCGGCTTTACGATACATGTATTCAGAGTTCCTGTGAAAAATATAATACTCTGATTTTTAGAACCTAGCCTAGCGAAATATACACTTTTTATTAGTGCGGCACTAAGCGCCTAAAGTGTGGTAATTTTGTAATCATCACTGTCGCAGCTCTCTCAGCCATGAGGCCCAATTATGAAGGCGACATCGTAAATTTAAAATAGCAACGTAAAAAGTGTTTTCTTTATCGAATGCCTAAAGTGAAAAAGAAACAGAAGTAGTCTATTAGCTAATATTATTACGATGGTGCCTTCATAATTGGGCCTATTATGTACCTATTCAATGGTTAATAGAATTAAGTAGAATCGTTTATTGATGTATTGAGCTTAATACGAAAATTATATGTACACCAGTTTGTACAATAATATGAAGTACCGCAAGATATATCTCGTCATTTCACAATACATAATAGCAACGAATTTAAACAATGATTAAAGTAAATAGCTATCTACTTCAACAATTAGATTAAATGCTGTAGAGAGGCAATTGAATACAAAATTAAAAAATGTCAGAAAAAATAAATGAAAATGTCATGTTTTTTTTTGTTCAACACATAATTACAAAATTAAATTTAAATAATCGGCCAAGTACGAGTCGGACTCGCGCACGGAGGGTTCCGTACTGTATGGGAGCCCCCCTTAAATATTTATTTTATTTTAATTTTATTATTTATTATTGATGGGAATATAAAACTAAATATTCTGTGAAAATTTCAAGCATCTACCTGGTACCATTATTAATATAGAGCGAAAAACGTCTAAAAATTCAGGTTTGTTGTATGCCCCCCTAAAATATTTGTTTTATTTTGTTTTTAGTATTTGTTGTTATAGCGGCAACCGAAATACATCATCTGTGAAAATTTCAGCTGCCTAGCTATCATGGTTCATGAGATACAGCCCGGTGACAGACAGACGGACATCGAAGTCTTAGTAATAAAGTCCCGTTTTTCCCTTTGGGTACGGAACCCTAAAAATGATTAAGTACAATAAATGTTAAAATATAAATAACTACCTACTTCAATAATAGGAATTAAACGCTGTAAATGGGGTAATACAAGAGTCTAAGAAGATCTGAAGCGGTTTCCATCCAGGGTGACATTTGTTAAACCTGAATTAAAATAACATACATCGTATTGGCTGAATCAAACGACTTGGCGTCTACAAGCTGCGGATAACCCAATCCTGACTGAAGCTCACTTCCCAACTGCGCGAGGACTGCCTGGAGAACTGCTGATTCGACCCATGCTGATTTTACTGCAAACACAGACTCATAGATTCTACCTTCTTTCTGTCCGAGCAAAACCGCACATCACAGCTAGTCTTAAGATCAGTCCAAAACAATGTCATATATCCTCTGTATCAAGCACCAGAGTCGCTAGACCTCAATACTGTAATTAATCCCTTTATCAGCTAATCCCCTGTATCAGGAAAGCAAACTGTGCTAATAACTGGCTAACAAATGATAGTGCTAATCGCGATGCTTAGCCATTTTATTGGGTGCCAATAAAAACAGCTATTGTTTGGAAAACCTTTAGAATCCAATTAAAAGGTCATCATCGTCATAATCAGATGTAGGACGTTCACTGCTGGACATTGGCCTCACCTATACAGGGTTATCCAGAACTGGTGTACTAAGCCAAAAGAGGTGATTCAGACTATCATAATGGCCAACTTTTTCTAAGGGACCAATCCAGAATTCGAGAAAAAATATCGGCCAAGTGCGTGTCGAACTCGCGTACGAAGGGTCCCGTACAGTTTTGGAGCCCCCTTAGCCCCATTTCTCTTGCCATTATTAATAGCGAGCAAAAAAACTCCTAAAAAATCACGTTTGTTGTATGGGACCCCCCCTTAAATATTTATTTTATTCTGTTTTTAGTATTTGTTGTAATAGCAGCAACAGAATAACAGCATCTGTGATTTCAGCTGTCTAGCTATCACGGTTCATGAGATACAGCCTGGTGACAGAAAGACAGACAGACAGGCGGACATCGGAGTCTCAGTAATATGGTCCCGTTTTTTCCCTTTGGGTACGGAACCCTAAAAATCGATTGAGAGTAGGAGTTTCGAGTGGAACTGCTGATTTTTTCTCGAATTCCGAGTTCGCCCCGTAGTTAAAGTTGTTCATAATGATGGTTTTAATCACCCCCATTCTGCTTAGTAGGCCTACAAGGTAGGCAGATAACCCTGTTTAGTGACTTAGTGAGACCGGATAGGAAGCCTGCATTCAGTGAGTTCCTTTGTGTTAATCAGATCAGCTGTCCACCTGATTGATCGATGTCCTACGCTATGCTCTATGTGGACTCTACTTGCGAATTTTCTGGAAAAAATGGAAGTGTTGGATCCACGACACGCGCTTGTTTGCCGAGCGTCCTCCGTGGGGATCTTAGGATTTATAAATATAAATAAAGTATAATATAAATCACTATCACTACATAGTATAAAACAAAGTCGCTTCCCGCTGTTTGTCCCCATGTATGTTGATATCTTTAAAACTACGCAACGGATTTTGATGTGTTTTTTTAATACATAGAGCGATTCAAGAGGAAAGTTTACATGTATAATAAACCTGTGCGAAGCCGGGGCGGGTCGCTAGTATAATATAAATATTAGGGGACATCTTACACACGGTCTCTGACCCCAAACTAAGCAAAGCTTGTGATATGGCTGCCAGAGACTGATATACTTGTACTACATAAACACATTTTTAAATACATACTTATAAAGGTAGATAGTACCTAAATAACACCCAGACACAGAACAAACATCTATGTTCATCTCATAAATGCTTGCCCTGGGCTGGGTGGGAATCGAACCCACGCCTCTTTGTCTTTCTTTTGTCTCTTAGTTTTTGTTTGTCCGTCAGGTATATTACTACTTATTATTTGTTTTTTGACTAGGAGAATTATGAATGTAGCCCCTTTACAGCTAAATTACTCCTTAGGTAGGTACTTTACTACTATTGTTTATTTTATAATTTTTCCAATTTAATTTTAATATTATTTGATTTAAATTTATTTGATTATTCTACTGTTATCAACTTATTGATTGACAAAGCACCTTTACAGCTGACATTTTTAAATATAATTATTTTTATTTATTAAAATTTCTAAAATTAATTATAATTAATGCATACCCGTATTTGACGGACTGAATTTCATTACTATTAATTTATTGTGATGATAATTTAACGATGCCTTTGTACAGCTGAGTCATTTTGATTTTATTTTATATAGTTAACTAGCAGCGCCCCGCGGTTTTACCCGCGTTGTGCCCGTTCCCGTGGGAATTTCGGGAATTTTTATACATATAAACCTTCCTCTTGAATCACTCTATCCATTAAAAAAAACCGCATCAAAATCCGTTGCGTAGTTTTAAAGATTTAAGCATACAGACAAACAAATAAACAAACAAATAAACAGACGAAAATAGCGACTTTATTTTATACTATGTAAGAATTAATGTAACATTCTACCTACATATTTGTTATGAATGTAAGACAATTCCTAAAAGTTAACAAGTATATTATTATCAAATCTATTGTCTAATGAGGCAATTATGGAAGTTGAAACTTATATTTTGGTTTATATTTTATTGCTGTTGTCGTTGTCTGATGTAATCCAAGCCACATTTTTTTTTTCTTTTTGTGAGGGTACATAAGAGTAAATAAAACTACCTACTGTAATTGTTATGACGAGTCCATGGTAGAACCATTTATATATATTTTTTATTTTATTAAGTAAGAATGTATAAATGATATACTATGACAATAAATGATATTCTATTCTATTCTATTTGATCCAGAAGTCAGGGTCACTAACCACTGAGCCACCGAGGCAGTCAATTTCCTAATACATACCATGATTTTGTATTTAATTTCTACCAAAACTTCTTATAAAACCCTGACATGTGTAATAAGGCTCTGATAATACCAGAAGGCCCAATTTCCAGTAATGACTGTGTGTTTACCTGTTTTTATGTAACCTCGAGTAACAAAAATGGATGTTAGTGCTAAAATTTGTTTTAGGTTTTTATGTTTGCCATAGTGGCGAATAGGAGACTGCTCGCCTTATAAGCGTGAGGTGTACGTTCAAACCCAGCCAGCAATGTATTATGTATTTTGAATTTATGGATGGTTTTAGTCACCACTGGCTTTTCAGTGAAGGAAAACATCAAAAGCTAACCAAGGCCGTCTTAAACTAATCTGGGGGCCTGGTCACACAATATATTGGGCCCCGTGTGCCCATAAGGCGGCCCATAAGACGGTAATGAAGCTAACGTCTGTAGAAGAAATTCGCTGGAACACCAACTCTCACTAGTCTAGCGTTGAAATAGGTATCGCGCTTCGTTGGTGCAATTTTTGTGTTAATTTGTGTTCAGCAGTGAAATAATAAAGGCTGGTGCAGTACCTCTACTTATGTTTGTAGTGGAGGTCTCCGACCGTCAGTTGGCTCCCGTTAAGTGACTATCTTCGCCCATATCTCCGGATTCCTTTGTATCACGTAGTGGCTAATCACACAGTAAATACAATATGTTTGTATTGTAGTGGGTGTCCTTCTGGATCAAGCCTGACGCAGCACCGGCGCGAGTGACGCTAGGCGTGACGTCACTGCTGACGCTGTCTACACAACACGCTAAATCGCAGGCGCAGCTCCCTCCTGTGTCCTATCTGAAGGCTGTTGATGCTTTCATGTCCGTTTGTACCGTGTAAGTAACATCCGTGACTGTGTAATCAAACTTACCGTCTATTTTTATGGTTCCGCACCCAAAGGCCAAAAACGGGACCCTATTACTAAGACTCTGCTGTCCGTCTGTCTGTCTGTCTCCAGGCTGTATCTCATGAACCGTTATAGCTAGAAAGCTGAGATTTTCACAGATGATGTATTTCTGTTGCCGCTATAACAACAAATACTAAAAATAGAATAAAAAAATATTTAAAAGTGGCTCCCATACAAAAATCTAAATTTTTTGCCGTTTTTCTCTCGATGTCAATAGTGGTAGCAAGTAGATGCTTGAAATATTCACAAAATATTTTGCTGCATGCCTACTTTAATAATAAATAATCAAATTAAAATAAAATAAATATTTAACGGGGCTCCCATACAGTACGGAACCCTTCATGCGCGAGTCCGACTCGTACTTGGCAGATTTTTCAACTTAGAACGCCTTGGAACGTACCTAAAAGTACCTACCTATACGGAACTTTGACATTGACAGTTCGATAACCATTCGCCTTGTTTTCTTTTTAAGTAACGTTCCATTTTTTTCCCCTTTGCAGTCTTTGTCAAGTACTGAAGTTTTGTGTGAAATGGATAATTTTTCGAGAAAAAGAAGTTTTATGATAAGATAAGATATTTTTTATTTCCAATAAAATTTAAAAATTAGAGTACTTACAGAGCAAAATTTCAAATCTTACAGTCTAATACATAACAAAACGAATTAAGTACATCATTATTTCTATTAATTATTTATAGCGGTTTGTACTAAAATTGACATAGCCTGTGACTTATCAGTGGGCCCCAAAGACTTAGCCTGTATCTTAGTGGCCCTTGGTTTAGACGGGTTACAGATATAAAGTTTTGCGCGCGATTACGTGAGAAATAGTACATTGTTCACCGAGAGGAGAAAGTGACCGATTAAGTACCGTCGAGGGTGTCGTTTGAAGCCCGAGCCGTAGGCGAGGGCTTTAAAACACCCGAGATCGGGAATCGCACTTTCTCTCGAGTGATACATAGTGCTTTATACTACACCTACGAGGAAAATAAAAAACTAAATCTTTACTAATTGAAATTTATATTGAAATTGTTGTAGTTAGTGAAGCTTAATGTAACACTTGAAAATGGCGCCAATGGCGTCTGTAATTTTCACATGTTCTTTTTTCAAATTGTTTGACACCATCCAACACACAGCTAGTGGCCAGTGTCATTTTGCGAACTTGGAGATAAAAACTCACTGTAAAAACTTTTTGGCTTTTGATATTTAGGTTACCAGCGCATAGTCTTACCCAAAATTAAAAAAGAAAAACCACGTAAGAAATGGATTTTCATACACTTTTCTCTCCCGCTCAGATGCGTTTTCTCCCCGAATATTTGTTCGATATGCAATGACGTACTTTCTACCGTAAATTTGATAAAGTATCAAGGTACTTTCCGAGCAGGTGTAGTATAAAATAAATTAATGGTGGAACTAAAAAGTTGTCTGTCCAATAAGTACCTATACGTTCCTAGGCGTTCGAAATTGAAAAATAAGGCCCCAGGGGATTAGCAAGTTGAAATAAGTGAAAGGTTTAGCAGTATGGTCATGACGCGGACACTGATGATCAATGTTAGCGAAGAGTTATCGACATTTGACACCACGCACCACGTACCGGCAAGCGCAGCGTAGGGCATCTAGCCACAAAACAATGCGCAGAAAATGCGCTGGGCGCAGGACGCTTCCAATTGGTCTTATTAGATTAGAGATCAATAAGGGAGGCCTGTGCTCAGCAGTTGCTCGGCGGTCCCGTGGCTGATATGATGAAGTAAACTCCGCGCCACACAAGTTGATGGATGTGAAGTTAGCCACTAGCTGCGCAATATCCAATCCTGACTTCACGTGACGTGGAAGCCGCACGTTGATTGGCTATTGCGCAGCTAGTGGCTAACTTCACATCCATCAACTTGTGTGGCGCGGAGTATAGCTTCTGGACTCAAGCACACCGGTAAATTGATTGGTGATTTTACTTATACTGAATTTTTTTTATTTACAATTTTTATACCTAATTCATAGAATTATTTACCTATATAATGTTTGACTTGTAAAACTATTTTTATCAATAAATATGACTATGACTATGACTATGACTAAACGCAGTGTAGGACTGCGTTTACCGGTGTGCTTGATCTTTATTCGCACACTTTACGAAATTACGGCCATTGGTTCTACGTAATGTGTCTTGCCAATAGCCTTGGTAATCCTTTGGGTATTTCTCGTTCAGATTTCTGATTCGATTTCGTAGAGGTGATCAACGAACTATGGAGAGATCTATGCTCGGAGTCTTTCTGCGAGATCGAATCAGGAATGAGGAGATCCGTAGACGAACCAAAGTTACCGACATAGCCCAGCGGATTGGCAAGTTGAAATGGCAATGGGCAGGACACATAGCACGAAGGACTGATGACCGATGGGGTCGTAAAGTTCCTGTGTAGAGACCACGTACTGGCAAGCGCAGCGTAGGATGTCCACCCACAAGATGGACGGATGACCTCATCAAGACCGCAGGATCGCGCTAGATGCAAGCCGCTACCAACCGGTCTTATTGGAGATCGTTAGGGGAGGCCTATGTCCAGCAGTGATGTCCTATGGCTGAAAAGAAGAAGAGGTGATCTTAAAGAATAATTGAACCCTATGTTTTCAGGTTTGTGTTCATGGCACTGATGGAGTACTGTCTCATCAACATAGTTCTTGGAGACGGTTCGGGGAAACCGAAGGTAAGAAAGGCTCTTGTGAAATGATAACTTTCAGCTCGCAACCAGAATAATCCAAAATAGTGAAAAGAGAGAAAATTGTAAGTAAATATAAGTCACCCTCAAGAAATTTTGACTTTGTTAACTACAACAAATTACAATAGGTACTACTTTATATGCTAAAACTACCTACGCTACTACTACATAAAAAGCATTGGATCATCCACAGACCCTTGAAGGTCTAAAGATAATCCAAATGCTCAAGCCCACTGCCAGTTGGCAGCGTGCCCAGCATGCTGGCTGCATTGCCACGCTGAATGGCAATGCTTATGCGTTGAGCCAAATAAACACCAGCATTTTGGTCACGCGTCAC
Organism: Hypomecis atomaria; assembly: GCA_964007245.1. Taxonomy (NCBI): domain Eukaryota; kingdom Metazoa; phylum Arthropoda; class Insecta; order Lepidoptera; family Geometridae; genus Hypomecis; species Hypomecis atomaria. The sequence continues at coordinate 15,091,067 of OZ023305.1, forward strand.
GTCCACCAGAAAAATTTAAACTCAACCGTAGCGATTTCGATATCTGCTTGGAGATATTACCTACTTTGAGAAAGTTTATTCAGATTTTTAACCTTTTACCGTAGGTATTTGAGGGCATGGGAGGGAGAGACAAATCAAGTGCAGCAAAGCAAAAAAGTTATATTTTCTCGAATTGATGTAAAGCCGCCTTACCACAAAAGACTTAAACACGCTTTAAACACTGTTTAGCCGTGCAATTAGTACTGCAGACGGTAACTGTCGATTTCGATGCGTCTACACACATGGCTTGGATGACACGTTACATTTTAGGTATGTTAGCCTCTCTGGTTGTATATTAACCTTCAACCATGTCAGAGGCCTTCAAGCGGCATAAAAACTCTGACACCAGGGCTAACAATCCAGCATATACAGATACAGATACAGATACAGATCTTTATTGGTGCTAAAGTACATAAAACACAAGTCACAAGAGTAAAAATTAATTACAGTACGATACATTGTACATTTGATTTACTTAATTTATGTTGTGGGTACTATAATACTCTTTCAAGGAATAGTAAGCTTTACCGATCAGAAACTTCTTAAGCCTGGTTTTGAAAATCGAGATTGAAGCCGCATTTCTTATGTCGTCGGGCAGTTTGTTGTAAATATCGGGACCCTTCACATATACCGACTTTCCTGCCTTGGTGAGCTTATGTTCCGTTTGTTTAAATTTATTTTTGTACATACTACGGGGCGAACCATCGCGATTTACTCCTATCTTTTCGAACTTGTGTTGGTTCGTGTGAACGAATATACTGACCTGGTAGATGAGTATAGACGGCACCGTTAGTATACCCAATTCTGTGAAATGCGGTTTCGCCGACACATCCCACCGCACCCGCACTATCGCTCTAATAGCCCGCTTCTGCAGTATGAGAACACGCTCGCGCTCAGCCGCATCTCCCCACAGCTCTGTCCCATACGTGAGTAAGGAGTGGACCGTGGCAAAGTAGCAGGCTCGGACGGCGTCCCTCGGTGCTGATTTAGCAAGGCGGCTCAGAGCAAAGCAGGCTTGGCTCAAACGCGCGCATAATTTATTTATATGCACATCCCATTTTAATGCGCTGTCTACATGAAAACCGAGAAGCTTCACATAAGGTACTTGTTGCAGCGTCGTATCACCAACATTGACCACGATCGGTTCTTGGGCTCTGTTAGACAGATTGAAGTGTATAAAACACGTTTTGTCAAGGTTTAGAGCTAAGCCATTTATTTCGAACCAATGTTCTAGGTCTCGTGCTACCCTAATCAGTTTATCTTTCAGACTCCGTGCATTAGGTGCTGTAACCACCGCTGCCACGTCGTCAGCAAACATGTAGATCTCCGCCCCTTTCACGTAGCTCGGGAGATCATTTAAAAGTAGTGCGAACGATGTGTTTGAAAGACACGATCCCTGCGGGACTCCCAGGTCTGAAGTACCTTCATCCGATTGGACTTTACCCGCATCGCCCACTACCACTTGACGTCTATTCGAGACAACATCAGCCATTAGCCATTATACGATTGATGCGATTACAAAGCAGAATAAGCATGATGCCTGGATAAAAAAAAAACAGTAAAAACATTGGTCCGTGGGTTAGATTATCAAAAAATATAAAACATGGATTTTTTTCTTTTGTCAATCAAACAACAAATGACAAAGATAAACCTTGTCAAAGTTTGGGAGTGGGGGTCGTGACGTCACCTCTCTTACAGAAGTCTATACATTTGTATGGCACTTGTGACGTCACGCGGACTTTGACGGCATATATTATCTTCGTCAATTTTTGTTTAATTGACCAAAGAAAAAATACATGTCATTACATATTTTAACCGACTTCCAAAAATGAGGTGGTTCTATGTTCGTGTGTATAGGTATGTATTTTTTTTTTAGTATGTTCATCGATAATTTCGCCAATTGTGAACCAAATCGAAAAATTCTTTTTCAATTCAAAAGGTTATACTCCCGAAATGGTCCCATTTAAATTTTACAGAAATCGGCTCAGCCGTTTTTGGAAAAACCAACAATAATGTAAGCAATTCGAGCGAAATATCCGAATTTCGTACACGATGAACATCGATAATTTCGCCAATTGTGAACCGAATCGAAAAATTCTTTTTTAGTTCGAAAGGGTATACTCCCAGGGTAGTCCTATTTAAATTTGACAGAAATCGGCTGAGTTTTTGATAAATCAACAATAATGTAAGCAATTCGAGCGAAATGTTTGAATTTTGTACACGATGGATGGATGGCGGATTTGGCATTTTTTGCGAAAGATAATTATTTTAGTCATTTTGCCTATTGTGATGGTTCAATGTCTTCTATTCCAGGAGGCAGCCGAAGCCGCGAAAGCCAAGCAGCGCGCGGTGAACATCGACCGCTTTTCGCGCGTCTTCTTCCCTCTCCTCTTCTCTGTGCTCAACGCCATCTACTGGATACAGTTCGCTCAATACATATAGAACTTTTTTTTATCGCAAATAAGTCTGCGTTTGACCACTAACTCGCCTGATGGTAAGCGACGCTGTGGTCGAAGATGAAGCACGCAGACCTAGAAGATACCTATTCACTCTGGCCTTGAAAAGCTTTAGATTATATCTCTTAGGAAACAAGAAAGCAGGAAGACTGTTCCATTCCCTGGCAGTACGAATCAGAAATGTTGAGTCAAACCGCTTCGTACGTATCGAAGGAAAATCGACAGTGTAGGGGTGGTAACACAGAACAGCAGAACTGGTGGTAATGTGGCGTCCTCCTACTTGTCCTGTAGTAAAAAGGGGATGGTAGGATAAGGTCGTGCAGCTCAGATGCACACTCTTCGAAATGAATCTTATAAAAAATGGACAGACTCGCAACCCTACAGCGATGCTCCAGGCTATGAAGTTTTACATTTAGAACTTTATCTCTTTTATCATGGCGAAGCGGAATTCGCTGTCAGCGTTGAGTTGACAGCGAATTCCGCTTGTTTGGTATAAACGCCGAATTCTCTTGATACAAAAGGTCTCATCATCTTTTCATTATACAGGGTTATTTCTAAACAATTAGCATCTTTTTAGGGGCTTATTCTTTCTGTACATCAAAACTAACAACTTTAGTTCAGCGACTTTTGTCAAAACTAAAAAAAAACAGCTGTTCCATACATTTGGTCGCGGGTAAACGATATTTTTCTATGGAACACCATTTTTTTGAGTTTTGACAAAAGTCACAAAACAAAAGTTGTTAGTTTTGATGTACAGAATGGCTCTTTCGTGGTTTCGCCCCGCAAGAGCCCCTAAATCCCTCAAAAGGATGCTAATTGATTAGAAATAACCCTGCATATCAGCCGTAGGATGTCTACCCTGGAATATAATAGACCTAAGCCTTCATTTCCTTCCTTTACATAAATAAATTTATTTTATTATTCGACCGCTTCTCATGTTAGGTCTTCCATCTCCTCTTCTCTGTGCTCAACGCCACCTACTGGATACAATTAGCTCAATACATTTAAAACTTGATGCTCATAAGTTTCTTATCAGATGTCTCCGTATCCGACTGCAGGCTGACTAGTGCTTCTGCGTAGTGCCGCATTGTCCCTAAGCCAGATTAGGCAATTGCCTTTGGGCCCCGTGAACGCAAAAAGAACTGGACAAGTGCGAGTCACCCCGCACTATACTGTACTGTACCATCCTTTTTAATAGTCCACTGCAGGACGTAGGCCTACCCACGAAGGGTGATTGGGCCATATCCACCACGCTGGCCCAGTGCGGGTTGGTGGATTCACATACGCCATCGAATTTCTTCTACGGACGTGTGGAGGTTGCCTCACACAGTTTTCCTTCACCGAAAAGCCAGTGGTGTGAAATTCCGTACATAAGTTCCAAAGAAACGCATTGGTACGAGACAAGGATTGAACCCACGACCTCAAAAATGACAGGCCAGCGTTACAACCACTAGACCACCACGGCTTACCCCATCACCCCGCACTGCCGCTGCGAAACTACTGGGTTCATTGTATTTTTATTTAAGAAATATCATACCAAAATCCCGTAGTAGTACACGACGCGTAGTTTATACTCATACTCATTTATTTATAACAATAAGTTACACGTCATCATATACACGTTATAAATAACAATAATTCAAATTAAAAAATTAATTAAATCATAATACCACTGCATGTAGTCTGTTGCTACAGCGTGCAGCTGGCTAAGGAATCCTTATCCTTACATAGTATAAAATAAAGTCGCTATTTTTGTTTGTTTGTCTGTATGCTTAAATCTTTAAAACTACGCAACGGATTTTGATGCGGTTTTTTTTAATGGATAGAGTGATTCAAGAGGAAGGTTTATATGTAAGTATAATACACCTGTGCGAAGCCGGGGCGGGTCGTCTAGTATTGTATATTTATGGAAAACCGTGGCGTGTGGGTCACACAAAAACATCTCATCGTCATCATATCAGCCGCAGGACGTCTGCCGTTGGATATAACATACCTACCTAGGCCTTCCCTATATTTTATTTACCTAGCATAGATTTCATAGGTATAGCAGCGTCCGGTGAAAATTTAAATAAAGTATTTAAACGCTTCCTATGCGTCTTTTTGAAGTGAATTTTTTATAATATTTCTTTAGTGGCGTTGTGCACATTTTGGGATGGGTAAAAATGTTAAGCTCGCGTCAGGACACGTGACCTGATCAAAAATTCGTAAGACAGAGGGAGAGTAGACTAAGAGGAGAGGAGAGAGGACACTCAGTCCAGAGGAGGAACCATGGCGAAGACTAGTAGGTATAAGTATAAATATATCTGAAGGTTGACATCACAGAACAGAAGAACTAGCATAAGTTTCTTTCTCTCTTCTGCGGCTGACAATGATGATGAGGAAACAAGAAAGCAATACAAAATAATCCTTAATTTATTAAGTGTGTTAAATTATTGTAATTAAGAATTTGTTTATTCTAGTCAGAGCTTATCGATATAAGTACATAGTTAGGTATTTCGTTCCTTATACAGGGTTACTTTGATTGGACTAAGTTGAAGGGAGAACTTGCTACATACATATAGAATATATACCTATTTAATTAGATAATTTGTCAAACTGTTTGTTTAGTTTAACCGACTTCAAAAAGAAAGTTTTGAATTCGACTGCACTTTTTTTTTAAATATTATAATTATTGTAGATTATTAAGTATGTTACGCGATTACTCTGCCAATTACGAACCGATTTTGATGATTCTCTTTTTGTTTGGTAGATCATACTTTAGAGATGGTCCAATATATGAAAATCGGCGGAGTTGTTTTTGAAAAATCAGCAATGACAATTATTATTACCACATTCATAAAATATATCGATGCGTGCGATCTACATAAGTATTCGAATTCTGTACACGATTTTAATCGGTTATGTACCCCTCACTCGATATAATGATTAGTTATCAAAATACGCCAGTAGAAAAAGAAAAGCCGCTCAACCTGTTAGGAATAAACATAGATACACATATAAACTGGAAACAACATATAGAAGTTATCAAATCAAAGCTGTCTAGATTTACGTACGCGCTCTATGAAATAAAAACCAGCACCGATGTAAACACAGCTATATCAGCTTATTACGGTTATGCTCACTCCTGGCTTAAATATGGGTTAATGCTGTGGGGAAATAGTGTTAATGCCGGACAATTATTTATCATGCAAAAGAAATGCATTAGAATCATCGCACAAATAGAAAATACTGACAGTTGCAGGCCATTCTTCAAAAAATACAACATACTGCCACTAACCCTCCCTCTATATCCATGAATTATGCTCATTTGTATTTAAAAACAACAGCACATTCCTTAAAACAAAAGAAACACATAATTTGAACACTCGATTTCAAAACAACTTAAGTTTACCATCATCTGGAATCAAAATGCTAAATGAAAGCCCATATTACGAGTATATGGCAGTTAAAATATATAATAAACTACCGATTACTATACGAAATGAACAAAAAATTACATCATTTAATTCTAAATTAAAACTATTCTTAATATCACTTTGCTTGCTTTTATTCTCTAGATGAATACTTTGAAGTTACCACCTATAAAAGTAATAAATATGCTATTGCCAACTAGGTAGATATTTAAATTTATATTATTTGTACGACGATCTCTTAATAGCTGTATGATTACTTGCCACTAAACGTCTAGGTAACGATTCTTACGCCTAGACCATAAGTAAAAAATGTAATTTTTATAATTATATTTTTATTGCCAAATATTGTATTCGGAGAGCGCCCTAGCAAGTTATAATTTTGCAATGCCCGACAAGGGTGACTAAGTTGTAAGCACGTATCTTAATTAAGACATTAAATGTACACTTAGTAGCAATAAAGAAATATGAATATGAATATGCCATTTTAAAATAAAAATAATTATGAAGAACTAGATGCGCCTAGTAATAAGCGTCCTAGACCGTGTCTGATTGATCAAACAGGACAATATAACGATATAAATAATAATTTTTAAAAAAAACTAACACTTTCAGTTCATAATTACTTTTCTCCAAAAATGACATAACTGACTCCAACCGTGTACAGAATTCTAATAGTTCGCATGGATCAATGTAGTAATTTTCACATCATTGTTGATTTTTAGGGTTCCGTACAACAAACCTGATTTTTTAGACGTGTTTCACTCTATATTAATAATGGTAACAGGTAGATGCTTGAAATGTTCACGGAATATTTAGTTTTATATTCACTTCAATAATAAATAAATAAATAAAATGTTTAAGGGGGGCTCCCATACAGTACGGAACCCTCCGTGCGCGAGTCCGACTCGTACTTGGCCGATTATTCAAAAACGGTTCAGCAGCCTAGATTTCGATAAAACTTATATGGCAACCTCTGAAGTATGATCTACAAAACAAAAAAAGAATCGTCAATAAAATATACAGATTACAGACGAATTGAGAACCTCTTTTTTCGGAGTAGGCTAAAAATAAAATATATTGATAATAATTTAGAGGATTTTTTTTATACAACTGTCCAAAAAATTGTGTACCTAATGTATCCTATTTTTCCGCCGTAAAGTTGGCACTAAAGTGATAAAAAATATAAAACAAAACATTTAAAACATAAATATACAGCATGGATGTATTATATAGTACCTATACAAAATCCTTGATACATAGTTACTAGTAATCAATTAGCATCCTTTTAGGGGCTTATTCTGTACATCAAAACTAACAACTTTTATTCTGCGACTTTTGTCACAACTAAAAAAAAGCTGATGTTCCATACATTTTGTCGAGGGTGAACGATATTTTTCTATGGAACAGTATTTTTTTGAGATTTGAGAAACAAAAGTTGTTAGTTTTGATGTACAGAATAAGCCCCTTAAAGGATGGTAATTGAATACCAGTAACCCTGTATACTTACCTACTACTATAACAAAATTTAGGTACCTACTGTACTTACATTAAACAATGAAATGCTGTGACATTAATATAAAAAACTCAAAACACTTTGAAGTGTTGAAGTGTTTGTATGAAAACTCCACAATGTCGGTCCGAGTACAGGAAGAGAGCTCGAAGGCTATCCCTTTGAAAAAAGGCGTCAGATAGGGAGATGTGACATCTCCGAAACTGTTTACTGCCACTGTGGAGAACGTCTTTAAGATCCTGGAATGGAAAGGATTTGGCATCAACATCAATGGCGAATCCATCGCTCACCTTCGGTTTGCCGACGATATCGTGGTCATGGCGAAATCGATGGAAAAGCTCAGCACGATGCTCGAAGGCCTCAATCGAGTTTCTCAACAGGTGGGTCTTAAAATAAACATGTATGAAACGAAGGTCATGTACTTATTATGGTTATGGCCATGTCGTACCCACCCCAAAATCTGTTGAGAGCTCGGTTATTGAAGTTGTTGACTCGTATGTCTACCTAGAACAAGTAGTCCAGCTGGGTAAGTCCAACTTCAAGAAAGAGGTCAATCGGTTTATCCAACTCGGTTGGGCAGCGTTCGGAAAATTGCGTGACGTCTTTTCATCCGATATACCTCAGTGCCTCAAGACGACAGTTTTCGATAGTTGTGTGTTGCCAGTGATGACATATGGAACTAATACGTGGTCTTTTACTATGGGCCTTATGAATTAGCTCAGGATAGCCCAACGTGCTATGGAGAGGGCTATGCTCGGCGTCTCTCTGCGAGATCGAATCAGAAATGAGGAGATCTGTAGACGAACCAAAGATACCGACATAGCCCAGTAGATTAGCAAATTAAAGTGGCAGTGGGCAGGGCACATAGTTCGGAGAACGGATGGCCGATGGGGCCGCAAAGTTCTCGAATAGAGATCACGGACCAGCAAGCGCAGTGTAGGACGTCCACCGACGAGGTGGACTGACGATATAATAAATATCGCAGGAACGCGCTGGATGCAGGCCGCTTCCAACCGGCCTTATTGGAAATCCATAGGGGAGGCCTATGTCCAGCAGTGGACGTCTTACGGCTGATGGGTGGATGATGATGGATGGAAAATACTTATAAGTTTTAAACACTTACCTACCTAGGTTATTTATGTAAGTAGATGATTTCCTATTTGCTTAGTCCATTTTTAAGTACCCCTGTACATAATAATTGTAAATCATTTTCAAACAATATGACAGAAATAATAATACTTGGATATAAGTACATAATATAGGTAATTAAAATACCTTATAAATATATAAAGATTAAAATATGTTCACAATTTTACGTATGTAGAGACGTGAGTTTTACGTTGAATAAAATGCAATAAATAATTATTACCAGTTATTTGTTATTTTCATTTAATACCCGACTAGAAAGAAGGAAAGGAAACTAGAAATTAATTAAGTTAATTATTATTATTAGTTATTTATTATTATTAAGTTAGAATCCTAACTTAATTAGCATTCTCAAGTTATTACGATTACGATGAGGTGTAGGTATTTAGTATGAGGTTCTTTTATTGATGGCGTGTATTTTTTTTTTTTCAACTTAATGATGTTCATATAAATTAGAGGGACATCACCTGCACACGGTCTTTAACCCCAAACTAAGCAAAGCTGATATGGCTGCCAGAGATTGATATATTTCTAATATACTACTTAAATTTTTAACGACAAATACTTACATAGATAATACCTAAATAACACCCAGACACAGAGCAAACACCTATGTTCATCACAAAACTGCTTGCACTGGGTGGGAATCGAACCCACGCCTTTTTGATCCAGGAGTCAGGGTAACTAACCACTGAGCCACCGAGGCAGTCATAGGTAGTCTACTTGTTAGGTACTGATGAATTTGAAATACCTGTATGGTTGTACCTACTCGTACCTAGAAAATAATGTACGGTATATAATTATATCTTCCTACTATTCCTACTCCATGTCAAGAATCAAGTCAATCCGTTGCTCCGTTGCTGCGTGAAAGGGGAACAAATCAAAATACCAACAAATACAATACAATATAACTTTATTACAAATACTTAGGTTACTACATTTTCGGTCACTTTCGGATTTATAACCATTAGTAAAGGAGTATCCACACTCTCGCGAGGCGACACGACACAGACAACTATAGATACTACGTATCGACACGAGTAGCGTAGCTTGCAGCTAAGTTCACATCCGCCGGCTTGTACCTATATCATTGCTATACAAGTCGGCGGATGTGAAGTCGGCTACAAGCTGCGCTGCTCGTGTCGCCTCGTGGAGAGTGGATACTCCTCCATATTCTACTTTGTTTCCTCTTCGAGTGGTTACATTGGTGGAAAGACAATTTGTCCCTTTGCCATGCTCGGGGTCGTAGAGGTGCAGTTCTGGATAACCCGTAGGTACACATTCATATTTTTATCAAAATTGTTTTCCAAGCTATCAAATGGATCCAATGTTTTGAATTTGAATAAATACAACATCCTTGGGCGAATCGAAAGGCCACCTTCGTGCAAATATCTACATAGCCACAAATTGCCACAATCCCTAACTGAGAGTACCTACTTAAACACTATTTTTGCACGATTGTTTGAGATGGGTGGAATCCGTGGAATGGAATGTATCATGCAATGTAATATAACACAATGAAAAAAATTACGGTCCACAAAATAGGCATTAAAAAGGTGCTTTCAATTGCAATTAAATTGAGTTTTAAAATAAAATATAGCCGTTTGGGTTCTTTTTTTTTAATTTTACTTAGTTTCTTCTATATTTAGAACTAAATAAAGGATTTCGACTGCTCGAGTAAATTGTGTGCCGATCGTTCGACCATGAACAAAATAACTTAGGTACCTACCTACAATGTTTTTATGTTCATTTAGATAGGTAGTTAACTTTCGGAAGCGCGAGAGAATGTTTCTTAAAAACTAGAAATAAAACTAAGATGTTGCCGATGCAAAGGCACTATAATTAATGAATAAAATACACTGATACATCTTACAAGATAACTTAGGCATCTAGGTGGTCTTATTCGCAGACGCATAGTCAGCTCTACTGATAAGACCAGTGCTCGGTTTGTTTCTGCAAACCGGCCGCTTATCTCTAGTATTAAGTTACGTGGGAACATACATCGAATTACATCGCTTAGAGTACTAGAGGTGGTGCTTTTCGACGAGAGAACATAACGTCTCCCTCCCTAAGCGAAAAATTATCGGAGCGCTCGATTTTAGAGGGATCCCGATAATTTTGAATGAAAGGATTAATTTTGGTGTACGAAACATAAAAAATAATCAAAACTATACTTGATACTACTAATCGTAATGCTAATTGTAGAGTCTTTTTCTCTGTTATCACCGAAAACTTCACTGTTATTCAAAGCAAAGGCCATGTATTTAACTTCGTCTAGTGCAATCTCTCGCATGTTGAGTGCATGTGCACTGGATAGGTTCTCGGTTGCGCGTAATTTCGGAAGGTTGATGATGGGTAGTGGGTCCCTGGGTCCGATTCGGTGTGAAGACAGTGGTGCCGGATGGTCGTCCCGTTGACAGTGACATCACAGAGTCTGTTCAGCGTCACGACGTGCGTTCCGCATATCTGCTGCTTCGAAGCCTCTTCGCCGCAGGTCTCTGTGAGGGTTGTTTCCGATCTAGTGATCATAAGCTTCCAGTTGTTTCTATCTATTTTCTGCAGCTTCACGTCCTCGAAGTGAATGGGGTGCTGCTTGCAGATGCCAGTGACGTCCTCGTATCTTATTAGTTTTTCCTCGCAGGAGGGTCCGCTGTATGGGGCGCGGTTGTCATCGTCTCCAGCAGCGAGTGAGCGGCACGGCTGTGCGATCGGCTGATACTTCAGCCCTTTCGCCAATAGGAATGGGTACTTAGGAAATATGGCAACGGTTAGGTTTTCAGGTTTGAGGAGGATGGGTAATGTGTACAATTTAAAATAGTTATACGTAACATTATCGGTCAGAGGGATTCCCAATATAAAGGTAATTTGGTCCTTTTTGATAAAAGATTTAATATCAATAGTTTCCTTAATCTTAATTAAATTAAATTCATTGGATACATATACCAGGTATAGCAGTTCGGTGAAATTAATTATAGACTGGTGTAGTATGGAGCTCTTACTTAGAGCTAGAGCGGTTTCGATTACGCTTAATCTAATGAATAAAGTCCTAAAACTACTTATGAATAAACTATATAGTTCTAACGCATAAGATGATATCCCTTAATTATTTTCTCGGATAACAGTCTCTTTAAGGGTCCCGTTAAGCAAGAAAAAGTTGCAATAACATTTCTGAAAGTAACATCAACGAGCTTGTAACTTACAAATATTAGGTTGCAACGTTCATGCAAGCTTACAGCGAGCTTGAAACGAAGCTCTAACGGCCGCGCCGTAGATAAACTTGCCCAGAGCTAATCTCCTAAACTTTTTAAAACTTTAAAACGTGAAGTTCCAGTAACATTATAAATTAAATATATCTGAAAGTTGTAAAGTTAACTTTCCTCAAGTATAACGTTTAACATTTCCACAACTTTAAATTTGAAAGGTAGTAGTAACTTGTTTCATCTATCTTGCTAAAATGTTACAAAATATTACAAATGAAACTTGCACTTGGCTTGCATTTATTTAGTTTTGAATTGCTAGCATTTTTTTAGTTTTCGCAAAGTTACATTTCTAGATTTTCAGTTTCCAAAAATTAACTTGTTTTTCTAAATTTTGTTGAGGCTATAGTTTTAAGTACATGTCCTAGAGGCAGGTATCTGTGAGACTTTTCCTCTTTCCGCTGTAAGGAATGTTATAGTCAAATTTACAAATTGGAATACCAATTTCTGCAAACACAACGCCACCGCGATGCTGAATTTCAATGTGCGATGCTAACGCCATCTATTTTTTCAATGTTAAGTAAGAAACTCTACAGTAACATTTGATAACTTTCGAAAATTAAGTTCCAGCAACATTACTTACATAGATTAGGTAAATAAATAGAACAATTCGTAATGTTGTAGGAAAGTTGAAAAAAAATAAAACAAAAGACGTATTGTCACAATGTTATAGTATAACATTTCAGAAACTTTCATTTGTAAAGTACAGGCAATGCCAGACAGTGAAGTTAGTAAAATTATATTGCTGCAACGTTTTATTTTGTAACGTCCCAATCACATTTTTGCAACAATGTTAATTACTTACATTTAGGTATGTTTGGGAGGCTATATCCCTGCAAAGTTGAAACGTAATCTTTCATGCGAAATTTAACAGTAACATAATAAAATAATGTTTAATAAGTTTCAACATAACAATAAGATCTATGTAAGTGACATGTTCCTGCAAGATGATGTTTGAAATTCACAAATGTGCCATATACAAACTTACTACAACTTATTGCAAGTTTCATGCTTAGTGGGGTACTTGTATTCGAAGTCGTTTGAGTGATCATATTTGTATAGTCCGTACATGTCGTTTTTGTGAGTATAAGGGTAAGTATCATCAGGGTAAAAATTTTGTTCATCGTCGTCACCGGTTATCTCGTTAAGCTTAAATCCAATAGAACGGGCGGTCCTTAAGGATACGGCGCCGGATTGCAAGTGTGGCGGGTTAACTTGTTGAGGTTGTTCATAGGGTGGCTTGTACCCAAATTGGGGTGGCTTGTACCCGAATTGGGGTGGTTTGTACCCAAATTGGGGTGGCCTATGACCTAGCTGAGGGGACGTCCCTAATCGGGGTCTGAACCCTTGCTGCGGTCTTGATTGTGGGCCTAATTTACCAAAATGAGGTGCGGAGCCTAGTAGTGGGCGGTAGCCAAGTCGAAGCTGTGTGAACCTTGGAACCGGTGGTCTTTTTAAATTTTGGTTCCCAGGTATACCGAACTGCAATTGAGGCGCGGGAATCGCGGGTCTCATGGTATTCTGGCTAGTAGGCATTGAAAACTGAGATCCTAGTAAATTTGACTTCATCCCTGTCTCTTGTTCCTTGAAGTTTACTTCTTCCAGCAGAAGTTTTAGAGCATCCTTTTTTAGGATTCCCGTTTGTGCAAGAGTAGCAGCTCTATGTTCTTGCGCCATTTCTAATTAATTTTATTTTAATATAACTAAAACAAAATAATTCAAACCTAATAGAGTCCCGGTAGAGTTTATACCGCCACTATTACTTAATATTAAATGTTATATCCTTAATTAGCAAAATTTTATCGATTTGAGACAAAATTATCTAATACTATTACTATTATTAAATATCTATCCTTAACTAACACAATTTAATCGATTTGAGATTAAATGTTTCGATACTATTACTATTATTAAATAATATATCTTAATTAACACAATTCGATCGATTTGAGACCAAATTTTCCGATACTACTACTATTCTTAAATAATATATCTTAATTAACACAATTCAATCGATTTGAGACCAAATTGTCTAATTATACAATTAACACAAGCAAATCTGACCGATGACCAAGGTCTAAATTTACAATATTCGAGGAAAATGGGGGTGGAAGGTTAAGGAAGGCGAAAAAGGCTTACTCACCAACCGACCTGCATCTTCTGCGCCCGTAGATAACTTATTTGTTTGGTTCGTGTGGATAGCCGGAACGGATACAACTGAATTCAGTATTAACACCGTTTACTTAATACTGCACAACGCGGGGGAAATTCACCGAATTTAAGAGCGAACTTTTCGCGCTGGCAGCAGCCGACTATCCTACCGGCTGCGCCAGTTAACTTTCGGAAGCGCGAGAGAATGTTTCTTAAAAACTAGAAATAAAACTAAGATGTTGCCGATGCAAAGGCACTATAATTAATGAATAAAATACACTGATACATCTTACAAGATAACTTAGGCATCTAGGTGGTCTTATTCGCAGACGCATAGTCAGCTCTACTGATAAGACCAGTGCTCGGTTTGTTTCTGCAAACCGGCCGCTTATCTCTAGTATTAAGTTACGTGGGAACATACATCGAATTACATCGCTTAGAGTACTAGAGGTGGTGCTTTTCGACGAGAGAACATAACGAGGTACTACCTATCTACCTGATTTATCTTTTGATAAGTCAAGATCAAGGATTTTCTGCTGGTCATTGTAGCGCACTTTTTATCCTCAGTATAGTAATAGCAATATAGCGAGTTAAAGTGGTATTATTGGACTTTATCAATAGCAGCGTTTTCATTTAACTTTTTTTAAAAACACTAAGTACTACATAATTCGCCAATCATAAATAATTATGAAACGGAACGCTCGGTGTTTGTAAAAACGATTTTATAGTTGCGTTCCAAATACGATGTTTTGAGTAATGATTATTGTTTCAAGTTTCGCAGTATTTGATTTCCAATCATTACGTTCGGTAGTGCTAGAAAATTAAAAATTTATTGTAACATAATTCTAAATTAATACTTTCGGGTGTGTGCAGTGCAGTTTTATTACTACTTAGTAATTAAAATAGATAATGGTTATTAATGAAGTTCAAGTTCAAGGCTAGAGGTTTATAGTTCTTTTGAATGCGCGCTGCGTAGCTGTCACTTTTTGTCACAAATGTCAGTCGGTCATTGCATGACGTTCTGTGTGAACGTGTGTTGTTGATATCCGTCGGCGGCGCGAGCAATTTGCATGAAATCGCGTTTGTTCAATTACAAAATTATCTTATTGTTATCGTACGGTCCCCACAAGACGAGCGGGGAGATGCCTGACCGCGGCCGGACGCTCTGAACCTCGGCTATTCGTCTCAAATAATAAAAAAGTTATTCGTTTCGTAGCGCGCGGTGTGCACTGTTTTGTTTTGATAAATCAGTTTTGTGTGTAAATTAAAGAACTTTCTGGTGAAAAATGAAGGAGATACAGAACAAGGAGGAGACTTCCGACGATGAGTCCGGGTTGGGATATCAGAATACATTGGTAAGTTTAAGTTTGAAAAGTTTTTGCAACTTTCTAGTTCTAGAAAATGCGAATTTCGTACGGTTTCCTGGTTCGCACAGTCGCTGCAATATTTATGGTCTATTACAGCGGATGTAATCTTTAATCTACTGTTTTCTTTCAAAAAGTAACTTTTGTTTTCTATCGCAAATAAGTGAGAGACCTGAGATACATCCTATGTACTACCTACTTGCAATTTCAATTTGAAATCGTCATTTGGTCATGCATTGCAAAAATGATGGACTGCTATCCTTTTTTCTCACACTGATCCTCACACATGCCTTCTCTGTCTCCATCAAATAGGTAAGACCCAGAAATATTGTTTACTGAAATTGTTTTGAATTTTTCCTCTTCTAAATGATAATGATGTTTGTTTTTGGTACTTATCTCATTTTAGTTTTATTTAATTAACTATTCTGTGTATTTACTTTTGTAGTAAATCTCTAAAATGTTTTTTGAATTTGCATCTAGCTAATAAAGAGTTTTAAGTGTGGTAGAAAATTATTGGCTGATGGAATAAATAAATAAATAAACTCAAAAAAGGGTAGTAATGTTTGGGGGAGGCCTATACCTACACTGGATGTTGTGAGGCTGATGTGATGATGGAGTAAATAAATACCTATTAGGGGCATCTTACACAAATGGTCTCTGACACCAAACTAAGTAAAGCTTGTCATATGGCTGCCAGAGTGGTACAGTACTGCATAATTATATTTATCTTTTACTTAAATACATACTTATTTAGATATATTAACAACCACACAGAGCAAATACCTAGGTATGTTCAATTGTTCATCATATAAATTTTGCCCTGCACGGGAAGCATGGCAAAGGGACTAATAGTCTTTCCACCATTATATCCCCTCGAACTGGAAATAAAGTATAGATTGACAATGACATCTGACATTAAGAGTGGATAAAATGGTTTTCTCCCCTTGCCATGCTACCCGGGCAGGTTGGGAATCAAACCCCTGCCACTTTGATCTAGGTGTCAGGGTCACAAAACACTAGGCCACTGAGGCTGTCATAGGTACTAGGTACCTTCTAGGTAAGCATGCATGCAGGCTTGTTTGCTAGAAAGAGATTGCTACTGGCAATAAGGCCCCCATAAGAACTACATATAATACTTATGTCATATTCATAAATTAACTTTATGTCAACATGTTTTAAAATAAAGAGTTTGTTTATCTATCTATCTCATCTTAAAAACAGGCAGGTTATGGTGAAACACAAACAACTACAGTAAAAAAACAGAAGAATTTTAAAAATAGGTATTTAAATTAGTTATTAGAGTTCAACGATATTCAGTTATTCTTACAAATTCAATTTAAAATTCAATGATAAGTAAATGTATGCTGGAAGTGACGTTGATTGTCTCAAGATTGTTGAGCGCTTTGTTTATCAAATATCTGGGCTGTTATCAATGTGAAAAATAAATGTTGGATTATGTGATAGCAATGGATATGTGAATAGGTGTTTACAGCCAACCACACTTTCACTGAACATCAGTTGTACTACGGTTAAACACTAAGTAAAATTAGCTGCTCACTTGACCTTGTTCAGAAAAAAAACGGCAAAGTGCGAGTCGGACTCGCGCAAGAAGAATACCATACTGTATGGAAGCCCCATTCCTCTTGCCATTATTAATAGAGAGCAATTTTAGTATTTGTTGTTATAGCGGCAACAGAAATACATAATCTGTGAAAATTTTTAGCTGCCTAGCTATCATGGTTCATGAGATACAGCCTGGAGACAGACAGATAGACGGACAGACAGATATCGAAGTCTTAGTAATAGGGTCCCGTTTTTACCTTTTGGGTATGGAACCCTAAAAATATATAATAAACTCATCTGGTTTGTATTTTGTTACCGATATAAAATGGAGGAGGTTCTCAAGACCATGGGTACTTTTTTTAAGTTATACCTAATCATGCATAACTTTTTACACAGTACCACAGAATAGACCCTATTTCTTTAAGGTCACTGCACAGTACTTAGTCCAATTTTAATAATTGTTTTTTTTTTTATTGGAAAGAGTATATACATGTATATAACCCAAAGTTGGTCCCTTATTATCGGAATTGGTTCAAACTATTTTTTGCAAAAAATCACAACACCAACTTCCAACCTGTACAGAATTCGAATAACTTGCACGAATCGATGTGACATCCATGTACATTTTTGTTGATTTATCAAAAACGGCTCAGCCGATTTCGATAAAATTTAAATGGAACTATTTAGGAAGTATATTCTTTGGAACTAAAACAGATTTTTTTAAAACGGTTCATACTTGGCGAAAATTTTGATGAACATACACAAAAAAAATATTTACAGATCATAGTACCTCCTCTTTTTTGGAAGTCGGTAACAGACACATTGATTTGTGTAAATTTTCGAATGTCATAGGTAATGTCTACATAGATTGCAATAATTGAGTGCTAGTTTTAGCTATAAGTTGTAAATTAACTAGGTAGGTATCTTAGAATTTCAAATAGGTGAAGTGATTTTAGCGACTCTCATTGTCATACCTACATCCTACAAATATTATAAACGTGAAAGTTTGTAAGGATGGATCGATGTTTGTTACTCTTTCACGCAAAAACTACTGAACGGATTGAGATGAAACTTTGCAATTATATAGCTTACCTATATATTAGAATAAACACATAGGCTATAAATTATAATGATATTGCGTAAATTCTGCTATCTGCGAGCTATTCTAGCGTGCGCTCCGAGAAATGTCAAAAAAGAACTGTCGAATCGAACAAATCTCAAATCGATTTTTTTCCACCTTCTTTATTAAGCGTGGTAAGGTAGGGCCTCGAAATATCCATGCGGGTGAAGCCGCGGGCAAAAACTAATATAGTGTATATGTATATGTATATTGTATAATCCCCTTTGTTCGTTTGTGGATCATCTCAGTTCTCTGTTGGGCTACTTTGAGCTTCCTTATAAGGACAACACCATACCAAAGCGGGTATGCATCATGCATGTTAGTATATATGTGTGTTATGTATTCATTTATTTCAAGTCGACATGATTACATATTTGTCTGCTCTAGTTTCGAGGATAGGAAATCTAATGAAGTGTACTAGCTGTTGCTGTTCTGATAAGATTATGTCTAATAGATGGTAGAGTGAAATATACCTTAATAATTATTCTATTTATTAGTGAACTTATTGCTATATTTATTTGGTTTGTTTTTAATTGTCAATAAAAAACTTGGTAGTTATTTTAGCTCGGTTGCTTTTGATGTTGTCGATTTTTTTTAACTGACTGAAAAAGGAGGATGTTCTATGTTTGCCTGTATGATTGTATTTTTTCTGTCTATGTGCATCGATATTTTCGCCAATTGTGAACCGAATCAAAAAACTCTTTTTTAGTTCGAAAGTTATGGTATACTCATGAGGGGATTCCCGAAATGGGACCCAAATCCAGAAATGGGGCCACATTTAAATTTTATATAAATCGGCTAAGCCGTTTTAGAACCATCAACCATCATGTAAAAATTGTAGACATAAATTGAGCGAACTATTCGAATTTTGTACAAGATGGAAATCGGTTTTGCCTTTACTTACCATTAAGATTTGAGATTTTTTTTATAACACAGAACATGCACAAAAACATACAGACGAACATTACTCGTATAGTACCTTCTCCTTTTTGGAAGTCGGTAGTAACTCATTACTCATTGGTACAAATACAAATAAATTTACTAACCAAAAGTAGAAATACATAACTATTACTAAGAGCTTGAATCGAAAACAAGTCTAGGATTTGATTTTATACATGATTTTGCTGCATAATACCAATAATAATTATTTTTCGCAAAAAATAGCATGACCGACTTCCACCGTGTACAGAATTCGCGAAAAGCTCGCACGGATCGATGTAGCATTTTTCATATTACTGTTGATTCATCAAAAATAGCTCAGCCCATTTCGATCAAATTTAAATATGACTAATTTCGAAGTATACTCTTTCCAATAAAAGAATAATTTAATCGCACCACTATGTAAAAAGTTATGCGTGGTTTTAAAAAAAAAATATACGCGTCGAATTGAGTACCTCCTCCTGTTCGTCGGTCAAAAATACGGAAGTATAACCTTTTCTTAACATTCCACCTTCTAGTTCTAGCTAATCTAGCCAGATATGAAGTTTACGGTTCGCGAGTAATTACACATTTCATTGTTCATTCATGCACTGATAACTGAGAAGTCGTTTTTAGGGTTCCGTACCCAAAGGGTAAAAACGGGACCCTATTTACGTAGTATTATTATATATTCTTTGCTATTACTAAGACTCTGCTGTCAGTCTGTCTGTCTGTCTTTCTGTCAGGCTGTATCTCATGAACCGTTATAGCTAGATAGCTGAAGTTTTAACAGATATTGTATTTCTGTTGCCGCTATAATAACAAATAGAATAAAAACAGAATAAATTTATATTTAAGGGTTTAAGGTTTCCATACTATAACGATCAGCTGTTTTTCGCTCGAAATTAATAATGGCAACAAGTAGATGCTTAAAAAAAATCACAGAATATTTACTTAATTGTATATTCACTTTAATGATAAATAATTGAATTTAAATAAATATTTAAGGGGGGCTCCCATACAGTACGGAACCCTTAGTGCGTGAGTCCGACTCGTACTTGGCCGATTTTTGTATCAACCAGGCAGGCAAGTCTAGTTATGATCTTTTTAACCGATTGCGATAATAATCTGGAAGAGTTGTATGGATGGATGTTGATGAGTTGTATGGACTTAACTGGGACCTTATTGTGTAAACAAGCGCTCTGACGTTCGGTTTCGCTTTTTCTCCTGCTCGCGCCAGTTACTCGCGCTACGAGAGTGAGCGGGAGGAAAAGCAAAGCTGAACGTCAGAGCGCTTACACTATAAGGCCACAGGTAGAGCTGTTTTTTTTAAACATATACCTACGTAATACAATATACTTATACATATAACAGAAAAAAAAACCTTCGGTTTGTCTCGGTACCTTAATTCACCACTCGCTACTCATTAATAACATTAGTGATAATAAACTACCTAAGTAGTCTAAATCAAATAAAAACAAAAAGCAAGTTCACACAACTAGAATAAAAATCGGCCAAGTGCGAGTCGGACTCGCGCACGGAGGGTTCCGTACGGTATGGAAGCCCCCCCTTAAATATTAATTTTATTTTGATTTTTATTATTTATTATTGAAGTAAATATAAAACTAAATATTCTGTGAAAATTTCAAGCAACCTGTTACCATTATTAATAAAGAGCGAAAAACGTCTAAAAAATCAGGATTGTTGTATGGGAGCCCCCCAAATATTTATTTTATTTTCTTTTTAGTAAGTATTTGTTGTTATAGCGGCAACCGAAATACATAATCTGTGAAAATTTCAGCTGCCTAGCTATCATGGTTCATGAGATACAGCCAGGTGACAGACAGACAGACGGACATCGAAATCTTAGTAATAGGGTCCTGTTTTTCCCTTTGGGTACGGAACCCTAAAAACGAACTAAAAACCAACTGAAACTAAAATCAATTAAAGTACAATCCAAACATAAGAATCAGTAGGTAGGTAAACACCTAAACACCACGAAGTAAACAGCTGATGATTTGATGAGCTGTTTTTCTAATACTGTATCGACCTTTTTAATGTCCACTGCTGGACGTAGTCCTACCCACGAAGGTGATTGGGCCATGTCCACCACACTGGCCCGGTGCGGGGGGTGTATTCACATATACGCCATCGAATTTCTTCTACGGACGTGTGCCTCACGATGTTTTCCTTCACCGAAAAGTCAGTTTTGTGAAATTTCGTACATACGTTACCAAGAACGCATTGGTACGGGACCGGGATTTGAACCCACAGTTTCACGAATGTGAGGCGGGTTATCACTACCTAGACCACCACGTCTTCATCCTGTGAATTTCCAATTTCAATACTGAAATGATGATGTGAGACGTATGCAGATTTGCTCACGATGTTTTTCTTCACCGAAAAGTCAGTGAGTTACAATAAAATTATGTTCATAATCTCTAGCTAAGAAAGAACTTAGCTAGAGACAGCTAAGACATGCGACATTTTGGCAATGGATTTGGTAGACCAAGGCCATTGCCAAAATGTCGATAAAATTATAAAAATGTACTGCTCTTGTAACCGGTATTGCAATCATTGATAACAACTGATAAGGTACAGCTGATTAGATTGTTACTGATAACAATCTTCTGCCAGTTGCATAATGTTTTACTTGATAAGTAAGTTTGTTGACTTATTTTGTCAGTCATTGTCAGGGTGCAAGTAGTAACGCTCATAGCTTAGTTTGACTATGTGTTCGTCAGCGATCATCGAAGTTAAGCAACGTTCAGCACGGTCAGTCTTCGGATGGGTGACTGCGGGTGGCATTTATATCAAAGCGCTACCGTGGCTCAAGATGACATGTTAAATTGTAGGCCATGGTTGTGTTAACCGTTTAGCCATGACATAGGCCTTCAGCCGGCTTAAAAACTCTGACACCAGGGCTAGTTACCCGGCCTTTACGAACTTACTTATTTAGGGTGCAATATAAAAAAAATATATAGGGTTATTTCTAATCAATTAGTATAGTTTTAGGGGCTTATTCTTTACATCAAAACTAACAACTTTTGTTCTACGACTTTTATTAATTCTCAAAAATAAAGTTGTTGAAATAGTTTGTCCCAGGTATATGTATTCGTTGACATACTCTATGTTGCAGTCATCCAGTTTTATAGGTTGTGTTTGTCCGTTGGTCATAATTTTGGTTTTTTATAAATTCAAATGAAGTTCGATTTTTTTGCTCTCTATATTTAAAGTACTAATTATATGTTGTAGCTCATTGTGAGTTTCTGCCAGAATAACCACTATGCATACTCATACTGATTACCGCATTTCTGGGTGTCGTCGTGCCATTTTGATATTTGGCGGAGACAAATCCAACTACTAAAGATCATTATAATAAAACAACCTATGATAGTTCTAGCGGGATT
The DNA here is from genome assembly GCA_964007245.1 of Hypomecis atomaria. Taxonomy (NCBI): domain Eukaryota; kingdom Metazoa; phylum Arthropoda; class Insecta; order Lepidoptera; family Geometridae; genus Hypomecis; species Hypomecis atomaria. Next base: position 15,113,414 of record OZ023305.1, read on the forward strand.
TGAACCCACGCCATCCGGATCAACATCCTCGTTATTTTACTAAATAAGCAATTGATTTTATTCGTAAACTAGCTTAGAATATAGCACAGGTGTTACTCACGCGACATTTTTACAGCAGGTAGCATAGGTATTGCCCTGATGCCGGGGCACTAGAATACGGCATCGGTATCGCCTGCCTGTAGTAAGAACCTACTGAAAGGGAACCGGTAGGCTCGTGGGTGGACAGAGTTGGGGCTCTGGCCATCCACTCAAGTGGGCCCGAAGAGGACGGCAGCATGTGTGGCAACGCTGTCGTAAAGGACGGTACAAGCCTGGTTTCATCACCAGGCGAGTAGTCGTGTTAAGTGCTGGGAGCACCGGTGCGTGTCTTTGGAGATCCCGGAGCTCCCAAGAAGGCACAAAGGCTGGCCACCGAGGGGGGGTTTTAGTGGACACAATCCCACATAACCCGACTGCACCACAATGCAGTGAGGGCATGTTTAGAATATTTCCCCCTCGTAAAAAAATTTGGTAATTATCTACTGTAATTTCGACCGCATTAGAAACTGCACAGTTTCTCATAAGTTCTAGCTACAATTCTATTACTTCTAAAATATACAATGACAAGATTCAATAAATGTTCATATCCGTCGGGCCATTTCCTTTGAGTACGCCTTGTTCCGCGGCCATTCCATTGTTTCAATGAAATACCTATTACCTGAAGCTATAAAAATACATCTCATAACATACCTACCTAGGTTTATCCTGTACTGAAAGACTGATTGTTGATCACAGATAATTAGAATAGTAGATGGGTTGTGCTTAGTTTATTCTCGCGAAAATGTTACGAGTATGCTCCAGATAGCGTAAACGACAAATTTCAGAAGATTGGTTGATTTAGTTTGGTGTGTGTCGCAAACTCTATTTAATTCAGGAGGTATTTTATATTAAATAATAATCTAGACTTTGAAATACCTATTACCTGAAGCTATAAAAATACATCTCATAACATACCTACGTAATGTCCTATACTGACAGACTGATTGGTGATCACAGATAATGAGAATACGAGTAGTAGATGGTTTGTGCTTAGTTTATTCTCGCGAAAATGTTATGCTGCAGCTTGCTTAGCTTTGTGGCCGTATCCACGAAAAATACTCATTTCGACGTGTGAAAAAGTGACAGATATATGTATACATCACCATAACTCTGTATCGCTCTGACACGTCGAAAGAATTATTTCGTGGTGAGTATACTAGCCCGGTTGATAGCGTAAACGAAAATTCTCAGAAGATCGGTCCGGTCCGAAGGCATATTTGATGTTTAGGTATTTTTCAATTAATTAATTTAGTCTAGTAAAACAAATAAAAAAAATGTCTGTAGTGGATAGAATAATATATACCGAGAATGTAGAGACAAAATAATGAAATCGCGATGCTTGTTTTTGTGTGTTACTGTATTAAAATAACCCGCATGTTCCATCATTTTATTTTGTGCGTAGATACCTATTATTAAAAAACTAAAAAATCCTTTGTATCCCAAGGTTGCTTAGAAAAGCTATGCGATAAGGCCGCCAGTTGTCGCCAATTTGTGTAACTTTTACATCATCTGATAAAATATTTGGGTGTTAACAATTTATCTATTAGTATTGATAGATATAAGTACGCACAGTAAAAGTAAAAAAAAAATTCTCAAACATTCCATTTATCAATAAAAAAAATTACAATAAACAAAGTCATGTGACACAATCCGCCAAATTCGATATCTAAGTAATATAGGAAATCGGTTCACAATGGAAAATAAAAGTCACACTGATAAGGATTATATCTCTTATCTAATCCCCGTCACAGTATAGGCAAGAGTGTGTCGACGTCTTAAATTCCTTGTCCGATAACAGTCATGTGGTTGATAGCGTGATAACAGAGATTAGGGACTCTCGCTTCTGGTTTAACGTCTTTGGTTGATGACGTCAAGTATTAACCGCGCGGCTGTCTAAAATGGAATAAACTTTTCTCTTTACTTTTGAACTACTTTCTCGGATGCGAATGGGCCGTAAAGTTCTCGAATGGAGACCACGGACCAGCAAGCGCAGCGTAGGACGTCCACCGACTAGGTGGACTGACGATATAATAAAGATCGCAGGATTATTGGAAATCCATGGGGGAGGCTTATGTCCAGCAGTGGACGCTCTACGGCTGATAGATAGAACCTTCTAGAGATATGTTTCCAAATACAACCTGTAGTCTCCAGAACCAAAATGCATCCCATCGCAGGGTAGCAGTGGCGAAGTCCTGGGAGAAAGTCTTATAAATCCTACAATCCTACTAATATTGTAAACGTGAAAGTTTGTAAGGATGGATGGATGGATGGATGTTTGTTACTCTTTCACGCAAAAACTACGGAAGGGATTGAGAAAATACTCTGCAATTGTATAGCTTATATATAAGAATAACACATATGTTATAAATTATAATGATATTGCGTAAATTTTCCAAATTATAACAATAAGTGTTAAGTAAGTAGGAAAAAATCTGCCATCTGCGAGCCATTCTAGTGTGCGCTCCAAGAAATGTCAAAAAGGAACTGTCGAATCCAACAAATGTCAAACTATTTTTTTTTGTTTTTTTTTATTTTCCACTTCCATTATTAAGGGTGGTAAGGTAGGGCCTCGAAATATCATGCGGGCGAAGCCGCGGGCAAAAGCTAGTACACACATAAATTAACACACAATAAATCAAGATTAGCAATACGACGAAATATGATGCAAAGAAGATCTGCTTCCCCAAAGTCTGACTCAATTTATCTTCAAGTTCGCCATAAATTGCAGAAAAAGTTGCCGGAAACTGCAATTGAATATTTCCTGATTAGGGCAGAGAGTGGGGCAATAAGATGCTGCGATCGATGTGCTGCTCTGGGCCTGTGACCCCTTTCTAATGGCGGCCTGGGACTGGGAGACGTTGCGTAATGAGGTCAAATGCAACTCTAGCCTATTTGGAATTGAATACAAGTTATGTTGTGGTAGGGCTATTGTAGAGTCCGCTTGGGAAAGGACCTTAGTAATTTGAGTCAGATTTGCGCAAGTCTGTTTTTGTGTGAAACTGCGTAACACAGGACATAGTACATCTTGCTTGACAGGGAGTCAGGCAAGATGTAGTTAAATGCAAGCCTATCAAAAAGTTTTGCCTAATTTAGCGTCACGTATGCCAGTACCATTTATAGTCTATTCAAACTATGTAGCAAAGGTAACGCTTGGTGGTTTAATAACAAAACTAGTAAAGCGTTTGTTGTCCGGCGGCAATGTGGGTCGATGATATATCTAGTGAAAATCGCCGGTCAAACTTGGATACGATTCGCACAGTATCGAGACAGATGACACGACAATGGAGAGTCGTATACTTACTCATTATAATGGTAAAGAAGGATGCAATAATGATAGTTGTCTGGTAAATGTGTGGTAATTCCCTAGGCAGGCTCTGCAAACCGACAAAAATAATTATGATAAAAAACCGTTACATTATGATTCCAACTCCCAAGTCCCAAGGGACGGGAGGTTTTCTCGTAGAGTTCATTCGTGCCGAATCCTACTTAATATTATAATTAACGTGAAAGTTTGTAAGGATGGATGGATGGATGTTTGTTACTCTTTTACGCAAAAACTACTGAACGGATTAAGAAGAATTTTGCAATAATATAGCTTATATATATCAGAATAACACATAGGCTATGAATTATAATGAAATTGCGTAAATTTTCCATATTATAACAATAAGTGGTAAGTAGGAAAAAATCTGCCATCTGCGAGCTATTCTAGCGTGCGCTTCAGGAAATGTCAAAAAAAACTGTCAAATCGAACAAATGTCAAATCGTTTTTTTTTTGTTTTTTTTTTTATTTATTTTTATTTTCCACCTCCTTTATTAAGGGTAGTAAGGTAGGGCCTCGAAATATTATGCGGGCGAAGCCGCGGGCTAAAACTAGTATTAAATATCTAAGGTAAGCACGCCCGGCACCGACTGTCTCACATTTCTCGTTACAACTCGCTGCCTGTTAAATGGCATTAACAGAGTCCTTATCGCCTAAACCTGCTGGTGTTGGCTTTCGCTTTTTATCCTGCTCACGCTTATTACTGTCGACGCATGAGCTAGCGGGAGGGAACGCCAGAACCACGCATTTGACTGATGAGGTTCTCGGTTCGTTTGTTGTGGGAACAATTTTTTTTGCTGAAATACTTACATGAAACACAAGTGTAGCGCAAACATCAAGGTTTACATAATTTTTTACTATTGTTTTTAGTCTCTGGAGTGTGGTGGGATGGGAGCACTGATGTTGGGGCCTCTGGGTAGGATAAAGAAAATATAATAATATTACGTAGCTCGTAAGTTCTCGAATGGAGACCACGGAGACCAGCAAGCGCAGCGTAGGACGTCCGCCGAATAGGTGGACTGACGATATAATAAAAATCGCAGGAACGCGCTGGATGCAGGCCGCTTCCAACCGGCCTTATTGGAAATCCATGGGGGAGGCCTATGTCCAGCAGTGGACGTCCTACGGCTGAAAGATAGATAGATAGACGTAGCTAGCTCCCTAAATCATCATAGTAGGTATTCCGCTATATACCTATAAAGTCTATGGGAAATTAGCTGAGCTATGCAGCATCATCACTACATAGTATAAAAACAAAGTCGCTTTCTCTGTCCCTATATCCCTATGTATGCTTAAATCTTTAAAACTACGCAACGGATTTTGATGCGGTTTTTTTAATAGATAGAGTGATTCAAGAGGAAGTTTTATATGTATAATACACCTGCCTGTGCGAAGCCGCGGAGGGTCGCTAGTAATAAATATTCACGAAATTACGGCAATATGGACTGGTTTGTCCTTTGGTTGAGACAATCGTTTTCTCAGCTATGCTTGAAGAACATTCTGTAATCTAATTCTGTATTTTTTTTTATGACAAAACATTTTTGACTGACAAAACACTGATCACTAGATACCAAATGAGGTCTTTGGAATTTATGTACGGATTTACACATCACTGGCTTTTCGGTGAAGGAAAACATCATGAGGTAACCTGTATAGTTGTATACGTCCTAGAAAAAAATTGATGGACGATTAAAAAGCCAGTACAGTATGCTCTATCTATAGATAGATAGATAGTCATTTATTTTCAGTAAGGATAATTTTTGTATACCAATGTATGTACATTGGTATACAAAAATTTACTATGAGCAATACCTTACGAATTGTCAAAGTAACAATTATTAATTATGTACTCAACAGAATCATTAGGCATAATATTACAATAAATTACTTAATTAAAATTTGGTAGGTACATTACATAAAAAATAAATTTAAAAATATACACAAATAAACGTATGAATGTTAACGTCGCCGTCGCTCGTAGTGGTGTGGTATAGCCATCCTACCCTCAGCGCTACACGAAAAAGTAGCGGCACGTAAGTCTAGCGCTGAGGGTACTGTGGAGGGGATGACTGCGCATGTTGACCGCCATACTAAACTCATGCGCAGCCACCCACTTCACACTTCGCTCAGCGCTAGACTTATATGCCGCGACCTGTACGTGCTGCTATACTAAGCGCCACACAAATCGGAGGATGGGAAGTTATGCGCAGAACGCTGCACAAAAGCCGAAATATAGGTATACGCGGGAGCCAGAGAGACTCGCGCCGGGGCACACCCGCCCGCCAACCTCATGCCAAAGAATATATAATAATTGCTCATGCCCGTGCACACGTGCGCAATAGTTAGCGAATCACGGCGAAGTGTCATCTGCGGCTAACTTCTCATCCGCCGACTTGTGTGGCGCTCAATATACCCGTAGCCAACATCACAGACGCCAAGAAGTTAGATTCGGGCTGTAAGGTAGTATTATTATATTTTGTTTGCTATAAGTAAGGTCCTTGCAGGATGCAATTATTAGGTTACCTACCCTCACAATCGGCATTGTTTACTATACATCAATCTCTCGGGAATACTCGTAGTATCACGTGAGGGAGTATAATAATAAATATAATTAGTCTTATTTTATTATTGTTTATGCAAAACCAAGCCAGTCTCGTCTCCTGAGCAGACAATAACATAATTGTTTACTTGTGAATTGCGTGCTGTGAAAAAGTACTTAAAACTAAGAAAAGTGCAATATATCGCTCTATAGTGCTCGTGTTTTTAGCGGTTTGTTTATTTCTAAACTATGATATTGTTAACTATCTGGAATTTCCCGCGGAAACATATGTATCTCTCTATGACTCTATGATTAGGAAGAAATTAGTTTTTGAATTATGGCGTTCTGCTGATTTTTAACCGACTTCCAAAAAGGAGGAGGTTCTATGTTCGTGTGTATGTTTTTTTTTTTGTGCATGTTCATCGATAATCTCGCCAATTGTGAACCGAATCGAAGAATTATTTTTTAGTTCGAAAGGGTATACTCCCGAGGTGGTCCCATTTAAATATAACAGAAATCGGCTTAGCCGTTTTTGAAAAAACCAACAATAATGTAAGCAATTCGAGCGAAATATCCGAATTTTGTACACGATAATCATCGATAATTTCGCCAATTGTAAACCGAATCGAAAAATTATTTTTAGTTCGAAAGGGTTTACTCCCGAGGTGGCCCCTTTTAAATTTTACAGAAATCGGCTGAGCTGTTTTTGCAAAAACCAACAATAATGTAAACAATGCGAGCGAAATATACTAATTTTGTACACGATGGAAGGCGGTTTTGCCATTTTTTGCGAAAAATAATTATTTATGAAGTTCTCAGATCTCATCTCGATCAAGATTTAAAAGAGTAGGTACCTTGTGCAAACTTTTGAACCTTCTATCTATATCACCCATCCATCCATCAGCCGTAGGACGTCCTCTACTGGACATAGGCCTCCCCAATGGATTTCCAATAAGGCTGGTTGGAAGTAGCCTGCATCCAGCGTGTTCCTGCTATCTTGATTAAATGTATAAAATTACGACAAGTTTTTAGTAGAACTCTGCTGAACTCAGGCCTACCTTCAATTGGCGATTGGGCCTTGTCTATACACCTGCTGACCCAGTTGCGGTTTAGTAGATTCGCATACGCCATTGAATTTTCTTTCCCAGACGTAGTATTTTACGCGATGTTTACCTGACAATCCATCTATCCATCAGCCATAAGACGTCCACTGCTGGACATAGGCTTCCCCTATGGATCTCCAATAAGACCGGATAGAAGCGGCTTGGATCCAGCGCGATCCTGCTGTCATAATGAGGTCATCCGTCCTCCTTTTGGGTGGACGTCCTACGCTGCGCTTGTGTACGTCAGTTCCTAACAATATATCGTGAGAAAATAGTCTTAGAAATCTATGCATAGATACTCGTAGCTGTAGTCAATCAATTTGAACGCGTATTTTTGACGACAATTTTGAATGACAAATTGATGAAATGAACCGTGAAATTGTGAACAATATGGTTGACAACCGTGAAAATGCTCGTTAAATAGGTATCTAAGCAGGAGCAGAAATAGAAATTTTATTTTTAGATAGATAGTGTACTGTATCAGCCTTACACAGTCCACCGTTGAACATAGGCCTACCCACTAAGGGTGATTGAGTCATATGCAACACGCTGGTCCAGTTGCGCTAAAGATGGTGGATTCACAAACTCTATCGAATAGTGGCAGATTTACACATTTGCCGCCTGTAGGCTAACTTTGCCGCCCCTATCGTCCTACAATATGATACATGGACGAAAATTTATTATTCAATTATTATTATTTTTTCAATAATTTAGTAGGTAACTTCATTCACAATATAAAGCCCGATTACAGAGGCGCCAGCGTAAATTTAATAGTAACGTAAAAAGCGTTCTCTCTATCGAATGCCTAAATTGAAAAAGAAACAGAACAATGCTATTTAGCTAATATAATTACGATGGCGCCTCTGTAATCGGGCTTTATGTCGGTTCCTAGATTATTTTTACATCTGTATCTACGAAGTATTTAAAGATTGCTTAGCCTTAGCTTTGAAGTAGTTACTGGCCTCAAACAGGGAGATGCCCTGTCTCCTATGTTGTTCAACTTTGCCCTGGAGTTCGTTATAAGGAAAGTGCTGGAACTGGAAGGCGGAGTGCAACTTAATGGACGACACAAGGTGATAGGGTACGCCGATGACCTCGCCCTATTGGGGCAGTCTAAGCAAGAGGTGGTGGAAGCAGTTCAAACTCTAGCTGCTGAAGCTCGCAGGGTTGGGCTCAGAATAAACCAGGAAAAAACCGAATACCTCCACGTCAAACGCTACAAGAACACCAGACAAAAGCGGGAAGACCTACGATTTGGAGATCTCTTTTTTAGCGGGGTTGCAAAGTTTAAATACTTGGGATGCACTATAACGGACACAAACACCAGGGAAGAGGAAATCGACATCCGGATTCACAACGCCCTCCGTTGTAGTGCAGCGTTACACAAAGTACTCGTGTCCAAGCTTCTAAGCCGGAAAACCAAGATCCGCATATACAAAACAGTCATTAGACCGATCTTGATGTATGGGAGTGAAGCTTGGACATTAACCCTAAAAGAAGAGAATAAACTCTTAGTAGCGGAGAGGAAGATTATGCGGAAAATCCTGGGACCAACCCAACGAGAGGACGGTAGCTGGAGAGTAAGGAAGAACGCCGAAATAGAGGATCTGGTCGCTGAACCCAATATTATAGGCGAAACAAAGGCCCAAAGACTTCGCTGGTTGGGCCATCTTCTGAGGATGGGGGAGGATCGCAGTGTCAAGAAGGCGTATCTTGGAGTAGCAAGCGGCCGCCGACCCGTCGGTCGGCCCAGATACCGCTGGACTGACGCCGTGCGGTCCGACCTGCGCGAGCTCCAGGCGGATGAGTGGGAGGAGATAGCGCTAGATCGTGACCAATGGCGTTCTCTGGTGTCGCAGGCCAAGACTCATTTTGGGTCGTTGCGCCAGAGGAGTAAGTAAGTAAGTAGCCTTAGCTAATTTGGATTACAAATTTGCCGTCCCCTAAAATCTGCCGCTCTAGGCTGCAGCGCAGTCACTACTCAGCCTATGCATCAATCAGCATCCGAAGCGAACTCAATTCGACGCGTATATTTTTTTTAAATGTATAACCACGCATATGTAACTTTTTTCATAGTAGTCTGATTTCAATAATTCTTTTTTTTATTGGAACGAATATACTTCGAAATTGGCCCTATTAAAATTTTATTGAAATCGGCTGAGCCATTATTGATAAATCATGAATAATGTGAAAAATACTACATTGATCCGTGCGAAATATTCGCGAATTCTGTACACGGGTGAAGTCGGTCATGCTATATTTTGCAAAAAATAATTATTAATGTATATGAAGATACGTTTGATATGGATAGAGACGATACTAACTCTCCCTAAGTTTCGGTGAAGGGAAACATCGTGAGGCAACCTGCATGCGTCCGTAGAAGAAATTCGACGGCGTATGTCTAATCCACCAACCCGCACTGGGCCAGCGTGGTGAATATGAGCCAATCATCATTCGTGGGAGGCCTACGTCTAGCAGTGGACTATTAAAAAGGCTGGTACCAGTATATTACGATGGCAGGTTTGAAATGGCGGCCTTTTCGTTGCTAGCGAGTTCTTCCAGGAACCTTGAATGCGTGAGTTTTGAGCTACCTAACTAGTGAGCATGTTGCGATTTACGAGTGTTAATTAAAGTTATCCTTTTTGCGTAGTTGGTTAAATCAACCAAAAACCTGTTATACGTGTAATTAATCAATTTTATAAAAACCTATATTCAACACTAATCTCCAAAACCGGTTAGCATAAAAGTAAAAAATCGTATCATATTAGTTAAAGCCAGACAGTTTTTTAATATACCTACAATAATATTATTAAATTCGCCTCTATTCAGATGGTCGCAATTATTTTTTGTTTTATTATTTATTTTTGTAGATTTTACCGACAACCTCCGAGGTGGTCCCATTTAAATTTTACAGAAATAGGCTGAGCCGTTTTTGAAAAAAACAATAATAATGTAAGCAATTCGAGCGAAATATCTGAATTTTGTACACGATGAACATCGATAATTTCGCTAATTGTGAACCGAATCTAAAAATTCTTTTTAAGTTCGAATGGGTATACTCCCACGGTGGTTCCATTTAAATTTTACAGAAATCGGCTGAGCCGTTTTTGAAAAAACCAACAATAATGTAAGCAAATCGAGCGAACTATTCGAATTTTATACACGATGGAAGGCGGTTTGGCCATTTTTTGCGAAAAATAATTATTGGACATAAACATATAAGTAACATAAAAATTGTAGTGTGTATTTTTTTCTTATGTACAGTGTCTCATGCTGCTTATTTTCTGATTTATTACATTTCCTTTGGAACATTTCTTCTTCTAAAAAGTATATACAGGTTGCAGTTCGCACAGGTGTGCAGCTGTGCGCTTGCGCATGTCGCAACGATCGCAGTCGCCTTGAAGTGCCCAGACAGGCAGTCTGACGAAGGAAAGTACCTAACATGTAGTTGTAGAGCCGTGGTCTGTTTCAGCAGAATATTGATTTTATTTGACCGACGAAACGGAGGAGTACTCAATTCGATGCGTATATACTGGGTGACTGGTCAATAATTAGCATCCTTTTAGGGGCTTATTCTGTACATCAAAACTAACAACTTTTGTTCTGCGACTTTTGTCAAAACACAAAAAAAATATTTTGTTGTTCCATAGAAAAATATCGTTCACCCGCACACAAAATGTATGGAACAGCTGTTTTTTTTTGAGTTCTGAGAAAAGTCGCAGAACAAAAGTTGTTAGTTTTGATGTACAGAATAAGACCCTAAAAGGATGCTAATTTACCAGTATTTACTCGTAAATCTTTTATGTACAACCACGCATAACTTTACGTATTGGTCCTATTTCGATAGTTCTTTTTTTTATTGGAAAGAGTGTACTTCAAGATTGGTCCCATTTAAATTTTATCAAAATCAGCTCAGCCATTTTCGATAAATCAACAATAATGTGAAAAATGGTACATCGATCCGTGCGAAATATTCGCGCATTCTGTACGCGGTTGAAGTCGGTCATGCTATTTATTTGCAAAAAATAATTAGAATTAGAATCGTTTATTGATGTATTGAGCTTAATACTAAAATTATATATACAACAGTTTGTACAATAATATAAAGTACCGCAAAATATATCTCGTCATTTCACAATACATTATAGCAACGAATTTAAACAATTATTAAAATAAATACCTATCTACTTTACAATTGAATACAAAATTAAAAAATGTCAGAAAGAATAAATGATTTATATTAAGTATTATATGATTATTATATTATTATACATAATTCTTAACAATTTTTTTTTTCATAATTACTACATTCGGCATTTTACATATCATCTGATGGAAAGCGAAGTTGTAGCCGAAGATGGAGTAAGTTAGCATATACTAGATACTTACTCGTATCACAATTAGGTACTAAATTTTAATTAGTTCGCAATACAGGCATAAACTCGTGGAACCCAAGCCTTACTTAGCAATGCACAGTTCTTGCTCAAATTCTTTGGCTATAAAAATGTTCAATAAATTGCCAAATAATCTAAAATATTAATGATTTTGAAAAAAAAAACTGTTTCTTATAACAACTAACTACTTCTATAAACTACATATCCTATTATCCAAATAACATTACACATTAAACGAATTTTTAACGAAAATATACTCGTAATCTATAAATAGAATAACAATGTAGCCCAACGAGCTATGGAGAGGGCTATGCTCGGAGTCTCTCTGCAAGATCGAATCAGAAATGAGATCTGTATAACCAAGATTAGCGACATAGCCCGGCGATTTGGCAAGTTGGAATGGCAGTGGGCAGGGCAAGAAAAAGATCTCGATTTTAGACCACGTACCGGCAAGCGCAGCGAAGAACGTCCATCCACAAGGTGGACGGATGACCTAATTAAGACCACAGGGTCGCGTTGGATGCAAGCCGTTTCCAACTGGTCTTGGAGTTCCATAGGGAAGGCCAATATCCAGCAGTGGACGTCCTATGGCTGATGGACGAATGAATCTAGAAAACAATAATTTATTGTAAAAAATAATATTTTTGTGATAAACATCTCAAAATAACACTTTAGAAGTTGATAGTAAAATGATAAAAATTTCACTAATTTGGCGGGTTCGTAGTACAGCGTTCTAGCTTAATTGGACAAAGCATCTGGGCCAGAATCCCAAAGAGATGCAGGTTCAAATCCTGCGAGCGCGTCAATTTTTGAGATGTTTATCACAAAAAGAACATTTTCTACAAACCTAGTGTGTGAAGCACGATAAAATCATTTTCAATAATGTATTGTGTTCCTTTGTGTGAATCCCAGCGGGATAGCGTGCGCGCGCCGCGGAGGAGCACGCATAATGGGTAATTGTCACACGTAAGGGGAAGACGGTGTACAGCCACATTGACTGTACCGACACGACATAGAGAATATTCTTCTTTTGTAATCGGTTATAAAACACAATTACATATGCGGCCGAAAGGAGTACTAAAACGATATTCGTGTTTTCTGCATTTTCCTATTGTCTACCAGAACCAGCCCAGTTTCTTAAAAACGACTCGATATACTTTTACTTTGCGTGGGAATAGCGTCTTTTCTATAAGCATACATGGGGACAGACAGCGGGAAGCGACTTGGTTTTACACTATGTAGTGATACCCTGTATATAGGTCGGTCACAAATAGCGGAGAAATCGCATAATAATAATAAAAGTTTTTATTCAACAATCTTACAAAACATATAAAAAACTTAACTATTTTACTTAATATTAAAATTAAACGTAATATACTTTTAAATTCAACAGTTTTAGACACCGGTTTTATGATTGTCTTGCTTTTCAGCATAGGCCTCCCCTAGCGCTTGCCATAATTTGCGATCTTGCGTCTTCCTCCTCCAAGTAATGCCAGCTATATTTTTAAAGTCGTCGTCCCATCTGCGACTTTGTCTTCCTTTTCGTCTTTTGTGTTGTCTTGAGCACCATTCTGTCACGATCTTAGTCCATTTATTATTTGTGTTTCTCATCATAGCCCACGCTAAAGAGGTGGACATTGCCTTAAACGACACCTGCCGCATTGTTTTCGGATGCTTAAAACCCACACCTTTAAATCTGCTTTATCCATTAGTCGGTATTGCCCCACCAACCATCCGAAGGGAAATTGAATGCGCTGTAGAGAAACAAAAACAAGAGACAGACCTCCGACATCCTCTGTATGCTTATAAACCTCTACCAGCCAGGTTAAAAAGTCGCGAAAGCTTTATATGCCACACTGCGCCCATAACAACGGATCCAGCTGAAGCCAGACGTAAGCTATGGACAGAAAAACATCCCGTCCCACCGAGCTATCCTCCCCCAACAGAAAAACTTCCACCGGGTCACCTGGAAGTCCATTAACAGACTCCGAACACAAGTGGGACGTTGTAGATATAACATGTGTAAATGGGGCTTAGCCGAACCACCAAGGGAAGAATGCGACTGTGGCGCCACTCAGCAGACCATGGAGCATTTACTACAATGCCCACAGTGTCCTAACACCTGCACACAAGAAGATCTCTACGAGGCCAACACCGCCGCAGTATCCGTGGCCTCCTACTGGTCGAACAGCATATAGCCAAATTTTTTTTTTTTTTATCGAATCGCTGACTCGAAAAGAAGAAGAAGTTTCTCATCATATGCCCAGCTCATCTCCATTTGAGCACTTTACCAAAGAAATCGCATAACATAGGATCAAATAAAGAAAACATCGGAATTGAGAACCTTAGTCCTCCCTTTTGCGCAAGTATGTTATAGGCCGCGCCACAAAAGTTGGCGGATGTGAAGTTAGCTACAAGCTGCGCAATATCCAATCCAGACTGAAGCTCACACAAAGCCGCACGTTGATTGGCTATTACGCAGCTTGTAGCTAACTTCACATCGGCCAACTGGTGTGGCGCGGCCTATAGAAATCGTGCCGTGAGTGACAAAGGACACGCAGACCCGGTAACAACACTCTGGCCTCAACTATTCCCGGCTAGCTATTGTACTCGCTCAGGTGACATGGGGCTATCTCATTAGTGTAATTTTAACCTACGTACAGAAAGAAAAAGGAGGCCTGAAGTTGACCGATGTCTTTTTCTGTATTTATTTAGGTGTATTTTTTTCATACAAATGCAACAAAGTTGCATTTTCTTTTCAAGCGTCTAGAATATAGGCGAGCAGTATAAACTGATATGTCTATATCAAGCAGAGTCGAATAAAATTAGTATTTATCTGGCAAGGATTTTATTTCTTCTTTATCCAAAGATCCAGTCTATTCTTAAATGTGTAAATGCTGAGATTACATCCTCAGGCAACCTGTTCCAGTTGTAAACCACTCTGTTGCATAGGATGTGGTGTGCAGTGTTGGTTTGTGATGGTGTAGGCTGCAAGAGGAAATTATAACTTGCTCTGGCAAATTATTATTTTTTTCCAAATTCTTTTAATTTCATGAGCTCCTTTCAGCTTAGTTCAGAGTTCTGTGCAGTCCTCTTATAATTCCAGTAGCAAATTAAATACACAAAGACCAAAAATTAGACAAAAAATATGACTAAATTATTCGTAATACTAAAATTCATCATCATGTCAAAAATATGATTAAATTTTTCGTATTATTAAAATTCATCATCATATCTGTCGTAAAACGTGCAGTGGTAGATAATCCTACTTCCTACAATTATCATAAACGCGAAAGTTTGTATGTATGGGTGTTTGTTAATCTTTCACGCAAAAACTACAGAACGGATTGAGATGAAACTTTGCAATAGTAATGCTTATACATCAGAACTAGCGATCCGCTTCGGCTTCGCACGGGTGTACTATAGAGGTACATAAAAACCTTCCCCTTGAATCACTCTATCTATTAAATAAACCGCATCATAATCCGTTGCGTAGTTTTAAAGATTTAAGCACACATAGGGACAGATAGACAGCGGGAAGCGACTTTATTTTATACTATGTAGTGATTACACATAGGCTATACTTCATAAATATATTGCGTGAAACGAAGTTCGCTGGGTCAGCTAGTATAAAATATATTTTTTACTTTCTGTCTCAATAATAATTCATTACGCATTTTCATATAAGCCGAAGTTTGACTACTATGTTTGAGCATAGGCCTCTGAATAGATTTTCAGTAGGACAGGTTTTAAACGACTTGCATTCAACACTATTCTGTAGCCCTAATAGACCTTTACGTAAGACAAGCGTGTCAGAATCAGAATTTCTTTATTGCATAAAACTGAGTAAACAAGATCTTAAAACTACAACATTAAGACACTGACACAAGCCTACGCCAATATTCTATGCTTTTACTATCACCCCATAGTAAAAGTCATTCATAATTGTGTTTGCAATTCACAAGGATTTTCAATCAGTACGTGATTATTATTTATTCTTTGACCATATGTATGAATTTTTCAAAATATTTCGTTCTTTGTCTGATTTAATCTTGTATTTGTGCATAATAAACTTGTTTACACGGTGTTTTGTTGTAGATACGTATCGCATGAATCGTATCGAATATCGATTACACTCGAGAATCTGGGTTAAGTGAATGAGTGCTCCTGATTTGGCCTACTAAGTGTGTGTCATGATTTTTAACCGACTTCCAAAAAGGAGGAGGTTCTATGTTCGTGTATTAGTTTTTTTTGTGTATGTTTATCGATGATTTCGCCAATTATGAACCGAATCGAAAAAAACATTTTTAATACGAAAGGGTATACTTCCGAGGTGGTCCCATTTAAATTTTACAGAAATCCGATGAGCCGTTTTTGATAAATCAACAATAATGTAAACAATTCGAGCGAATTATTCGAATTTTGTACACGATGGAAGGCGGTTTTGCTATTTTTTCCGAAAAATAACTATATTCACTTTTTTAGGGTTACGTACCTGAGCGGAACCATATTTTTTAACATGTTCGGATATAATTTTATTTGCCTAAAAGTTAAATTACCAGTTTACTTAAAAAACTAATCGGTCAAGTGCGAGTCGGACTCGCGCACGAAGGGTTCCGTACCGTACGGGAGCCCCATTCCTCTTGCCGTTAAAAATAGCGAGTAAAAAACACGTTTGTTGTATGGGTATGTACCCCTTTTTTTTTAAATATTTATTTTATTCTGTTTTTAGATTTGTTGTTATAGCGGCACTAGAAATACATCATCTGTGAAAATTTCAGCTGCCTAGCTATCATGGTTCATGAGATACAGCCCGGTGACAGACAGACAGATAGACGGACCGACGGACATCGAAGTCTTAGTAATAGGGTCCCGTTTTTACCCTTTGGGTACGGAACCCTAAAAATACAAATTGGGTGGTCTCCCTAATTATAAAAGACTCTCCTTGTTATAATAGTTGTTTATTTTCGTTATTTTTTTATGGAGCCTCAGTCAAATATAAAGGTTGTAGAACCTGTATTATATATTTTTTAAGTGTGTTTAAGATTTTTGTTTTCGAAATGTTAGCTGCACAATTATCGCATTAGGTAAAACCTGTAAAGATATGTTTATTGTGGAAATAAATGAAATGAAATATCATTATTATTTTAGTTAAAATTGTAATTAACTGAATACAAATTGAACATTTTTGTTTTTGAAAAGATTTTATGATCATTATGAAAATAATTTATGACTATTGTTATTTGCATTACATTTTAAACGATGACTTCGCGATATTTAATAATATTTTTTGAATATTGTGTAAATAGTAATTTAAATAAAGTAAAGTAAATTTCCTTTCCTTTCTCGATATGGCGTCAATCCATTATAATAATATGTAAAGACAACTTTATAAGGGGAGCACGGATTTCCGAGACACAAGCTGAAAGCTTAGTTCGGCAATCCATAGCTCATAAATATAGTAGGTAATAAATAAGTTCATTTAGGTAATTGATTATGTTAAATTCTAAATATTATATGTTTATTTGTAATTTGTAATTTATTTGTGTCAATAAATCATTTATTATTAACGTGCTAACACTTCTAACGTGAATACTAAATCAGAACTAACAAGCAACCAGACGTAAGCTAATTGTAGAGACACTCCGCTCGATCAACTACCAAATGTACCTATTAATTCATCATCCCGGAAAATGTAATAAAACAACTCTATTATACATATAACAATGATCTATTACAAATCGGGGAAACTGTCTCAGTCTTGCTATAGTAACATAGGAAAATAGTTTTTTGCTCTACAATCTATTTCCCCTTTGCAAAATATACGCCACATGCAAGACCTGTTTTCCTATTAACTGGCGACGCGCAGATTAAAATGAAGCAGATGGGTAACTGTCCGCCTCTGAACAAATTTCATCATCAACATTCACAGCCTTCAGGCAGCTTAAGACCCAAGTTCACCAACGCTTGATTAAGTTAAACGTGTGATTATTGTATTTAAACAACGATTAAACTCGGGTTTTTGTCCCTAGTTCACCAACAGATGTTTAATCAATCAACCGTTGGTTAAATCTTAAACAGTTTTTTAACGAATTTTTGCTGTTCAGCAAGCAAAAATCGTTGGTTAAATACAGTAATCACACGTTTAACTTGAACAAGCGTTGGTGATCTCGGGGCTAAAAACTCTTACACCAGGGCTAGCCACCTGACCTATACGTACTTATTTTGTTACTAGCTGATGGGTTTAGGGGACCCAGGGTTGACTGAAACTACTGATTAAAGAAGATAAAGTTTATTAACCACAATATATACAAGATGGCTGAAGGCACACACACTATTTATTAATTAACTCGCTAACAATATATTTCAATTAACGTAATACGAGCACGGTCACAGGAGAAAGAGAGCGAAACGTCAAAATGTCAGAGCTTTTATAATAAGACCACAGAGTATGCACTCATAGAGTAATAAAGGTTCGCACTCATGGGCAGGTACAAATCTAAAGAGGGACATTCACAATCCACAACACTAGCTTACTAGCCTTTGGAACCCTCTATTGAATAGAAGAATAGTAGAATAGAGTCTATTCCACTGATATAGGTACAGGCCTCTCTAACCACCCATCAGCCATGGTTCTGTGGAATTGTTTGATTAATTTCTGGGCCTAATGAAAAACGTGACACTCGTACCTGCCTAAATAGATAACTTTTGCTATCGCAAGCTCAGGAACATAATTTATGCAATTACTGTATAATAAGAGTGCGTGATGTATTTTTAACTGACTTCTATAAAGTAGCAAGTTCTTTTTTAGTTCGAACGGGTACACTTCCGAGGTAGCCCCATTTAAATTTTATTGAAATCGGCTGATCCGTTTTTGAAAAATCAACGATATTGTATAAATTGTATACACCAATTCGAGCGGGCTATTCGATTTTTTTACATGATGGAAGTTGGTTTTGCCATTTTTTTTGCGAAAAATAATATTTTATTCAGAAGTATATAATCTTAAATTGATCATGATCAAAGCGGCATCTAAGGAAACTCACAGAACACAACACGCTATCACGTATTCATATGCGTTAATCACACATAATTACATTCTGCAATGTTTTGGTATACATGCATTTTGCGGTTCATGATAATTTGCAACGGGCCACGATAGCGGGTAACGTACTGCTGATAAATATTTCTGTAGTTGTCCATCTGTTTGCATAATCTGTACATTAGTATCGAGATATCGTTTCGGATTATATTCACACCTGGGTTGAGGTAAAAGCTGGTTTGAAACTGTCATGGGTAAATAGGACTTGCATATCTGATGTCACGATAGGGGCTGGAATTTGCATAATGACGTAAATGCATGCGTATTGCTGCATATTATAGATAGTAGTTTGAAGTGAGTAAGCGGGTTGGGGTAAATCCAAGTGTCAAAGTTTGAGAGCAGAGAGAGCAGACTAAACATAATGTATCTAAATGCTAGGACCAAATAAAAAAATCAAGACCGAACCTTGAGAAACAAACAAGTGAAGCCGGCAAAACTACGCCACAAACACGTACAACGAAACTACGCCATGGCTCGTCAGTCGAACTATAGCGGCGCAACACCGACGCACTCACCACCACCACATGTATAAATAATTATTTTTCGCAAAAAATAGCATGACCGACTTCACCCGTGCACAGAATTCGCGAATATTTCGCACGGATCGATGTAGCATTTTTACATTATTGTTGATTTATCAAAAATAGCTCAGCCGATTTCAATACAATTTTAATAGGACCAATTTCGAAGTATACTCTTTCCAATAAAAGAAGTATTATTGAAATCGGACCACTACAAAAAAAGTTATGCGTGGTTATACATAAAAAAAATATACGCGTCGAATTGAGTACCTCCTCCGGTTTGGTTCGTCGGTCAAAAACTGGCCTCACTTGTCTGTTCAGGAGGTTCTGTCTTATTTTTAGGGTTCCGTACCCAAAGGGAAAAACGGGACCCTATTGCTAAGACTTCGATGTCCGTCTGTCTGTCTGTCTGTCTGTCCGTCTGTCACCGGGCTGTATCTCATAAACCATGATAGCTAGGCAGCTGAAATTTTTACAGATGATGTATTTTGGTTGCCGCTATAACAACAAATACTAAAAACAAAATAAAATAAATATTTAAGGGGCCCCCCTTAAATATACATTCCCATACAACAAACCTGAATTCGTTTTTCGCTCTATATTAATAATGGTACCAGGTTTGAAATTTTCACAGAATATTTAATTTTATATTCCCTTCAATAATAAAATTAAAATAAAATAAATATTTAAGGGGGGCTCCCATACAGTACGGAACCCTCCGTGCGCGAGTCCGACTCGTACTTGGCCGATTATTTTTATTTGGTTTGAAGCTAGATGGTTAAAACTGTGGTTGAGTCCGAATCATACAACCTGCGGTTAACCCAATCCTGACTGAAGCTCACTTAACAGCTGCGTTAGGATTGGGTTATCCGCAGCTATAGCTAACATCACAACCGCCTAGTTGTATGATTCGGCCTATGTACAAGTACCTATTCCGATATCAGGATAGAAAATTGACCTGAAAACCTTGACTTTAAGCTATCTGGAAAAAATAGTTAATGTTAATAGAGCTGTGTCTCTGTAAGTTTAGAACCTACAGAACTAAGTCTAAGTTCCAATTGTAACAATTTAATCTTTTTTAAAAAATATGAAGATTGTTTACTAAATTAAATAGTCTTAAAAAAAATTCGCGGTTAAAATCAAAGTTCCTTTATTCCGTAGACATTACAGTTGCACTTGGAATCGTCAGATAACAATGTTATTAAAATACAGTTTAAGTAATTTAAATCTAATCTCAAATAGGTACTTACGTTTCAAGTTTTCACAAAATATATTTAATACAAGAAATAACATAGCTAGGTACAACTTAAAGAAAAAATATATATCAGTCTAATAAAGTAATGTCAACGAAAACAAACATCAAAGCAAGAACAAAAAATAAATGATCATCACAGATAAAAAAAGTAGCATATTACGTTATTCAGCAATAACGGTTATTAACATCACAGTTAAGGAACATAATAGCAAGATACGTTATTCAGCGGTTTTTCAAGCACTGAAATTATAACAAGACTTTCGACGCCGCAAACTTGGATTGCTACTGGTAATGGTCCCAACGACATTGGAATAATTGGCCCAATGCGAGTCGGACTTGCGCATGAAGGGTTCCATACAGTATGGAAGCTTAATTAATTCTGCTTTTAATTTAATTATTTATTTTTGAAGGGAATATAAAATTTAATATTCTGTAAATAGGTATTTCAAGCATCTTCCTGTTGTCGTTATTAATATCGAGCAATAAAATAACGTTTCTTGTGTGGGAGCCCCCCTTAATTATTTATTTTATTTTAATTTCGTTATTTATTTTAAAGTGAATATTTAACCAAATATTATGTGAATGTTTGAAGCATCTACCTGTCACCGTTATTAATATGGAGCGAAAAACGGCAAAAAATTCAGATTTGTTGTATGGAAGCCACCTTAAATATTTTTTTCTGTTCTTAGTATTTGTTGTTATAGCGGCAACAGAAATATATCATCTGTGAAAATATCAGCTTTCTAGCTATCACCGTTCATGAGATATAACCTGGTGACAGACAGACGGACAGCGGAGTCATAGTAATAGGGTCCCGTTTATACTCTTTGGGTACAGAACCCTAAAAACAGAACTACCCATTAGTTTGCGATGTGATTGTTTGATATGACTAACATACCTCTTTTGTCGCGGGTTAAAAATAATCGGTCAAGTACGAGTCGGACTCGCGCACGGAGGGTTCCGTACTGTATGGGAGCCCCCCTTAAATATTTATTTTATTTTATTATTTATTATTGAAGGGAATATAAAACTAAATATTCTGTGAAAATTTCTAGCATCTACCAGGTACCATTATTAAAACGTCTAAAATTCAGGTTTGTTGTATGGGAGCCGCCCTTAAATATTTATTTTATTTTGTTTTTAGTATTTGTTGTTATAGCGGCAACCGAAATATATCATCTGTGAAAATTTCAGCTGCCTAG
The DNA here is from genome assembly GCA_964007245.1 of Hypomecis atomaria. Classification (NCBI taxonomy): domain Eukaryota; kingdom Metazoa; phylum Arthropoda; class Insecta; order Lepidoptera; family Geometridae; genus Hypomecis; species Hypomecis atomaria. The sequence continues at coordinate 15,134,930 of OZ023305.1, forward strand.
CTATCATGGTTCATGAGATACAGCCCGGTGACAGACAGACAGACAGACGGACATCGAAGTCTTAGTAATAGGGTCCCGTTTTTCCCTTTGGGTACGGAACTCTAAAAACGGATGATCCGATTTCAGAGTGATGATGGAGCCACCGCGTGATGCCCGAATCACGGGTCAATTATAATTATTTAGATAGGTTATCTATTCGGTACCAGGTTGTTATCACACGGTCGAGGACGCGCTAACCGGCGAACAAACTGCGCTAACGAGGTGGCAATGATGGATCATTGCGCGTAAAGATCCGTTCACGAAAACTACTTTTTACGAAAAATATTGTTTTGACAACGTAAGACTGGCTTCATTATATAGAAAAAGTCTTCTTGGAGCTACTACTTCGAGCAAATATCTATAGAGCCACAGTCCCTATGTGAAAGTAGTAAAAAAATGACCGAGCACCGTCATACATAGGTACCGACTTAGATATTTACATTAAATAATTCACAACGACCCGTTTTCTCGAATCTCGACGTTATGTCACTCACCTCATTAGTGCTTGAAACCGGGCACTTTGGCATCGCGCGGCGTTGTAGTCGGCTTGCAATCGCCTTACGAATAACTAAAAAGCCTGCCCACTACGTAACTTGGGCAGAGTTTTGGCTCGGACACTTTTTTTGCACGATTGTGACCCTATAGATATTTGCTCGAAGAACCACTATCATTCATCCATCAACCGTAGGACGTCCACTGCTGGCTGCAGGCCTATGTCTTGATATATGCCCTATGGATTTCCAATAAAATTTGAAGCGGCTTGCATCCGGTTTCTGCGGTCTTTATTATATTGTCGATGGCTGAAATATCACTTATACTTAATAATATCATCTTTGCTAAGTAACAAATAATTATATTGTACCAATTTGAAACAAATTACAAAATATGTTGTGTTGTTCATAAACAACAATAAATAATGCTAATAATCAATATACCTAATATAGACTGATGCTTTGCAAAGCACAGGAACTTTCGGAGGGTTAGGTATATCATATATGCCATCATTACGAACATCATTTACTATGGGATCACCTGCGAAATCTCGGAAAATATCAGCTGTTCTGTACAATAAACATTTCGCAGACTCTTGACAAAATTAAATGTGAATTCATCAATATAAATGGACCAATTGACTATTTTCCCATGGTTTCGGGATTGGTCTTGTAGTAAAAGTTGTGTACAATTAAAAGTTACTTCTAAAAGACCCTGCAGGTTCCAGCACTATGCAAAAATCACCTTGTATGAAGCTTATGTGCAGGTATAGGATTTTAAAACCTGCGATCTTTCCTTATTAAAGAACTGGCTCGTGCAAAAGGCATTTTATAGCATTGAAGATTTTTTTGCTTGCTCTAATAAGAGTAATTTCCTTTTAAAAAAATGTATGTGATTTGACATTATTAATTGATATTCTTGACATTATTATTTTATACTTACTTTTAATCTTATGAATGATTATACTATTATATTTTATGGCACAATAAGATTATGGAATGAATTTATTTTAATCTGAGTCATGTTTCAGACTTCAATTTTGTGACTTATAATTTTTGACAAATTATCAATAAAATGTTTATCTGTTTATCTGTTTATTATGTAGAATTTCACTCAACTGCGAACTCAACTACGAAAGAAGGTTCTGAGATACTATTTGATAAAATTATTTTATTGTTCTGACCACTTAGGAGATGTGAGCGCCTAAGCCGATCTCGATTGCACTCAGAGTACCTGACACGATCTTGACAATATCGTTGATCCAACTCATTTCGAGAGTCATTAAGTGTTCAAATTATGAGTTAAAGATACCTATTCGGTGTGACGCGACATATTATGTATTTTTTATTGTTATCCTGCACATTAAGTGTAATGAAGTATAATTACTCTGTATAGTAACATAGTTTTAATTATACTCGTACCTACTCTAGAATGTAGAGCAATATTAAATCCCGAAGAAAGAGGTGTCGTAAGTTTAACGTGTCTGTATATCATATGTTTTTAATCGGGCAAGTACCTTTATTAACTACAACGAAATACTATAAAACTACATAATTAAGCTACTACCACATTATAGACAAATAGATCATCCGCAGACTCTTGAAGGTCTGAAGATAATCCAGGATAAAAAAGTGAATCGCGGGGCGAATCGCCCAAGTCTCTTTTTGAATGTTCCTTTTCGCCCCGCTTCAAACAATGCGGGGCGAATGGGGGCCGCACCGCATGCGGGGCGAAACGCCGCAATACCGATGCGATCTCGCATGTTTACGAGTACGATTTCAGCCAGGTTCTAACATATATAATTATTTTTCCCCAACAATTTCATAACCGACTTAGAAATCTAATAGTTCATACATCACTATCACTACATAGTATAAAACAAAGTCGCTTCCCGCTGTCTGTCCCCATGTATGCTTATATCTTTAAAACTACGCAACGGATTTTGATGCGGTTTTTTTTTAAATAGATCGAGTGATTCAAGGGGAAGGTTTATATGTAAATACACTTGTGCGAAGCCGGGGCGGGTCGCTAGTTAAGAATAAATAACTGTCGGATGTTGGAAACGTTGATCTACAAAAAGTAACTGCGGTGTGGATGCAAGGCACGAATCAATGCTTCATTGTTGCTGTAATTTTCATATTATTGTTGATTTACCACAAACGACTCAGCCAATTTCGATAAAATTTAAATGTGACATCTGAACTATGATCTACCATTTCTACCAAAGAAAAAAATAATCATCAAAATCGGTTTATAATTGGCTGAGTAATCGCGTAACAAACACAAAAATATACAGTCAAATTAAGAACCACCTTTTTGAAATTGGTCGACAAATCACTATCACTACATAGTATAAAACAAAGTCGCTTCCCGCTGTCTGTCCCCATGTATGTATGATTATATCTTTAAAACTACACAACGGATTTTGATGCTGTTTTTTTTAATAGATAGAGTAATTCGAAAGGAAGATTTATAAGTAAAATATAAATATGTGAAGCCGAGGCGGGTCGCTAGTAAAATATAAATCTTTGTGAGCAATCCTACCCAATGTTTATCACTAAAAGATTTGCACTGACAAAACAGCACTAAGGAGGAAGGACAACAAACTCTGATCTTAATACCTATTAGCCGGCAGCTGTTATTGCGTACGCGTCCTTAGTTTCAGCTACAGATGCGCAGGAGTCGGTTCAGTGTTTCAAGTAGTCGGTTAGTTTAGCGCACCTGTGTCGGCCGCCGGTCAGGTCTTAGGACTCACGGAGTCACGAATACTCGCGGAAAATGTAGCGCGGTGAAGTACAGAGCAGAGACATTCATGTGGTTGTCCGTATTTCTTTTTACCTTTGCCAGTAGTTATACCTAAGTTAAGAAAAAACGGTCTGAGTTGTTTTTTCTTTCGCGGTGAAAATTTTCCCGAAATTAAACTGGTTTAATTACACAGTTGATAAAATAAATAATAGGGAAGAAGGACCTTAATGTATTTGTTAAAATAATAAAGGGATCATTTGGATTTTGTTTTTGTAGGAACGAAAGACGGAATACGAAAACATTAACAGTTTTAGTGAGAGATTGATATTTTTCGGTAATCATGTTTTCTATGCGGAAAATATGCGGGAAAAATCAGCTCGACATAAAAATTACTGTTTATTCTAATACTTAGTTAAAAAAGTGTAAAAAAATATAGTGACTATATGGACTGGATTAGTAAACATAAAATTATACATAATTACTTAATTAACGTTAAAAATGTCTAAATATTTTTTTTATGTTTAATAATTGCATTATAATGAATGCCACGTGAATTGTAATGAAGTAATAATTCGATTTTAATCGAGTTTAACACCTATAATTAACGACAATAAGATGAAGTTCAAATAAAGGTTATTGTATACTTTGAATTTTCATCGATTACCTACAAAGGTTCCAAAGAACTCGAATCAGTGACCGTAAAAACAACATTATAATTCGTCAACAAAGTCATTTTAAACTCATCAATTCACACTTAAAATCAAATGCCAAAAAATTTAAAAACGTCGTATCCTCATTTCAGGCACGTACTAAACATATTTCCTCAAAATACCTACCTGAGTTGAGAGCACTTGAGAAAAATTAACGGTATAATAAAGCCCAGTTTAAGACATCTTCTGGACCAGTGGCTATCACCCCGCCGGACCGGTCAGCCGATTTTTGTAATCGAAATATTTTCCAAAATTATTTTCAAAACGCAAAGGAAAATCGCCTTTGTGCGTAAGAGCGTTGAGTGCAGTACTTAAATCTTTCAAGTTTTAGTGAAGTGCGTATATTGGTATCGATAATTTTGAGATAAAACAAATCGGAAAATTATAATACCTCAATCTGAAAGTTTTTGGTGAATTAATTGCATTAATTTATGTGCTGTTTGTTGGACATAACCACAATATAAATTTATAATAATTCAGACTTTTAAACTTGATTTAATTGGTCGTTGCATTAAAACAAACAATTGTTTTATGTAAAAATAAAGTGTATTTTTTAAATTAATTGTAACAGTATTTTTATTTTACTGTTCATTACTTTCCTACAAAATGTATGAATTACCAAAACAAACAAACCTTGAACTGTCATAATGAAAATCCAAATTGGTAATGAAATTACTCAACAATTTGTTATCTAATTGCACCGTTATAAAACTAGAACAATAATTTACTGTAACGACTTGACATAAAATGTCATAAAACCGCATATTTTTTTATCTATACATCGTAAAGGTATTAAGCTATTGATATTTTGCTTCGGTTCTAATCGAGATATTCAGTATTGGATTAAGTTTTCGATGAGCTGCACTTTGAGGATCTATAAAAGAAAAATCGATAAAAAGTACTTACGTTTTGTTAGGTTTTAAAAATTATTTAAAAAAGTGTTACCAATTAACAAAATATTTTGAAGTGAAACTTCTAATGCGACTTTCAACAAGGTTGCGTTAAACATTTAACGCTATCATGGAGGGGGTATGAAAGCACTGTTGCGTCGAAGTTTCATTTCTTCCGCGCGGAGGGACTCCACTTGCATTATTTTTTGTTATATATGTTGATTGGGTGCTAAATAAATAATGTTATTTTTTTTTACTAAAGCGAAGTTATATGCGAAATTATAATAAAATAAATTGTTAATTTAAGCGAAGTTTTCAGCGATAAACTATACCAAAAATATCTGCCAGTAAAAAAACAGTGTAACGTGCGATCCGAAATATCGAAACATCGACAATCGATACTTTTTCACGTCACTAAGGGTCGTGTTGTTCGAAAGCTTTTTGTTGCAAGTGATAAGTGTTTAAAATGAAGTGGCGGAAGTCTCAGAACCAAAGTCTGGTGTCAGGGGACACTTCTGAAGAGGAGATCGGACACAGCTATCTTGGTACTTTGGTAAGTTATCCTAAAAACCCTACGTTTTGCGAGAAACTACAAAATGCATGGGCTAATTTTTTTTTCTTGGGTTGATTTGTAAAGTGCATGAATTTAAAAGGTGTATATACTTATCATAATGAACAAATTTTACTACCTATGGTACGAGTACCACCTCCGAAATAATCAAAAACGTCAATAAATCTATACCAATGTTATAAAGAGGAAAGATTTGATTGTTTGTTTGCATTGAATAGGCTCCGAAACTACTGAACCGATTTGAAAAAAAATACTGTTGGGTAGCTACACAATCCCCGCGTGTCATAGGCAATATTATATATTTTTTTTAAATTAGAGAGGCTGCTAGTATACAATAAATTAAATAAATTTTGACCCTCGACAAAATGTATGAAACAGCTGATTTTTTCGCTACACTTACCAAAGCAACCGCATCTATAATTCAGGTTCTATCACAGCACAAGGTAAAACAGTAGGTATTTTTTTTATCAACATAATATCAATGTTTTATTACGAAAAGGTTTCCAAAAACACCTAACTCATCTCTAAAATCTTGGGTCTCTATAAAAACGGAAATCCTTACATAGTATAAAATAAAGTCGCTATTTTTGTCTGTTTGTTTGTCTGTATGCTTAAATCTTTAAAACTACGCAACGGATTTTGATGCGGTTTTTTTTAATGAATAGAGTGATTCAAGAGGAAGGTTTATATGTAAAATACACCTGTGCGAAGCCGGGGCGGATCGCTAGTAAATCATATAAATCAATTAAAAATATATAGTCTGGATTTTTTCTTGATAATTTTGAATTATATAACAGCAAATAATTTAGATGACCACGACCGTACGTACATTTTAATATAATTTGTTTAATTATACATACTTTTTAAACCTCGGGGATGTCCTTTTGACCGTAGACGTAATTTATTATTTAATTACACAAGTCTTTGTTTATATCTTGAACAATCATGACATTTAAAAACAATACTATGAAAGCATTTTTTTATTTAATTACTCCTCGCAGTACTTTACTACCAGAATTTCGAAAAAATACTCCGAACTTTTAGAAGAAAAACATATGTAGGTATTTAGATAGCTAACACTAATGAGCCTTTTTTTCGAAGTTGCATATGACAATAATACAGATTATATTCACACAGCTAAAAACCTTCTCGATCACATCGGGAAAAGTCCATCAAAGTCGTTTCATTTGTTCGTGAGCTATAAAGCCACAGATACACAGGTTATACTTATACAAAACCCCTCTTTTGGGTTCTTCTTCTTCTTTTTTCTTTTCAGCCATAGGACGTCCACTGCTGGACATAGGCCTCCCCTAAAGACCTCCAATAAGACCGGTTGGTAGCGGCTTGCATCCAGCGCGATCCTGCGGTCTTAATGAGGGCATCCGTCCACCTTGTGGGTGGACGTCCTACGCTGCGCTTGCCGGTACGTAGTCTCCACTCGAGAACTTTTCGACCCCATCGGTCATCAGTCCTCCGTGCTATGTGCCCCGCCCGTTGCCAATTATTCAACTTGCCATTTCAACTTGCCAATCCGCTGGGCTATGTCGGTAATTTTGGTTCTTCTACGGATCTCCTCATTCCTGATATGATCCCGCAGAGAGACTCCGAGCATAGCCCTCTCCATAGCTCGTTGGACTACTTGGAGCTTACTAATAAGGCCCATAGTGAGAGACCACGTTTCTGTGCCATCAGTCATCACTGGCAACACATACATATAGGTAACACTATCACAGAACAATTTTTTTCTTTTGGGTTAGCAGGGTAAAAATACAATACTCACATAAGTATTTCTCACCATGCGAAAAGTATTGAATTCTATTGTCTCCTGGAGATATCTACGTTATTTCAAGTTTGGTTATGTAATAGCGTTGTATAATAATCGACATAACATCCATTACTAACTTGAAATTTTAATTAAAGAAACGTCTTTAAAAATATTATGAGATTTTCTGCAAATTGCATCCAAAATATCACCAGGAATCTCATATACACTCTCAATATCACATTTTTATCCCAACAAAATCAGCTAAATAATTAGAATACACATCATGCACTTTTTGCCTTAAAACCGCATTAATGTGAATTTAAATTAAGCCATTAATTTAAATTCTTAACATAACCGGTTTCGCAAAAACCTAAAGAACCTAAATTATCGTCGAAAACACGTATCAAAGAGTTATTATGACTCTCGGAGGAAATGTCTTTCAAAAACGCAAAAATCAAAATAAGTTGTCTAAACTTGTTTATAAATAATAGACGTCATAATAACATTTTGTTATGGTTTTTATCGAGTCAAAACGATTAAACGACTAAAAAACGTATAAAAATTAAATCTAGTCTAGTCTATGGTAGCACATAAAATCAGTTCTGTATATTATCTACTCGACGACAACTTCAAACGGTGAAGAAAAACAAATTTTATAAAGAAAGTGTACCTTTTAAGAATGCTTATCATTCATTTTTTGTAAAGTATGTAAAAGAAGTTTTTTTGTATTCAAAAACCTATCAAATTTGTATTTGTAATGTCAAAATTTCAGCACACTAAGCTAACAGAACTATGCTTTCTAAAAATATAAAATTATGTTTTCAAAACTACCACCGCACTGGTATATCAAGTAAACTGAACTATAAGATTTACTCAATTTGAAATTTTCCAAGAATTTTCTATTTATTTCGCTGAAATGTTACTGAAAACTGCCTCTCAATCCCAATCATAGTCTACCTACTTATTATACTACTACGATCAGTATTTGGTTGGGTGACCGCGGGTAGCATTTTCCAATTGAGCGCTACCGTGGCTCGGATGACACGTTAAATTGTAGTTCCCGGTTGTTTTAACCGCTAAGCCATGTCAGAGGCCTTCAGGTGGCCTAAAAATCTGACACCAGGGCTAGCCACCCGGCCTATACGAACTTACATACTACTACACACTATAATTATACAGTTTGGTAGTTGAATAACTGGAAAAAGTGCGGTACTTCCCCTGGCTCTATAAAAGTGACCTCAAAATTTGAGACTTTTTCTTATCTTTTGTACCCAAAAAATGTCGAATTCAGAATTTTGTCGCTTTCTGACTGAGACATTAGATTAGTTTTGGAACATAGTTTTTATTTCAATTTTTATTGATTGAATCATTATTATTTAATTATGGAATTGGTTTATTTAATTATGTTGTGATATTTTTGTTGGACGAGTCCATTAATAGGGACATTGATGAGCATTTCATTTTATTTACTTGATTCTTTTCAATGTACTATTATGACAATAAATTATTTCATTTCATTTCATTTCATTTCATTTCATTTCATATACCCAAAATATGAATGTATCGTTAAAAAACTTTTTTATTTACCATCGCAGTTACTGGTTTTGGAAATGTAAAGTTGCCGAACCGGTATCGACGTTTTGCCAATTTTTTTGGACTTAACCCATCCTGTATGAACTCACTTTGTACAACCAGGTGCAAAATTTACATAATTTTGTTTGTAAACTTTGACACTTTTAACCCCCAATGAAAAAGAGGTGTGTTATAAGTTGAAGGTGTGTGTAGTTTTTAAACCTTCAGGGTAGCTAAACTAGCCTAGCCACCCGGCCTATACTTACGAACTTATTTTTTTGTGTATGTATGTCTGTTTGTGGCATCGTAGCTTCCTAAGGGATGGCTCGTATCTGATGCGGCTTTTTTTTGTTGGAAAGCTAAAACAGGGTTATTTCTAATCAATTAGCATCCTTTTAGGGGTTTATTCTATGCATCAAAACTAACAACTTTTGTTCTGCGACTTTTATAGATTCTCAAAAAAAAGTTGTTGTTCCATATCAAAATCTCCATCCATATCATAAAAATATCGTTCACCCTCGACTAAATGTATGGAACAGCTGTTTTTTTTTTAGTTTTGAGAAAAGTCACAGAACAAAAGTTGTTAGTTTTGATGTACAGAATAAGCCCCTAAGAGGATGCTAATTGATTAGAAATAACCCTGTATAATCTATCTTATGGTTAGCTATCTCAATAAAATCTGTGTATTTTTTTCAAAATCTTTAAATTTACTGCTGCAGAAGCAAAATCATGATAATGGTACAGCTGTCCTCTACACGCAGCTCTACCATTATCAGTTGAAAAGTTTGAAGTGACGCTACCTCAGAATAATGACAAGTAAAGCCATATATTCACTGAGCAACAATTGTTTCTAAACTCTGTATCAGAAACAAAATCTACGTGTTTCCGAAACAAAAATAATGTTTCAGAGACAGTTATTTTGTTTCTGTAAACACCACCGTGTGGAACACGGAATCAAATCAGTTCCTAGAAACATCTACGTGATGTTTCAGAAACTGTGTATCCGAAACATTGTTTCTCAGTAAATACATGGCTTTAGTCCTTATTTTAAGGGAGCTACTTCTCCAACGTCTTCTTTTTTATGAGTCAAAGATTCGATCATAAAGTTCTCTAACTTATAAATGTTGTAATTTACATGTTTCTGAATGTTGACAGACCTAAGACTGCATTGCTGCTACATGCTGACGCAGAATGACAAAAGTATGGATAAGTTTGATTAGATAAAAAAGATTCTTAGGATCATGCAGATGTCTTAAGTCTAGACTTCTAGAGTACCTACCTACGCAGGTTTCTTCGAAGTAAGCTTTATTACTATATACTGATTGTGAGGTGACGTTAGATTAGCGTAAATTAAAAAACCTTAAATGTTTAATTTAAATTTTAGATTTCATTTTCATCAATGAGTTCCTTGGAATTTATTTATATACGAATGCTCATACTATTAGCGTTTCGGTGAAGGAAAACATCGTAAGAAGAACTGTATGTGTCCGGAGATAAAACTCGATGGGGTATGTGAATCTACCGTCTAGGCCAAAGTGGGGGGTGTGTCCCAATCGCTACTTCGTGTATTGGATAGGCCTATGTTAAGTAATAGACCATCAAAAGGCGATAGGTGTTGTCTTGTATTTTGTAGCGTTATTTCGCATTTTGCAGTGAACTGTATAAATCGTAATAGCATGTCATTGCATTCGAGAGATTTAAGGGTTTTTTTTATCGAAAGCTCCGCCCGAATTGAGGTCAAAATGTATACTTATTGACATTTTGGAAACTCGTTTGGGTACTTGAAATGTAATTACTTTGGATTACGCTGCGGTTCTTTTCTGGGATTGGATTTTTTGTGCGAAATTGAATTTAAAAATAATTGACCAAGTGCGAGTCAGACTCGCGCACGAAGGGTTCCGCACCCTGTGGAAGCCCTCTTAGTAAATTGTATCTTAATTTATTAAATATTTCACATTACTTGTATGGGAGCCCCCCTTAATTGTTTATTTTATTTTAATTAATTAATTAATTTTTTAAAGTGCAAATTTAACCAAATATTTTGTGAATATGTCAAGCATACTCGTACCTGTTAAGTACCATAATTAATATCGAGCGAAAAACGGTTAAAAAATCAGGTTTGTTGTATGGGAGCACCCTTTTAATATTAATTTTATTCTGTTTTTAGTATTTATATAGCGGCAAGAGAAATGCATCATCTGTGAAAATTTCAGCTTTCTAGCTATAACGGTTCATGAGATATAGCTTGGAGATAGACAGATGGACAGACAGACAGACGGACAGCGGAGTCTTAATAATAGGGTCCCGTTTTTACCCTTTGGGTACGGAACCCTAAAAAGGTTTTTTTTTTAATCAGGTAGGTACGTATAATTTTTGGTTAGGTCTTTAATGATGACTATATAATGACTGATGCCTGAACAAGAAGATTATTACGACTTATATTGTATACTAGCTTTTGCCCGCGGCTTCGCCCGCGTGGGATTTAAATTTTTGTGCTTTCTTATTGGAACATTTTATTTTCTGGGATAAAAACCATCCTTTTATGGTGGACATTCCGCGCATTAGAACCAAGCGTTTCGAATCCTCATTCCTCATACGAACAGCCAGAATGTGGAACGCTTTGCCTGGGTCTGTCTTCCCGCTAAAGTACAATGTGGGCGTCTTCAAATCCCGAGTAAATAGGTATCTTCTAGGTAAGCGTGCTACAACCTAGACCGCATATCTGCTTAACAACAGGCAGTATGTGGTCAAACGCAAACCTATTCAGAATAAAAAAAAAAAAAAAAAAAAAAAAAAGTAGCGTGTGTCACTTTCCATCTTTCAAACTATGTCCAGACCAAAAATGAAGTCAATCCGTGGCTCCGTTGCTGCGCGAAAGAGTAACAAACCAACAAACACACTTTCGGATTTATAATATTAGTAAGGACTAGGTTTACCTGCGGCTTCCTGGCAGAGATCGCTCTCTGGCAGCCATATCACAAGCTTTGCTTAGTTTGGGGTCAGAGACCGTGTGTAAGATGTCCCCTAATATTAAAAAAAAATATATACATTTACATATTTTAAATACATACTTATATAGATAGTACCTAAATAACACAGAGATAACACAGAGCAAACATCTATGTTCATCACATAAATGCTTGCCCTGGGTAGGGATCGAACCCATGCCTCTTTGGTTCATGAAGTCAGGGTCATTAACCACTGAGCCAACGAGGCAGTCATATATGCCCAATAAGTCCAATACGATTCGGTGTGATACATACAACCACTTTCTGGAGACCGAGGGCTTGGACCCGCGGGCATCAAATCCAGCTCCGAATTGAATTATCACCCTGAAACCAACAAAATTTTAACATTCCTTGTTTTCCCCCTGTCTTCAATTATGACACCAACTTCCTCCAAGTTTTATGACATCACGTCCACATTGTTATACAGGGTCATAGGTATTAAACGCAAAACCTTTTTAAGGGCGGGTCTAGTACATCTAGACAATCAACTTTTGTTCTTAGAGTTTTGGAAAATCACGAAGAAAAAAATCAGCTTTTTCATACAAACAGTTCGTCAATCGTCAACACGCGGGAAAATGTATGGAGAAGCGAATATTTTTTCGAATTTTCAAAAGTCGTATTAGTAGGTATAAAAGTTGTTTGTCTAGATGTAGATACCCGCCCTTAAATGTTTTGTGTTTAATACCTATGACCCTGTATACCTACTTATCTAGGTCTCCCCCGTCTCCTTCCATAAGTCACGATCCCAAGCGATCTTCTACCAACTCCTCTCGAATGAGTCAAGATTGTTACGCCAGCGTTATTTCGACCTTCCCTAGTTGCATCGTCCATCATGCACTTACTGCTTGACGACCATCGACTTGGAATTTTTCTTCATTAATATAGATGGTGAAGACCCTTGCCTGTCGACCGGGGTGCATCCGCGCTACACGTCCTGTCCAATGACATCCGGTTTTTTAACCGACATCCAAAAAGGAGGAGGTTCTATGTTCGTCTGTATGTTTTTTTGTGTCGATAATTTCGCCAATTGTGAACCGAATCAAAAAATTATTTTTTATTTCGAAAGGATATACTACCGAGGTAGTCTCATTTAAATTTTACAGAAATCGGCTGTGCTGTTTTTGAAAAATCAACAATAATGTAAACAATTCGATCGAAATATTCGAATTTTGTACACGGTGGATGGCGTTTATGCCATTTTTTGCGAAAAATAATTATGTACTATTAGTATCAAAGTTCGTCTTAACTCAGTGATTCACATATAATTCATTTCTAACCAGCCCCACATGCCAGATTCCTATGACCTCTACATCCACGTGATGTGTTAACACCATGTTAGTAGATATTATGGCGTGCGTGCGAATTCTGACTGGAGGCACTAAATAATGATTTGCACGAATTAACGCCAGATGATTGAAGGTGATTTTAATGATTTGGGCGTAATTTGGAACTAATTACGTATTGAATCATGAGGTTTTGTTGTGAAGTGAAAAAATTTTAAGGTTTCTGAAAACAAAATGTAGAGCGCGTTTCACCAAAAAAGTCCCTCAGACTCGTCGCCACAATCGCATGGCCGATCCGTTAAAATTATTTTCACTTATTTCGGGGGACTCTTTTCGTGATACGGACTCTAGTTTTAATCATACAGATAATATACATATAATACGAGAGTCCTTTTCACGCAAGAAGTTACTCGGATGCGTAACCTGGCCGATCTGTTAAAATTAGTTTAAATTTTTGCCGCGGGACTTCTTTCGTGAAATGCACTTTAGTAAGTAAATCTAAAAAAAAAAATTTGTAAGAGTATCAATTACGTTTCAGTGAATTTTACATGAGCGTTACCGTGGTTCAGGTAACATCTTGAACCTACGCCTGGTTATTTTAATCGTTTCGTTTACCACGCGAAAGATCTTTGGGCGGCTTAAAAACTAACACCAAAACTCTTCCCGATTTATACTGTGTGTTATTGTTATATACTACGGGATTTATCGCGCACTTAAATCGCCCCGCCTACCCGTGACGACGATCGATATAACTCCGTCGAAACGTCGGGATAACGAGGTATTTATTTATCTCGTGATTTCATTGCGCGTTTAGTCCCGTAGTATATATGAATAATGTGTTCAAATCGCGAAAGTTCAATAATGTAAATCGAATAACTTCGAAACATTTTAGTGCTTGCTACACTCGTGCGCAATTTGAGGATTAAATCCTGATCCCCATGTGATGAATGATGATGTCTGCTTAATAATTCTTTCTAACCTGTGAATTTTTATGAAGTATTTTTTTGTTTCCTCCGGAAAGTTTATAAATACAGGTATAAACATATTCATTAGGGTTCCGTACCCAAAGGGTAAAAACGGGACCCTATTACTAAGACTCCGCTGTTCGTCTGTCTGTCTGTCTCCAGGCTGTATCTCTTGAACCGTTGTAGCTAAAAAGCTGCAATTTTCACAGATGATGTATTTCTGTTGCCGCTATACCAACACATACTAAAACTAAATAAAATAAATATTTAAGGGGAGCTCCCATACAACAAACGTGATTTATATGAGTTTTTTTGCTCGCTAATAATAAGGGTAAGAAGAATTGGGCTAAGGGGGCTCCAACACGGTACGGAACCCTTCGTGCGCGAGTCCGACTCGCACTTGGCCGATTTTTTGTCCCCGTGCGGCCCGTGCAAATGGCGCCGGCGGTCGTTACTTATTTACAAGGTTATCTGCTCACCCTGTGCCGATAAGTGATTTAGACCGTCATTATTTACAACTTTTACTATGGGGTCAACACAAAATTCGAGAAAAAGAAATCAGCTGTTCCATACAAAATTACAACTCAGAATCGACAAAGGAATCCATCCATCCATCAGCCATAGGACGTCCACTGCTGGACATAGGCCTCCCCTATAGATCTCCAATAAGACCGGTTGGACAAAATGTATGAAACAGCTGATTTATTTTCTCGAATTCTGGGGTTGGCCCCATAGTAAAAGTTGTTCATAATTATGGTCTGAATTACCTTCTTTCGGCTTAGTACACCAGTTCTGGGTAGACCTGTGTTAGCGTAACTCTGTAGTAGTATATCTCTGTTACTAATATACAGCACATTTATACAATTTATGCGTATAATGTACCTATTTTCTCACGATAAAGAGTCACATGACGGTCCGGTATTGACTCTTCAGCAAATACCGCAGTTGTGTTTGTTTGTTGGTGATATGATAACAATGTGAGGCATGCAAACGAAGCCGGCTAGCCGAGTCAACACGAAATTCGCCAACTTGGTGAAAATAGTTGCAGTGGTGTGCATATTTTTAACATAGTCCAAAAAGAAGTCATTTTTAGGGTTCCGTGCCCAAAGGGTAAAAACGGGACCCTATTACTAAGACTCCGCTGTCCGTCTCCAGACTGTATCTCATGAACCGTTATAGCTACAAAGTTGAAATTTTCACAGATGATGTATTTCTATTGCCGCTATAACAATAAAAACAGAATATAATTAATAATTAAGGGGGGCTCCCATACAACAAACCTGATTTTTTAGCAGTCATTCACTCTATATTAATAATGGTAACAGGTAGATGCTTGAAATATTTAGTTGTATATTCACTTTAATAATAAATAATACAATTTAAAAAAATATTTAAGGGGGCTCCCATACAGCACGGAACCCTCCGTGTGCGAGTCCGACTCGTACTGGGCCGATTATTTTGTATGTATGTTTTTATTTTATTTTATTTATTAATTAAAATCAACAGTCCTTAAAAAACATAAATTAACTTAAAAACTAAACTTAAGGCCAATAACTGATTTATACTATGTTACCAAACACTTTTTTTTTTTGCAGTTTCACAGTATACTTAATACGAGTATTTATTACATAGTTGCGCTGTTTATTTGTGTGTGTGTGTGTGTGTGTGATATGTACATAATTATATATTTATTTAAACATATACTTAAATATATTATAAAATGCATTTACTGTGTCATATAATACTTGATACACCTCTTTTTAAATCTCTCTTTTTTGGTATGAAAAATGTCAATTAAATTTCATGTTATATGTTACGCATTTACTCCGCCAATTATATATGAACTAATTTTGATGATTGATTTTTTGTTTGGTAAGTAGTTCATTCATACTACAGAGGTTTTTAAAAATCAACACTAATGTAAAACTTACTACTTCGATTATACATCGATTCGTGTGAACTATTTGAATTTCGTACACGGTTGAAGTCGGTTGTACTATTTTAACCTGCCTGGGAAGAGGAGTATCGGTATCGCGACGGCCGTTCTCCCTATCCTCTGCAGCCGTAGTGGCAGGCGCGGGGCCACTTTAATTGATCCGTTGCATCGGGACCAGGGCTGTCGGACACGGGTGCTGTCTGACGCCCAGTGCTGGTTGGTCCCAGGTGGTGGATGACGATGTGTCTGGTGTTCGGCACATCGTCATTCTGGCGGGAGCCGAAGCTCCGTGGTGGGGCCCGAGTTGGGCCAGCGCTGTCGGGTGCCGCGGAGGAGTGCGCAAGCGTGCCCGTAGCCCCGACACATAGCGCAGTGGCGGAACACCCAGGGGTTTTGGTGGGTATACTGTCCAGTCGGCAGGACTCCCACATAACCACCCGCCTGCCCTCGGGGGGCGGTGGTATCTATAAAAGATTTCCCCTGGTAAAAAAAAAAAAAAAAAAAAATACCTGCCTGAAGGCCTCTGACATGACAAAACAGTTAAAACAACCGGAAGCTACAATTAAGTACGTCTCATCCAAGCCACGGTAGCGCTCAGTTGGAAATGCCACTTGGCGGTTCATTTTTTTTTACTAAGCACTGCATGTTGAATACTCATTTTGCTTGACGATCCAAAATTATTGAAGTAGGTACTTACCTAAAGTAGCATCATAATGATTTTTAGTTAGTCTGATAATAAAGTCAGGAGTGAAACTACAAGTCATTCGTTCGTTTCATGTGAGTTTCGACACATTTGTTAGGTTTTGAAGAGTTATGATGAATTTAGCTTTTTCCCGCGATTTAGATATAGAGAGGCCTAATCCAGCAGTGGGATTATGAAGACTGGACGATGATGAAGATCTGCTAGGTGCAACATAATGCAATATACCGGCCTTTTGATACTCCACTGCTGATCGTAGGCCTTTCACCATCTAAGCCAATGGAGCAGTTATGCCAGCGGCACAGAGCCACGCTCCCCTACTTTAAGGAGCTGGGCTGGCTCGGGTAGACGCTGGAGGGGGAAATACACAAAGCACCCCATGCGGGACGTCAGTGTAGGACTTATCGCCCCCATATCGAATAAGAATAAGAATCGTAAGCCTACACATGAAAAGTTGATTGGGCCATACCTAACTACCACGCTGGCTTAGTGCGGGTTAGCGTTACATGTCTTGTACTCGTACGCCATCGAATTTCTTCTACGGACGTAGAACATATGTACTCGTACCCTCACCATGTTTTCACTCACCGAAAAACCAGTGGTGTGGAAATCCATACATAAGTTCGAAATAACTCATAAGTGCGGGGCGGGGAATTGAACTCTTGATCTCACGTTTGCAAGTGGAGCGTTTCTACCACTCAATGGTGGTAACCATTGAGTTACAATTTACTTAAAAATTAATTGTTTTATTTGAAACTAGCTTTTACCCGCGGCTTCGCCCGCGTTGTATTTTGATTTTGGCTTATGTTTATGTCGGCTGCGAAACCTAACCTAACTGACAAATATCAAAATACCTTAGAGGAATGCTTTTGTTGGTTAAGTTACGGTTGGAGTGTATATACAACCCTCCCGTGTATTCCCGCCTTGTCGTGGGGGAGGTCTGAGGCAGCTGAAAAGGCGGCGGTCGAAGTCTCCCTCTTCTTTGGGTCTTTTCCCCCAAGGAAGCTTAGAGGCTGGCACTCGAGTTTCAGCCGCTTTTAACTAAAGCAGCTGAGAGGATGGCCGGTAGGTTGCATGCCTTATGAGGAGTGTCGCAACTTAGGCGGGCTGCAGTGCCGCTCTTGCGACGCTGCATCCGAGGATTTTTTTTATTATATCGCGAAATATCCCTGACATGATCAGCAGGGGTCTTAATTACAAATGAATAAAAACTAAGTATACCTATATTTCAATGTTTTTGGCTGTTTGCAGTTATAATAAGCATTACAATGGTACAGCAAAGTTTATACCTACTTGTTCCTAATTAAGTATTGCTTTTTTACAAATATTTGTGCAAAAATTCGATAAAATTGTTTCTAAGGTTTTTTCGTGTTAGATTAATTCCAATTTTTTGTTCTAAATCAAATCTCTGCTTTCCATAACCTGGGCATTCCAAGATTATGTGCAGTGGAGTCTCCTCTTTTGTGGGTTCACAGATGCACGATGGGCTTTCCCTCAACTTAAATCGATGTAAGTATTGGGAAAACTCACCATGCCCCGTCAGCACTTGAGTTATGATTCCCACTGGTGCTATTTCTCTTACGATCTTGTATGCCGCCCTTGCATCCGGAAAATATGTTTTGGTTACCGCCGCTGTGTGTCCATCCTGATACCGCCGGTTCCACTCGTCAAGAGAGTCCTTTCGGATTTCTCGCTTGACGAATGAAACGGGGCAGTTATCCTAAATAGGTCTGTCTGTAAATAGGTCGAGTGCAGTGCTGCTTCCTTTGCTAGCTGGTCCGCTCTCTCATTTCCCTCCATCCCCGCGTGCTATTTAATCCAATAAAGTTTCACTATTTTATTTTGTGCGTGTAGTAACTTTATGTTAGCTTTGAATTTACTGCT
This sequence comes from Hypomecis atomaria, assembly GCA_964007245.1. NCBI lineage: Eukaryota > Metazoa > Arthropoda > Insecta > Lepidoptera > Geometridae > Hypomecis > Hypomecis atomaria. The sequence continues at coordinate 15,153,490 of OZ023305.1, forward strand.
AAGGGATGGAGGGAAGATACGCCAACTACCGTTTCCAGTGCAGACCTGGAGTCACAAAAGATTTTTGCGATTTCGGTAGCCTCAAGAAGTGCCAATAACTCGACCTGTTACACAGAGCACCAATCGGCCAATTTCAGCTTGCGGGTACTGATCTCAGCGGCATCATCCCAAATGGATAATGCCGCCCCAACTTTCCCTTTAATTTTACTGCCGTCTGTAAATATGTTAATTTCTCGGTTAAGATTTTGCTCTAGTGCTGCTCCGTCTGCCAGGCATATGAACTCCAGCTCCTCCTGCTGCGCTGGGTGTGGCTTCTTTTCTGTCTCTCTATCTCCAGTTACTTGCTGGGAATAACCTTTCTTAGTTTCATAAAGCAAGGCTGCTTCTTGGACTCTGATATGACAGCCGAGGATAAGGGGCCGCGGTGGGATATATGGAACTGGTGGTGTGGGTGCCGCCACCTACCCTACCTTCCGCTAGGCCGTCAACGTGTTGGCAGACGCAGTGGGGCTGCAGGGGAAGAGAGGTGTCGGTATCGCGATTGCCGTTCTCACTGCCCTCTGCAGTTGAAGAGGCAGGCGCTGGGCTACTATGACTGACCCACTGCACTGGGACCAAGGCGTTGGAATGCTGTCTGACGTTCAGTACTGGTTAGTCCCGAGTGGTGGATGACGATGTGTCTTGTGCTCCGAAACACTCCGTCACTATGGCGAGAGCGCAAGCTCCGTTATGGAGCCCGAGTCTGGGCTAGTGCTGTTGAGTGCCGCGAAGGAGTGCGAAATATGTGGGAACGTCCTAAACTTGCCATGACAGGTTATTTCTGGCGCTTAGACGGCTCCTACCGCAGCCCACTCACTTAGTTTTTATCCTATCCTACGGGAACTGTTAAAGTTTTTGCGATAAAAAGTGGCCTATGTCACTTTTCGTCTTTCAAACTATATTCATGCAATATGCCAAGGCAAGTTGCTCCGTTGCTGAGAAAAATTTATCGTTAAGTCGAAAAAAATTGTGGTTCCCGTAGAACCACAATTTTTTCGGGATGGAAAGTATCCCATGTCACTTTCCGTCTTCCAAACTATGCCCACCCCAAATATCAAGTCGATCCGTTGCTCCATTGCTGAGAAACAGTTATTGTCCTATCCCATGGGAATCACGAATTTTCTCGAGATATAAAAAGTATCCTATTATCACTTTCTGTCTATTAAACCATAGGTATCCATACCAAAAATCAGGTCAATCTTTTGCTCCGTTGCTGCGTCAAAGAGGAACAAACCAACAAACTTTTCGGATTGATAGTATTAAAGTATGATGATTCTGTACCATAAAGGTAGAATAAAAAAACATGTTGAACCTCTAATGATAGAATATTTAAAAATATTTTTAATGTCAGACAAAATGACGGCCTGGTATTAAACGTCATAGTAACATGTAGCATGCAGAGGGAAAATAACATTTTATCCAATTTTAATGTCAGTTGTCATTTTCAATCCATACTTAATTTCCTCTTCAAGGGGATATAATGGTAGAAAAACAATTTGTCGCCTTGCCACGCTACTTGTGATTTATAAAAGTCTGCAGACAATGTCACCTGTCGTCTATTTACGTTTGGCTGTGACGTTTCGTTAGTCCATATTAGCGTCATAGAGGAATTAATCACTTAGCGTCTTTGTGATAGTGGCGACAGTTTCGCTTTCGAGGGTTTTTGTCCTGTCCTACAGGAACTATGAAATTTTTCGGGATAAAAAGTATCCTAAAGCTCCTTCCGCCTTTTACACTATATCCATGCCAAAAATCAAGTCAATCCGTTGCTCCGTTGGCGCGTGATAGAGTAACAAACCAACAAACCAACAAACTTTTCGGATTTATAATATTAGTAAGGATTTCTTTTTCATCCTACTTAATATGAACATTAATTCAAATCAAAAATATTTTTATTCGGACCACATAATCCATTGTGTTAGTAATAAAAATCGGCCAAGTACGAGTCGGACTCGCGCACGGAGGGTTCCGTACTGTATGGGAGCCCCCCTTAAATATTTATTTTATTTTAATTTTATTATTTATTATTGAAGGGAATATAAAACTAAATATTCTGTGAAAATTTCAAGCTTCTACCTGTTACCATTATTAATATAGAGCGAAAAACGTCTAAAAAATCAGGTTTGTTGTATGGGAGCCCCCCTTAAATATTTATTTTATTTTCTTTTTAGTATTTTTTGTTATAGCGGCAACAGAAATACATCATCAGTGAAAATTTCAGCTGCCTAGTTATCATGGTTCATGAGATACAGCCCGGTGACAGACGGACAGACGGACATCGAAGTCTTAGTAATAGGGTCCCGTTTTTCCCTTTGGGTACGGAATCCTAAAAACTAGTACTTAAACTCTATTGCAAAAAAATCTTCGAATTTACTTTGATAGAGCCAACACATTATACAGGGTTATTTCTAATCAATTAGCATCTTTTCAGGGGCTTATTATGTACATCACAACTAACAACTTTTGTTCTGCGACTTTTGTCAAAACTAAAAAAAAAACATCTTTTCCATACATTTTGTCGAGGGTGAATGATATTTTTGTATGAAACAACAACTTTTTTTTGAGAATTAATAAAAGTAGTAGAACAAAAGTTGTTAGTTTTGATGTACAGATTAAGCCCCTTAAAGGATGATACATAATTGATTAGAAATAACCCTGTATACTCGTATAGCGTAGATATTTCGTTTGTTTGTTTGTAATGTCTTTGACAATTAACAAAATCTACTCTTTTAATATCGATAATATTAATGGAGTCATGAGTCTTAATGTTAACGTCTAAACGTTTATTGATGCTTCAATAAACTATTGATTGTTTAAGATTAACAGCTAATTAACCTACTGACATAAATAGGAGATATTCAATCCGACGCGTGCGAATTTAACTATAAAATTGCTACGCCGTAGACAGGTCAGTAGCTAATTTAATAATCGGCCAAGTGCGAGTCGGGTTCGCGCACGAAGGATTCCGTACCGTATGGGAGCCCCATTCCTCTTGCCGTTATTAATAGCGAGCAAAAAACTCTTAAGAATCACGTTTGTTGTATGGGAGCCCCCCTAAATATTTACTATATTCTGTTTTTAGTATTTGTTGTTATAGCGGCAACTGAAATACATCATCTGCAAAAATTTCAGCTTTCTAGCTATAACGGTTCATGAGATACAGCCTGGTGACAGACAGACAGACGGACAGCAGAGTCTTAGTAATAGGGTCCCGTTTTTACCCTTTGGGTACGGAACCCTAAAAACCAGTTATAATATAACCGATATAGCCATAGTGGGCGTGATATAGTATAGTTCGAAGAACCGCTGACAGGTTAGTCCAGGTTTACACGTAAATTGAAACTACAGCTGTTTCCGTATGGCTCTATTCATTTTTGTACAGCGCCCCTGGCGGAAACGAGGAAGAACTAACCAAAATGTATGGAGCCACACGCGAACTCTAAAGTTTAAGTAAACTACGCAAAACGTGGACTAAGGGCTCTGATAGGGCCGTAAAGTTCACACATACTATTTACTGGCAAGCTACACGGACTATACGAACCTACTAACTTTTTATTGGCAAGCGCAGCGTAAGACGTCCACAGATATGGTAAACTGACGATGTGATTAAGACCGCTAGAACTTGCTGGATGCAAGCCGCTTCCAACACGTCTTATTGGACTTTCATAGAGGAGGCCTGTGCCCCGCAGAGCGTAAATGTCTGACGGCTAATAGACATCACTACATAGTATAAAACAAAGTCGCTTCCCGCTGTCTGTCCCCATGTATGCTTATATCTTTAAAACTACGCAACGGATTCTATGCTACGGATTTTGATGTAGTTTTTTTAATAGATAGAGTGATTCAAGAGGAAGGTATAATACACCTGTGCGAAGCCGGGGCGGGTCGCTAGTTATGATCATAAAATCTTAGGACGCATCTCTAACAAATCCCCAATTATTAAATCACTCAGGGACTACTTAAAAATCTTTGAGGTTCGTAGAGAATCCACAGGTCATAATTATTTACCCGTAACATGCGGAAGAATCACTCATGTAGTATGCTCTATGCTGAGTTTTATCACCTAGTGAGCAGCTGCTTAAAAACCCATAAATCTCCACAATCCAGTTCCTGGATTCCCAGCAATTTTCACACGATCCTAGAGCCCATAAAATCCTAATCCAAGTCCGGACGTCCATGAGTCAACTTCCTCGTTCAGGAAGTCACAATTGGGCCACTTTACGTGGCTGTTGGCCTTACGCAGACCTTGGCATGAGGATCTGATCGCTATCTTTGATATGATGGCTGCGATGTTGGGGCAGATTTGAAGAGTCAAGTTCATGGTAACCCTTGTGCTCTTGATGTAAATCGGATAGACGTGGAATAGAGTCAAAAATCGGTCAAGTACGAGTTGGACTCGCGCATGAAGGGTTCCGTACCGTATGGGAGCCCCTTGGCAAAAAAATCAAGTTTGTTTTATAGGAGCCCCCCTTAAATATTTATTTTATTCAGTTTAAAGTATTTGTTGTTATAGTGGCAATCGAAATACATCATCTGTGAAAATTTCAACTCTCTAGCTATATGACGTTAACATTACGATTCATGAGATACAGCCTGGTGACAGACAGACGGACGGACAGCGGAGTCTTAGTAATAGGGTCGCGGGTAGGTACGGAACCCTAAAAAGATATGTTTGACAGTGGACGTCATACGTTTGATGATAATAATAGTCATCAAGCGTATCACAGTGCTGGTAGAATGGGTGATATTCACCATCCTGGGTTGGCAGATAGAAAGATTGCTTTCTTTGGTGACATTCGCTGGTAAAATGACTTTTTGCTGGAGGAATAAATTGTGAATGTGTGATCTGACGATGGATTCACGCATAGAAGATATTCCCCCTATCGGAAAGTCAATGTTTCGAATGTTTCGTCAGTCAGTCGGAGAGGTTGAAGGTGAAAATAATTGCAATCCCAGAAACGTATTAGAAACATTAGGGTCCTAGTTTTATACAGACAAAATATGGGTAGTCTCTCCAATACGACGCACTGGACATACATTGTGACCAGATGGTGAAACTCGAAATGTATATTGTCAACTCTTCATTTCGATACGCAAGGATTATGAACATAACTTGTCCAGATAGTGAAACTCAAACTAAACTATGTTTAGGTATGTTATAAACTTATATTCAACGGGACACATCCAGATTTTGCATGCTAGACGTGCATTTTGGTACACCAGACATACGTGTGCCTGGTTGGTCAAACTCAAAATTCATATCAATTGTTTTTTTTAAATCTCGACTTTTGTAAGAAATTTTTATATAATACAACTAGATCATTTGTAGAAAACTGATGTTATCAGTTGCGACAGATATACCGCTGCATGTCAGGAAAACAGTCACGCACAGAAGATTTGCACCGGTTATGTAGTTAGCTGTGAATTTGGCGGCACGCGATGCAATATGTCTCCGGAAAAGGGTTAATGATTCTGGAGACGAGGAAGATAGCCTGAGACAGTTTTAAGAAGGCGGAAATCATAAAGAACTGTTTATAGTATTACTTTTTGACCTCTTTCCTGTTACTAAAATCTTGCAGGAATTTTTTTTCATAACAAACCTTAAAGATTGATAATTTTGGATCGTTACCTTTCTGCCTAAGAAAATACTGAACTATGATTGCATGCGATGCGATGGTTATAATTTTGGGGAAAGGTTAATGTCTTTTGGTGCAAGAAAGATCTCAAGCAGATTTCAAAAGGCGGAAGTAACAAGGACATTTTTTTTTTTTTGTGAACTTATTACGTTATTTTATGACAAATTCTGATGACGATGGTTTCATGACATTGAAAGAAATATTAGTAGAAGTGCTTTGTTACACAGCGTTATAAGTTTTGGATTTCTTATGACCGTTGTAATACTCAAACATTTCGCACAAACCTTTGGGTAGATACTTTTTCAATAAAGAACAAGAATGTTCGAGCTGCATTCGAATTCGAACTGAAAGATATTTAGTTGTTACACCAAAATCATTTCCCAATGTTGCACTATGGCAACGCATTCTAAAAAATTTAAAGTTTAGCTGGAATCCTGAATTGAGTGAAAACATGTCATACATGGAAACACTTATCACGCAGTTGAAAACGGAATAAACTGGTATTCCAGAGCAAAATTACTTAATTCATCTAAAACGGCACAAAGCAAACAATACCGTTATCAAAGTATTATATAACAGTAACACTACACATCCTAATTTCACAAAGACACTTATACCTAATTCCGCGGAAACAGTACGCGAAGACTGCGTTGAATTTGATACGCTCATCTCAAACAATTCAGTGGGAGGAAAGGAAATACCGTCTGATGGAGTAAACTCGGGCATTGTTGGGCCAATTGAGATGCTGATACATTTAATGAAGAGAAGTAGGGCTGGAGATCGCAAGGTCGGGATTACATTACATCACACTTATAGGCCGAATCATACAAGTCGGTGGATGTGAAGTTAGCTCCAAGCCGCATAATATCCAATCCTGACTGAAGCTCACATAAAGGGTTTCGCGCCGCTTGTAGCTAACTTCACATCCGCCGTCTTGTATGAATCGACATACAATATGAATGCAAAATACTATTTATCTACACTAATGTTGTAACATTCTACTTATGTTTCCAATACTTGACTTATAATGACTACTGTTATAGCGCAGACAACAAAACACTCAATTTAAGCAATTTCACATGATGTTATAAAATCCACATCGATATCGTAAAATTTCATTATAACATCGCGCGCTCGCTCCTGGTTGGCCCTGCGCGCGCAGCTGCGCTCTCATTGGTTAGATTTTAATGGCGCCAAGTTCACTGTGACAATACACGTACGCGTGAATTTAATGTTTCGCAATATGTTTATTTTAATTAGTGAAGATAAAGTAGTGTATGCAACTGCATATAACACGGGTATTAAAACACTCGTTACTATTATGAAACTACTATTATATGTATTCTATACCTAAGTAAAGTAATGGTTGAATAAGTTTATATGCAAAATTAGTAGTTAGTTCATCAGTTAATTAGTAAAATAACGATTACGATTTATGGACCATTTAATGTTTTAAGGTCAATTTAATGAAATTTCATTAAATGGGCCATAAATCGTAAACGGTAAGATTTAATGTTAATAAGATTTAGTGTTTGAAGTTTACTGGAAACAAAAGATGCGAAATTTTATTTTCTACAATAATAATCTTAATGTTTTTTTTTGCCCTTAAGTACATAGTTTCCAAGATATCGGCCAAAAACATTTTTTCAAGATGACGTGTCAGGAACGCATTCTCTGAACGGCCGAACTATAATAATGACACTAGATACAGAAATGCAGTGTTATCTAAAAATTTTATCACAAAAACAATATTATATTCATCTATTAAATCTAAAATACAAATCGCAGCATATGTATATAGGCGCACTTATAAAGCGCGTTTACGAGTATGCATCGAGGATTAAAAAGAAAAATGCTAATCGGTTTTATCAATAAAAACAGATTAACATTCAGACGACGTTGTACCGATTCATTCACGTCGACGCGTCATGCCATTGACAACGACACTCTCTACGTAAGCATGTTATGCCTAATCTAGGCTTTGTCTCAGACTTAGGAGCATTGACTCATTCTAATGGACATCGTTTGGACCTGACTCACATGCGTAATACTTTGGAATGGAATGGGCTTGTAATTGTGGATTTATCTTCTTCTTTACTATCAGACCCTTATTTATCTATCCATCCATCAGCCGTAGGACATCCACTGCTGGACATAGGCCTCCCTTATAGATTTGCAATAAGGCCGGTTGGAAGCGGCTTGAATCCAGAGCGCTCCTGCGATCTTTGTTATATGTCTGTCCACCTACTCGGAGGACGTCCTACGCTGCGCTTGATGGTCTATGGTCTCCATTCGAGAACTTCACGGCTCTATCGGGCATTCGTTCTTCAAACTATGAGCAGTTATTTATAGTAATGAAATAAAATGAAATAAATATTTATTCCACTAAAATAGAGTACATATACGGTGGTCTAGGTTAAATAGTTCCTTCTATTTGCCATTTATTAGCATGTGGAAAATTGCACTTATATAATATAGTTATAATAGAAACATTCACAAAATCAATTTAAATCAAGTCAAAGTATGGTCAAATTAGATAATTAACAAAATGAAATGAAATAGAAATATTAAGTCAAATTAAATAATAAAACATATTAAAATCAAACAAATTAATAAAGTTATTGTTTACGCTTAATTAAAAATTCGTTTAGGCTATAGTAACATTTTTCTATTAGCCATGTGTTAAGTTTACGGCGAAACCTTCCATAAGGGAGTTCTTTCAATGACACAGGTAATTGGTTATATACGGTGACACACATGGCATAACAGTTCTTTTGAAATAATGTCAATCTAGGCCGTTGTTCAAATATTAACCTTTTCCCATATTTTACCCTTCTTGGGTATTTGTCGTTGGCTGTTTTAAAATACTTGGGATGATTTCGGACAAATACTGCAATTTCAAAAATGTACATACTCGCCAACGTCAGAATTCCTAATTCCTTAAATATGGGCCTGCATGATTCGTATGGACGTATCCCCACCATAGCGCGAACGCACTTTTTCTGAGAAAGGAAAGCTTTCTGGATATCCGTAGAGTTACCCCAAAGTAGCAGCCCGTACCGTAGTACGGAGCTCACATAGCCGTGGTACGCCAGCAGGACGGTCTGACGTGATGATGTTTTTCTTAATTTATTCAAGACAAATACGAACCTGTTTACTTTAGTACACACATTTTTTACATGTTCCTTCCAGTCTACGTATTGATCTAATGTTATACCTAAAAATTTAACAGTTTTAGTTTCTTTCAGTTCTGTATCTTTATACCTAATTTGTCACGGAACGGATTTTGATCCGTGTGTTCTGAATTGCACATAGTTTGTCTTGCTCAAATTAACTTTAAGATTAATAATATCTAACCATTTAATTATTGATTCAATTGTTTTATTAATTTCTATGTCAAATTCAGTATTATTTTTATTACTAGTCAAGAGGATGCAGACGTCGTCAGCAAATAGTGTGCATTTATGATTTGTGATGTCAGGTAAGTCATTTATAAGTGACACAAACTGCAATGGCCCTAATACACTACCCTGTGGAATTCCACACTTGTTAGTCTGATATGTTGATTGTTTATGACATATTTGGTTATCTTCTGTTAACCCTGTAATTTCCACGCACTGTTCTCGGTTTGTTACAAACGATTTTATCCATTGCCAAGCAGGACCTCGTATACCATAATTTTCAATTTTTTCCAGGAGTAAAGGGTGTGGAACGTAATCAAAAGCTTTCGACATGTCAAAAAAGATAGCCACAGCATCCTTATTGGCATTCAATTTAAGATAATATTGTGAACTAATTGGTAGGCCGCTAAAGTCGTAGATTTTCCCTTTTGAAATCCGTTCTGTTCTTCTTTAATAATATCAAACTTGTTCCAAAACTTAATTAATCTGCTAAGCATTGCCTTTTCAAAAATCTTTGACATAACTGGAATCAATGTAATAGGTCTATAGTTACTCATAGGTAGGTAGGATTTGTTTCCTAGTAGGTAGGATTTGTTTCCTATTTATTTTAATTGAATTCAAATTAATTTCATCGGAACAATAAAATATAAAACGTCGTAGCATACGATGATAACTAAAGTTACGATTTAATATAACAAAACATTCGCCTACATAAAATTATAATGAGCTCCGGATTTCTGAATTAAGCAATAAGCATGTCTTGTACTAAATAAATCCGTTCTGCTCTTCTTATAATTCTTAGAATTTTAGTTACTTCAAAAGTAATTTCTGAAGCTACTTATTATTTTACTTTTTTTTTCAACCATACATATTATGTCACTACAAATACTGCTTAATTTGAGTGCTTTTCGAGATTATTACTGAAATAAACTAAGTAACCACAACCACAATATAACAAGTACCTATACTCTCGTGGTTTGGTTCTAGCAGAACCGTTCAAGTTATAATAATCGGCCAAGTACGAGTCGGACTCGCGCACGGAGGGTTCCGTACTGTATGGGAGCCCCCCTTAAATATTTGTTTTATTTTAATTTTATTATTTATTATTGAAGGGAATATAAAACTTAATATTCTGTAAAAATTTCAAGCATCTACCTGGTACCATTATTAATATAGAGCGAAAGACGTTTAAAAATTCAGGTTTGTTGTAAGGGAGCCCCCCTTAAATATTTATTTTATTTTGTTTTTAGCAAACGAAATACATCATCTGTGAAAATTTCAGCTGCCTAGCTATCAAGGTTCATGAGATACAGCCCGGTGACAGACAGACAGACAGACGGACATCGAAGTCTTAGTAATAGGGTCCCGTTTTTCCCTTAAGGTACGGAACCCTAAAAACCACTTTCAAAGGCTTTTAGCACAGCCGCAGAAGTCGCTTTATGTAACAACGCTCTAGTACTTAAACGGAGCATACTATACAATACTTATACAGTCATGAATTCATGATAACGAAACCGCAAGAGTTGATATGTCATAAAATATTATTTGCATTTTTATTGCTCAGCATGGTGCTTGCAGATAAATTACCTCCACATCTCACGTGTCTTAAAATTTGATTATTTAAACTCTATATTTATTGAGTAGGTAGTCATGTCGCCAGCCACCGGTCATGGCATATTTGTCTCGTAAGCATATCATGTTTACGTCTGGACACCCACGGGAAATGGCGTGATCATGAGACCACCGGATGCTGACACAGCGACTCACGACCACCCAATAAGTTAGACTAAGCTCTAGATTTAAATAACATTTTATTTTCGTCATTCTGTATTCGGTCACTGCGTGACACACTCGCCTTTTATAATTAATTGAATTTTAATTAAAATTAGTTTTTAAAAATACAAAGGGCGTTTCCCTAAACAAGTCTGGCGCAGCCTTGTGGATTTTCCACAATTTTCGCGAGTTACGGTGTTGCAGCGCCCCTAAATCGGTACGCGATACGGTGATTTCGCGAAGACGGAAAACTACGAACCAAACAAATACGACTCCCCGGGAAACGCGTGGACCTAGTGACCGGCACAGAATCAGGAGGACATGGGATCGAGCAGCCTAATGTGAGTAAACCTTTTCACATCCTGCTCTTATTTTCCCATGACTTTTCCAAATTTTCCCCTCGATTTACATTATTGAGTGGAATAGCAGTAAGATTATCTGATTTTGTTTTACACGCAAATAGGTAATTAATCAGATTAGTTTTAGGTTAATTCTCTTAATCACAATTATTAAGTGAATTTAAATATTAATTAAGTAAACTTTCCGCAATTAAAATTATTGTGTGAAATAATTTTAAGTAAGTTAAGTAACTGATTTGTTTTACACTTGTATCGGTAAAAATTCAGTGTAATTTAAGTAAGTAAAGTAACTTATAAAAATGGAATATAGAGTAATTCCCAAAGAAATTTTAGGTATAATTCCGAAGTATGACGGAGATGAACAGCAATTAAATTTATACCTTTCAAAATGTGATTATGTGGTCAACGGAAGTAGAATTGCGGGAAACCTAGCCCAAGAGCTATATATATTTCATTCAATTACCAGTCGGTTAACTGGTAGAGCCGCAACTCTACTTAGCGATCACCCAAATATAACCAATTATGAAGCTCTCAAAGAGTTACTTACTCAACATTTTGGCGACCCGCGCTCAGAAGAGTGCATTGCTATCGAATTAGAGACCCTTAAATAAAAAACCGGGGAAACATACATACAGTTTTGCCATCGCATTCAAAACGTTAGAAGCTCACTATTTGCCAAAGTTAACAGACTCGCTGACGAAGGCATTAAAGCCGCAAAAATGATAGTTTATAATAATACAGCTTTAAATGTATTTTTATATAACCTCCCAGAAGATATGATTCGCATTGTGAGGTTAAAAGGAGCCCCTTCATTGGAAGCTGCACTGAGTATCGTAACTGAGGAAGTTAACTTTAAGTTCCAATATGACGCCAAAAATAAATTACTTAAACAAGCCTCAGTACAGCTACCTACGATGAGCTCACAAGCTACACCAAAACCGTTCAGCGCACCTCCAGTTTTTAGGCAAAATATCAATCCGACGCCAATGCCGACATTTAAATTCGGCATTCCCCAGAACCAAGGTTTTAGACCAAATTTACCACAACAACCACGTTTCATGCCACCCATGCAAAATCCTCATAAATTTGGACAACCACAAGGTTTACCCCAACGTAATTTCGGCCAAACGCCCCCACAACGCGCACCGTTCCAGTACGGTGGCTACAGATTTGGTATTCCCCAACAACAAAATTTTAAATTCGGCATCCCGAACCAACACCACCCGAATGCCAATCAGTTCAAGTTCGGCATACCCAACCAGCAGATACAACCACCTAGACTTCAGGAGTCAGACGTCACGATGCGTACGGCACCTGTTAGGCAAAACCTTATGGTTAACGAACTGTTCTACGACGAGCCCAGTCAAGAACAAGCTGAGTATGGTTATGGTTACGAAGATAACGTAGAATACGCTATGAATGATTGTAATTATACTGAAAACGTTAACGAGTTCGACTATTCGTACCCTGTAATTGAAAACGATAGTAACGATACCGATACAGCCGCCCACGCGGAAAATTTTCAGGCAACAGCCTCGCAGAATGTGGTGAAATAATTAATTTGAATTATTGCGATAGTATCCTTAAATTACCACACGTGGTAATCCCCGAAATAAACTCAAAATTCCTAATCGATACCGGAAGTAGCCGATCTTTTATTAGCCCCGCCAAAGCGCAAGAGTTTTTCGATGATTTTAGGTACTATGAACCATTTAAGGTAATTAGTACACACGCGCAAAGCACACATGACGAAGTAATATATATACCCTTGCTGAAAACATTTAAAAGCACACTTCGTCAAAAATTTTACGTCTATGACGTAGACAAACGTTATGACGGCTTGATAGGGTCCGACCTTCTGTCGAGACTAGGCGCAAATATTGATATGCGTAACCAAATGTTGGTAACGCACAACGCGAAAATCCCAATTATCTACAATCCACCCTACGAGGTTGAGATTCCACCGCGATCTGAAATGAAAGTAAAAATTCCCACGGACTTGCAACACGGCGAAGCAATCTTAGATTTCTTACAATTTCAGGAAGGCGTCCGTATGCCAACCGCACTCGTCAAGTGTGAGAATTATTTTGCGGAAACAATTATACAAAATACAACAGAGACTAAGACCATTATCACGTTCAAAGAGCCTTTCCACGTGACGGTTTTTGAAAACGAGGAATGTAAGGTAAACGTTGTGAAAGATGACTGTGTGATAGATGATATACTGAAAGAAAATTTAAAAAAATTACGCCTAGATCATACAAATAAACAGGAACGTGACGCTATTGCCAAACTATGCTACGAGTACCGAGATATATTCTATTGTGATCAACTACCACTGACTTTTACAAACCAAGTAAAGCACCAAATTAGAACAACCAACGAAGACCCGATATATATCAGACCATATAGACACCCACCGGTTATAAATGAAGAAATTCAGAAACAAGTAGATAAGCTTTTGACAGACAATGTGATAGAAGAGTCTCACTCACCCTGGAGTGCACCTGTGCATTTAGTGCCCAAAAAATTAGATGCATCAGGCGAAAAAAAGTATAGGATGGTCATAGATTACCGACGTCTTAATGAGATAACGGTAGACGATAAATACCCTCTACCTAACATAACGGATCTTTTCGATAAAATAGGCAAATCCCAATACTTTACAACAATAGATCTCGCCAGTGGCTACCATCAAATTGAAGTAAATGAACGTGATAGGGCAAAAACCGCGTTTACAACACAAGCAGGACATTTTGAGTTTAAAAGAATGCCATTTGGCCTGAAAACAGCACCGGCAACCTTTCAAAGAGCCATGGACAATGTACTACGAGGCCTACAGGGTATGCATTGCCTGGTATATCTTGACGACATAATAGTATTCTCTAACAGCCTGGAAGAGCACGTCGAGAAACTTCGAAAGGTATTTGATAGGCTTAGAAAGACAAACCTAAAGGTAACCCTGGATAAATGCGAATTTCTCAGAAAAGAGGTCCTTTACCTTGGACATACGATCACCAAGGACGGCCTCATGCCAAACGATGATAAAATAAAGGCAGTATTAAATTTCCCACTCCCGCGAACTGCTACGGAAATTAAGAGCTTCCTTGGCTTAGTTGGCTACTACAGAAAATTTATCAAAGATTTCGCCAAACTCACTCAACCCATGACCGCGTGTTTGAAAAAAAGAAATAAAATAGACTGTACCAAACAAGAATATATAGACGCATTCGAAAAATGCAAAGAGCTTTTAACAAACGCACCGCTCTTGCAATTCCCGGATTTCTCTAAACCATTCGTCCTTACAACCGATGCGTCAAATTTTGCCATAGGCGCAGTCCTTTCCCAAGGACCTATAGGAAGCGACAAGCCCGTAGCCTATGCGAGTCGCACGCTAAACGATGCAGAAACACGATACAGTACAATAGAAAAAGAGTTGCTTGCCATAGTATGGGCAACCAAGCATTTCAGACCTTACTTATACGGAAAGAAATTTACCATTTATACAGATCACAGGCCGCTAGTTTGGGCAAAATCCATAACTGAACCTAATAGTAAACTAACAAGATGGAAATTGCGCTTAGCGGAATTTGATTACGATATAATACATAAACAGGGAAAACAAAACTGTAACGCCGACGCTTTATCCAGAATTAAGGTAAACGCATTAGGAGAAAGCGACAACGTTTCGATGAAAGTCAATATAGATAAAAAGAGAAAAAAAATTAAACGACAGCAACCTAGAGGCGAAACCGAACCTGTCCCCTCTACGTCACGAGAACAACCTACATCCACAATAGAACCGTCAACTGACTCTGAAGAGGTAATATCCATATGTAGCTCAGGTAGAAGATCTCCCTACTCGATTCCATCCGAAGGTAGCGTCACTGCAACTGCCTCTGAAGGCCAAGACGAAACAGATACTATAGGTACAATCCATTCAGCCGACAACTTAGACACCGATGGTTTCCTTATATTACAGGAGGCTATAGACACCAAGCCTAATCAGATACTCATACACACATGGAATAGGAACGAATTGTCAGTCAAAGATTTGTCTAGAGATAAACAAAAGGTATTAGAAGTCCACCTACCCCTAAATAACACAGAACTGATTAAGCGATTCCTGAAAAATTATATCAGGCCCAAAATTAAATACTTTTTCTATTTTGAAGACCCAATACATCGCAGTCAGTTTTCGGAAACCAGTAGATTTCTTTTCCAAAAAGGAACAGTAAAGTTTTACGAGTGTACCAGGCGTGTAGTTTATGTAGAAGATGAGGAAGAACAGCGCCAAATTGTACTTAAATATCATGTAGGAAAAAATAGCCATAGAGGAATTAAGGAAACTCTGGTACACCTCAGACGCACATATTATTGGAACAATATGAGCGAAACAGTGTCATGCATCATAAATGCATGTGAATTATGTAAAAAAATGAAATATGACCGAAAGCCACTTAAACCGGAACTACAATTAACGCAAACACAAATCAGACCATTCCAAGAATTATTTATCGATACTTTCACAATTGATGGAAAATCATATCTGACAATAGTAGATGCCTTCAGCAAGCTGGGCCAAGCCTTTGAAATCAGCGCAAAAAGCACCCCTGAAGTGGTTAGAGCCCTTATAAAGTATTTTTCCTTGTACGGAACACCGAATAGAATCAGCGCAGACCCAGGCACTGAATTCAATAATGCATTGATGAAAGAAATGCTATCATTCCATAAAATAGATTTACACATCGGCACACCCCATAATCCTAACTCTATGGGGGTTGTAGAGCGATTCCATTCAACAATTATAGAGATATATCGAATTGCTAAGTACGAACAAAAGGTGACGGACGCTGCGTCTGTTATGAGTTATGCAATTATGTCATATAACCACACAATTCACTCTACCACAGGCCTCACTCCGTTTGAGGTAGTTTTTGGACACACTGAGGCAAACACGGCATTCCATGTAGACTTTAACAAACAATTTACGCAACAATTAGTAAAAGAACACGTGAGGCGAACGAAACATCTGTACGAATACTTAACCGACAAAATTATTGATACGAAAAAAGCCGAAATTAAGAAACGTGGGGGAGATACAGATTTTGACATAGATGTAGGCGATACGGTTTTTATCAAAGGGGTAAACGTTAGGCGAGGTAAAGACAAACCGCGATACCAAAAAGCTCAAATAACTGGAGCCATACATAGGAACGTCGTACCAGTTACTACTCAAAATCGAGCTACCAAAGTTCCTATTAAAGACATCAAGCGCCCTCCACAGGTTAATCCTCCTGGTGGCTCAAGCGGGAGCCCTCCAGCTGCAACGGATTGACAAGAACCCTGGACTGTTACCCATAAAAGAAGGTCAAGCAGTCGTAAGTCATGACACCTGGACTGTCATTAAGATCCTAGACTTAAAATCTTTATATGAGGAACTAGAATCTAATATTAACAATTACAAAAGTTTAAAAAACCAGGTAAAGAACTATTTTAAGGGCAACACCGTTGAAATAGACTTTACCGAAATAGAGAAGCAAACCGATTATACTATGAATATAACTATAGAAAAGTATAAAGAACTGATTCCGTCAATAAGATATAAGCGTGGCTTAATCAATCCCCTCGGTTCACTTATTAAAGCTATAACTGGTAATCTTGACAATGACGATGCTATAGAATACGAAAAATTGATTCAGGAAGTAAAGTCAAAACAAAATCATCTTGATACCAAAATGACGATAGTTGCCGAAATGTTGGGTACATTTACGAAAATGGCTAACTCTACCAAAAGCAATTTTGACCTCATTGAGGAAAGCATTCAAGATATCAATCGAAATCTCAACGACTCCAAATTAATACAAACCAATAACAGAGTTGTTCACATCTATAATGCATATATACATCATTTCCAAACCCTCTACTTAAAACTAAACGAGATTGAAACAGCTATTGCTTTTGCTAAAGTTAAACTATTACACCAATCAGTTATAGACACAGATGAACTAATCGCATTGTTAAAGAAAATTGAGAAAACTGAAAAACTTGTATTTACGGTAAACATGGAAAACATTGTTAAAATAGAGCAGTGTATAGAGATGAAAGCGTACATAAAACAAAATCAGATAAAATTTATTATGCATATTCCTTTAATACGAAACGAGGTTTTTAACTACATAAAATTGATTCCCTTACCCGTTCGTAATCCAGATTCCGGCCTTACCTCTCTAATCATCCCTAGGCATTCCTATATCCTCGTGAAAGGGTTGAAAGCTAAGCCGCTCTCCCAGCCATGCCGTGAGGTCGACGAAGCCCGTTTCCTGTGTTTCGAAAATGACGCATCACCACTAATTGAAGACAAGTGCGTCACCGATCTAATGAAATTTTCCATGAATATTTCAAGTTGTCACCCGATTCCCGTAATCATCAAAGACGTGAGAGCCGATTTAATACAACCCAATCGCTGGATCATTTATGCAAATTCCGACACACTCCTTACTAAATATTGCGAAGAAGAAACCACCCAAGACACCATAGCCGGAACGTACCTATTAACTATGGACGACGACTGTGAAGTAAAGATAAAAGAATTGAAGCTCAAAAAACACCAAGATCAGGGAAAGAACGTTATTGACAGCAAGCTCATTCAATTACCTGCGACACTGCGGAACGAGTCAGACTGTACGCATGGGATGAGACCTGTCAACCTTAACGGAGTCGATCTTTCGGATACGCAGTTCCTGAATTATCTATTGCAGAAAAGTGGAAGTGAATTTAGTGATAGTGAAAGCCATTATAGTGCATTAGATCATAGGAGTGTTAGCATAGGAAATCTTATATTTTGTGTAATCCTTGTAATCGGCCTTGTATTAGTAGCATTTAAGCGTAAAATTAAGTTTTTATGTAAAACTATTCGGGATCATCCCCACCCTGTGGATAATCCCGAACTTGAGGAGGGAGGAGTCATGTCGCCAGCCACCGGTCATGGCATATTTGTCTCGTAAGCATATCATGTTTACGTCTGGACACCCACGGGAAATGGCGTGATCATGAGACCACCGGATGCTGACACAGCGACTCACGACCACCCAATAAGTTAGACTAAGCTCTAGATTTAAATAACATTTTATTTTCGTCATTCTGTATTCGGTCACTGCGTGACACACTCGCCTTTTATAATTAATTGAATTTTAATTAAAATTAGTTTTTAAAAATACAAAGGGCGTTTCCCTAAACAAGTCTAGGTAGCACATGTAAACATTTCATTTAAGTACTAAGTATCGTTAAAAATAATCTTCCCTACTGCTGTCAAACTAACTAACCTTGTCTGAATACAGACCTTGGCAAATAAATAACCAATTGTCCTCAAAAATTAATGATAAAGAATACGACATATCCTTACCACCAACACATTATGTGTAACAAAGGACCCAGGCAATAACCCTGAGGTAACCCTTTTCGAATTATCCTTAATAAACTTGATCGTTTCACTTTATTATGTTGTAAAATAATTCAGATAAAGTTGCATTGATGTATTTTACTTGTTTTCATTGTAATTATTCCTTGAACTCTAAAATTGCGTGTAATTTAGTTTATTATGTAAGGTGGTTTACGCTTGGTTGAGGTCAGGGTTTCTTACTGTTGATAAAGCTGTTACCTATCATGCTAATATTTTTTACAATATTTTAATATAACTAAATATACCTAGACATCACGCAATCAATGAGCTTATTAGGAGAGCGCTCATTTCAGGCGAAACCCCGTGCGCTTTGGAGCCCCCGGGATTATCGCGCGCTGATGGCAAAAGACCCGATGGAATCACGCTGATTCCATGGCGAAGGGCTCGGTACCTTATCTGGGATGCCACGTGTATAAGAAGCACATACGCATCGTGCCACCGCACAGCCACGCAGCGAGCCGCCGGTGCAGGGGCAGAAACGGGGGCAAAAGGCAAGCGCCTTCAATACTCTGCCCTGGAATCAGCGTACGAGTTTATCCCATTTGCCGTCGAGACGGCGGGCCCGTGGGGCGAAGAGGCAATAAAATTCATCTCGGATCTCGGCCGTCGTCTGAGAGAGAGGGGGCGTGACCTGCGTTCCGGGGATTACTTGGTCCAAAACATCTCACTGGCTATTCAGCGCGGAAACGCTGCCAGCATAATGGGCACGTTCGGGCGTAGGAATGCTGAGCGTGGGGCGTATCTCGGTTAGATTCATATCTGTGTGTAATTGTTCGTTTTGACAGTTTTTAATGTAGGTACCTAATTTAATATTATATTGTAATTTTATTTGACTTTTGTAATTTCTGTATTATGACTTAATATCGTATAAATAACAATGATAATTTTAATTGAATTTTATTTTGAATTTATAAAATTTTAAGTATCCATGGCTATGGTACGGTATCGTGATTTGTGAGCTCGACCTCACGATTGCAAGGCGGACGTTACTACCACTAGGTTACAACGGTTTACCGTACAAATAAGCTCCTTCAGACATGAATGCTCAGATTTTAACACCGATTACTTTTTAAGTACCTAAAGGAAAAAATGGTGAGGCCGTCTGCATAGCGTACCTACCTACGAGTAGAAGAAATTCGATGGCGTAAGTGAATTGCGCAAATGACTCAATCACTCCTCGTGGGTAAACCTATGTTCAGCAGTGGACTATTAAATAGGACACAGTACTTGACACTAATGTTCTCAACAGCTTCTACACATACACCATGTTTCAATAGCAAAATAAAAACTTGTCCGGTTTTATACCAGTCATATCTACTTTCTTCTGTCTATATACGTCCATTTAAATTGAAAAAAAATTTAATTAATGTGTCCTCTCTGAGGCTATAATTTAACTGATGACCATTTATTTATACTTTATGCAACCTGTTTAATTATGGATATTATGAGTCTTTTGTGTTTCATTATTTTAATAACAGGTTTTCAATGAAAATTAAAATCAAAATTATGTTTCTTAGTATGTTAAATTAATCAGTTGTGGCGTGAGATGTCGTAGTTAATTGACAATTTGAAGCAACATGTTATTTTTCTAATTTTGATATAGCTCATAATATTATTGTATTTTGTAGTTTGATTAACAAATTGCAATAAGGATCACAATTGCAGATTTCCTCCAATCATACACAACTTTAATTATCGTGTTGATTTCCTTATCTGTATGAGAAATAACGTGCAGAAAAAACCTATTGTTTCCTGAAATTGTTCTTGTCTTGTAATTAATGCATAATTTTTGCCGTTGCATTATGGGCGACTGTGTTTATAAGGACAATAAAATATTATGGACTGATTCTTTACAATTATAGCATCCTTATTATGTACCAATTGTTTTAAGAACCTGAGCCATCATCATATCATCTTTGGGACGTCCATAGCTGGATATACGCTTCATCTTTTTTAGGGTAAGTACCGTACCCAAAGGGTAAAAACGGGACCCTATTACTAAGAATTTTTACAGATGATGTATTTCTGTTGCCGCTATACTTTTTTTTGCTCGCTATTAATAATGGCAAGAGGAATGGGGCTAAGGGGGCTCCAACGTGGTAGGGAACCCTTCGTGTGCGACTCGCACATGGCCGATTTTTTACCACTCAATTTGCAGTTTTACATTATTTATTTTAAGTAAATAGTATAAATCCATAATTTGCCTTTAGTTTAGTTCATAAGTGAATTTATTATTTTTAAGGAATGTCGATTTGATTAACAAATATATAGGTAATAAAAATCTGTAGATTTTCATTTTTCAATAATGCCAGCTTATATCTACTATACTAGATCAGATTTTCAGTTTACGTACTCTGCGCGTTAACATAATATCCATGTAGAACATGACTGATTGTTTTAAATTTTCAATTATTATCATTTCTCTTATATCTTAAGGATTACTAACATTCCCTTCCCTTCATTGCAATTGTTAATAAGTATAATAGTTATTTTACGTAACAATTCCTCACCAGTCATATAACATGCATGGCGATTATTATAATTGCCTTGCATAATTATAATCTCTCATGCACATGATTTTCTGTTATCTGTTATTACTATATTATCCGTAACTAGCTTTTACCCGCGGCTTCGCCCGCGTCATATTTTGATTTTATAGCTATCTTTTTTCTTCTTGTTTATAATAATCAATTTCTATGTATTTTCAGCGCCATTTTGCGGTGTTAGATAGATATATAGATAGATATTCTTTATTGTTAACACAAAGAGCACAAGTAACACAGATAACAAAAACATTATAACTATAGCGTGTAACAAGAGGCGGCCTTATCGCTAAAAGCGATCTCTGTCAGGCAACCTTTGGATGGAATAGGAATTGGATCAATGACATAGGGTGTTTTTCCTTTTTTTTTTTCTTTTTCTATGCATTAAAGTCTGTAAGCCAATGTCACATATTTGTAATTCATTAATGTTTTGCGTGTCTATATTAGACATGGATATGGATAAGTTCGTAATCTAGTAAAATAGTGTTTGCTTATCCTAAGGGAACCAC
This sequence comes from Hypomecis atomaria, assembly GCA_964007245.1. Classification (NCBI taxonomy): domain Eukaryota; kingdom Metazoa; phylum Arthropoda; class Insecta; order Lepidoptera; family Geometridae; genus Hypomecis; species Hypomecis atomaria. Next base: position 15,175,212 of record OZ023305.1, read on the forward strand.
GTTTTTTTTTCGGGATATAAAGTCACTTTCCGTCGTTCAAACTATGTCAATGCCAAAAATCAAGTCTATCCGTTGCTCCCTTGCTGCGTGAAAGAGGAACAAACCAATAAACTAACAGATATTTCTATTTTACTCGTACTATAGAAATTAACGTGGTTTTCACACATTTTAAACGATATAAAACGGGACTCACTTACATGTACGTATAGTCATTACACGACTATAGTTTCGGTCGCGTTCAGCGACCTTTCTCAAGTTGGCGAGTGCTAGCACGCGGAGCCGTCTCGCAATGCACTGCGTGCTAGCACTCGCCAACTTGAAAAAGGTCGCCGCGACCGAAACTATAGTCGTGTTATGACTATACGTACACGTGAGTGATTCCCGTTTTATATCGTTTAAAAAGATACACTTTCTGATTTATAATATTAGTAATAATGTATGATCTGTAATAATCGCGGTTATTATAAACCGAGAGCATATCGTCGTGACATTCTCATTAGGTACTGGATTCTGGACGTAACGTCTCAATCACGAATTGTTTGTTTACATACGGATTTGTGTAATAATGTATTCAATGTTAGGATATTGTCTGATTTGTTGTCAGTGACCTCGTGAACGTGTAGTATATTTATATTAATACAGTTTATATATCTATTATTATTTAATGAATATTTGGCATCGAGTTAACTATATTTACCTGAATATTTAGTAAATATATTAGAAAACAAGCTTTTCATTACAGACCAGCTAACCTAGATTTTTCGTTCCATAACCAGAATAGCTCTATATTGCTCTATTTTGGTATTGTCATCGAAATTACATGAGTATATCAGTTGAATTAGTTTATAAATAAATATTAGGGGACACACACGGTCTCTGACCCCAAACTAAGCAAAAATAATAATAATAATATTTGGGGACATCTTACACTCGGTCTCTGACCCCAAACTAAGCAAAGCTTGTGATATGGCTGCCAGAGACTGATATACTACATGTACATATTTTTAAATACATACTTATATAGACTTATATAGATAGTAACTAAATAACACCCAGACACAGAGCAAACACCTATGTTCATCACATAAATACTTGCCCTGGTTGGGGATCGAACCCACGCTTCTTTGACCCCGAAGTTAGGGCCACTAACCACTGAGCCACCGAGGCAGTCAAAACCTATGCAAGTTATTTGTCGTTGGAGCAATTTCTAATTTTCCACATCTGCCTGTTCTTTAAATCAGTATACCTGCGCTCTCTGGTTCAGGTCAGTCATATTTAACCGACTTCCGAAAAGGAAGAGGTACTGTTCCTTCCAAAAAGGGATAGGTACGGTATGTTCGTCTGTATCTATGTTTTTTTTTTCGTGTAACTATGTTCATCTGAGTGTATCCCATCTGGCCCGGTGACTTGGCCCGGCGCCCGGCCACATTTTCGCCAGTAAAATTGTGAACCGATTTTTTTAATGGTTCGAAGTGGTATACTTCCGAGGTAGTCCCATTTAAATCTTATTGGAATCGGCTGAGCCTTTTTTAGGATTCCGTACCCAAAGAGTAAAAACGGGACCCTATTACCTACCAAGACTCCGCTGTCCGTCCGTCTGTCTGTCACCAGGCTGTATCTCATGAACCGTGATAGCTAGAATGTTGAAATTTTCCCAGATTTCATTTATATTGCCGCTATAACAACAAATACTATAACAGAATAAAACAAATATTTAAGGGGGCTTCCATACGGTACGGAACCCTTCGTGCGCGAGTCCGACTCGCACTTGGCCGGTTATGAAAAAGTCAACCATAATGTAAATATAGTATTCTATACATCGATTCGAGCGAACTATTCGAATTTTCCACCCACAAGGTGGACGGATGACCTCATTAAGACCGCAGGATCACGCTGGATGCAAGCCGCTACCAACCGGTCTTATTGGAGATCCATAGGGGAGGCCTATGTCCAATATTGGACGTCCTATGGCTGATGGATGGATGGATTCGAATTTTGTACACGATTGAAGTTGTTTGTGCCATTTTTTGCGATAATTAATGATTACCACACAATTAGTACCTTCGAGCCATAACAGGGCCTCAATCGTTAAAATGGCAGCCTTTAAAAACACGTCGGGTCCGATCAAGGTCCTGATTCGTCCCACTTGTGATGTATTGCCAATTTTGATGAGGGGACCCCCGGCTCGGTCAGGGCGAGCTTTAGCGGACCGGTTGGGGCTGTTGGGGCAAAGGTTGGTGAAACTTAAATCGGCATTGATTGAATGAGAAATCTTTGGCACCAATTATTGGGCTAAGGAAGTCTGTCATCAAAATCATCGCGAACAGAAATGTTCGCGTTTCGTCACCTAACAACAGGTCACAAACAGGACCCTATTACTAAGACTTCGATGTCCGTCTGTCACCGGGCTGTATCTCATGAACCATGATAGCTAATAGGCAGCTTAAATTTTCACAGATGATGTATTTCTGTTAACAACAAATTACTAAAAACAGAATAAAATAAATATTGAAGGGGGGCTCCCATACAACAAACGTGATTATTGGAAGGTTTTTGCTCGCTATTAATAACGGCAAGAAGAATGGGGCTCCCATACTGTACGGAACCCTTCGTGCGCGAGTCCGGCACGCACTTGGACGATTTTTTTTTCTCGAATTTTGAGTTGGCTCTATAGGTATAGTAAAACTTGTTCATAGCGATGGTAGAAATCATCCTCTTTTGGCTCAGTAAGCAGATAACGCAGTTAGTTTAATATACAATTAAAATGTGGTCTACTTATAATCTGCTGAGACATGGATGGGCAGGGCACATAGCTCAGAGGGCTGAGGACTGATGGGTCGAAAAGTTCTCGAGTGGAGACCACGTACCAGCAAGTGCAGCGTAAGACGACCACTCACGAGGTGGACAGATGAGCTCAGAATTACCGCAGGATCACGCTGAATGCAAGCCGCTTCCAACCGGTCTTATTGGTGATCCATAGGGGAGGCCTATGTCCAGCAGTGGACATCATATGGCTAATGCCGAAATTACACAAGTCGTTGGATGTGAAGTTAGCTACAAGTTCAATATCCAATCCTGACTGAAGCTAACATAAATCTGCGCGTTGTTTGAATATTGCTCAGCTTGTAGCTAACTTCGCATCCGCCGACTTTTATGATTCGGCTTATATCATTTGTTAGTAATTTCTTAGTGTATTGCCTCTCTAAAGTTGAAGGCTCCTAAATTCTCGTAGTATAAAGCACTAAACTTTTCTCCTGAAAACCAGAATCTAAATAGGAAAATAATTATTTTTCGCAAAAAATGGCAAAACCGCCTTCTATCGTGTACGAAATTCGGATATTTCGCTCGAATTGTTTACATTATTGTTGATTTTTCAAAAACGGCTCAGCCGATTTCTATAAAATTTAAATGGGAACACCTCAGGAGTACCTATACTCTTTCGAACTAAAAAAATATTTTTTGCGATTCGATTCACAATTGGCGGAGTTATCGATGAACATACACAAAAACAAAATAATCCGCCAAGTACGAGTCGGACTCGCACACGGAGGGTTCCGTACTGTGTGCGAGCCCCCCTTAAATATTTATATTATTTTAATTTTATTACTTATTTATTATTGAAGGGAATATAACACTAAATATTCTGTCAAAAATTTCAAGCATCTACCTGGTACCATTTTTAATATAGGGCGAAAAACGTCTAAAAATTCAGGTTTGTTGTATGGGAGCCCCCCTTAAATATTTATTTTATTTTTAGTATTTGTTGTTATAGCGGCAACAGAAATACATCATCTGTGAAAATTTCAGCTGCCTAGCTATAATGGTTCATGAGATACAGCCCGGTGACAGACAGATAGACAGACGGACAGACGGACATCGAAGTCTTAGTAATAGGGTCCCGTTTTTACCCTTTGGGTACGGAACCCTAAAAAACATACAGACGAACATAGAACCTCCTCCTTTTTGGAAGTTGGTTAATTCAAATTCAAATTTCTTTACTGAGGAAAAACGACCTAAATCAATTACATTTGCCTCACAATATTAAAGTAAAATAAAAAACCAACGGAAAAAAGAAAGCATAAAAAATACAATACAAAATCAAAAAATAATATTAAAAATTGAATAAACATGAGTCACGCAATTTCAATAGTAAATAGTAAGTAAAATGTCAAATTAAAAAAATAAAATCTAGATACAATGTCAAATATTAGGTTTAATGTCACAACAGAAAAAGCATGCGTAAATTATAATTATACAATGTCAATAATAGAATTATAAAATGTCAAATAAAAAATCAGCACACATAATGTCAAAATTAGATTAAATGTCACAAATTCATAATTCTTCGATTACAAACGAACTATCAGGCCGTTTATAAAACTATGATGCTAACACGGCTACCTAAGTACCTTCTTTAAGCCATGTTTAACTTTTATCGCCAAACAACAGAAATCGGCAAATATTTAAAGTGGATTAGAGACAAAAGAGATAAAAGAGCAAACAGTCACGCGCTGGGATCAGCAAGACCTTCCGAATGTAGGTAATGTCAACAATAATTCACGATAGTCGACAAAATATATGCTTTCCGATTTAGCTCGGTTGACCTTACAACTGTGTACACGAGGAATGACTAATAAATATAGGTCGAATCACACAACTTGGCGACTGTGACTTAGCTACAAGTTGGTAACCCAATCCTAACTGAAGCTCACTTAACAGCTGTGCGAGGATTGGGCCATCCGCAGCTTGTAGCTAACATCACAACCGCCTAGTTGCGTGATTAGGTCCATACTCTAAATGTAAAATAATGAGTACGTATAGGCCGCGCCACACAAGTTGGCGGATATGAAGTTAGCTACAACGCAATATCCAATCCTGACTGAAGCTCTCAAAGCCGCACGTTGATTGGCTATTGCTCAGCTTGTGCTAACTTCACAACCGCCATATTGTGTGATTAGATAGCATAGGTTGAAAATCAGCATGTTACATTTTCTGTACGGGATCGAATCAGAAATGAGGAGATCCGTAGAAGAACCAAAGTTACCGACATAGCCCAACGGATTGGCAAGTTGAAATGGCAATGGGCAGGGCACATAGCGCGGAGGACTGACGACCGGTGGAGTCGGAAAGTTCTAGAGTGGAGACCACGTACCGGCAAGCGCAGCGTAGGACGTCCACCCACAAGGTGGACGGATGATCTCATTAAGACCGCAGGATCGCGCTGGATGCAAGCCGCATCCAACCGGTCTTATTGGAGATCCATAGGGGAGGCCTATGTCCAGCAGTGGACGTCCTTTGGCTGATGGATGGATGATGGACATTTTCTGTATAGATTGAAAATGTAAAATGATGACTAGATAGGCTGAATGCAGGATTGTTATACGCAGCTTGTAGATAACGTCACAGCCGTCAAGTTGTTTGATTCGCCTATACATTCGTCTTCTAAAACCAAACATTGGTAAAGATTAACTCGTACGCGATAAGAGTAGAGTCAACATCAAATTTTTTTGGATTAACGGAGGTTTAGTGCGTGTAGGTAAACACTTAGGTATTGTAAAGAGTCCAGTACTTACAGACTCAAATGTCTTCCTTCCTTCCTTCCTTTCAGCCATAGGACGTCCACTGCTGAACATAGGCCTCCCCTAAAGATCGGCAATAAGACCGGTTGGTAGCGGCTTGCATCCAGCGCGATCCTGCGGTCTTAATGAGGTCATCCGTCCACCTTGTGGGTGGACGTCCTACGCTGCGCTTGCTTGACTCAAATGTCTAATTAACATGAAATTGAAATTCGGTACATACTTTGTTCTCCTTTTAATTTTTACTAAAAAAAAAATCACCCACCGGTAGGCGCAGTGTAGGACGTCCACCGACTAGATGAGCATAATTGAGACAGCAGGAATCAGTGTTTCCATATTTAGGGATTTCGCCTTATTTAGGAGATATATTTTAGGGCGAAAGTGCATGTTTTATTTAGTGCTTAGGGCGTTTTAAAAACAATCAAACAAATTCAAACAGGGCTTCAGGGATTTTTAGGATAAAATGACTTCATGTCACAAATACGGACTTGCGAGGTCCAAAGTAATGCTGGAGAAGTCTATTTAGTGATCCAAAAACTGCGGTGGTACCCCCAAACCCCTCCCCTAAAGTGATTTTGGGATATTTACGGACACAAATCCGTAAATTAAGGGCGAAAAAAATCTTCAGTGGAAACACTGGCAGGTACTCTGAATGTAAACTCAGTTCCACCTGGTCTTTCTGGAATTCTATAGACAACTATGTCCGTCAGTAGACGCTCTAAGGCTGATATGATGATGGAATTTTTAATAGTCAAATAAAAGATACTGCATTAATTTTATTGTTTAGTCGTTATATCTGGAACCAACAACGAAATTCAATACGGACTGCTGTATATTCAGTGCAAGATCAAAGACCTTATTAAAGAAGTTAACTCTATCACCGAAGGAGACTAAATTGATTTGGAGAAATATTATAAGAGAGCAAAGGCAATAAAATTTATTACAGTAAAAAATACTTGGTCACAGAAGAATCACAGAAGAAATAGAAAACAAGAAGTGGTACTAGCATAAATGAAGCCGTTTTAAAAGAAATTAATTCTAGTAAAGCTATTATGTTTTAATATATATAAAGTAGGAAACGATTGTATAAATAATACAATTATACCAATAAATATTCGTAACATAACAGATGTTTATAAATATTGAATAGCAGCAAGCCTTGAGGACATCAATTAATTAGACGAGTCGTCAAATACAGAATTTACGAGTATAGTCTCCACGCGAGACCCATATAGTGTTCAGTTCCATCCGCATTTAATGATTAGCAATCTGGAACCAAGGGGTCTGAACAACTGCGAACTGATCTCAATAAAAATGTGGCTCGGGATGATTGAAGGGAGGAGATATGACGAGAATTAATAGACAAGCTTGTAATCGCAATGGAAATTACCTTAGAAATAGCGTTAGAAACCTTAGAAACAGTAGTTTGACTTGGTGTTTGTCAGCGATCACCGAAGTTAAGCAATGTTCGGCACGGTCAGTCTTCGGATGGGTGACCACGGGTCTCTGGTATCTGGTCACACATACCATACGAGTATTAAATTCATACATCTGGTCCTGTTGGGGAGGTCCATATCCACTAGTAGATATTTATCAGCTGATATGATAATAAAATGATGTATGATGTTTCTTTTCAAATTCTATTTGCCTTTTACACTTGTTTTAATTCTACGGTCATTGTACGTCTTTTATATAAATTCTTTTTTTTTTCATATTAAAAGGTACTGCTTTTTTTAGCACCACTTACATCACTTAAATCTTTTGGGATTTTTAGTACTTACTAAAATCTTTCAACCGCATAATTTGCACTTCTATTTTCCTCCGAGAAAATCGCTCACGTTTTTCCCGTTGCACATTCTCAGATTTCTCATCTTGTCCTCGTTTAGAACCTCCTTGGTCCCATATAATTCCTTACGTGTGGTACAATTAGCGCTACAATTAGAGTCGTGAATACGTGGGACGCGGCTATTTTTAGAAGTGCCATCTTTATTCGTTCGTATTGTTTGGAAAGGATTTCTCATTGATTGTTAGTGTCGGCTTGTATTTGGTTGTGGAAGTCGAATTTGCCAACTGGCCGTTGGAATATTTTATTATCACCATTCTTGTCATCATCGGCTGGAGACGGGGGTTTCACAAGGTACGTTACTTTGATCTGTTTTTTTTATAATCTTTATTTAACTTGCAAAGGATGTACGAGTACTTATGTAAGTTCGGGTGGAATCTTGCAAGTTAACTTTGACCAACTTCCCGGTTTCCGATTGAGCTGAAATTTTGCACGCATATGTATATCGCGTGACAATGTAATAATATGGTATCATGAAGCTGATCTGATGGAGTCGGAAGGTGGCCATAGGAACTCCTGTACTAAACAAGATAGAACCGTCGTGTTCGGGCTCGCTTTACTTGTCTTGGCTAGCACTCTGCTGCTACATGATATCCAGGATCTCAAAAGCTTGTATTTAAAAAGTTATATATTTAATAATAATGTATTCTCTTTATTGGCCCCCGATAGAAAAACGACGGGTTGTTATAAGTTTGACGGTCTGTGTGTGTCTGTATGTGACATCGTAGCTCCCGAAAGAATGACCCGATTTTTTATTATTTAAAATGTGAATTAGTCGGAAGTTTACTTATAATATATGTTACATCAAAGTCGGTTAAGCCGTTCCAAAGCTATCGGCTCTTTTGTTAGCTGTGGATATTAATACGTTGAAGGTTTTTAATTTTTCTTTTAATTTGATTTTGTGATATTATTGTATCAGCTTCAAATGGTTTCAACGATATTAATAAAAGACAATTGATTCGTTTATCGATGACGACGGGAGTACATTTAACTGAATATTGGACTTAAAACGTTTGTTTCGTTAAATAAATAACATAACAAACTGTAAATAGATTAGAGGCATAAACAGTAGTCATTTCGACTATATTTAATTAGCAACAGGCAGCAATCTAGAATTTTAAGAACTATTTCTTTGTGTACATTATTTGTACTGAAAATCATGAATAAGATAAAATACTAAAGTTAAAACAAAATATAAAGAACAAATATGTATTAATTCTGCTCAAGTCCTTACTGCACCCGGAGTTTACTATTGACCAATTTATTTACTATTACTATTAACAAGGTAACATTGCCTTTTGAGTGCCTTAACCGCCGATACTGACCTATGCTCTCGTTGTTTGGTGTTTCATGGCTGGTGTTTCTTTGATTTTTTTGTAGTTTTAATTTATTTCAGCAATATGTGGTAACTCTTCTTTATTAAATACAAGATTTGGTTTTGTATCGCTGCTATATTTAAAATTGTAAACATAGTCGTCGTTATGAACAACGTTTACAATGAAGCCAATCCTGAAATCGTAGTAATTTGCTGTTCCCATATATTTTGTCTGAAGTCGATGAACTTTTTACACGGAATTCTGCAGTATTATTTTCGACTTAATGATTTTCATCTTTCAGTTATTCATAGTCGTGACGATATGAATGACGTCTGTAAAATATATAGAGTAAATATACCAGAGTATAAAACTGCAGCTTGTACGTTATTTTTGAAAATTTCACTATTTGTGGTCATTGAGATATTTATTTGCTCTCGAACTCCACGTCCTAATTTCTTCTAAAATATGACAACTACAATCAAATACAATCTGGAATGTTCAAGACAAGAGTGATTAAGGTCTATTCCTTCTAGGTCTATATGCTCCGTCTTCTGCTACAACCTCGCTTATCATCAGGCGAGTTGGTGGCCAAATGTAGCCCAATTTTGGAATTTAAAAATATGTCCATATATTTATCATACCGCGATACTTAAGTACCGAAGATTATACAGCTTGTTATACTTATACATCAAGTTAAAATGGCAGTGGGCAGGGCACATAGCGCGGAGAACTAAAGACCGAAGGGTTCGAAAAGTTCTCGAGTGGAGACCACGTACCGACAAGCGCAGCGTAGGACGTCCACCCACAAGGTGGACAGATGACCTCATTAAGACCGCAGGATCGCGCTGGATGCAAGACGCTTCTAACCGATCTTATTGGCGATCCATAGAGGAGGCCTATGTCCAGCAATGCACGTCCTATGGCTGATGGATGGATGGATGATACAGCTTGTATTTAATCTAAATCAATAACTAACATGTTTATCATGATCATAATGATGACCAGCGGTCGACTGAGGGACTGGAATCTCCAGATGCAAGCGCGCCAATTACTTCAATTTACCATAAAACTGTATCATATATCACTTCGTTGAGTTATAATTACAGCAATACTAGAGTTCAACCTATTGATTTACGTTAGCAGTACTTTGCAATTGGCATGATGACTGGGTAAATAAATCATAATTATAATTAGTACGTGAGTTAGATGGCTCTTTCGTGGTTTCGCCCCACAAGCTGTTCGGTCCGCGGGGCGAATCAACGAAGCCTCTTTTTGAATGCCCTCTTTCGCCCAGCTCCAAACAATGTGGGGCGAAAGAAGGCCTTCAAAAAGAGGCTTCGTTGATTCGCCCCGCGTTTCACTTTTTTATCTGTACATTTAAGTAGAAAAGTAGTTAATGGAAAAAAAACAATTGCATTATATCAAGGGCATCATTCTATGAGTCCTATGGGGGTGTATGAACAAAAATGCAATTGTTTATTGATGATTTATTGATGATCGTTATCAAGCTTATAAAATGAGAAATGTCAAACCTTTCCGCGTACAAGGTGAAGAAAAAATAGGAGTTTTCTTCACCGAGATTATGCTATCTTAATCAATACAATTTTGGCACATTGTTTTCATTCTATGGAAGTTTAGATTCTATAATAAAACTATTATAATGTCAAATTTCATGCAATTCGGTTCTTTGTGGTAGTTATGAGGGTTTGTGACTTGAGGACGGACAGATGGGAAGACGGCCAGACAGAGACGGACTGTTATTTTTTGGTACTAGGACTAAAAGTTACTTATTTTCTCCAACTTTGATAATTTTAAGTGAAAAGTTTTAGTAAAATCTATAATTTCATTTTTTACTAGCAGCCTCCCTAATATAAAATAAAATATAATATAGCCTATGACACCCGGGATTGTGTAGCTTCCCAACAGTGAAATAATTTTTCAAATCGGTTCAGTAATTTCGGAGCCTATTCAATGCAAACAAACAATCAAATCTTTCCTCTTTATAATATTGGTATAGACAATAACTGTATTCGTAAACATTTTGGAAAACCTATAGTTTCTCAGATAAACGAATCTATATGTTTAGGTTATGAACGACGGTGGTAATGAATTTTTGGCAAGTTAATATTTTTTAATAAATTGAATACTATATTAATATAAAAAAATAAAGATGCAAAGTATACCTATAGTAACAGCTAAATGAAATCCAAAAATTTTTTATACTTAACACACCATATAAAAAATATTTGGATTTCATTTAGCTGTTGATACATGTTTTTTTTTCTTCGAACATGTGATTTGCTCGAAATGTTAGAACTACCCTTTAGTCCTAGCTAATACAATCACAAGAGATTTGGGAAAATAACCATATTATCTCGGAAGTGGTCCGATGTTGCTATTTCGCGACCGTGCAGTCAGTGCTGCAGTACGGAACGGTTCTAGCATAGGTTCTTTCAAAGCCCGCCTGAATCGCTGGCTTATCGAAGAAGCATTTCATGATTTCGATATGTTTAAATGTTTACAATTAGTGAAACATGTATTGGTTAGGAATTATTTCTATCAATTTGATTCATTTACAATGATGTAATGTTTTTGTTATTTTTGTATTTTTTTAAGACATGTTTTATTAATGTTTTCATTCATTACAATGACATACTTCATTGGTGTAATTTATTTTAATTTTTTTTTTTTGACATTTTAATTATAATATGTGGTTGTAAACATAATGATGTAGTAGGCAGTTAATGTGAATATTTATTTGTTATCAATGTTCCTACTTTGCTGCAATTTTGAATCTATTCTTTGTGTAATGACGTGTAATATTTTTTTTTATGAATAAAATGAATATCGAAAATGTTACATAGTACGAGTAACAGGTCCCACACCTGTTAAATTTCTTACAATTTATAGTTTGCAAATGGGCCCCGCCTACTACGAGGGTCAAACTGAAAGTTCTTAGAACTGGCCACTTATAAACAATATAATAAAAAAATAATTCTATAATTTGAAAATAGAACTCTTTGCCAATATTACTGAGTATATACTTCATTCATTTGTCATTTGTTTTACGATTTGGCGGCAAATTGAAAATTGTCTGTGTCACGTCAACATGAATTTAACACGAGAAAATTTTCGTGCAATGATTTTTTATGACTTTCGATGTCATTTAAGTCAACAAGAAAGTTATGATAGACTACGATTGGCCTTTCACGATGAAGCCCCATCTCGTGCGACTGTTTACAACTGGTTTAATGAGTTTAAACGTGGTCGCACTAATCTCACTGATGATTTACGTGAGGGACGGCCTTCTACGGCGACGACTGAAGATAACATCTGTGTTGTGCGGCGTATGATAGAGACTGACAAAAGAGTGACCTATCAGCAGATTCGGACAAGCTTAGGCATCGGTATGAGTCAAGTGCACAAAATCCTACACGAACATTTAGCGGTCAGGAAGCTTTGCGCCCGGTGGATACCTCATAATTTGACTGAGGCTCAAAAACTCCATCGTGTGGATTGGTGCCGTAAAATGATTGAAAGATTTAACGGAGGTGACTCAAATGCTGTGTTCGACATACTAACAGGTGACGAAAGCTGGATTTACTGTTATGATCCTGAAACCAAAAGACAATCTGCTCAGTGGGTGTTTCCTTTCGAGGAGTTGCCAACTAAAGTGAAGAGAGATCGAAGTGCGGGGAAAAAAATGGTGGCCTCGTTCTTTGGAAGGATAGGTCATTTCGCGACAATTGTGTTAGAGGATCAAAAAACAGTTTCTGCAGAATGGTACACTACCAATTGTTTGCCACTTGTCTTGGAAAAAGTTCGAGAGAAACGACCTCGCAGTAGGATCCTCCTTCACCACGACAACGCCTCATCGCACACCGCCAAGCGAACGATCGACTATTTGGCGACATCAAACGTTGAATTACTGGGTCACCCGCCGTATAGCCCCGACCTCGCGCCTTGTGATTTTTATTTATTTTCAAAAATTAAAGAAAAACTTAAAGGAAAGCGGTTTATGAATGCTGAAGAAGCGGTGGCTGCGTATCGCGATGCCATTGAAGAGACCCCTAAGGACGAGTGGGCAAAGTGCTTTTCCCAGTGGTTCCATCGCATGCAGCGGTGTATTGACGTGAATGGACAATATTTTGAAAAGATATAATAAAACTAATAACTGGCTAATGTAATCAGTTTTTGATTTTCTAAGAACTTTCAGTTTGACCCTCGTACCAAACAATATTCAATTTAACTTAAGCCCTCAGCTCATAATGTCTGTTATATCAATATAGTAAGTTTTTGGTAGTTTGTTTTTTCTTGTTTAGTTTTTTTATAGCGTTGCATATCTGTTGATTACTTTGGGATTTTTATTTTATCTCATGTAATTTTATGCTTGGCTGTACCATAAGAAATACGTAATACTGATGCGGGAAATTGATCTTTATCAACGTGGACCGAAACGGCCTCTTCTTTTATCGTTCTCGGCGTTTCGCCCCACGGGGCGAAAGAGGGCATTCAAAAAGAGGCTTCGTTGATTCGCCCCGCGGGCCGAATAGCTTGTGGGGCGAGACCACGAAAGAGCCAGTTAGATTATCTAAAAATATTTGACATATATTTTTCATCTTTCAATCAAACAATAAACGACAAAGATAAACCTTGTCAAAGTTTGGAAGTGGGGGCTCGTGACAGTCGTGACGTCACTAGTGCAACGCAGTCTGTACATTTGTAGTGCACTCGTGACGTCGCGTCACGCGGAACCTTAACGGGCTATGTCTTCATCAATTTTTGTTTAATTGGAAAAATAAAAAATACTTATTTGATATTTTTTGATGATCTATCTGACGGACTAATTCTATTTTGTTTAGTCATCATGACTATTCTCTTTATCTAAAAATGTATCTGCCATCTCTAAGGTCTGTTTATTGAGAGCTATGTGTTGATTATTCTTTTTTATCAGGTGTATGCCGTTGCATTTGACTACATACTGCCTGATGTCAAACAGATATGCGGGCTAGGGTGAACGCTCACCTAGAAGATACCTGCTTGCTTACGTATCCTAAATATATAGTGTACTAGTTTTTACCCGCGGCTTCGCCCGCATGATATTTTGATCCGGTATAGAATGGAAAATATACAAAAAAACGATTTGACGGTTGTTCTATTCTACAGTTGTTTTTTTAGACATTTCTTGAAGCACACTCTAAAATAGCTCGCAGATAGCAGAATTTTTCCTACTTATTTAACACTTATCGTTATACTATGGGAAATTTACGCAATATCATTATAATTTATAACCTATGTGTTATTCTGATGTATAAGCTATATTATTGCAAAGTTTTATCTCAATCCGTTCAGTAGTTTTTGCGTGAAAGAGTAACAAACGTCCATCCATCCATCCTTACAAACTTTCGCGTTTATAATATTAGTAGGATCTTTTTTCATAATATCATATGTAGTCCCCATATCTAGTCTCTACGTCATTACCACTATAAATAGTTACACAGGCATTTTCCGATTTATTATCTTCTCCAAACAGCTTCCGCGGTTATCGGATAACTTCAGCAAACATCCTTAATCAAGGCCTTCTAATACCTTCTGGATTTCAGTGTTGGTTTTACTTTCTTCAAAGATTGTGGAGTCGAAAGCTAGTACGATTCTTTCATAAATGAAAAAAAAATTACGTGAAATATTTTGTAACATCTAGAAAACAATTTGATTGTTACAGTTTATTTACCTTATTGAATTAGTAAAATCACTGATATATCTAAGATGTGAATAATGAATGTGATGTTAATGTAAACAAGTTACAAAACTCAAAACTTAAAATGTAGTTGAGAAATTCGATCAAAATGTGATCCAAGTACTATTAAAGGCTTTTGATAGAGTCTTAACAATCCGGTCTACATGTGCTTTGTAAAGCTTTCATAGATATTTCTCTTATCGATTATAATCGTATACAATAATCGATTAAGAATCGATAAAAATGAATGAAGAATCTTCGAAAACATCATCGACGACGATGGATATAAACGAAATGGCAGACAGAGGTGAACGCGTTGTGGTATGTAAAGTCTTTCGAAGATTTAATAATCTGCCAAGTACGAGTCGGACTCGCGCACGGATGGTTCCGTACTGGATAGGTGCCCCCTTAAATATTTATTTTATTTTAATTTTATTATTTATTATTATTCTTCTTCGTTGAGTCAATGGTTCAAAAATGATTATTTATCTAATTTTCTCCCAGTATTTGACCACTGTGACCCCGCAGGTATTTATTATAATAGTGAATATACAACTAAATGTTCTGTGAATATTTCAAGCATCTACCTGTTACCATTATTAATATAGAGCAAAAAACGGTTAAAATATCAGGTTTTTTGTATGGGAGCCCCCCTTAATTATTAATTTTATTCTGTTTTTAGTATTTGTTGTTATAATGGCAACACAAATACATCATCTGTGAAAATTTCAGCTTTCTAGCTATAACGGTTCATGAGATACAGCTTGGAGACAGACAGACAGACGGACAGCGGAGTCTTAGTAATAGGGTTCCGTTTTTACCCTTTGGGTACGGAACGCTAACAAACTATTCGTTGTTTATTCAAAACATGACAACAAAAGTGAAGTAATTAAAATATTTGTAGAGACAACAGTTAATTTAACTGTAGCTAATTTTATTGACACCTTAATCTGGTGAAACGGTCAAAACGCTCATTAAAGGTTCTTTACATTTGTAAGATTAGTTTTGGTTCTGATCTTGATTGATTCTTTTGTGATTTCTCAGCAAATGTTATTAAATGTTTCATCATAATAAGCCCGATTAAAGAGGCGCCATCGTAATTATATTAGCTTAATAGCATAGTTCTGTTTCTTTTTCACTTTAGGCATTCGATAGAGAGAACGCTTTTTACGTTGCTATTAAATTTACGCTGGTGCCTCTGTAATCGGGCTTATTGTCATCCGTAGGATATCTACTGCTGGATATAGGTCTCTCCAATAGATTTTCAATAAGACTTTTGATGCGGCTTGGCACGGATCTAATCAGATCGCTCTGTCCACATTGTTGTGGGTGGTCGTTCTAATCAACGCTTGCTGGTGCGTAGTCTCCATTCGATAACTCTACAGATTCATCACTCATTAGCAAATACAAGTAGCGGCACGTAAGTCTAGCGCTGAGGGTACTGTGGAGGGGATGGCTGCGCATGTTGACCGCCATACTAAACTAATGCGCAGCTACCCCCTCCACACTTCGCTCAGCGCTAGACTTATATGCCGCGACCTGTAAAATAATATGTACCTAACTACCTACCTAATTATCCTTACATAGTATAAAATAAAGTCGCTATTTTCGTTTGTTTGTTTGTTTGTTTGTTTGTCTGTATGCTTAAATCTTTAAAACTACGCAACGGATTTTGATGCGGTTTTTTTTAACGG
This sequence comes from Hypomecis atomaria, assembly GCA_964007245.1. Classification (NCBI taxonomy): domain Eukaryota; kingdom Metazoa; phylum Arthropoda; class Insecta; order Lepidoptera; family Geometridae; genus Hypomecis; species Hypomecis atomaria. The sequence goes on from OZ023305.1 coordinate 15,191,378, forward strand.
ATAGAGTGATTCAAGAGGAAGGTTTATATGTATAAAAATTCCCGAAATTCCCACGGGAACGGGCACAACGCGGGTAAAACCGCGGGGCGCTGCTAGTGTAATTTAAAAAACAAGTAGATGAATACAAACTTATTAAATTAAAATGTTTGTAGAAAAATATGATGAGCAATGGAAATACTGCACAAGGTCGCGGAATGAAATAAGTCAATGTAATGAGTATTAGTCATTATACGTAAAAGAAACTGTTTTGTAAACAGGTAGTAACATTATCCTAATATCCGGAAGAATAAAACATAATCTAAACACAATTTATCTCCCAAGCAAAAGAATCTGTACTATGAACTTTTTAACCGACTTCCAAAATGGATGAGGTTCTATGTTCGTCTGTATGTATTTTTTTTGTATATTTTCAATGATAATTTCGCCAATTGTGAACCGATTCAAAAAAAATTTTTTAGTTCGAAAGGGTATTTTCCCGAGGTGGTCCCATTTAAATTTTACAGTAATCGGCTGAGCCTTTTTTGAAAAATCAAATGTAATGTAAACAATTCGAGCGAAGTAATCGAATTTTGTACACGATGGAAGGCGGTTGTGCCATTTTTTGCGAAAAATAATTATAGTGCGATCCTTTTTGCGGCGGAAGTAAAGAGTGATGATCACACACAACACGCGCCATTTAATACTTACTTAACTATAAGTTGAGTGACACTTAAAAATCATAAATCCTCTCAAAATCCTACATTAGAACCTATAAAAATTACATCGGAGTTGTTACCATTCGAACTTTAACTACTTTATTATCATCATCATTATGTCAGCAGCCTCTTTAATATTTTTCAAGCTTCGAGCAACTATCGACAGAGTCACAATCGTGCAAAAAAGTGTCCGAGGCAAAACCCTGCCCAAGCTAGGTAGTGGGCAGGCTTTTTAATTAGTCATAAGGCGAAGTGCTCGGTTACAAGCACTCATTAGGTGACATAACGTCGAGATTCGAAGAAACGGGTCATTGTGAATTATTTAATGTAAATATCTAAGTCGGTATGTATGGCGGAACTCGGACATTTTTTTACTACTTTCACTTAGGGACTATGGCTCTATAGATATTTGCGCGAAGTTTTCACGGTATCCCTCTAGAATATACCTATATACCCATCACGGTTTGCATCAGATCGTCGGTCCGCCTTCGATAATTCGAATTGTAGCTACTGTAGTGAAAATGACTCCTGTAGACCCTATCTATAATACTACATTGAAAATTATATTATGTAGGTACATATAGTACAGTGGAAAATATTTTATATACAGGGTTATTTCTTATCAATTAGCATCCTTTTAGGGGCTTATTCTGTACATCAAAACTAACAACTTTTGTTCTGCGACTTTTGTCAAAACTCAAAAAAAAATCTTGTTCCATAGAAAAATACGAGTATCGTTCACCCGCGTCAAAATGTATGGAACAGCTGTTTTTTTTTGAGTTCTGGCAAAAGTCGCAGAACAGAAGTTGTTAGTTTTGATGTACATAATAAGCGCCTAAAAGAATAGTAATTGATTAGAAATAACGCTGTATGCCGAGGCTATTAATACTATAGTGGAAATTATCCCGCTTGACCATTTTCTCTCTGTGTTCCAGATGTATGGTCGCTACCAGCGCGACCTAAGCGAAGCGGCCAGAGAAGAAGCGAGAAGACTGCGCCGGCTGCGCAAGAAGAGACGGAAAGACGACAAGCTCCGGCAGAAGGAACTCGAAGCTAGTGGCAAGCCTAGGCCGAGGGGGAAGTTCTTTAAGGTTCTAGGTGAGTGAACCCTACCCCTTTTTAACCCCCGCTAAAACTTATACCAACAAATACCGATTCGCGATTCTAAACGATTAGCTTCCTCCTTTATAACCGGACCGCCAGGGTCTCGCCCCCTTGCTTTACCTCACCCCCTCAACCTTAACATGAGTGTCTATCTTGTGGCACGGTAGTTCCTATAGATGACAAGCTCCGGCAGAAGGCGCTTGGCAATTGGCAAGCCCAGGCCTAGGATGAAGTTCTTTAATCTTCCAGATGACTTAGCTTTTTGTCCAGATGAAGGCATCTGACATGGCTAAACGGTTAAAACAAGCGAGACCTACAATTTGATGATCTTATTAAACCAACAAATGTTATCAGAATACAGTTGATAAACCTTCTTGTCTATTCTTAAAGCGAAAGTCATATTCAGCATTTACCCGTAATTATTGATACTCTTAATTGCCTAATACAGGTTTTGGACACCTGTGCCCTGATTATTATTTAGTTTACCTGTGTGAACCCAGTGTACGCTTGATATAATTTATTGGTACATTTTATTGAGTCTTTGGCTGTGTTAAATTCTTTAACTAACCTGTGCCTGGTGTCTTATTTTTTCCCATTTTGTTTTGCCCGTGGCCACTACTGTCTGCATTTGTTAAACTGTGCCCTATACTGTATATAAATGAACAATGATATGAAGCGGTCGGCAGGATACATATGGCGGCACACGTTCGCGCGGCTCGGCGAGGACTGGGTGTTCCTCGCTCTGCTGGGTATCATCATGGCCATCCTCAACTTCGCCATGGACCGGGGTATCGCTGTCTGCAACAATGGTAAGTGCTCAAGAGATGACGTGTGCAGATGACGAACAGAACCCTTCATAATCATCCAAAGACTAACACCCATCCATAAACCATAGGAGGTTCGCTTCTGGACATAGGTCTCCCCAATAGATTTCCAATAAGACCGGTTTGAAGCATAAATCCAGCAGCCTTTCGAGCGTAGACCTACGTTCGGCAGGAGACGGTCAGTATACTGAGCGCCACACAAATCTGCGGATGAGAAGTTGCCGCAGATGACACTTCGCCGTGATTCGCTAATTATTGCGCATGTGTGCACAATGCGTAGCGCGCGGGAGGCATGAGGTTGGCGGGCAGGTGTGCCCCGGCGCGAGTCTCTCTGGCTCCCGCGCATACCTATATTTCGACTTTTGCGCAGCGCTCTGCGCATAGCTTCCCATCCGCCGATTTGTGTGGCGCTTAGTATACAGTATGATAATATCAATGGATTTCGACGGCTTTTCTGCGTAGAACGTCATGGTTTGACAACTATGATGTGAGCAGTTGTCGCAGTGTCGTCGCAATGAAGCAAGTTGTTGCAATTCAAAATTCCGATTTTCGATGAATTGTACCAGCCTTTTAAACTTGTGATTGGGCCATATCCACCACGCTGGCACAGTGCGGGTTGGTGGATTCACACACGCCATCGAATTTCTTCTACGGACGTATGCAGGTTGCCACACGATGTTTTCCTTCACCGAAAAGCCAGTGGTGTGAAACTCCGTACAAAAGTTCCAAAGAAACTCATTGGTACGGGACCGGGATTGAACTCACGACCTCAAGAATGACTGGCCAGCGTTACAACCACTAGGCCACCAAGGCCACGATTTCGATAAACTACGAGTATGTATTGTCAAAAATCGTACGTTGCGCCACTTGTTTCATTAGTCAGTTAAAAAAGTCTTATTACTTATACCGAATATCGTTATACATTCACTTTGTTTAATGTACCGTTTTAATTTACAAGCTTGCGGAGGTTTTATGAAGAGGTAAAGTAATATATTTGTTCTGAAATATGGTGGCTGTAAACTTTTAAGGGCACCTCTAAATATGGTTACGTTGCTTGTACTGCAAATTAAAAAACTGTAATTTATGAATTTAAGACTACATTAATTAATGAATCATATAAAGGTAATAAAATACGCTAATTTGGAGTACATTTTGGGCAACACAATTTTAATTTTTTGAATCCCTTTACAAATAATAATGACATGATTTTTAATTTTATAGTGCATCACACACTAGGTTTATCTCATAGAGTTATTTTTATACAGTTGGGAGAGCGTCGGGCTAGTGATCCGAAGACGCAAGGTTCGAGTCCTGCAACCGCGACCAATTTTTGAAATGTTGATCATAAAAATAACTCTTTAATATTAATGACCATCACAAAATGTAAAGGTCGAATCATAAGTGAAGTTAGCTACAAGCTGCGGATAGCCCAATCCTACCTGAAGGTAACATTTGCGTGAGGATTCGACTATGCGCAGCTTGTAGCTAACGTCACAGCCGCCAAGTTGTATGACTCGACATATCCGTTAAAAAATTCATGAACGACCTTCTTTGGCTTTTCAGTTATTGAGATGTTGCCAATTTGGGCTTTCTTGATGATCCCATGATCGTCAGCTCTGAAACAGCAAACGGTAGTTTTCCCATAAATTACAACTTGAATGGTGTGTTTCTTCCAGCTCGAATGTGGATGTACAGCGATCTGGCGTACTCGACGTTCAGTCAGTACGTAGCGTGGGTGTCTCTACCCATCTGCCTCATACTCTTCGCAGCTGGGTTCGTGCACATCGTCGCCGCGCAAAGCATAGGTAACACTCGTTCGTTCGTTTCAGCCATAGGACGTCCACTGCTGGACATAGGCCTCCCCTAAAGATCTCCAATAAGACCGGTTCGTAGCGGCTTGCATTCAGCCCGATCCTGCGGTCTTAATGAGGTCATCCGTCCGTACGCTGCGCTTGCCGGTACGTGGTGTCTACTCAATAACTTTTCGACCCCATCGGTCATATGTCCTCTGTACCATGTACCCCGCCCATTACCATTTCAACTTGGCAATCCGCTGGGCTATGTCGATAACTTAATTTGTTTCTTCTACGGATCTCCTCATTCCTGATTTGATCCCGCAGAGAGACTCCGACCATAGCCCTCTCCATAGCTCGTTGGGCTAGTTGGAGCTTACTAATAAGGCCCATAGTGAGAAACCACGTTTCTGTGCCATAAGTCATCACTGACAACACATTTACATATAGGTAACACTAAAACAGCACAATTAGTGCTATCATTTTATAGTGATAATAGTTCAGTGATGGATAGACTAGTTTCAAGTCGTGTACTTCAATTACTGCTGAAGGCAAACTTTGAGAAAGCCGCTTTTGAGGAGAAGCTCTCCGCAGTCATTACACATTAAGTCTCAACCAGGTTAGTTTGTCGTCAAACAAGCAGTGCATTTCGGTAGTCTTCCCTCTTTATTATCTTTGTCCACGTCATAACATGTTCAAGTGAGATGTAACTAAACTTGGAAATGGGTATTTTCAGGGCCAAATATTTTTGTGTGAGGATTTCACCTACCAATAAAAAATCATTTCGTTAACTTCCTCCACGTTTGATGTAGCTATGAAATTCAGTGTTCATCCAACATCCTATTTAAACTATTGTTTAAAACAATATTAAACTATAAAAAGCCAAAAGTAGTAGCAGTAAAGTAATGGCAGAGATTGCTCAAAGCGATAAGGCTGCCCTTGTACCACCTATATAATTTGAACTTAGTTGAAAATACTTTGTACCTATTTGAGTTTCAACTTTTTGTGTGCAATAAAGTTATCACTACATAGTATATAGCAAAACCGTTATATCTGTATGTCTGTGTATCCGCTTATATATTCCAAACTGCACAATAGATTTCAATGCGGTTTTCACTATCGTTTAGAACATTTCTTCCGGAAGGTTTATAGCTATAATTCATTCGTATCCGGGCGAATCCGGAATAGGCAGCTAGTATTGTTTAATGGCTAAAACGGAGGACAACTGGAGCTAAAGTGCGATTTGTTCAACTTCCCCAATCTGATTGCAGGTTCAGGTATCCCGGAAATGAAGACCATCCTCCGAGGAGTGCACCTGAAGGAGTACCTCACGTGCCGCGCGCTCATATCCAAAGTCATCGGCCTCACAGCCACGCTGGGTTCTGGCTTGCCTCTAGGTAAAGAGGTAAGTTTGTTACGATTAAGAGATAAGGGGATAATTACTCGTAGGATGGTGATGGTGGTTCTTCTTGTTTCTATTCCTATCCCTGCTTTTTTCTGAACGTTGTATTGGTTGGTGATTGTTGTGTAAACGCGATTTAGGTTGTTCTTTCACATATTATGTATGACGTGTCAACGACCAGGCTCTCCTTGCCGATAGGGTATTTGGACTCAATCCCGTCCTGTCCCGGGTGAGACGATCAAGCACCTAAATTCTTTCTCGAGCCAAGCATATTGACCGGTTGCAATGTTGGCTTGATGTCAGTTTAAACGGCTTGGCTCAAATAAACTATATCCTTGCCGTCAAGCCGCTTGACCAACTAGGAGGCCATTTAGGCAACGGTAGTCGACCCATTTAGTTTCTTATGAGTTGCTACCTGTGGTATTTACTGCGAATTGTGTGCCTTCTGTTGTTTTCTCTTTGTTTTCCTATGCCTTATTTTCTGACTAAGTACTAGTTCAAACCACTTCAAAACTTCATCAGGATACCTTTTTGATAATTATGAAAAAAACTTCCAGGGTCCATCCGTCCACATAGCGTCCATGGTAGCGACAATGCTGTCCAAAATGGTGACGACCTTCCAAGGGATATACGCCAACGAATCTCGGACCAGTGAAATGTTGGCTGCAGCGTGTGCTGTCGGTGTTGCTTCATGTTTCGCGGCGCCTGTTGGAGGTAGGAATTTAATAATAATCGGCCAAATGCGAGTCGGACTCGCGCACGAAGGGTTCCGTACCGTTTGGGAGCCCCATTCCTCGTACCGTTATTAATAGCGAGCAAAAAAACTCCTAAAAATTACGTTTGTTATTCTGTTTTTAGTATTTGTTGTTATAGCGGCAACAGAAATACATCATCTGTGAAAATTTCAGCTGCCTAGCTATTATGTTTCTTGAGATACAGCCTGGTGACAGACAGACAGACGGACATCGAAGTCTCAGTAATAGGGTCCCGATTTTACCCTTTGGGTACGGAACCCTAAAAAGAATACTAGAACATTAATTAGTATATTTGCTGCCAGAAGATGTTAGAAATTAATCATCAAAAATAGATACCTACACCAAAATATAATCTAGTATTTTATGCCGCGACAGCGGCTGGCAAAGTGCCAGAAGCGAATCGCTTTGTAAAAGGAAACTTATTCATATTCATGTTTATTTATTGCATAAGATAGGTTTACATAGTATTACTTACAGAATAATTTTAAGAAACTAGCTTTTGTCCGCGGGATATTTTGATTTTTGTGCTATCCCACAGGAACCTTTTATTTTTCGGGATAAAAGTAGCCTATGTCACTTTCCGTCTTTCAAACAATGTCCATGCCAAATCAAGTTAATCCGTTGCTCCGTTACTGCGTGAAAGAGAAAACCAATAAACTAACAAAATCACTTCCGGATTCATAATATTACTAGCGACCCGCCCCGGCTTCGCACAGGTGTATCATACATAGGTATAAACCTTCCTCTTGAATCGTTCTATCTTTTAAAAAAACCGCATCAAAAACTGTTGCGTAGTTTTAAAGATATGTATAAGCAAACATGGGGACAGACAGCGGGCAGCGACTTTGTTTTATACTATGTAGTGATAGTGATTAGTAAGGTTAATAATGGTAATAATGTATGATGTATTCGAAACATAGCTTTTGTAAATCATGTTAATCAAATCAGCTTTCAGAAAAAAAATAACATTATAATCAGATTATTAATTTGGGAGTTAGGTATGATGCGAGAGAACGCAGACTCCTAAACAATTATGTTTAGGTCGTTATTTGAGATTGTACTGTACTATACTGTATGAGTCTTTTAATAGTCCACCGCAGGACGTAGGCCTACCCATCAAGGGTGAGATTGAGATTAAATATGTGTTATAATTTTTCAGGTGTGCTGTTTTCAATAGAAGTAACGACAACGTATTTCGCGGTGCGAAACTATTGGCGAGGGTTTTTCGCCGCATGCTGCAGTGCCATTGTAAGTTCTATTGATAAATAAATATATATTACGGAACATCTTACACACGGTCTCTGACCCAAACTAAGCATTGCTTGTGATATGGCTAACAGTGAACGGATATACTACATATATACTTATTTTTAATACATACTTATATAGATAGTACCTTATAACACCCAGACACAGAGCAAACACCTATGTTCATCACATAAATGCTTGCCCTGGGTGGGGATCGAACCCACGCCTCTTTGATCCTGAAGTCAGGGTCACTAACTACTGAGCCACCGAGACAGTCGAACAATTATTGTCACTTTGGTCATAGTGTGACTACCTGCGGGAGCTCCGAACCCGATTCCTTACCAAATTATAAAAATATCTAGTAGGTGTTGGTGTATTTAGTTATTTGAAAAACAAATAATCATTTTGTAATTAAGGGGTACCTAGCTCCCATACATGTAAAGCCAACTCAAGTCCACTGCCAGTTGGCAGCGTGCCCAGCATGCTGGCTGCATTGCCACGCTGAATTACAATGCTTATACGTTGAGTCTAATAAACACCAGCATTTTGGTCACGCGTCGCGTCCACCAGACGCTCAGAAAAACTTTTTATAATATTAATTTGTTTATTTCCAGATGTTCCGCCTTCTATCGGTGTGGTCGGGCGCGATGCCGACGGTGAAGCCCCTGTTCCCGACCAACCTGCCTCAGGACTTCCCCTTCGACCCTCAGGAGTTTGCTGTCTTCGTTCTACTTGGGTAAGCTCCATCAACGTGGTCACTAACGTACCCCTCATAATTTTTTTTTCTGGATAAAAAATTGCGTATAAGAACTACAGATTTGATTTACGTATATACCTTGTGGACTTCAAAAATCAGGCAAGTGCGAGTCGGGCTGCGAGAGTGCGAGGGTTCCGTACCGTATGGGAGCCCCATTCCTCTTGCCGTTATTAATAACGAGCAAAACAGGCCTACAAATTAGGTTTGTTGTATGGGAGCCCCCTTAAATATTTATTTTATTCTGTTTTTAGTATTGGTTGTTATAGCGGCAACAGAAATACACCATCTGTGAACATTTCAGCTGCCTAGCTATCACGGTTCTTGATATACAGCCCGGTGACAGCCATACAGACAGACGGACATCGAAGTCTTAGTAATAGGGTCCCGTTTTTACCCTTTGGGTACGGAACCCTAAAAATGAAGTCGATTTGTTGCTCAGTTACTGCGTGAAGAGTAATAAACAAACCAACCAACATAACAAGCCCTATTACAGAGGCGCCAGCGTAAATTTAATAGCAACGTAAAAAGCGTTCTCTCTATCGAATGCCTAAAGTGAAAAAGAAACGGAACTATGCTATTTAGCTAATATAATCACGATGGTGCCTCTGTAATCGGGCTTCATATCCGAATTGTAACAACGCGAGTACGGATTACGTACTTGTATCAATTGACTTCAAGAATGGATGAGGATTTGAATTTCGATTACAGCTCGCGCCATATGAGTAAAGCTTGCGTGAAATTCGATTTTAGAACTCTTTTGAGGGAAATAGCGCCTGCCGCTGTTCGCATTTTACTACAGATGCGCAAAACTAGCCATCAAGTTATGAGTTATTTGCAGCGGCGTAGCGTGCCGTGGCGGGGCCCCGTATAAAAAAATTTTTGGGGGCCCTTATAAAGGTAAAGATTTCTCACAAAAGATAAAAAATGTTTGCATGAAATTAAAAGAAATATTTATTCATCATAACTATCTATCTGACACTTTTTCCAAAAAGTTTCTCTCTCTCACTCTCAAACTCTAACTCAAACACTCTCTTTGCCTTTTTTTGTAAACTGATTTATCAAATCATTTATAGCTGATCATGTCTTTAGTTTTTCTAATATTATTGATTTTAACCCCCGACGCAAAAGAGGGGAGTTATAAGTTTGACGTGTCTGTTTGTCTGTGTGTCTGTCTGTCTGTCTGTATGTCTGTCTGTGGCATCATAGCGCCCGAACTACTGAACCGATTTCAGTTTAGTTTTTTTTTTGGATGAAAGGAGACTTAATCGAGAGTGTTCTTAGCTATGTTTTACAAAAATCGATTGAGCCGTTTAAGAGTTATGGTGGGTTAAAGTGGGGATGGAAGAACCAAAATTCTACAAATGTGCCCGAAATGGTTGTCAATTGAAAGTTTGTTGTCAAATATTTTTGTGTCGGGGGTTTTTTAAATTTTTAATTTATAATCCTTACTAATATTATAAATCCGAAAAGTTTGTTGGTTTGTTGGTTTGTTACTCTTGCACGCACCAACGGAGCAACGGATTGACTTGATTTTTGGCATGGACATAGTTTAAAAGGTGGAAGGAGCTTTAGGATACTTTTTATCCCGAAAAATTGCATAGTTCCTGTAGGACAGGACAAAAACCATCGAAAGCGAAACTGTCGCCACTATCACAAAGACGCTAAGTGATTAATTCCTCTATGACGCTAATATGGACTAACGAAACGTCAAAGCCAAACGTAATTATATGACAGGTGACATTGTCTGCAGACTTTTATATAAATCACAAGTAGCATGGCAAGTGGACAAATTGTTTTTCCATCATTATATCCCCTTGAAGAGGAAATAAAGTATGGATTGAAAATGACAACTGACATTAAAATTGGATAAAATGTTATTTTCCCTCTGCATGCTACATGTTGTTACTATGACGTTTAATACCAGGCCGTCATTTTGTCTGACATTAAAAATATTTTTAAATCTTCGATCATTAGAGGTTTAACATGTTTCTTTATTCTACCTTTATGGTACAGAATCATCATACTTTCATATTATCAATCCGAAAAGTTTGTTGGTTTGTTCCTCTTTGACGCAGCAACGGAGCAAAAGATCGACCTGATTTTTGGTATGGATACCTATGGTTTAAAAGACAGAAAGTGATAATAGGAAATTTTTTATCTCGAGAAAATTCGTGATTCCCATGGGATAGGACAATAACTGTTTCTCAGGCTTGACTCGGGCTCCATAACGGAGCCCGAGTCTGGGCTAGCGCTGTGTGCGCTGTGCTCTCGCCATAATGACAGAGTGTTTCGGAGCACAAGATACATCGTCATCCACCACTCGGGACTAACCAGTACTGAACGTCAGACAGCATTCCAACGTCCTGGTCCCAGTGCAGCGGGTCAGTCATAGTAGCCCAGCGCCTGCCTCTTCAACTGCAGAGGGCAGTGAGAACAGCCATCGCGATACCGACACCTCTCTTCCCCTGCAGCCCCATTGCGTCTGCCAACACGTTGACGGCCTAGCGGAAGGTAGGGTAGGTGGCGGCACCCACACCACCAGTTCCATTTATCCCACCGCGGCCCCTAAACTTCGGCTGTCATATCAGAGTCCAGGAAGCAGCCTTGCTTTATGAAACTAAGAAAGGTTATTCCCAGCAAGTAACTGGAGATAGAGAGACAGAAAATAAGCCACACCCAGCGCAGCAGGAGGAGCTGGAGTTCATATGCCTGGCAGACGGAGCAGCACTAGAGCAAAATCTTAACCGAGAAATTAACATATTTACAGACGGCAGCAAAATTAAAGGGAAAGTTGGGGCGGCATTATCCATTTGGGATGATGCCGCTGAGATCAGTACCCGCAAGCTAAAATTGGCCGATTGGTGCTCCGTGCACCAGGCCGAGTTATTGGCACTTCTTGAGGCTACCGAAAAAGCAAAAATATTTTGTGACTCCAGGTCTACACTGGAAACGGTAGTTGGCGTATCTTCCCTCCATCCCTTAGCAGTAAATTCAAAGCTAACATAAAGTTACTACACGCACAAAATAAAATAGTGAAACTTTATTGGATTAAAGCGCACGCGGGGATGGAGGGAAATGAGAGAGCGGACCAGCTAGCAAAGGAAGCAGCACTGCACTCGGAGTGCAGACCTATTTACGATAACTGCCCCGTTTCATTCGTCAAGCGAGAAATCCGAAAGGACTCTCTTACGAGTGGAACCGGCGGTATCAGGATGGACACACAGCGGCGGTAACCAAAACATATTTTCCAGATGCAAAGGCGGCATACAAGATCGTAAGAGAAATAGCACCAGTGGGAATCATAACTCAAGTGCTGACGGGGCATGGTGGGTTTTCCCAATACTTACATCGATTTAAGTTGAGGGAAAGCCCATCGTGCATCTGTGAACCCACAAAAGAGGAGACTCCACTGCACATAATCTTGGAATGCCCAGTTTATGGAAAGCAGAGATTTGATTTAGAACAAAAAATTGGAATTAATCTAACACGTAAAAACCTTAAAAACAATTTTATCGAATTTTTGCACAAATATTTGATAAAAAAGCAATAATTAGGAACAAATAGGTATAAACTTTGCTGTACCATTGTAATGTTTATTAAAACTGCAAACAGCCAAAAACATTGAAATATAGGTATAGTCTTTATTCATTTGTAATTCAGACCCCTGATCATGTCAGGGATATTTCGCGATATAATAAAAAAAATCCTCGGATGCCCGCAGCCCGCCTAAGTTGCGACACTCCTCATAAGGCATGCAACCTACTGGCCATCCTCTTAGAGGTTTCGCAGCCGACATAAACATAAGCCAAAATCAAAATATTACGCGGGCGAAGCCGCGGGTAAAAGCTAGTTATATATAAAGGTATATATGTATGATACACATTTCAAAAATTGCCGCGATTTGAACCTGCTTCTCTTTGGGATTCCAGCCCAGATACTTTATCCAATTAAGCTAGCTTATTGCTTACGCACTTCAGGGGCCCCTGCGGCCCGGGGGGCCCGTATAATTGATATGGCAGTTACGGCGGTAGCTACAACTTGTACGCCCCTGGTTATTTGGCGCCAGCTATAATCAAAATTGAAAGCCTCATCTTTAGACGTACCTATGCTAAGTATTTTTAATTATTTTTTGTATTATAAGGGAAGGCTATGACCACTTTGGATATCTGAAATGATAATGAATACTGATGAAGGTGATTTTATCGTCTGTGTTTGATTTCTCCGCCGGAAGCAAGTTTTCACATATTTCTGCATTTTTCACAGAATCGTGTGCGGTTTGCTGGCAGCATTGTGGGTGTGGCTTCACAGACAATATGTATTGTTCATGAGGAATACCAAAGTGCTCAGCAATTTCTTGCAGAAAAAGTAAGTTACTTTTTTTATACAAACCGTAGTTGTTGAAATAAAACTGCGTATTTTATACTAAAACAACTTTTATACAATAACACTAAAAAGGTGACTTCTTTTTTCTTTTTCTCGAGTCAGCGATTCGATCATAATATTTTTATTTAGCCTAGATGTTGTTTGACCAGTCGGCGGCCACAGAAAGGTGGTCTATACATAGTACATACCTGAACCTTTACTACCATTAGGCCTACACTCCACCAAAACGCACGTGAGCAGATCGTTTTAGTACGTAAGTTATCAGTAAAAATGACATAATTTGCTAAACAAAGAACAACTTCACACACAATTACGCTGGTTTCATGATTGTTTTATCTTTTAAGATGAATTTTATTTGCAATCAAGATTGTTCGTACTATCTTTATTAAGTCACTAGCTGCGCCCCGCGGTGTTACCCGCGTTAGCCCGAGATAAAAAGATTTTTTCTAAAATAAACGTAGCCTAAGCTACTCCTTATTACATCAGCTATCTGCCAATAAAAGTCCCGTGAAAATCGGTCCAGCCATTTCAGAGATTAGCCGGAACAAACAGACAGACAGTAAAAAATTGTAAAAAATGTTATTTTGGAGTATGTACAGTATATATATACTAGCGACCCGCCCCGGCTTCGCACAGGTGTATTATACATATAAACCTTCCTCTTGAATCACTCTATCCATTAAAAAAACCGCATCAAAATCCGTTGCGTAGTTTTAAAGATTTAAGCATACAGACAAACAAACAGACAAAAATAGCGACTTTATTTCATACTATGTAAGGATACATGTAGTAAAAACGGTTATTTCAATATTACAAACAGACACTCCATTTTTTTTTTAATTTTTCTATCGAAAATCTCTCGTTTCCGAGAAAAACCTAAAATTCGCGGGGTTTTGGCCAAACGAACATTAGTTTTTTGTTTATTGTTCGTTGTAAAAAAATTCGCACAATTCTGCATGTGTTCAAAATTAATTGCCTTTTGAAGTAGATTGAAGGTTAGTCGGTGAATATTGAGGCTTTCTAGGCTATTGCGGAGGGTATGTGGTATTACGCCAGTAGAAGAGATGATTATTGGGATAGTTTTTACGGTCTGAACTTTCCACTGGGTTTTAATCTCAATGGATAAGTCCATATATTTAGTGAGTTTTTCTGTGTACGTAGATGTAATGTTATGAGTGTTTGGGATAGGATAACAACATCAATAAGAAATACTATTTTCTTCTTTTTATCGTGTAATATCTGGTCTATTGTGGTGGATTGTTTTATCGGTGATTATATTTGATTGATTAGAAGTCTTTTCTGTGATCAGTTTATGTTTGTAGGCTAGGTATTGGCGGATGATAGCTGCCACTTGGTCATGACGGTGTTTGTAGTCTGATTGATCTGCATGCACCGGTTATGTGTTGTATTATCTCAGAGGCACTGTGGCAATGCTGTAGTGTCTTTTATATTATTATGTATAGATGATCAAACAAATAAATCTTTTTGATACGTTTTGTTTTCAGCCGTTTCATCTACCCCGGTTTCATGACGCTAGCAGTGATGTCGATACTGTTCCCGCCCGGCATCGGGAAGTATATGGCCGCCGACCTCGGCAACCAGGAACAGGTGAATAGCTTACCTACCTAACTTTAAAGGGGGCGCCTAATGCCAAAATCAAGCGGAAGGTGTACTTTTTAAGACGTGGTGTAAAGGTGACGAACATAAACGTCCATATTAAAAAAATACTACAGGAAAGAAAAAAACTTACAAAAGCAGAGTAATCGCGTAGATAATATGGTTACGTTAGAAAAAAATTAAAACTTCGCAACATTTATAAAAAACTTTTTATTTCAAATGCTCGAAATCAAGGGTCGTGATGGTCTAGTAGTAGTGACATTCCGCCCTACAATCGTGAGGTCGTGGGTTCAAATCCCGGTCCCGTACCAATGAGTTCTTCGGAATTTATGTACGAAATGTAACATCATTGGCTTTTCGGTGAAGGAAAACATCGTGAGGCAACCTGCATACCTACGTCCGTAGAAGTAATTCGATGGCGTATGTGAATCCACCGACCCGCACTGGGCCAGCGTGGTGGCTATGGCCCAATCACCCTTCGTGGGTAGGCCTACATCCTGCAGTGGACTATTAAAAAGCTGTTACAGTACAGTATAGTACAGTACAGCTCGAAATTATCAGCGACAACACCACATTATTTTTGACAAATTATGTAGCCAGGCTAATGTTCTAGCCGAGTAATCAATCGGTTATTTTGTAACATGCTTAAATTTTGAATAAATAAATAAAATCCCACCAAAAATATAAGCTGGAGCTCAAAGCCTACATCATCATAAACTGTGTCATGCTATTTTCGACTCTAAACAAAGCCGCTGATGATAGCGGGTGATGCAAAAAGCGCGGGTGAAATCTGATTTTTTCATATCATTAAATATACGTTACTCTTATTGATAATTTACAATATTTCTTTTGAACGCAAATAAGTCCGCGTTTAACCATCAACTCGCCTGATGGTAAGCGACGTTGTGGTCGAAGATGAAGCACGCAGACCTAGAAGATACCTATTCACTCTGACCTTGAACAGCTTTAGATTATATCTCAGGAAACAAGAAAGCAGGAAGACTGTTCCATTCCCTGGCGGTACGAATCAGAAATGTTGAGTCAAACCGCTTCGTACGTATCGAAGGAAAATCCACAGTGTAGGGGTGGTAACACAGAACAGCAGAACTGGTGGTAATGTGGCGTCCTCCTACTTGTCCTGTAGTAAAAAGGGGATGGTAGGATAAGGTCGTGCAGCTCAGATGCACACTCTCCGAAATGAATCCTATAGAAAATGGACAGACTCGCAACCCTATGCTACGGCGATGCTCCAGGCTATGAAGTTTTCTTGAAACTAAATTGCTTTCATTTGTAAATCCAGAGTTTATAAAATAGGTCTTTTAATTAGTATTATATGTTGTTGTGTAGGTGCTAGCGATGTTCGCGAACTTCACGTGGGGCGACACACTGACAGCGGAACAGATGGCGGTAGTGTCGCATTGGCAGACGCCTGAAGTCGACCTCTTTGGATGCCTCATTATATACTTCTTTTCCATTGTGAGTTTATTTCCAAATAATATTTTCAACATTTCATGCCTTACCGATCCACTAGACATACCTCTCATTTAATACGAGTAGAATACAGTTTTGTTTCTGATTAAGCGTTCTTTCACATTGGAGTGCGACCTACCAAAATTTTATATATTACGTCCATTTATTTAAGACAATAAAGCATGGTTAGCGAAGCAATGTGAGCATTGTGGCCAATTTAAAGGCGCCATCGTATCGTCTTCTTCTTCTTTCTTTTTTTATTCGACATTTTTGACATCAATTTAATTATTAATATTAGTCATAGTCATATTTATTGATAAAAATTGTTTTATAAGTCAAACATTACATAGGTAAATAATTCTATGAATTAGGTACAATAATTGTAAATGAAAAAATTCAGTATACGTAAAATAAAAAATCATCAAATAACAATGTCAATAATAATCATTTCAAAATCCAAAAAAAAAAAAATTTACATAAATCAACATAACAATCATCAAAATTCAGTCCAATTGTGATGAACTTGTTTACTAAATAAAAATATAGTAGGTAAGTAAGTAATGTTATACAAAATATCATGAATTCATAACAGATAAGATCATTTATCAATTTTATAAAATTCTTCAAATTCATAAAATGCTTGTTCTATTAACCACATTTTGAGTTTACGCTTGAACGACAGCATAGTGACAGCCATGGTGACGTCATCAGGCAAATTATTATAGACTGTCGGACCCATGACATGCGCAACTTGGAGGACTTCTCCAACGACCGCGTATTATAGTCACATTCTTGGATAATTTATAATTGAACTGATAAATTGAAATTATTGAATATGACTATTGTAATATAACTGATAACAATGTTGTAGCACCATTTAAATTAGCCTATATTATGTTTTATTACATAGACTTTTTTATTTATGTACCTATAATGGATAAGTCGGCCAATAATTACTACTATTTTATTGACGTGTACTAAATGAATATATTTAATAGCAACTTATAATATTCTTCTCTCTTTTAAATGCATATGAAAAAGAAACAGGAACATTTAAATTACGATGACGCCTTTAAAATTGGGTTTGATGTCGTTCTAAATCTAATATGGCGGACTGGTATTTTTTGTGCACTGTGACGATAAGGGCTTAGTAAAATACGGAAAATAACTTTATAACATATTTGCTCGTAAAGTGGCTGTAATTACACCAATTTTAATAACGTAATGTATTTCATAACGCACTTGTGCGTTATTGTAATGTAAAACGCACGAGTGAACGATACTTTTTAAAATCTTAGCAAAGAGTTTTTATGTCAGAAAAGTGGTCGATATTTTATGAATAAAATTAACTTTGGGAGATAAAATATAATAAATAAACATTTAGTTTTTTAATGAAATTAATTTTGACAATAAATTACAACCATTTATCTGTAACAAAAACACAAAAATATTAATTTACTTTATTAGTAATACTGGCTGTTTATGTACCTTTGCCTAAAAAAAACGTTGATGCGCGCGCATCGCTAATTTGTGGACGAGTAAAGATTTATTCGTTTAAGAAAGTCAGAGTTTTATTAATTTCCTCGCAAATATGTTATAAAACGTCGTATGACATACGTGCGCTTTGAAAATTACAGCCTCTGCTTCCTTACAGCCCTCTAGGGCTAGCAATATCGCCTCGGCTGTAATTTTCAACTTACCGCACTTATATCTTAATGTATTATTAAAGCTGTTTTTAAAATTAATTCTATTTCTATTGCAGTATTTCTTGAGCATGGTATCTTGTACCCTGCCAGTGCCGGCCGGTATCTTCGTGCCAGCGTTCAAAATGGGCGCCTCTCTGGGACGCTTTACTGGAGAAGTTATGCACTACTTCTGTCCATTAGGAGTGGCTTATGGAGGGCACATACAGAAGATACTGCCAGGTACGACTATAGAAAGTATATCATCATCATCAAAAAGTATAAGTCAAATCATTTATTGCAACATATGGAATTTACATGCGGTTCTTAATTAACATGTTTTGTATAGTTATACATATGACCCTGATAAGGGTATGGCAATTTTATTATTCGTATGATTCGTATTGGAACGATTTATTATTATGTTTTCTAGATTATCGTTAAAAAACTCGTCTAATGTGTAATAACATTAGGAAAATAGAATAATTTTGGTGGTGGTTTTATAAAACAGTTTTTCTTTTCGATATCTTTTAGATTATTTGGCAGTTTACTAAATATTTTTATAGCCATAGAACGTACTAAAAGTTATTTGTAAATCTATTGGGAGGCCTATGTCCAGCAGTAGACGTCCAATGGTTAAAACGTGAAAATATTCCAAACTAGTTTTTGCCCGCGGCATCGCCCGCATGTTATTTCGAGGCCCTACCTTACCACCCTTAATAAAGGAGGTGGAAAAAAAAAACAAAAAAATCGATTTGACATTTGTTTGGTTTGACATTTCTTGGAGCGCACGCTAGAATTGCTCGAATTTTCCTACTTACTTAACACTTATTGTTATAATATGGAAAATGTACACAATATAATTCTAATTTATAACCTATGTGTTATTCTCATATGTAAGCTATATTATTCCATAGTTTCATCTCAGTCCGTTTAGTAGTTTTTGCGTGAAAGAGTAACAACAGTCATCCATCCATCCATTACAAACTTCCTCGTTTATAATATTAGTAGGATGTATGACAACTAATAACTTCATAAAGTTATGGTAGCTAACTCTCTTATTATATACATCACACACACATATAAAATAAAAATTATAATTTAATAATACCTATAAAAAAAAAAGTTTTAAGTTTTAGGTATAGGCGGAGGAAGATGGATTAAAAAGAACCCTCTTGTTATGGTTTTTAGGCCTTTTAAAGTTCTTATGTGTGGTTTTGCGGTTAAAATAACCGGAGCCTACAATTCAACTCTCAGTTGCAATCCTTACTAATATTATAAATCCGAAAAGTTTGTTGGTTTGTTGGTTTGTTACTCTATCACGCACCAACGGAGCAACGGATTGACTTGATTTTTGGCATGGACATAGTTTAAAAGACGGAAGGAGCTTTAGGATACTTTTTATCCCGAAAAATTGCATAATTCCTGTAGGACAGGACAAAAACCATCGAAAGCGAAACTGTCGCCACTATCACAAAGACGCTAAGTGATTAATTCCTCTATGACGCTAATATGGACTGACGAAACGTCACAGCCAAACGTAATTAGATGACAGGTGACATTATCTGCAAACTTTTATAAATCACAGGTAGCATGACAAGGGGACAAATTGTTTTTCCACCATTATATCCCCTTGAAGAGGAAATAAAGTATGGATTGAAAATGACAACTGACATTAAAATTGGATAAAATGTTATTTTCCCTCTGCATGCTACATGTTACTATGACGTTTAATACCAGGCCGTCATTTTGTCTGACATTCAAAATATTTTTTTTCAAACGGTTTTATTTATTAAATCTTCTATCATTAGAGGTTTAACATGTTTCTTTATTCTACCTTTATGGTACAGAATCATCATACTTTAATATTTTCAATCCGAAAAGTTTGTTGGTTTGTTCCTCTTTGACGCAGCAACGGAGCAAAAGATTGACCTGATTTTTGGTATGGATACCTATGGTTTAAAAGACAGAAAGTGATAATAGGATACTTTTTTATCTCGAGAAAATTCGTGATTCCCATGGGATAGGACAATAACTGTTTCTCAGCAATGGAGCAACGGATTGACTTGATTTTTGGGGTGGGCATAGTTTGGAAGACGGAAAGTGACATAGGGTACTTTCCATCCCGAAAAAATTGTGGTTCCCGTAAGACTTAACAATAAACTTTTCTCAGCAACGAAGCAACTTGCCTTGGCTTATTGCATGAATATAGTTTGAAAGACGAAAAGTGACATAGGCCACTTTTTATCGCAAAAATTTCAACAGTTCCCGTAGGATAGGATAATAATCGGCCAAGTGCGAGTCGGACTCGCGCACGAAGGGTTCCGTGCTGTATGGGAGCCCCATTCCTCTTGCCGTTATTAACAGCGAGCAAAAAAACTCCTAAAAATCACGTTTGTTGTATGGGAGCCCCCCTTAAATATTTATTTTATTATATTTTTAGTATTTGTTGTTATAGCGGCAACAGAAATACATCATCTGTGAAAATTTCAGCTGCCTAGCTATCACGGTTCATGAGATACAGCCCGGTGACAGACAGACAGACGGACAGACGGACATCGAAGTCTTAGTAATAGGGTCCCGTTTTTACCCTTTGGGAACGGAACCCTACAAACTAAGTGAGCGGGCTGCGGTAGCAGCCGTCTAAGCGCCAGAAATAACCTGTCATGGCAAGTTTAGGACGTTCCTACATTTTTCGCACTCCTTCGCGGCACTCAACAGCGCTAACCCAGACTCGGGCTCCATAACGGAGCTTGCGCTCTCGCCATAATGACGGAGTGTTTCGGAGCACAAGACACATCGTCATCCACCACTCGGGACTAGCCAGTACTGAACGTCAGACAGCATTCCAACGCCCTGGTCCCAGTGCAGCGGGTCAGTCATAGTAGCCCAGCGCCTGCCTCTTCAACTGCAGAGGGCAGTGAGAACGGCCATCGCGATACCGACACCTCTCTTCCCCTGCAGCCCCACTGCGTCTGCCAACACGTTGACGGCCTAGCGCAAGGTAGGGTAGGTGGCGGCACCCACACCACCAGTTCCATATATCCCACCGCGGCCCCTAATCCTCGGCTGTCAGAGTCCAGGAAGCCGCCTTGCTTTATGAAACTAAGAAAGGTTATTCCGAGCAAGTAACTGGAGATAGAGAGACAGAAAACAAGCCACACCCAGCGCAGCAGGAGGAGCTGGAGTTCATATGCCTGGCAGACGGAGCAGCACTAGAGCAAAATCTTAACCGAGAAATTAACATATTTACAGACGGCAGCAAAATTAAAGGGAAAGTCGGGGCGGCATTATCCATTTGGGATGATGCCGCTGAGATCAGTACCCGCAAGCTGAAATTGGCCGATTGTTGCTCCGTGTACCAGGCCGAGTTATTGGCACTTCTTGAGGCTACCGAAAAAGCAAAAACCTTTTGTGACTCCAGGTCTGCACTGGAAACGGTAGTTGGCGTATCTTCCCTCCATCCCTTAGCAGTAATTTCAAAGCTAACATAAAGTTACTACACGCACAAAATAAAATAGTGAAACTTTATTGGATTAAAGCGCACGCGGGGATGGAGGGAAATGAGAGAGCGGACCAGCTAGCAAAGGAAACAGCACTGCACTCGAAGTGCAGACCTATTTACGATAACTGCCCCGTTTCATTCGTTAAGCGAGAAATCCGAAAGGACTCTCTTGACGAGTGGAACCGGCGGTATCAGGATGGACACACAGCGGCGGTAACCAAAACATATTTACCGGATGCAAGGGCGGCATACAAGATCGTAAAAGAAAGTACCAGTAGGAATCATAACTCAAGTGCTGACGGGGCATGGTGAGTTTTCCCAATACTTACATCGATTTAAGTTGAGGGAAAGCCCATCGTGCATCTGTGAACCCACAAAAGAGGAGACTCCACTGCACATAATCTTGGAATGCCCAGTTTATGGAAAGCGGAGATTTGATTTAGGTTGTATATACACTCCAACCGTAACTTAACCAACAAAAGCATTCCTCTAAGGTATTTTGATATTTGCCGGTTAGGTTAGGTTAGGTTTCGCAGCCGACATAAACATAAGCCAAAATCAAAATATAACGCGGGCGAAGCCGCGGGTAAAAGCTAGTTAAAAATAAAACCTTTTTCTGTAGGTGGTTACGCAGTAGTGGGCGCGGCGGCTTTCACTGGAGCTGTCACCCACACCGTGTCTACTATAGTCATAGTCAGCGAGATGACGGGACAGGTGAGCATGTTCTTTCTATACGAGTATGTCGTGTTCGAATCTCACAAATATTGTGTTGTCTGTGACCGAATTTTACTATTTCATTATTTCAATCTCACACTCTTCCTCTCTTTGTCATAAGCTAGCGACAGACGTACTTTTATATTTTTTAGGTTAGGATAATTTTAATATTGTAATTTGACTGGATTATGTTTTAATTTTATTTTTATTTATTTTTTCTTTTTACGACGATGCTATTGCAGATACCTTCTATATTATTTTTATTTTTTTAGATTATTTTAAGTTAGTGTTCTAATTTGTAGTAAATCATTTTATTTAATGAATTAAATTGTTATTAGTAATTCGTGAATACGTAAATTTGCACCTGTTATAATTACATTGTGTTATCGAAAACTTTTGTAAAAAGACGTTTCAAAGAGCATTTTCATATAAAGCATTTTTTTTATAAAATAAAAAAAGTTCCAGTATAATAATTGAAACACAGAAAATTAGTTTGAGGACTTTATGGATACCACTTAATTATTTTAAAATATCATAGAATATTTTACAAATGCGTAACTTATCGAAGTATGTATGTGCCCTTCGCTAGCTTTTGACAAAGAGCAAGAGTGTAAGATTGAAAGAATGAAATAGTAAAATTCGGACACAGACAACACAATATTTGTGAGATTCGAACAAGCCAAATCAAACAACTTGACGGGTGTGATGTTAGCTACAAGCTGCGGACAACCCAATACTGACTTAACAGTTGCGCGTGGATTGGATTATCCTCAGCTTGAAGATGCAGTTGAGCAAATGACAAACATTACAACCCGGTCACAATATCTGTGCACCTGACTTCGTGACGTCATATCGAATTATCGGGACGTATATACATTACCGGACGTCTAGTATACCGTCCGGACGTAAATTATTATCGGGACGTGTATCGGCAACGAAGATGCTAACCGTGCTGTCGCACCGGGGAGTGCGCGGAGAGGTGACAGGGGAAGCGGGAGAGGCGCCGCATTCCAGCGAGGTGCACAGATATTCTGACCGGGTTGTATTTTTTTTTTTTTTTGCCAGAAATGGCATAACAGAATTCTGCCGTATACAGAAATCGAATAGTTCGCATTAATCGATGTGTCATCCATGTAGGATTTTTTAAATTGTTGTTGATTTTTTAATAATTGGCCAAGTACGAGTCGGACTCGCGCACGTAGGGTTCCGTACTGTATGGGAGCTCCCCTTAAATATTTATTTTATTTTAATTTTATTATTGAAGTGAATATACAACTAAATATTCTGTGAAAATTTCAAGCATCTACCTGTTACCATTATTAATATAAAGCGAAAAACGGTAAAAAAATCAGGTTTGTTTATGGGAGCCCCCCTTAATTATTAATTTTATTATGTTTTTAGTATTTGTTGTTATAGCGGCAACAGAAATATGTACATCATCTGTGAAAATTTCTACTTTCTAGCTATAACGGTTCATGAGATACAGCCTGGAGACAGACAGACAGCGGACAGTGGAGTCTTAGTAATAGGGTCCTGTTTTTACCCTTTGGTTACGGAACCCTAAAAATGGCACAGCCAATTTCGACTAAGTAGGATCATCTACCAAACATTAAATTACCAAACAAAAATCAATTCACAAATATAATTAATTGAATAATCACTATGTAAGAATAGATCCTAGGGTTCTTTTTAAGTCGATTAAATCAGAATCCAAAAAAACTGAAGTTTACGTTTGTATTATTCAGGTGACGCATTTGCTACCAATAATGGCGGCGGTTCTGGCAGCCAATGCCGTAGCGTCGTTGCTGCAGCCGTCCTGCTTCGACTCCATCATCCTCATCAAGAAGCTGCCGTACCTGCCCGATCTGTTGTCTTCTGCCAGTCGTAAGTACAAAAAACTACATTACTTGTTTTTCTTTCAATATTTCTTTTACTTTTCTATCTTTACATTGTACATATGTCTTTATATTTTTAAGGCAAGAGCGAAAGAATAAGTATCTTATATACTCAGGTCTACATACTCCATCCTCGGATACAACATCGTTGTATGGCCAAATGTAGCCCTATTACGTATCAAAAATAAATACAAAAATGTTTAATTGTGACGACTCCCTTTATCCTTCGACCATCACTATCTGTGACTAGCTGATATACTGCGCGCCACACAAGTTGATGGAAGTGAAGTTAGCCACTAGCTGCGCAATATCCAATCCTGACTTCACGTGACGTGGAAGCCGCACGTTGATTGGCTATTGCGCAGCTAGTGGCTAACTTCACATCCATCAACTTGTGTGGCATGGAGATACTTTGTTTCGTTTCTTACCTATTAATAATACGTGAACGTTCAGTACGGTGAGTCTTCGGATGGGTAGCCGTAGGTAGCATTTACAACTGAGCGCTATTATGGCTCGGATGGCACATTAAATTGACTGTAAACTTAGATTGTTTTAAACGTATAGCCGTAACAGAATCTTGCAGGGGACTTGAATACTGACACCCAAATCATGCTAGCTTTTTATACTTGCTATATGACAGACAGACAGACAGACAAAACTCTATTTACAACCACAATTAAAAATAATCATTATTTACACATATACGACAGAAAATATGATTATAAAGTGGCGGCCTAATGACGATTTCTTCCTGGCAACCTTGCACGAATATGAACTGACAAGAACATAAATATAGTGGCTTTAACTAGAGATTAACAAAGAAAACACCTATAAATAATAAACTAAACATACTTAATTAAATATATTTTAAATAAACTTACATATATAGATATACGTTATAATACAGAGAATTAAACATATATGTTGTAGGTATACTCATCGTTATGAACAAGTTTTACTATGGGTCCATGAAATCACTAAAAAGAAATCCAAGACAAAATGTTTGCACCAGTAAATACTTTTCTAACGGTTTCAAAATTGGAACAAGTTGTTCGAATTGCATTTTTCCAATGTAAACAAACACAGTTGTTCTTTGCCAGATGGTTCATTAAATCAATTGTTATCATTTAGTGAATTCCTATTGTGCCTACTATAATTACCAGAAATAGTTCATAGTTCTAATAATTATATCAATACTATCTCCTTATATAGATATCGAAATATGGTGTATCCGACATATGACGAGGTGGCCGAGTGGTTAAGGCGTTGGACTGCTAATCCAATGTGCTCTGCACGCGTGGGTTCGAATCCCATCCTCGTCGATATTTTTACACAAAAACTTTACTTTCTATAAACTGATACTTTAGTAAAATAGACTCCTTTATTTAAAGGCACATCAGAAAGAACATTGTAATTAATTTCACGTGATCTATGGAATGGCAATAAAAACAAGTTATCAAGAATGGTAATTTCACTATTTTGCAATTTACTTGGTTTGTGAATTGTTCTATTTTTAGTTGTTTCCGTGTTTTGTTTCTGTGTCCCGAATAAAATTTTCTGTATTTCTATTTTCTGTATTTATTAGGTATGGTTTTCGCCGCCGTTTCAGTGTTGGTTCCATATTTTTTGCTGTAGATACTTAATTTCTTACTAATATTTTATGCTAATATTATGAATCTGAAAGTGTGTTTCTTGGTTTTGTAACTCTTTCACACAGTAACAGAGCAACCCAACAAAGATAGACTTGATTTCCTAAGAGGCAACAGTTAAGTAAAGTAAATTCGAATAGGCCGGGTGGCTAGCCCTGGTGTCAGAGTTTTTAAGCCACCTAAAGGCCTCTGACATGGCTAAACGATTAATACAACCGCGGCGTATAATTTACCGTGTCATCCAAGCAACGGTAGCGCTCGGATGACACGTAGAGGTTATAGTTCAAAAGTCGGAGAGGGACATGGCTACTTTTTATTTCGGAAAAATAAAATATTCCTATGGGATACTACAAAAATCCCGTAGCCGTGCCGTGCCGTAAATATAGCCGTGGTGGTCTAGAGGTAGTGACGCCCGCCTTACAATCGTGAGGTCGTGGGTTCAATCCCAGTCCCGTACCAATGAGTTCTTTGGAATTTATGTACGGAATTTCACACCACTGGCTTTTCGGTGAAGGAAAACATCGTGAGGCAACCTGCATATGTCCGTAGAAGAAATTCGATGGCGTATGTGAATCCACCAACCCGCACTGGGCCAGCGTGGTGGATATGGCCCAATCACCCTTCGTGGGTAGGCCTACGTCCTGCAGTGGACTATTAAAAAGGCTGATACAGTACAGTACAGTACTACAAAAATCAAAATAAGCGGGCGAAGCCGCGGGTAAAAGTTAGATACCGTACAAATCATTTTTACCGATTTTCAAAAAGGAGGAGGTACTATGTTCGTCTGTATGTATTTTTTAGTGTTTTTAATCGATATTGTCGCTAATTGGGAACTGATAAAAAAAATATATATTTTAGTTTGAAAAAATATACCTTGACATCCGAGATGGTCTCATTTAAATTTTATCGAAATTGGCCGAGCCGTTTTTGATAAATTAACAAAAATGTTCATATATTTTACATCAGTTCGTTCAAGTTATCAGGATTCTGTACACGGTGGAAGTCGGTGTTGCGATTTTTTACGAAAAATAATTATAATTGTTCATAAATTTTTATCATTATTTCATCTATTTCTTTGGCATGTATTTTATCCAAAAGCTGAGTATTGCTATTCAGCGAGGCAATGCTGCCAGCATCCTGGCCACGTTACCCTCTGCCGAGGGGCTTGTAGACTAGGTTTTATTTTGTGTTTTTTTTTGTTTAAGTTTTAATATTATTTTTCTTTTCTTTTTTGTTTATAGTTATTAATTTTAGTCTTAGTGCTGTGCTTTTTTTTTTGTTTTTCTGTGTAAATATTTTTTTATAGAATGATAATATGTATATTGTATGTTTCAGGGATGTACGACATCTGCGTGGAAGATTTCATGGTCCGAGACGTCAAATATATTTGGAATAAGATGACCTTCCAGCAGCTTAAAGATATACTCAAGGAAAATAAGGTATTATAACCACTATTCATTATTTCGCGGGATCAATTTGTTTAAATTGCGATGGAGTTTTAAATATTTAGATCAAACCAATGTTTTTTTTTTTTTAAAGTACTTATATTTGCCAATAATTATAACTAAATAAATATTAGGAGACATCTTACACACGGTCTCTGACCCCAAACCATAGAGTAATTTATATATACAGCCCCAAACTAAGCAATCAGATAACAAGATACAAAAACTAAGTAGTTATAATGGTTAAATATAACCGTTATATCTACTTAGTTTTAAAAATTATAAGTTGAAAATGACTGAGATGTAAAGCAAAAACCATTTCCCCCTTAAATTCAAGATGGCGGCTAACGCACCTGCGGAATTTGGTCGCCATTTTGGATTTAGACTACCTGTGAGTCCCATTAAAGGTAGCAGCAAACAAATTGCTGCCGGGATTTTTTGCAATTTCAGGCCCTTTTTTTGACTAACCCGGCTGAGCCATACTGCCCTAATAAAGACATGCCCAAGGGCGGTATCTCAACAGATACTTATTTAATTCCCGCGTCTGATTGCTTGAAAATTAGGGCGAATTTGGCTTTGATACCAATTTAGGACTTATGGCGACAGCATAAACATGTTTTAATTATAATTGTGTAAACATGTTTATGCTTCAAGAAATATATAAAATGACGACTTCCACTCTGCCCTATCAAACCCTGGCTGAGATTAAATGTCGAACAGATTATTATTGATTTATTTAAAGAGAATACAAAACTACGTTATTCAATTATAACTTCCTTTTACTTCACTATGACTTTGAAAATATTTGCTATACATAAATGCTATAAGTACATACGTAATTTTAAACTTCAGATAATTGTGCTTTTAGTTTACAATCTTCTTAATATTCTGCATTCGATGTCTTCACTTATCCGTTCTTTCGGTGGGGCGTTTTGCAAATTTTGCACTTTCTGGCACTACCAATTTAATTTCAAATGGCGCGAGACCCCTGGATTCCACCGGTCTAAAAAGTAAGCGGAATCTGCCTCACCAGAAGGACGCCTTGGTGGGGTACAGTGGAGCCTATACAATCTATTTTATCTTCTTCTTCCTTTCAAATATAGTTATTTTTGTTCCCCAGACAATAAAGAGCTTCCCCCTAGTAGACAGTCCATCTTCCATGGTGCTCCTCGGCTCCATCCACCGCTGGGAGCTGGTGAAGGTGATCGAGCGCTGCGTGGGGAGGGAGAGGAGGCTGCAGGTCGCGGCCGCCTGGCACCGGGAGGCAGAGAGGAGGAATCGCGACCAGCGGCATCGGAGACCTAGCCGGTTCGAGGTGCGTACTGGACGACGGGTCTGGGTTTACTGGCTGTACTGTGACCAGCGGCACAGGAGACCTAGCCGGTTCTGGTCTATGTCACTTTCAATCTCTAATCAATATAACATGTTCCCCCAGGTGACCCCCGCGCCGGACATGCTGGGCCTGCACCCCCCGGCCGGCATGGTGCGCGGGTCTTCTCTCACCACCAAGGATCAAGGTGGATTGCTGCCGGGTACCTACCTTTTTCAGATAAAATTAATGAATTGATTAAGCAATCTTCATATATTTGCAATTTATATTATTCTTCTCTCTTTCAAATGCATATAGTGAATAAGAAATAGCATTATTATTTAAAATTGTTATTAAATTTAGGATGGCCACATTGTACAAACAAATCAATAAACGTACAAGAATGGTTCTTTTAAAGGTTTAAGATAAAAGTGAGTTACCAAAGTAAATCATCGAAATAGGGATGTTTACCGGGTATAAAAATCATTATTATAATTAGTCCGTCAGTTAGATTATTAAAAAAAGTTGGATACGTATTTTTTCTTTTGTCAATCCAACAATAAGTGACCCAAAGATAAACTTCGCCAAAGTTTGAGAGTAGGGTTCGTGACGGCACTAGCCGGTACATTTGATAGCGGCTAGTGACGTCACGCGGAACTTTAACGGGCTATATCTTCATCAAATTTTGTTAAATTGACAAAAGAAAAAATACGTGTCTAATATTTTTTGATAGGTAAAATCTATTTGACGGATTTTTTTTTTAGTAAACAAGCCTATTATGGTTCTGTTTTAGCGCCTGGCCAGCTGTTCCGTCCGAAGTCAATCCTGAAGAAGACCAACTCGTTCACCCTGACCCGAGGGCTCGCGTCGCCGCCGGCTAATGGCCCCTATACACCCTCCACCCCCACCCCCACCGTGTATACCACCGTCACTGGCGCTGAAACTAGGTAATCACTACATAGTATAAAACAAAGTCGCTTCCCGCTGTCTGTCCCCATGTATGCTTATATCTTTAAAACTACGCAACGGATTTTGATACAGATTTTTCAAAAGATAGAGTGATTCAAGAGGAAGGTTTTTACGTATAATACACCTGTGCTAAACCGGGGCGGGTCGCTAGTATACTATATTACATTGGTGCTTTAAGTTAGGTGATTTATCATGTCCAATGAAGTCGCTAACACTAAAAACACAAACTCGTTTACTTTGACTCGAGGGCTCGCGTCACCCCTGAAATTTGAATGCTGTAATTTTCACAAATGATGTATTTCTGTTGCCGCTATAACAACAAATAGTAAAAACAGAATATACTTAATAATTAAGGGCTCCCATACAACAAACGTGATTTTTAGGAGTTATTTTGCTATCTATTAATAATGGCAAGACGAATTGGGCTAAAAAAGCTCCAACACGGTACCGAATCCTCCGTGCGCCAGTCTTTCTCGTACTTGGCCGATTTTATTTGTATATTTGTCATATTGAAAAAGGTAGATATAATATAACATACCTAAACATAATTTATTGTAAAATAAATTGTAAACGAAATCACTTGGAGCAGTGACTTCCGATGGAACAAATATATACAATGAACTGTATATTCTAGAAATCTAGGATATCATTTTGTACTCATCATTCTGACCAATCAACCCAGAAATCGTAGAAAAAAAATAACTACGACCAAATGGAGCTAGCCTTGGTGTCCATTTTTCAAACTTCTGAAGACTATGTACTCGTAAACTAACCAAGCTCTAGTCAGTTTTTTTTGACAACAAAGTAAATGATTGTACAATCATAGTTATAAATGCCACCCCCGCTCATCCATCACAAACTTTTTAGTTATCTTAAGCGTTTCTTCTTTATATTTTTAACTGTTAAATTCAATTTTTGCTATAAGTAAGTATTTTAATCACATATTTTAACCTACGTTTTTTTCTAGGATCCGAGCGGCGTTCGAAGCGATATTCAAGCGGTCTACCCTACTGCAAGACGTGGAGGGAGGTTTGCCCGACCAGCTCAGCCCCGGCTCGCTGCCGCGTAGCCCCTCCATCAATAAGAAAGTACAACTGGTGAGCGACTTGGAGATTCATTTTATTTTATTTATTTATTAAAATCAACACCCCTTAAAAACATAAATTAACTTAAAACCTAAACTTAAGGCCAATAACTGATTTATACTATGTTACCAAACAATTTTTTGATGCCAAAAACGTTTTTTCAAGATGGCGCTATAGGGAACATGCTTTCTGAGAAACGGTGTCTTATAACTTATAAGCAATAAGGGTTTTGTTTTAGTTAGCAGCTATTAGAACCTTAAACCCTTACACTCAAGTGGTATTTTCCATTGCAGCCTCGCGAGCGCGTGTGCGACATGTCTCCCGAAGACCAGAAAGCCTGGGAGCAGCTGGAGATGGCCAATGAGATTGACTTCGACAGAATGCTGGTCATCGCCAGGAAACGGGAGCTGGTCAGTTACTACACATTTTTATTTATTTACCTACTTCTGTCAGAATCCATATTACAACATTTTACAATATTTAAAATAATATTTTTTTTGTAATACCAACATGGTTTATTTATTTATTCAATTAGTACCGCATACACGAAAAATTTTACACAAATGACAATGATAATTATCAATCAATTTTATAAAATAAAAAGTCAGAAATATGAATATGTCAAAAATAAAATTATCAAAATTAAGAAAAAAAGAATCACAAAAATAATACATTTAAAAAATATTTACAAATGTCAATGATAAAGAAAAAATAATGACTATAATACAATACCTAATTGCTACGTCACAACCTACCTAAATATACAACATTATTTTTGGGATGATATTAGATGTCGGATTATTAAACTGCTCAGATACTTTTAAGGCCACAAGTTGATCAAGTTGTAACTGAATGAACTGATATTGAAATGTTTTTATTATTTCTGGGGTAAACTGATGTAATCGAGACAGTTCTTTGCTGTTATGTAATTCTTTGTTATGAAGTCGTTACAAATAGCCACAGTCCTATAACGTTTAGTGGTAAAATTGGTTCCAGGAATCAGCCACGTGAAGACCTAGGTGGTCTTCACGTGGTGGAAAAAGTCGCCGAAATCGGTGTGAAAACATCATCATCATTATGTATTTCAATAAAAAATGTTTTTGGGGACTTTAATCGGTTCATTAAAATTCCAGTTATGTATTAATTTTGAAACATTTTATATTAGTTCTAATGTAACTGTATGATTGTTTGTAGAACCCCGAGGAAGGCGACTACGACGACGACACCCTGTACATCTGCCACATCGACCCCGCGCCGTTCCAGCTTGTAGAGAGGACCTCGCTACTCAAGGTACAAAGTGGCTTCCTTAACGTTTGTAGAACCCCGAGGAAGGCGACTACGACGACGACACCCTGTACATCTGCCACATCGACCCCGCGCCGTTCCAGCTTGTAGAGAGGACCTCGCTACTCAAGGTACAAAGTGGCTTCCTTAACGATTTCACTCATTTTAACAAAAATCTGGTAAAATAATTAACTTAACTTAAATTAGTTCTAATGTAACTAAAATAATTAACTTTAACTTTTTCATCCCTCCATCTCTTCTCATTTTTGCTCTTCGATATCTCAGTGCAAAAGCCTTTTTATCCGCCAGAGGATAAAGTTGAATTTAGAACATCGTGTGCACTAAGTTTGTGAATTCTAAATATCATTAAACCAATTTACTTCTACCTCCATGTTGCTAAATGTATCATACAATCTTTTTTAATTAATTTATTATAAACTTAGACTCGGAACCTTCTTTGTGTACTTTTATTTTTACTTATTTTTTGCTTTGTGCGCGCCATTTTCTTTTCATGTCATATTGATAAAACCTTTTGTGAACCTGTTAATAAAAACAAGAAACTTGAAAACAAGTGAGAAACCTAAAATGATTTTACCTAAAGTGATTCTAGCTACGAGGAAGTTTATTTGACGCCAACAGACTGAAACTGTTAATAATGCGCAAATGTTTATTTTGCATTCAGTCATTTCCTCACTGAGGTGGGATGAAAAGTTTCGTGTTGCACTCGAGTGCAAAGATTTTTCACCTCGTGCTCTTTTGATTCCGCCGCTAACGCTCGGGATTCTAATTTTTGAATCGCTGCGCTCGTGATTCAATTTTAGAATCCTTCGCTTGCTCGGTCATCAAAATTGAGCACGCGGTTAAATTAAGTAACTTTGCACTCTTGTATAACAAATAACTATTATGTGTGGCTTCACCGTTTTTGTTTTGGAGCACTAGTATTTGACCGCAGCGAAGCATGGTCTGAGCTTCGACGCGTTGATTTTGTTTTCGTCTGTCCGGTTGTTGATTGTCTACAGGAAGCATTTTTCAACAAATCTCGACGACACTTGGTACACAATCACCAAAGTTAGCCAACGATCAGCACGGTCAGTCTTTGGATGGGTGACCGCGGGTGGTGTTTTCCTACTAAGCGCTACAGTCCTTCGGATGACAAACTACATTGTATGTCCCGGTTGTTTATGATGAAATGATAACTTGGCGTCCTTGTCTTTGTGTATGTTCCGTGGCATAAAAATCCTTCACCATAGAGTTATTATTGTGATAAACATTTCAAAATTTGTCGCGAACGCAGGATTCGAACCTGCCCCTTAGGATCACTAGGCCGACGCTCTCCCAACTGAGCTAGTTGCTAGTTCGCACTCTGATATCCCGCCAAAGAAGATAATGCAAAATGGGCTCTGACTAGGTACAGTAGCTCAAAAAATCCGTTAAACTATAATAAATAAATGCGCAGAGTAAAACTACCGCATCAAATGCTTAATTTATGAGTAATTTCACATTTTTCAATTTGATTTTTGTTCAGTCATTGAATTACTGTCATTTTGGTCACATGTAACCTTAATACCCGAATACACGAAATTACTTTTAATGGACACTGTTATTGTAAAAATTACGGGAAAATCATTTTCCGAAAGAAACAAAGCAAATTATGAAATACTGTACCCTTTATTGGCCCTATTTCTATGCATATTTGCAATATCTCCTTTGTGAAGTGTATATCATTATTACCAACATAATATGTTAAAGCGTTAAATAGGGTATTTGACTACTTTTTTGGAAATCGTTTTAAATTATTTGTTAGTACATAATAAGCACACTACATTTATATTTCTGAGAGATCTACTGTAACAATGAAAATCAGTGTTAAAGAATAGATATTCAAGATCCCGCCAAAAACGACATTCTGTAATGGCGCTGGTCTTTGACGTCACACACTAGTAAATAACTTTAGTTAATTCACATCTAAAAACTGAAAAAACAATACTTTAAAAGTAACTTACACTCACAGCCTCAATAATTTTACTCCGAAATCACAAAACACAAATTACGCAAACAACAGTCGATCGAGAAATTCTTGTTTACTATCATGTGACGTCACCAGAGTTGCCGCCCTTCTTAGTGCGTTCACGTCACAGATAAAATATCGTATTTTATTTCGTGCGATTTGCGAAAATTAGACATATTTTAGTTTAAATAAAGTGAAATATGTCATTTTCAGGCCATTATCTTTAAGGATGCCGCAATCGATAGTGTATTTTAATGTTGTCAAATTGTCTATTGTTATAGCTATATTATAGCGTTGGTGCGCCTAAAAAAATCCTTTATATCAAAAATGTCTTCTGACTAGTCCTATGCCTGTGTAGCTTTATTATTTTTTTACTGTATTTCAGGTCCATTCGTTATTCTCCACACTTGGAGTCAGCCGCGCTTACGTCACGGCTATTGGGCGACTCATCGGCGTCGTCTCACTCAAAGAGGTAAACTTACAAACATACTACAAAGTTTCGACATACGCACAAATAAAAAATATTTTAATATTTAACCATCGGGTACAAAAACATCTAAAATTTGCATAACACCATACATACAAAAAATCTGTACTGTACTGTACCAGCCTTTTTAATAGTCCACTGCAGGACGTAGGCCTACCCACGAAGGGTGATTGGGCCATATCCACCACGCTGGCCCAGTGCGGGTTGATGGATTCACATACGCCATCGAATTTCTTCTACGGACGTATGCAGGTTGCCTCACGATCAAAAAATCTACGTCGTATTTAAAACTTATGTTCAAAATTACGCCAGATTTGATTTATTTTTCGATTTCGTTAGTTCGTGTAAGTTGAGTATATTGCTCTGAGATATGAACGTTTTAATAGTAAATTGTACACCGAGGGGAGAAAACGATCTATTTCTGTTCGAGAGTATGTAAATCTTAAAGGAAACTCGAGAACAGAAATAAAACTTTCTCCCGGGTGATACATAGTGCTATATACTACACCTACGAGAAAAATAAAATACAAAATCAGATCATTTTCACTATCAGATGACATTTTGGAAAATTATTTTGAAAATTAAAAGCTAGGTACTGTTAAATTATCAATTTAGTTAAAAACAAAATTTAATGCAACGAAATAAATTGCCGCGCTTTTTTTCGCATTGCAGAATAAGGATGGCAACCTTATTTCCTCTTCCACCTTATATACCTCATTTCATTAAAAATAGAAACAAAAAAAAATCCGCCTCTTTTCTCTAATTATTTGATATAAAACCTTTTTGAGATTTGAGGTTTGTATGTTTCCCGCCTCTTTTTCTTTTCATTCAAAACTTTTTTGAGGTTTGAAGTTTGTATTTTTTTTATGTTCGCTGCTAAAAAACAAAACAAAGCTAGCCGGGCAGTAATGGATTTTCATACAACATTCCTGCCCTGCTTCGGAGTCGGAGGGCAGTAATGAAATTCCATATAACTTTTCCCGCCGCACATTTTTAAGGGAGCAATTACGAACTTTGTAACCCTTTTATGAACGAGTAATAAAACAATTTCCGAGTGGGTGTGGTATAGAATGTTATGTTATCTAAATATCACCGCCATTGCTTGCTATGTTTTATATTTTTGTATTAAAAATCAATTTTACCCAAATGACAAAATGGCTGTTCTCTTCCCACAGCTCCGCAAAGCGATCGAAGATGTCAACAGCGGCGTACTCACAGTGGCGACCCGACCCGCGCCCCCCTCCACCCCCCTTCCTACTATGATCAAAGTGCAGGGAACCGAACCAGCACCCCCTTCAGACAGCGAAACCGCCAAACTCACCACAACAACTACAGAAAAGGAAAAATCATAAAATCAACCAACACTTGAGAGGAGAAATAATAAATTAACCACCAGTGAAAAGGAGAAATCGAAAAAATATGGGAGGTAAAGTTGAGTGTGGCAAAGTTGTGTATGGCAAAGTTGAACTGTGGTAAAGTTGTTTGTAGCAAAGTTGTACTATACCAGCGTTGTTTAGTAGTCCACTGATGGACATAGAACAGGCTACCACTGACCTTCGGAGCACAATAAAGATAGGCGGTAGTTACCCGCCACCCCCCTCCCCACCATGATCAAAGTGCAGGGAACCGAACCCGCGTCCCCATCCGACAGCGAAACCGCCAAACTCACCACCACCACCACTGAAAAAGAAAAATAGACCATAAATATATGGGAGGTACAATTTTCCTGTACAGGCCTCAAAAGCAGTCAAAAGGTAAACTTTTGATCGCCAAAGTCATCTATTATATGTACTTACACATAAGTGCACAAAAATCGAGCTCCATAATATGAAAATAAAAAAATCGAGGTGTGGTTTCAAAAGGCCAAAGGTCTACTGTTGAACATACGTCCACCTACGAAGGGTTATAAAGCGGATAGTGGTAAAGTTGGATCATGGATAGATTATGAAAATATATGCGACGATTTATTTTCGTCGGTTAAAATAATGTTAACGGTCTCAAAATGGTCAGTATTTTTGTGTTTGTGTCCAATGATTTCTTATCCAATAGACGTGCCAAGTGATGGGCATTTCCAGTCAAGGCATTAGCTCAAAAGAGCTTATGCATGCCTCTAAAATTGTCGGCACTGAAACATGAATTTCATTAAACTATAAATTAATATATAACTAAATAGACATATTGATCGGTTTTGTCGATTAGTTGTAACTTTTTTTTACATAGAATCCACGTTGTGCAAAAGCAAATATCGCCTAGTCTGCGGACCTAATTTACAAATTATTTATTTATCCAAGACGAAAATTGTTTCTAAGATCAATACGATAAAAAATAAAAATAAAATGATACTGTTGAAAAAGTTATTACGAACTTAGATACATTTCCGGCTATTTGTCGTTTTTTTTTTAATAGAACGATTTATTAATGCCAATATTTATTTAGAAATGCCAATTTTAGAATTAGTCTTCTGTATGTCTATGATAAATCCGTCAGAATATTGAAGTCAGTTAGTAAATAATAGTTTTATTAGTTGGTATATCGTTAAATTAGAGTAAGCGATGTTTTTGACGTTATTACCTTGTCCATAGGTTGTAGGTCTAATTTAAAAAATCGCCATGTATAAAAATAATTATTTCAGTCACAAAATATTTTATAAATAAATGTTAGGGGACATCTTACAGTTATTAAATCAGTTATTTGACCCTGTTATACGTACTAGAATACTAAGTTTAAACAGGAAACAGATGTCTTGCAATTTTAGGGCGATGCTTTATTCGATAGATTTTTTATTGACATTGTTAATATCATTTCTTCGTCTCTTTAAGCATAATTTTTAGACTTTGTCATATTTAAAACGTATTTTTAAAAGTTATCGATTATTTTAGCCATTTTTTGAAAATACTATTGTCACAAATTAAGTATGATGTGATTCTATGTTGTAGTATATTTTTTATAAATGTTTTTGATGTTTTAACTATACATGGTGCTTCCAAGAAAGAGATTAGTATTTTATAAATGTTTTAAGGTTATTGGAAACTATTTCGTTAAATGGACTAAATGAAAAGCAATGAAAAATAAGCTCTAAACGGTTTTAGCGTAA
This sequence comes from Hypomecis atomaria, assembly GCA_964007245.1. Classification (NCBI taxonomy): domain Eukaryota; kingdom Metazoa; phylum Arthropoda; class Insecta; order Lepidoptera; family Geometridae; genus Hypomecis; species Hypomecis atomaria. Next base: position 15,228,552 of record OZ023305.1, read on the forward strand.
ATCACATTTTGAAATGACAAGTTTGAAAAACGCTAGTAAATTGATATTTATAATTAAATATAAATAAATAAATACAAATATTGGCGGACATCTAACACACGGTCTCTGACTCCAAACTAAGCAAAGCTTGTGATATGGCTGCCAGAGACTGATACACTACATATACATATTTTAAATACATACTTAAATAGATAATACCTAAATAACACCCAGACACGAGCGAACACCTATGTTCATCACATAAATGCTTGCCCTGGGTGGGGATCGAACCCACGCCTCTGTGATCCAGAAGTCAGGTTCTCTAACCACTGAGCCACCGAGGCAGTCAACTGTTTTTATTGTTATTTTATTTAATAATTATCTTGTCTTTCGCTGTCATATTACATGATTATTCAGTGAAAAATCGACCAAGTACGAGTTGGACTCGCGCATGAAGGGTTCCGAACCGTATGGGAGCTCGTCGGCAAAATGATCACGTTTGTTGTTCGGGAGCCCCCCTTAAATATTTATATTATTCTGTTTTTAGTATATGTTGTTATAGCGCCAATCGAAATACATCTGTGAATATTCAACTCTCTAGCTATTACGGTTCATGAGATACAACCCGATGACAGACAGACGGACAGTGGAGTCTTAGTAATAGGGTCCCGTTTTTACCCTTTGGGTACGGAACCCTAAAAAAGCCAAGCTGAATGGGCTTGTTTGTTGGTACTATCATTATGGATTTCTTTTACTATGGGGCCAGCTCGAAATTCAAGAAAAAATCAACTATCCCATACGACTGCAAATCTGAATCGACAAAGTGTATGGAACAGTTGATTTTATTTCTAATTCCAGGTTAGCCCTATGCTAAACCAAAGAATATATAATAATACTACGTATAGAACGGCCACTCGTTTCCCCCCACCCGTTTGAGTCTTCCTCACTTCCACCCCGCGCTACGTACCGCATCGTGCACTCTGCGCGCGGGCTGCACTGGCCGGTGGATTTTCTAATAAAAACTACCTAGACTGTGACAATAGGGAACACTTGTACTGTGTATGGTTGAATATCAATGATACGTAACAAAACAAGAAATTTTAATGTTTCCCTAAGGATAAATAATAGGAACTTATTTTACATTATTTGGTAACTTCCTCTTGATATTATCTTACAAAAGAAGTAGATCGGTTACTTTTTGTTAAAATGCTTCCAAATTAAATAAGTGTTATACTTTTTAAGCACTAGATTAATATTCATTTTTGCAAATTAAGTACGCAACTGTCTCACTCACGCGGCATGTCGTCACGTTGTGGTGATCGCTGACAGCCATAGACGTTCCGCACACAAATGCGCGTGTAGCGACCGTGCGTGTGTGTGTTGTCTGTGAGTAAGTACTGTGTAGGTGTGCGTAAGACAGCAGATTTTGTATGAAAAATCGCGGAGTGTCCGGGCTGTGGCTAAACGTTAATTACCTACAATTGAAGCTTGAATCACCTCCTTCCGGTTCAGTACATCCTGTATACTAAAGGATAGACTTCTATTTTAAATGATCTGTTTTGTTTAGTCTATTTTTAATTTGATTTAGTTTCCTGTAACCGTTAGTATGTTTGAGACAGAGTGTTATTTTACTTCGAAACATGTAATAGTGCCGCCACACACTCCACGAGGCGACTCGAGCACCGCAGCTGTAGCTAACTTCACATCGTATACAAGTCGGCGATGTGATGTTAGCTACAGAAGCTTCTCAATCACATCGTATACAAGTCGGCGATGTGATGTTAGCTACAGAAGCTTCTCAAGAAACTTCTGTGGCTAACTTCACATCGCTGACTTGTATACGATGTGAAGTTAGCTACAGCTGCGGTGCTCGTCTCGCTTCGTGGAGTGTGTGGCGGCACCATAATTTTTGATGTGCGCATTGACATATCAGTAACTTAACCCCCTTCGCACACGAGGCGTAGGCGTAGTCGTATCGTAATACGCGATCAAAACGAGAGCAATACGAGCGCGTACATGTTCAAACAAGTCCGCACACGAGGCGTAGCGTAGTCGTATAAAATTGCCATACCCTTATAGGGTCAGATGTATAACTTTACAAAACATGTTAACTAAGAACCGCATGTAAATTTCATATGTTGCAATAAATTATGTGAGTTTGAGTATCGTAGGAGCCACCGCTCCGTGTGCGGACTTGTCTGAACATGTTCGCGCTCGTATTGCCCTCGTCCTGCGCGCGTATTACGGTACGCTTACTATACGACTACGCCTACGCCTCGTGTGCGAAGGGCTTAACTATATTTAGAGCGTATACTTGGTTGTAACGCTCATAAGATGTTATGTGCCTTATTTTATTCATAATTTATAGCCGACTGCTACTCATTTTTCTTTTAAATAAGTTGAGTCGAAGATGACGTGTCCTGTCTGTTTTTATTATCAAATTAATAGAAAATATTGCGTACAACTAATCAGGTGGGTGATTCTGTATGAAAACAAGTGCGTAACGAACTCTAACGTGCTTTTTGTTTTTAAGATATTCGTGTGAATTATATTTATTTTTCAAATAACATAACTTAAATTCTGCTTTTAATTCATTTTAACGTAATTTTACATTTATCAAACATTTCTCCACATGAAATACAAGGAAATAAAACAATTACTTACCGCGTTATGTTACGTTTTATCGATAGAGAATCAGGCCCCTGACAATCACATATTGTCGATTGCTCGCTGCGCTCGCGCTTTGTAAATGTACTGATGGGCTTATAATTATGTTTACTTCTGCCTGTTATCAGAAAATATTCACGTTTGCTACTCTTGTGCCCCTTTTTCAATAGAAAAAAGAATTAAGAAGGTTTTCTTCAATTTACCCAATTACCCATCTATGTATCAGTCATAAGACGTCCATTGCTGGACATAGGCCTCTCCTGTGGTTCTATATAAAACTGGATGGAGAGAATGAGTAATGAAATGATAAATATATTTCGCACAAAATGGCACGACCGACTTCAACCGTGTACAGAATTCGCGAATAGTTCGCAGGGATCGATGTAGCATTTTTTGCACTATTGTTGATTTATCATTAATGTCTCAGCCGATTTCGATAAAATTGAAATGGGGCTAATCTCGTAGTATACTCTTTCCAATAAAAAAAATCTAAATCGGACCACTATGTAAAAAGTTATGCGTGGACATTAAATTTTTTTTAAAGTATTCGCGTCGAATAAAAGTACCTCCTCCGTTTCGTCGGTCAATGAGAGAAGCTGCTTGCATCCAGCATGTAGGTAAAACATTATATTTTTCTAAGAATGTGAGTAGCAGTCCGCAAATAAGTTAATGAATGTTTCGGAAAGGCTTGTGATTGTTTAAATCATTCCAAAAGTTATGTCTCGTAGTTTGTAAGGAAATTGTAGAATTAGGTAAATTATAATGGAGTCATATCATGGATGTATGAGAAAGGGTCGAGTCTAAAGTAAACGTATTTTGTTTTCCATTAGTCGTGGGTGTAACCGATGCCTATTTTAGAGTCTTGGAGTTAGATCATGGAGCAAATATCGATAGAGTCACAATTATGCAAAAAAATGTCCGAACCAAAACCCTGCCCAAGCTACGAAGTGGGCAGGCTTTTTAGTTAGTCGTAAGGCAATTGCAATTAGAAGCCGTGGTGGTCTAGAGGTAGTGACGCCCGCCTTACAATCGTGAGGTCGTGGGTTCAATCCCAGTCCCGTACCAATGAGTTCTTTGGAATTTATGTACGGAATTTCACACCACTGGCTTTTCGGTGAAGGAAAACATCGTGAGGCAACCTGCATATGTCCGTAGAAGAAATTCGATGGCGTATGTGAATCCACCAACCCGCACTGGGCCAGCGTGGTGGATATGGCCCAATCACCCTTCGTGGGTAGGCCTACGTCCTGCAGTGGACTATTAAAAAGGCTGATACAGTACAGTACAATACAAGGCAATTGCAAGCCGACTACAACGCAGCGCGATGCCAAAGTGCTCTATTAAAGCACTAGTTAGGTGACAAAATGTCGAGATTCGAGAAAACGGGTTATTGTGAATTATTTAATGTAAATATCTAAGTCGGTATGTATGACGGCGCTCGGACATTTTTTTACCACTTTTACTTAGGGACTGAGGTTCTGTAGATATTTGCTCGAAGCTTTAAGACTCGCAGACTTTACGCGCGATCCTCTCTTTATACATCCATGTACCTATCAAATACGCTGTCCAGTTCCAGACTAAAGTCTTGGAAATTATAATATAATGTGCCATTAATATTGGCATTTTTTAGTTTTATACTAGTACTATTTGGCTATTCGAAATTTTGTAATATTGTGAGAATTGTACCAAAAATGTTTAAATTTAGCAAATTTATAATTTTATTTTCGCAAACCTTCCGTCACAAATTTAAATTCTTCGTTATGGTTTCTTGAGTTTTATTTTTCTTTAGTTGAGATTTATTTTATTTATGTTATATAATTATTTAAATGAATATGGCAGCATTATTTGGATTAGTTAGGAATTGTAATATTCCATCAAATTTCAAACTTTACTAATAGTTGGACATTCCCGTGATTTATTGACAAATTCTGTGATTTATTGTTATAATTTACGTCTGAGCGTTTTCTTTCAGACTGTGATTCTAGTGATGAGTGAAATTATCGACGTTTTGGATAAAAGTTTCGTTATAAAGCTTTATTTTTAATTTGATGAGAAAAACAAAATGAAAATTCGTTATAAATCTTCGTCCATACATTTTATTATAGTTGTTGCAAACCACGGGTGCACCGCGATCTTTACAGGTAGAATTCATACATATGAGTATTGCGTTAGTGTGTGTGCGTGTGCATACTGCATACATACTTTATACCAACACGACTCAGCTCTTATACAAGTACCGATTTGGTTAGATCCAACTGCCAAATCGGATCATGTGTGACGTGGTCAGTCCAACAGTATTATTAACACTGGTTGTTGACGGTCGAGTTTTAAGTACATCATCATTTTGTTGAGACCGTCTGGCAATGAATCGACCCAACCAAATCGGTGAGTTGAAGCCAACCAAATTGGAACGCGTATGAAAGTTTTAAACACATTTGAAAACGCGAAGTCCGCGTGCGCTCCTGATTTGTAACAACTTAACAAATATAGTAAACATAGGCCTGCCTTGCCTTCAAAGCTCGATTGGGTCATATCCACCACGCTCGCCCAGTTACGGGTTGATGAAACTTTATATAAAACGTCGATATAATCAAAAGTATTTATTAAAACGAACGCTCGCATGTATTATCGTAGCTGTAAGTGTAGTATAACTTATATTATAATATTTATGTGTCCGCCTCGCGGAGTAGAGACGACGGTAGTTGCATTTTATATTGTGATCTGTTGCTTTTTGGATAGTAAACATGTGTTGTGACGTTAAATATCTTCTTTTATTGTACCACAGAATATAGGACGAATCATTCAAGTCGGTGGATGTGAAGTTAGCTACGAGCTCATATTTATAGCTCCTGACTGAAGCTCACATCTATAGCTGCTCGTTGATTGTGTTTAACGCAGGTTGAAGCTAACTTCACATCCGCCGACTTGTATGATTTGGCCTCTACCTAAAACTACAGGGCTAGAAAGGGTACTAAGCTGAACCACTTAGGGTTGCTATACACAGGTTCGTTTCGTTACATTCGGTTCGGCAGGATTTGTCGAACGGCAGAGCCTAGTGAAAGCCGTTCAGCACGTTCGACATTAGCCGAACCGAATGATTCTCCTACACATATTCGATTGTATCATTCGGCAATGCCAATCGTGCCGAAACGAATACGAGTGGAATGTGTGTAGCGACCCTAACTATGGAGTCCTTACTCCATAATAAAGGTTGTTACAAGGTTAAGAGTTGGTTGGCCACATGACAACTTGAAAATCGATAGAAAACTGACCACTTTTGAATATAAGTATTTCTACGGACGTATGCAACATTCTGCAAAATGTTTTCCTTCACCAAAAATCCAGTGGTGTGTAAATTCCAAATAACTCAATTTACGTTGTTACATAATGCACAAGACCGGACTTTGAAAAGAAGAAATTTTAAATGAAAACAACGTGTTATATGTTATGTAATATTTTATTAGCGATATTTTTATTTCTATAATTTTAACTATTTTCGAAATTCGTCTACTCTTACATCCTATAATACTCAGACACCCTAGTTACATGAATATATCGACACACTGGTGTAAAAATATTTAAGTACATTCACATAAAAATATATGAAATACATTTATTATACTCTATTTTTAGATATTTCAGCGTTATCTGCCTGAACAGTTTTTAAGTAGAAATTTCAAAATGCAAAAAATATATACAGGATGATTTTTTACAAAGTGCAGGGGTTTCAATGACACTATGGGAGCACCTATGAAATTTTGAAATAAAAATAGTAATAAAGTTCCATCCAAAAAGTTCATCGATTCTCGACAAAATGTGTGAAACAGCTGTTTCGCGATGTAGCAGTTGGTTCAATACTAAAACTAGTTTATAATAATTAGTAATGTACCTCTGAAAGCCCTTACACTTTGCGAAAAAAAGAAATTTGTGTAAGTATACAATTCATAATGTTACTGTTGTGTGTCTGTCTGTAAGTCACAGCCAATAATTTATTTATATTTAGTTAGTTTCACATAACATAGATCGGCACTCCACTACTTAGGTAGGTGTATATTTTAATTTCCTAAATTGGTAAATCGACATAAATGCTACGTCATCCTGTGAAACTAACTTAATATTTATATACAGGGTTATTTAAAATTTACTTAAATCTTTCACAAATGAATTGTGCAAATTAGCGAATAAAATAAAACGTAGCCATGTAAAATAACTTAGCTTAAAAATCTGTTTAGCTGTCATGTGTCATGAATTTTACTTTTTAATTTTTTTTCATGGTGCAGTAGTCGCTTATCATATAGCCATGAAGGTAAATTAAATGAATCTGTAATAACCCTGTACATAGGAACATTATATCTAAAAACATTAAATTACATTAATAATATCACATCTTACCTAGATAGCTGATAATTTATCATACTAACATTACATTACCGTAAATAAGGTTCACATTTCAACACAATGAAATTGAGTAAACTTTCCCTAACTACACAAATTTAATACATATATTATTAGTGCTATACAAAGTGACTTTTAGGTGATCAGGAGGCATTGTCTAAGTGGAAAACCAAGTTCAATTTTCAATTCCATGGTATAAAAAAGATTTTTGTTTTTATAGAGATATATAAAAACAAAAATCTTTTTTATACAATAACCTTTTTTTAAGATATTATCAACTTTGAAATTAATCGTGATGATAAACATATTTAATTTGCCTACATCGTAAAAAAATCGTAAATGTCACCCTGTATAAAATTGAAACATATAAATAAAATTTCTATTTTCGGCACAAAGTTTAAAAATATCTAAACTTAGCTTAAATACTAAATTAATAAATGCATTGGTAATTTCAACTATAACTATCTCACAATTTCTTAAAAATTACATTTCATTCAGATATAGTATCACAATTCACATTAATCTGCGTACTTCTATCTTACTTATTTCGAGTTTTAAATTAAACTAAAATTAAAAGTACATTCTCTTTAAACCATCCAGAAAACAGCAACTCAAAAAATACGATTGTCTGAATCGCTCTCCTTTGGCTTTGTAATGAACATGATTAAATAAAAAAATCACCGAATCGAAGCTCGTTTAAGTATATGTATGTATCCTTATTCATTTTGATTAAGTAGGTACATTATAAATGAAATAAAAATAATTTATATGATTACGTAAATTAACACACGATATTAATCTGGGAAGTATTTTTTTCAACTCCAAATTATTGTAAGTAGTGTTTATAAAAAAGTAATAAAACTGTACAGGTATACGAGAAACTCAAAATACATATAACATAAAACTGTACTATACTAAGCGCCACACAAATCGGCGGATAGGATGGGAAGTTACGCGCAGAACGCTGCGCAAAAGCCGAAATATAGGTATGCGCGGAAGCCAGAGAGACTCGCGCGGGGAATACCCGCCCGCCAACCTCGCATTGTGCACACATGCGCAATAATTAGCGTATCACGGCGAAGTGTCATCTGCGGCTAACTTCTCGCCGCCGATTTGTGTGGCGCTTAGTTTACTAAAAAATACAGCAATATCTTCTATAACAAATAATATTAGGAAAAACAGCTAGAGATTTGTCCATTTTGCTCCTCAAAAAGCGCTGTTTATTCACCCAACTGTGCGAAAACGGCACTTATTAATTTTATAGTAGGTCTTATCTTGCACAATCACATCCACAAATTGAGTAGAATTTTCTAGAGCAAAAGTGCTTTAGAAAAATGTCTTTGTTTTGGATACAACCACAGGACTAACCCAACTCAGACCCGAGTTCACTAACACTTGTCTAAGTTAAAAGTGCGATTACTGTATTTAAACAATGGTTAAACTCGGAGTTTTAGTACCCGTGTTCACCAACAGATTTATTAAAATTTGCTTAAATTTTAAACGGCTTGTTAACGAAATTTTGGCACCTACCAAGCAAAAACCGTTGTTTAGAAACAGTAATCACACGTTTAACTTAAACAAGCGTTGGTGAATTCGGGGCTAAGTAGTAGAGTCCTGTGGTTAGAGTTACCTGCGAGACCCTGTTGAGTAGATCAAAACTGGATTTGCACTAAACTTTGAGAAGAACTGTTTCATAATTAATCACATGCACCTACATGACTCTACGATATATTCGGTCAAGTTTTTTGCGTGATTGTATTGGGTAGAGCAAAACTGCTTTTTCATGAAGCTTCCAGGAAAAATGTCACTTATTGGTTCTTAAGAATTCCAAGAATGAATTGAGAAAATATGTCTCTTGTTTTGAGGAATCACATGCAGCCACAGGACTCTACCACCATGTTGGGAAGAGTTTTCTGCGTGACCGTGTTGGTAGAGTCGAGGTAGAGCAGCTGGAGAGAGCTGAACGTCGTGGGCGCGCAGCACGGCTTGAACTCGGCCTTCCGGTCCGATACCGTGTAGAAATATTTCTGTGGACAAGGGAAATTGTAAATAAGTCGCCATACTTCATCACAAAAAAAAAAACGAGATCTTTAGGGGAGGCCTACGTCAAGCAGTGGACGTCCTATGGCCCAAACGAACGAACGAACAAAATGATTATGATCACCCTTCCTGGGTAGGCCTACGTCCTGCATTGGACTATTAAAAAGGCTGGTACAGAGTTCAGTACAGATTATAATTCAATATGCCTGCTACTTTGCAAAATACTGGCTCTTTTAGAAGTACAATACATAATTATATTATTCTCAATATTATTAATTTATGAACACCATAATGCTATGGGGGGCAACCTCGAAGTCGCGACAAAAGATCATAATAGATTAGTGAAAAATAACCAGTAAATAGGTCTAGTTTCTTCTAGGTCAGCGTGCTACACCCTAGACTACAAATCTGCTTAACTTTAGGCAGTATGTACTCAAACGTAAAACTATTTAAAATAAAAAAATCGGATAAGTTTGACTTTCAAATAAAGCAGTTATTTTCTATACCATACCAATATTTATAAAGAGGAAAGATTTGATTGTTTGTTTGCACCGAATAGGCTCCGAAACTACTGAACCGATTTGGAAAATTCTTTCACTGTTGAAAGCTACACTATCACCGGTGAACATAGGCTTATATTCAAAAAAATTAGGGATCTTTCCTATTTGTCTTCTTTAGCCAATCGTACCCGGGTCAGGCCGGGGCGGGCAGCTAGTTTATAATAAAACGCAAACGTCTTTAATTTTTCAAATATATGTTTAGGATTCATAGATCGACCTACTTATTTTTGTTATACCTGCCTATTCAAATCAATGTGATAAAAAGACTCTTACCCTTATAATATTACTAGTTGACCCCGCGAACTTCGTACCGCGAAAGTTAATAAATATACGGATTGCTTTGGCACATAAAAAGTAAATGTAAAAATAAAAAAGAACGGAATAAAAAGTATCCTATGTCCTTTTCCTGGTTCTAAGCTATCTCCCCACCAATTTTCAGCCAAATCGGTTCAGCCGTTCTTGAGTTATAAATAGTGTAACTAACACGACTTTCTTTTAAATATACAGATGACTAGCTTTTACCCGCGGCTTCGCCCGCGTTATATTTTGATTTTGGCTAATGTTTATGTCGGCTGCGAAACCTAACCTAAGCGACATACATCAAAATACCTTAGAGGAATGCTTTTGTTGGTTAAGTTACGGTTGGAGTGTATATACAACCCCCCTGTGTATTCCCGCCTTGTCGTGGCGGGGCAGATCTAAGGCAGCTGAAAAGGCGGCGCTCGAAGTCTCCCTCTTCTTTAGGTCTTTCCCCCAAGGCAGCTTAGAGGCCGGCACTCGTTGTTCAGCCGCTTTTAACTAAAGCAGCTGAGTGGATGGCCGGTAGGTTGCCTGCCTTATGAGGAGTGTTGCTTCTGAGGCGGGCTGCAGTGCCGCTCTTGCGACGCTGCAGCCGAGGATTAGGGGCTGCGGTGGGATGGAACTGGTTGTGTGGGTGCCGCCACCTACCCTACCTTCCGCTAGGCCGTTAACCTGTTGGCAGACGCAGTGGGGCTGCAGGGGAAGAGAAGTGTCGTTATCGCGATGACCGTTCTCACTGCCCTCTGCAGTTGAAGAGATAGGCGCTGGGCTACTATAACTAACCCGTTGCACTGGGATCAGGGCGTTGGAATGCTGTCCGACGCTTAGTGCTGGTTAGTCCCGAGTGGTGGATGACGATGTGTCTTGTGCTCCGAAACACACCGTCATTATGGCGGGAGCGCAAGCTCCGTTATGGAGCCCGAGTCTGGGCTAGCGCTGTTGAGTGCCGCGAAGGAGTGCGAAAAATGTAGGAACGTCCTAAACTTGAAATGACAGGTTATTTCTGGCGCTTAGACGCCTGCTACCGCGGCCCGCTCGCTTACTTTTCCTATCCTACGGGAACTGTTAAAGTTTTTGGGATAAAAAGTGGCTTTTGTCACTTTTCGTCTTTCAAACTATATTCATGCAATAAGTCAAGGCAATCCGTTGCTCCGTTGCTGAGAAAAAGTTATTGTCTTATCCTACGGGAACCGCAATTTTTTCGAAATGGAAAGTATTCTATGTCATTTTCCGTCTTCCAAACTATACCCACCCCAAAAATCAAGTCAATCCGTTGCTCCATTGCTGAGAAACAGTTATTGTCCTATCCCATGGGAATCACGAATTTTCTCGGGATAAAAAAGTATCCTACTATCACTTTCTATCTTTTAAACTATAGGTATCCATACCAAAAATCAAGTCAATCTTTTGCTCCGTTGCTGCGTAAAAGAGGAACAAACCAACAAACTTTTCGGATTGATAATATTAAAGTAGGTATGATGATTCTGTACCATAAAGGAAGAATAAAGAAACATGTTAAACCTCTAATGATAGTAGATTTAAAAATATTTTTAATGGCAGATAAAATGACGGCCTGGTATTAAACGTCATAGTAACATGTGGCATGCAGAGGGAAAAAAACATTTTATCCAATTTTAATGTCAGTTGTCATTTTCAATTCATACTTTTTTTCTCTTCAAGGGGATATAATGGTGGAAAAACAATTTGTCCCCTTGCCATGCTACCTGTGATTTATAAAAGTCTGCAGACAATGTCACCTGTCATCTAATTACGTTTCGCTGTGACGTTTCGTTAAGTGTCATAGAGGAATTAATCACTTAGCGTCTTTGTGATAGTGGCGACAGTTTTGCTTTCGATAGTTTTTGTCCTGTCCTACAGGAACTATGCAATTTTTTGCTTAACGTCTAACGCATCTAAAATTCGACGCGCTTGGTTTTGCTCTTGAGTCTCAGCAGTTCTTTGCGCTGCGTGATGCTCGGCATCTAAAAGTTGCCGCGCTTGACTTTCAACTTCAGTCTCAGCAGCTCTCGGAGCTGCGTGACGCTCAGCATCTAAAATTCGACGCGCTTGATTTTGCTCTTGAGTCTCAGCAGCTCTTTGAGATGCGTGGCGCTCGGCATCTAATGTCAAACGCGTTTAAGTGTGCTCTTCAGACTCTTGGCTTCTAGCAATTTTCTTTACGCGAGCTCCGCTAGAACTACGCGCTAGATTCGTTCGCGTTTTGTAGGCATACCTATTAGAATGAAAACTACGTAATTAAACTGAAAAAATACATGTAACCTTCTCTAAATTTTACAGGAAAAGGTTGATTGACTTTGACATTTGCAACTTGAGCAGCCTTGAATGGGCATTGGGCATAGAGAATGTAATTTGGAAAGTCAAGATGCAAATTACCATTTGTCATGGTAGAAAATAAGTTTTTTCTTCTAAGATTCTAGCCTATGCGTTTTCATCCCCCCTTTTCAACCCTTTAAAACTATTTTTTCGAATCAAGAAGTAGCCTATGTCCTTTCTCAGGCTTTAGACTATCTGTATACCAAATTTCATTCAAATCGGTGCAGTAGTTTTAGCGTGAAAGCGCGACAGACAGACAGACAGACAGAGTTACTTTCGCATTTATAATATTATTAAGTAAGGATGATAGCTATTCGCAAGCGTAACAGCACTGATCGGTGCGCAGGTCCCTTTGCAGAAGTAGGCGTGGTACCCCTCAGGCTGGATGATCCAGTCATCCCAGCCCAGCTCCTTGAAGCTGACGTAGAGAGGCTCCCGGCAGCATTCGGCGGAGGTCGCGGTACAGTCATAATACAAATCAATGTGATAGAAAAGACTCTTACCCTTATAATATTATGATGATAGCTATTCGCAAGCGTAACAGCACTGATCGGGGCGCAGGTCCCTTTGCAGAAGTAGGCGTGGTAACCCTCAGGCTTGATGATCCAGTCATCCCAGCCCAGCTCCTTGAAGCTGACGTACAGGGGCTCCCGGCAGCACTCGGTGGAGGCCGCGGTGCAGTCAGCGGAGCGCCCGCGGCGACGCTTGCCGGCGTACTTCGTGTAGAGCACTAGGAACGGGCGGTGCTTCTCATGGAACGATAGAGGCGATTTCCTTAGCTGGAACAACGGAAAATTTACGTAAGTTTACAAGTACTTCATTATTTTAGAAGATTGAGTAGTTCGATTGACACGAAACGAGCCATGCCTAATGCCTAATTCGACATTTACAAAAAAAATCGACGATTTATAAAAAAAAACATTGTTCATAGCTTGTTATGGAAAACAGTTACGAAGGTGGTCCTAATGTCTTGCTTTTACGACTTAATAGGTATAAGCTTGGACTGTTAATTTTGATATTTGCTGGTTACCCAGCCTTCGATTGACACCCACTGCTGAGTATAGGTCTCTCTTCCAGTATGTCTACCCTTGGTCTTGTGCCAACTTTGTCCAGGTAGGTCCATTACTACTGCTGTCTATGCGAAAAGTAAGTATAGTCAAACTTAATGACGTTTGTGAAGTAAGCAACATGCTACGCAAAACCCAATCGCGCAGCTTTTATGTCAGACTAGCGACCCGCCCCGGCTTCGCACAGGTGTATTATACATAGTGTAAACGTTTATCTTGAATCACTCTATTTACTAAAAAAAACCGCATCAAAATCCGTTGCGTAGTTTTAAAGATAAAGGCATCCATGGGGACAGACAACGGGAAACGACTTTGTTTTATACTATGTAGTGATCAGACAGGATTGGGTTCTGCGCTGCTTCTACCTTCACAGCGCCAAGTTGTTTGATAGCCCATCCTACGCACGGTACGTGTGAATGTAAGGCATGGCATACCTGGCAAGTCCTGCAGGCCACATGCAGCGTGTGCAGCCGCTCCCTCCCCTCGAGCCACACGCGCACCGCCCAGGCCAGCTCCACCCTCACCCACCCCTCCCCTATGTCCGTCTCCTTGATGGCTATAGGCTTGGTCTTCTTAAACTTCTGCTGGCTGTCCCAGTGCGCTGCTTCTGATATCACGAACGTTTGGTTGTACTCGTCCATTGGGTCTCGCTCCTGTAAAAGGAAAAATAAATAATTGAGGTAAGTATGCCATGGAAATAACAGGAAGTTCTATTCATAAGTTTATCAATTATTTTAATAAAGCGTGTCTTTTTCCCATCTCCCTACTTACATATTTTACATATTTTACTAATGTAGACAAATTTACAGTAAGGCGTGGCATTGGGCAAGCGCTGGATGTAAGTAAATCGTTTTTAACGTCTCTCTTTTAGACTCTATAGGACAGGTATTTATATTCAGAGGTGAATTTCTTAGATTGCGAAGACAAAAATGCCTAGTCTAGAAAACCCCCCTACCTTCCTAGTCCTATATGCCTTGGAAATGGAATACTTAAATATTTGAATGACTTTCGATATTTTTATTGAGTTTGAGCAGTTGTTTTGTTAGGTGTTCCGTAGCACGATTCTGGAGCGTTAAAAGTGTGGTATTACCTTATAAAACCAGAGCTCTACGACGCTGACTTCTTCGGGCTCCACGTCGGGTGGTAGCTCGAACTGGAGGCACTTGAACGGATACCGTCCAGACGTCAGGCATTCTCCTGGAACAACAGAGAGGTAGCGTGAAACTTTGAGAAAATATAGTTTTGTTCAGGTATTATATTTGATAGTTTGGATCAGGACCAAATTCTTTGTATGGATGCACAATGGATATCAGAACGGAAAATATCACAACGGAAATATTATAATGTAATATTAACTAATCAATAAATAATGGTTAACTTATTGTGTAAATCCAACCGGTACTTCATAGTTTTTCAGAAAATATGTTCACTGGTAGTATAATTGTGTTATTTTTAGTAAAAAAAAAGGCAGTGTACATACATATATAATGGCAGTTTTTGCAAAGAAAAAAATGGTCCTGACCCGGCTTTGTAGTTTACGAACTGACCATTTTTGTATAAGGTACTCAATTAGTTGGGATCTATATGCAGTATAAACAATTCGTTATGTTAAGACATGACAATGGTAACCATTGGCATAGGGACCATTGTCTCCAATCAATATTATCGTTTTCAAAACCTTCGAATATAAACGATAATATTGCACGCGGTCTGTTTTCATAATTACCTCGTCTCTTGTATATACACGCGCAGAATTATTGTGGAAAGGTTGTGAATTTCCTACTATCTACAATGTGCACACTCATGTCTACAATGTAATCATCACTAAAATAATTTATTTATTAGAATTACCAGATAACGGCAGTGCAAAAATCTTACGCTCGAAAGGTCTCAAGATAAAAACTATTGCGACGCTATATATCCGAACCATCCAATTAAAAACTATAAAACATGATCAAAAACACGGCTAATTGAGATAAAAGTTAGTGGTTGTTTTTCACGTAGGTTAGGGTATTCATGCAATTCAAAAGGGAAATGATAAAAAAAAGATACTAAGTCCGTATAGGCCGGGTGGCTATCCCTGGTTTCAGAGTTTTCAAGCCGCACTGAATGCCTCTGACATAGCTAAACGGTTAAACCAACTGGGACCTACAATGCAACGTGTCATCCGAGCCACGGTAGCGCTCAATTTTAAATGTCACCTGCGGTCACCCATCCGAAGGCTGACTGTGCCGAAAGTTGGTTAACTTTGGTCACCTAATCAAACTAGCTAATTAGCTCTCATGGTGTAGTTTGACTACGTTATTGCGGTTAAAACACTTTATTGAAAAAAAAAATTTAAAAAAGTGATAGTATTAATTCGAGTAGGCACGCTAGGCCACACTGACCCCGGCTAATTGGGGCAAGGAATGACCCGGGCGATAACAGGCGGACAAGTGTGTACCTTGCCTTATCTCTTACCCACGCTACGACGCGACGATCACGACGGCGACGCGCTTACAAGACCTAAGATGAAAAAATTGAACTTTTATTCGTAACTAGCTTCGCACAGGTGTATAATACATACAAACCTTCCACTTGAATCACTCTATCTATGAAAAAAAAACGCATCAAAATCCGTTGCGTAGTTTTAAAGATATAAGCACACATGGGGACAGACAGCGGGGACCGACTTTGTTTTATATTATGTAGTGATTTGTATTAGAGTCAGTATACAAGAGATCTTGCCATTACACATACCCATACAGGTATGTAGGTACAAGTTTTTTCCATCCGTCTACTAATAACTGGGTACTCGTAACAATAGTAAGTGTCGTAACCATTCTAAGTGAACAGAATTTCATAATTATATTTTTTTAACGGGCAAAAGTGCGTTTATTGAAACAACATACAATACTACTTTATATGCTAAAGCTACCTACACTACTACTACATAAAAAGCATTGGATCATCCATAGAACCTTGAAGGTCTAAAGATAATCCAAATGCTCAAGCCCACTGCCAGTTGGCAGCGTTCCCAGCATGCTGGCAGCATTGCCACGCTGAATGGCAATGCTTATGCGTTGAGCCAAATAAACACCAGCATTTTGGTTTAATTAATTATTCTAATTAATTATAATTTGGACGCGACATAGAAACTGCACACTGCACAGGCAAAATTTAAGGTTCGTTTGGTAAATCTTCGTCATTGTTCCCGCCATGGAACATCGGCTGGACACTGAGGCAGTGTAAATAAATGTCTCTATTAGTCTCCTATAAGACTGACTGGAGGTGTGTTCGGTTTGGGATCGATGGTATTTTTAGCATTTTTGCAATATTAGCGTTGATGTAAACCGTTCGGTTTGGGAATTTCGCCCATTTCGCCAATAATGCTACTTTTGCTCACTACCCAAAACGAACGCTAAAACGTCAAACTCAAACGATCACAAAGAACCCACCTCCGCAGGTGGGTCAAAAGTGGCAGTTCACGACGGCATTTTTAACTGTTTTTGAGCTATCCGAACGGTGAACTAAAACAGTTAAAAATGCCACTTTTGATCACACATACCTAAAACGAACGCTGAATGTAATCGTTGGTGGCGTTTTAACTGTTAAAATTTTGCTATCAGTAGGCTATCAGAACGCACCTTGGAATAGTAGGTTGACTATCGGACATGATCTCGTTTTTTAAATTAATTTACACATTTTTTTCAAAGAGTTTGTATTCACTGTAACAGTACCATGATATCAATAAAATTTATAATACTCGTAACTTCATAATGATAAGAAGAAAGTTTACCTAGACTTACAATGAGTATACAGTATACACGCATTAAATATTAACCGTAATCGATACACATGCCCACAGATTTCCTTGTTTACAAAACACTTTTTGAAATTATCTTTTAAAACACGATTGTAAATATTATTCTCGCTACCTTATAATATCTTGGAACAATTAAGATATTTCAGTGTATTTACACCTACTTATTTTCTTAATGCTCAGGGGTGAAACCAAAAATAATTGTATGATTAAGTTCAAATAAACAGGGTCATTATTCAATTAGTTTATTATCTACCGATCTACGAGATCCCTACGAGGTGAAGTAAACGTCACAAGTGAATTTATTTAAAAAAGTTCATGGGTATAGGCCGGGCAACTAGCCCTGGTGTCAGAGTTTTTAAGCCGCCTGATGGCCTCTGATATAGCTAAACGGTTAAAACAACCGGGGCCCACAGGGGTAAGTTGTCATCCGAGCCACGGTAACGCTCAGTTATAATTGTCACCCGTGGTGTTCGTTTACCATTCTCTGACACCAGGGCTGTATACTTTCACTATCGTAAGTTGTAAGTACCTATAGGCCGCGTCACACAAGTTGGCGACAATGAAGTTAGGTACAAACTGCGCAACATCCAATCCTGACTGAAACTTACGAAAAGCCGCGCGGTAATTGAATATTGCGCAGCATGAAGCTAACTTAATTTCCGCCAACTTGTGTGACGCGGTCTATACCTACTAGGAGATCAGAAGTAACGAAGATATCTCTGAATGGGTCAACCGTATTTGCCAAAATGTCCACGCATCCGCAACGCACCTATCAAACACTTTATATCTCACAATTAGACACGAGAGGTCAGCCCTTATCTCGAGTGCCAGCATCTTAAATGGCCCGAATATAAATAAATAACTCGATTAAAAGTAAGTCATTCAGTTCCCGCGTGATTCCGATATTTGGTGCCGTGTCACTGATGCCAGTTTTGGGGGTATCCCCCCAAGTTTAGGAGCTTTTTAACGACTAAAGTCAGCTTTTGAGGCAAAAAAAAAGTTTGGGTAGTAAACTCCGGGGTTTCCTAGTAATAAAATATTAATCCTAATAAAAACATTATTTCTTTCTAACTGTGGTTAGGAAGAAATATTATAATGTTTTTGAAGTGAAACTTCTAATGCGACTTCTAACAAAGTTGCGTTAAACGTTTAACGCTACCACGTATGAAAGCACTGTTGCGTCGAAGTTTCACTTCTTCCGCGTGGAGGGACTCCACTTGCATTTTTTTTATTATTATGTTGTATTGAAAAAGTTACAATTATTGGTAGTACTTAATAATAAACGTCTCCCGATAAATGCTCAAAATAAGTAAAGCGAATGTAAATAGATACCTACGAGTATAAGATGTTTTTTTTCTTTACAACCTGAAATACGGGTAAGATTTAGGGAGAAAGCTTTATTTTTATCTGGCAACATTTTGCCGTGTTTACGTAGTAACTGACGCGTAATCTGCCTGATTTGACGTCAGTCTGTTATCAATCGAAATTGCAGGCACGAGCGACTTTGATTGATTGATTTTTATGACTTCTCTTGTGGACTTTACGTTTTATGCAGTTATGATTTATCCACGTGTGTGAAATTAAGTAAAGGTCTGTATCACCATATCATTTATGTAATGTTATGGTGTTGGATATTGTTAATTATTGTATTTACTCTACATTTTATACCTGCAGACACACTTTTTTAGGTAATAAAAAATCAGTAGCGTCATTTTTATATCGATGATTGTCTCTATGCTTAAAGAGATTGCTTTTATTTTAGCGATAAGGCTGCCAACTGTTACACTATTCTTACATTTTATTGTGCTTTCCTAATCTTAAAATGAATATAAAAAATATCAATCTACCTGGCTCAGAAAGAGTAGGTGCCGTATTAATTAGCAAAAATTATACATGCTGGTTTTAACAATTATAAAAACTAACATTTGTTAGAACTGTACTTCTGATGCTTGCCAGGTAGGTACTGAAAGCATCTCTTGGAACCACTCAGAGCTTTTTCCTTTCAAGATAGAGACTATAAGTGACTACGCAGAGAGTCGGCAAATACTTGTTTGTTTATACCTAAACGAGTTAAAAGCTTACTTTGCTAGTTTAGTAATTCATGTTTTTTTTTATTCCTCAAATATGATACAAAATTAAATTAGTAACATTTCGCATGATTACATTTGCCAAGGTAGATTTCAGTAGCTCTAAGCTCTAGCGCCAAGTTTTGCTTGTTTTTATTACCTCAGAATTTATCTTCTAATGTTTACCTACAATGAAGTGCTGGCTTCCATGAGTCCATGGCCAATAATAATTCTTAGGTTCTAACCTAATTTTTGACATGGATAGATATAGTTATGAGGTATATCACTATCACTACATAGTATAAAATAAAGTCGCTTTCCGATATCTGTCCCCATGTATGCTTTTATCTTTAGAACTACGCAACGGACTTTGATGCGGTTTATTTTAATAGATAGAAAGTTTCAAAAGAAAGGTTTATATGTATAATACACCTGTGCGAAGCCGGGGCGGGTAGCTAGTAACTCGTATAAGAGACATGGGCGGAAATATTAATATGACATAGTTTTATTCCGGAAAAAGGTTCTCTTGTGAGATAGCACAAAAAAGTAAACTATCACGCGGGCTAAGCTGCTGGCATAAACTAATACTACTAATATTATAAAACACGAAAGTTTGTATGTACGAGTATGGATGTTTGTTCCTCTTTCAGGCAAAAACTACTTAACGGATTGAGATGAAACTTTACTTTTACTTTACCTTTTCAGCTAGTAATGCTTATAGGTACATCAGAATAACACATATTTAAAATAAATAGGCTATAAGATATTGCGTGAAACGAAGTTCGCCGGGTCAGCTAATAGCTTTATAAAAGGTCTGTCGCTTCCACAGGCTTGGCGCCAGGGGCACGTGCCCCATATTGCCCCACAATAATTCCGGCCCTACCAAAATCCTTGTATCTAACCTCTGATCCCCGAACTCATAATCAGTACACAGCTAATTACTAAAATGCGCATCGCAATAAAATTTAGTAATAAAACAGTTCACGTGATAAAACTATAAATACCCACCAAATATAAACTATAATTACTTTTGGGTCAAGAGGGCTAGACAATTTTTACTATCGTAGTGTTGTCCCAGTTTTGGACATTAATTAAAACCAGTTCCGTGTATTTATCGGGAGCGTTGACAAATCGG
Organism: Hypomecis atomaria; assembly: GCA_964007245.1. Lineage (NCBI taxonomy): Eukaryota > Metazoa > Arthropoda > Insecta > Lepidoptera > Geometridae > Hypomecis > Hypomecis atomaria. Next base: position 15,248,900 of record OZ023305.1, read on the forward strand.
TGGATGATAGTGAGTGGAGTGTAAGAGTTGGGAATTGACTGTGTCCGTTTCATAAGTTTAACTTAAATTAAGAGGAATTGTAATCGACCACTGTTTTTCGCGTCGTAGGCAGCTCGAGAGAATTTTAGGTACCTAGTTACATTTTTAACCGACTTCCAAAAAGGAAGAGATTCTATGTTTATGTATTTTTTTTGTTATGTTCATCGATAATTTCACCAATTGTGAACCGAATCGAAAAATTCTATCTTAGTTCGAAAGGGTATACTCCCAAGGTGGTACCATTTAAACTTTACAGAAATCGGCTGAGCCGTTTTTGAAAAATCAACAGTAATGTAAACAATTCGAGCGAAATATTCGAAATTTGTACACGATGGAATTAGTAATTTTAAAAAATTTTGCGAAAAATAATTATTTGACATAAATTACGTTCCCGGATAAAACTCTTTTCACTCCTTTAATTGTAAAATGTTTTATATTGGTGTCAATCGCTCGAGTAAGAAATAATGCACGCTTGTATGTCCTTTTTTTTTCAGTTAAGTTTCTGCGTAATATTACGACCCTTTAGAGGCTTCAAGTCATTTCAAAAACTGCAAAACGTCAGACGAACATCCTAGCGATTGAAATGTTGTTCAGGTACATGAAAAAAGACACTCAAATTGGCTAGTATTTAGAGATTGAGGTAGAACATTTTTTTTGTTTTTGTATGGCCAAGATCGCGGTCCACAATTGCCTTAAGTCTTTATAGGACCAAAAAAAATTTAGACCTTTACTACTACGGATAATTCGTGCTGAAACGAAACGTACAAACCGGGATGGAATATTTTTTATAGTCATACAGTTAGCGGGAAAAATAAATTAGAAAATTTGACTGTAGTAAATGTTAGAAAAGTTGTGTAGTGTAAATAAAAGTAAGGATTGTGGTTCCGGTTGTTTTAACCGTTTAGCCAAGTCAGAGGCCTTCAGGCGGCCTAAAAACTCTGACATCAGGGCTAGCCACCCGGCCTAAACGGGCTTACTTACTTTAAAAGTAAGGATTTATAAAATACTGAGTATTGTTCAGGTATATGTAGATACGTTTTAGTTTTATCTGTTATCTAAATTCTTAAGTGAAAAGAAGAGTCACGTTTATAGTTAAAACCAATTTTTAAAACTTTTTTAGAAGCTTATAAATATATCTCTATAACTTGCAAATAAAAAAAATCAATAGGTATGCCGCATCTGAAGACTTAGGTCTCAACTTTATTTAAGTAGGGATAGGTCAGTTACAACGCTGGTAGAGATTACAGTACCGGGGAACCCTCTACATTCCGAATAACTTTATTTAATAACAAACAAACAAATAACTCTTTATTATACACACAAAATAAAAAAACAATAAATACAACAGTGAGATTAAGGTAGTGCAACACTAGGCGGCCTTACCGCTGGAAGCGATCTCTTCCATTTCATTCGATTCTCTACATTTATACTGCCCCAGCGACCTTTAGGGCCTATTCTGTGTACTGCCCGTGATAGGCACAATATTCTACATCAATGATCTATCCATTCATCCATCCATCAGCCATGTGACGTCCACTGCTGGAGATAGGCCTCCCCTATGGAAAATGTATGAACCTGTGGATCTCCGATAAGACCGGTGGGAAGCAGCTTGCATCCAGCGTGATCCTGGGGTCTTAATGAGATCATCTATCCACCTCGTAGGTAGACGTCCTACGCTGCGCATGGCGGGCACGTGGTCTCCACTCGATAACTTTTCAAACCCATCGGTCATCAGTTCACCGAGCTATGTACCCTGCCCACTGCCACTTCAACTCGCCCTTCCGCTGGGCTAACTTAGGTGTAACTTAGGTGTGTTAACTCTCCATAGCTCGTTGGGCTACTTGTAGCTTACTAGTAAGGCCCATAGTGTTAGTAAGAATTGAAATCAATGATAGTCGGGAAAACAATCAATTCTCCGACTAATAATATAATATAGGCGTGATAGTTTTTTATAGTGTTGCTTTGTAAGATGCTGGGAGTTTCAAAGGTGTATAGGCCAAATCATACAACTTGGCGGCTATGATACAAGCTGCAGATAACACAATCCTCGGCTTCAGTCAGGATTGGGCTATCCGCAGCTTGTTTAATCTAGCCAACATCATAGCCGCCAAGTTGTATGATTTGGCCCATACTCATAATTGTCAGTTTTCGTCTAGGTATTTGAATAATCAATTTAATTGTTAATTAAAAAATACTACTTACATTATCTCAATGCTTTTGTATTTTCACTGAGTCATTCTAACACGCATTGTTTAAATATTGCAGATAATTATGATAAGAACAAATGTAGGCCACGCAGTTATATAACTTAATACAATTGGATTTGTGTTTACTTGAACTTAGAGATAAGTAAATAGTTAGGTATAGGATTATATCTTGCAAGATAGCTTCCTTGTTGACAAAACTATCGGATAAAGTTTTTATGTATGGATGGCCACAAGATAAGTAGGTGGTAGGTACATAATGTTATTAGGTATTAGTAAGTTTGCCCTGATTCCGGGGCACTAGAATACGGCATCGGTATCCCCTGCCTGTAAGAGCCTACTAAAAGGGGATCCCTGGGCTCGTGGGCTTTCAGAGTTGGGGCTCTGGCCATCCACCCAAACGGGCCCGAGGAGGACGACAGCGTGTGTGGCAACGCTGTCGTAGAGGACCGCACAAGCCTGGTTCTACTACCAGGCGAGTAGTCACACAAAGTGCTGGGAGCACGTGTGTGTTCCTTTTGGAGATACCGGAGCTCCCAAGAAGGCACAAAGGCTGGCCACCGAGGGGGTTTTAGTGGGTACAATCCTACATAACCCAACTGCACCTCAAAGCAGTCGGATATCTTTCGAAGATTTCCCCCTCGTAAAAAAATGTATTAGTAAGTAAGTAGAAAGAGTTTAGGGCGGATATTTAATTTATTAATATCGAACGTATTTTATTGATTGATTGAATTACATTTTGTTTACTTAACTACCACGATGTGCTACGAGTATGCCCGTACCGCGGAGTGTCAAACTATTTACCTAGCTAAATCTGAGCCGAATTCTGGGTTACTGGGCCTAATGGATCTAATTTAATTTGCGGCAGAGTCCAAATTAAGTATGTAAATCGAAGTTGTTTTCAATTACCTACTATTTAAATGAAAATTAAGCCTTCTTTTGATTGATGTGCTCAAATCACATCTTTGTCCCTATTTCTTTGATAAGAAATAGGTAAGTATTACTTACTTACTATAACTCGTGTGAAAATGCGGAATGTAGAGTATTGTATACATAGATAACGATTGTTTTGTAACAGAGTGCTTAATTGATGACTAATGATGATATTGAAACATTACTTCCGTTTTGTAAGATAGCGAGCTTTTTTCATATTATGAAATTGGTAGAGTCTTTCTTATTCTAAAATACCAAAATCTCTGTAGGTAACAGTTTTTTTGTCAAACTACTCCGAAACGGTTTAATTATGTTTTTTTTGTGTACATAGTATATTTAGTAGATCTGAGAATAGATCGTAGGCTATATACTTACTTAACTGCTTACTTACTTACTACACTATACTACTTTATTTATACCCCTAGATTTGGCATGATTCTTTTTATGTCAAAACCATAGAATTAGAACTAAAGTAATAATCCTACTAATATTAATAAACGTGAAAGTTTGTAAGGATGGATGGATGGATGTTTGTTACTCTTTCACGCAAAAACTACTGAACGGATTGAGATGAAACTTTGCAATTATATAGCTTATACATCAGAATAACACATAGGCTATAAATTATAATGATAAAATTAAAATATAAAATAAATTAAATAAATAAATATAGATAAATTTTCCATATTATAAGTGTTAAGTAAGTAGAAAAAATTCTTGCTATTCTAGCATGCGCTCCAAGAAATGTCAAAAACAAATGACACATCGATTTTTTTTTTATTTTCCACCTCGTTTATTAAGGGTGGTAAGGCAGGGCCTCGAAATATCATGCGGGCGAAGCCGCGGGCAAAACCAAGTCTAATTATATGGTCAAAACAGCCAGGTCAGCTATACGGATATGTATATTTTTTTATTCATTCATTAATCATGACATCATAGATAACATCTTCCGTAATTGACACGAGTTTGACCCATCACGTTTGTCCAAGGCAGGTATTGCATAAAGAGCAAAGTCCACACCTGAGCGACCGCCGCCCTACTTCAACCGACTGTCACAAACAGCTGACAGCCACTAAAATTAATAATTCATCAAAATAGCGACCACGCGGTGCACTCGTGGCTTTACTACGATCAAAGTTCAGTTCTCCGTTCCAATAATAACATTGAATGTCAACGGAGAAAATTTACATAAAGTTCGTGTCGATAAGCGGACGACAAGAGATGTTTTTGATGGCGTGTCTATTTTTATAGAGATTTACATATGTATGGTTGTATGAATCAGATGTTAGATTAATAGAGTCAGTTCTCTAAGCTAAGTAGATACAGATACTGTACTGGCCGCCCTTCCAGACTTTGCTTGATATAAGTTTGTTTTAAGCCGCCTAAAGACTTCGGACATAGCTAAATAGCCAGAACAAGAGAGGTCTATAATTTATAGGCATCGCTTTTTCTGACCAAAATCAATAAAAAATGCTCAAATCGCTTTAACTTTTTAAAAACAAATATATTCGATGTCCATTTGCACTTTTTAAAATATTTTAGCTCAAAAAATCAGACTATTTTAAGTAAAGCCCAAGCGCTAAAATTTTCGGTAAAAATATTGGTAGCGCTTAACGCTTGTTCAAGTTGAACAAATAGTTTTAGCATTAAACAAGTTAAATATGTGCTCCCCCGCAATAAAAGTAAAACGTCAGAATATTTTGCCTATTTTTTTTCTAGTTTTTCGAAGGAAAGTGTAGTTAATATTTAGGTAGGGCGCAGAGCTTTTGGGTCAACTACGAAGACAGGTGTATTGTCAAGTATTACTTACTTGTAGTTTTTATACTAGCGGTCATCTACTTCTATTAGGGAAATCTAGGTCTATTTAAATGAATGTTCTATCATTATTGACCGCGACTGAGACAACTTATATGATAGATACATTTTTATAATTCAAGCTCTAGTTTTCCCGATCAGAAACTTTACTCTACATTTTCATGGGTTGTCTGGAAAAGGTCGCTTCCAGCGAAAAGGCCGCCGATAGTGTTACACTAGCTTAAAAATTCCATATTTGTATTATTGTTCTTTTTAATTTGTGTCTACAATAAAGAGTTATTTGTTTATTTGTTTGTCCTTTTACCACTTCAAAACCCTGCGTGGGACATCACTACGCTGAGATGTGCTTTGTTTTAATTAGGTGTAATCAGTAGGAAAAATAAACGGTTAACATTTTTATGAGTCCATAGGTCCGCTGTCGACCTCTTATCCTGAGAGGCCAAGAATGCTAGCGGCCTTATCGCTTTGGATTTATTTATGTTTTCGCGCGTTACGTGCGATGTTAACGTACGGGTGAATCGATAAATGCAGGTGTCATTTGTAGAAATATTGCTCATTTCAAAATATTATTTATTACGAAACTTATTAAAATATATTACTTAAATGAGTAATATATTTTAATAAGCTTCGAAAAATCGGAACCATAAATTTATCAAAAATCTTGAACTTGTATAATATCATTGGTTCCGTCCGTTTACACCATGATCCAAGTATAGGCCGGGTGGCTAGCCCTGGTGTTTGCTTATTTATACTCGTTTAAGTAATATATTTTAAAAGCTTCGAAAAATCGGAACCGAAAAATTATCAAATACTCGTATCTTTAACTTGTATAATATCATTGGTTACGTCCGTTATTAAAATGCTTTTTACACCATGAACCTAACTACACCAGGGTTAGCAACCTGGCAGCCCTGGTGTCAGAAGTCTTAGGCCGTCTGAAGACCTCTGACTATGCTCCTGAAATACAGTTTTTAAATAGTTCAGGGGCCTTAGGCAATTTTTTTTTATATTGATAGCAAACATAAGCTACGAGTAGTTAAGGCATACTTTCTCTAAACTAGCAGACAACCACTTTTATGCTCAAAAACTAAAATTGTGATCTTAAAATCCAAACATTGGAATACACTAACAACGTACGAGTACTACTAACATCAAAATAAAAAATCTGTTGAACAACAGTAAAACTACTACAAAAAAGTAAAGTAAATACCATATTATCCATATTAGCGATCACTTGAATACGTTGAAGATCTAAGTTGAAAGATCTTCGGCCATTTGCTCATCATACCCGAAAGAAAAATACTCCATGAAAAAGCTCCAAAACTCACCTTCAACAGGAAAAACAATCTTCTGCTCAGTCCTTCCATAATAGTCATCAATGTCTGTGCTCTTCTCCGTGCCTTCTCCCAGCGTGACTCCCTGAGCCACCGGCATCGGCAAGCTGTTCACCGGCAACGCCACATCCGGTTTCCTACTCATCCTTAACTTCTTCAGAATCTGCTGCTTCACAAACTCTATCCGCACTTCAGTTAGCTCCGAAACAGAGAGCTCCCCATTCGCGCACCCCCCACAACTCATCTCCCCTTCCAAACTTAAAAAACTAATGACTAGAGAGTACACGATCACTCGCGAGAGCTTCATGGTAGATTCCTTCTCCGGAGACAGTTGAAGTATGCGAGCAGGTCTAGCCGCATGCGTGCGGTTGCTGCGGCTGCCGGCGTGAGACTGGCCTGAGACACGACAGCTGGCTTAATAAAAGGGGGTTTGGGCAGCTTCCGATACCCAGAGCATCGCTTATCTATGAAAAGCCCACGTGATAGGCGCCGGGTATCTGAAGTAAATGTGTCAAGTTCTTGCTATCATATCTGATGGAAAGCGATGAAAGCCTTTTCGTATAAGTTTTGTCTGTCACTTGTCTACTCGGCATACTCATGACATGATTTTTTATTGTATTAAACCACTGCTGGACAAAGGTCTCCCCCGATTTACTCGTAGGTACTCACTTTAGTGCACTTCTTTCTGAGCCCTTAGTCCAGGTTTTGCGTAGTTTACTTAAACTTTCGCGTTCACGTGTGGCTGTATACATTTTGGTTAGTTCTTATTCGTTTACGCCAGGGGCGCTGTACAAAAATGTATAGAGCCATACGGAAACAGCTGTAGTTTCAATTTACGTTCAAACCTGAACTAACCCCTCAGGTTTTGCGTAGTTTACTTAAACTTTCGCGTTCGCGTGTGGCTGTATGCATTTTGGTTAGTTCTTCCTCGTTTCCGCCAGTGGCGCTGTATAAAAATGTACAGAGCCATACGGAAACAGCTGTAGTTTCAATTTACGTGTAAACCTGGACTACCTCTGTCCTGCACAGCGGCCGTTTAGTTATTTTGAAACTTCCCGATTACGTCGCATGATTTTTAAGTGTTTGTAATTTTATACACCTGTGAAGTGTTATTGTATGATGACTAAAGCAAAAATAATGTATGCGCTGCTTTATTAATTTTCACTTTTCAGTAGCGTGAAAGTGTCAGACATCGAAGGCTGTAGGTATTTTGGATTTGAGAATAGCTTCAGATACAAACGGCCTTGCAATATCGGAATGTAATAGGCATTGCGGGTTACATCATAAATACTGTACATACTCGTGCTTGATTGAATATTTGTTGATGTTACGGTTATAGTTTTTATGTCTACTTTGAAATTTTGTTTGATTCTTGCATCAGAAAAGAAAGCTTTTTGCTTTCGAACCGTTTTAGATAGTCTTAATAAAATTTGCAGAGTTTTTTAGAAGATCATTTCTATTATAAAAGCCCACCACTCACGCAAGTGACTCATCTATGGCCTGATAGTTAGTCCATTCCACAGAGTAATAACGCCGTTAGAACAATAATAGCGGCCTTAATATTCTACGTTCTATATTCTTATTATACCTAAACAAATGTTACTGTTATCCTAGCGCGGACCTACCTCAATGCTAAGTGCTCAGTACCCTAAGCATGACTACGGGATTACTTTATTTATATTCTAATTTGAACGGAGATTTAATATTAAAAGACATGTAGGTAGGTACAATGATGAGTAGTAATTTTTACAATCAAATTACCAATAAATCTTTTCATGTGTTTATCCACAGTTTATCAATGTAAATATATACTTGTGTTTTAAAATCTGATACACGTGAAAGTGGTGGAAAGACAATTTGTTTATAAAGGTAAGTATTTGTATTTGATTTGCTATGATAGGGGTGGAACAGGACATGAAATATGTTCACAATTGAGAGGTTTGGTATCAAAATCAGTCAAGTCCAATTCACCCAATTTGTCATTATAGTGCATAAACTAATTTTTGTTATTGGCAATATTTTTGACAACTCAGCTCAAGGCGGGTGATTCAAACGAGTCTTTTAAAACTAAACTAAACAACTATCTACCTTAGTCTCAAACAAAAAAAGTCGGATTTCAAATAAAATCTGCCGGATTTGACCAAATTTGATAGTGAGGGGCGGATTTGGCCGAATTTGATTGTCTTGGCTTTGGATTTGACTGTTTTTGATTGGTTATTTTTGGATTTGGCCATTTTTGTATTTGTCGTGTACGGGAGGTCAGGGGTGGTAAATTTTGGTTTCAAATATTCAGATATTCAATAAAAAAGTAAAGAATACATAATATAAGAACACTTTATTTGTTTATTTAGAACTAAAATGTAAACTTTGTGCAACTACACAATTAAAATTAAACAATTAAATTTGGCAACTCTTCCAAAGCTTCCATTTTACGTGATAACGTCCACTGTCACTGTCCCACTGGCCCACTGTCAAAAACACCATCACACTCATAGCCTAATAACACTAGGGAAATTATTTATCGTGTCGTGTGCCATGGACAAACACAAACACGACCACAAAGACAACCAGACTCAAAAATTTAAATACATTTTTAAAATTGTCCAGTAGTAAGTAGCTTAGGTTGTTAGTAATTTTATTTTAATACGTAGGAGCAATTTAGCCATCCATTATAATAATAACAAAAAATTAGACTTGATCAAATGCGAACCTAATGCAAATTGTTAATCACCCCTGCCTGTGAAATGTTCGTCAGTAGGACTTGAGTTGATGCAACAAACTTTACTTACCTAGAAACTTTTTGTTCATTACGCTTCCACTTAGTTTTTAGTGTCAACCGTTTCCTAGACATTTCTGGAGCAGTTTCTTTTATTTCTTCAGTTGATACATCCATTTTTTCTATTTATTTTTATGTAAAAACGCTAGGAACTCGATCTCGACGCAAATCTAGCACTTCGACGTAAAAACAAAATGGCTGACACGCCGTACTAAATCCTTGAATCTGATTGGCTGTTATGGATTTGGCTCATTTTGTTTTGAAATAGTACTCGATTTGTCTACTTTTGATCCCAGAGTTACGATTTGCAATGAAATTTCATGGAACAAACATGGATTTGGCCAATTTTGAATGACACAGAACTACAAAATGAAACGTTCTTAATTTAGCTGCATATTCAGTTTAAAAAGTAAGTTTTTTGGATTTGGCCGATTTTGATACCAAACCTCTCAATTAAGTACTTTTTTTTACATTAAGTACATTCATGCAAAGTTGCCTTTTAGTCAGGTAATTTTTAATTCCACATATTTGTAGTGTTTAAGCACATTTTTATTACATATGATAAAGGCACCAGACCGAGGACTACTATGACCAGCTTCACGAGAACCGGATGGAAGCGGCTTGGTTCCGGTGTCTTCCTGCAATATGAACATGAGATTATAGATAAGTGAAACAAGAATGTCTTTGTACATCATTCGTGAGGAATCCAGCTGGCCGCAGCACCGCACATGCTGGTGCCATGCTCTCGGAGCGTGATTTTCACGAGTCCAATGGTCTCCCTTTTAATGATGTTTAGGCTGGGAGCTACGGGAGAGTACTGTTACGAGTAAACACTAAGCCCAATTTTAAAGGCGTCATCGGAAATTTAATAGCAACGTAAAAAGATTTCTCTCTATCGAATGCCTAAAGTGAAAAAGGAACAGAAATAGTCTAGTTAGCTAGTTGACATAACGGAAGACATACAGAGTATTATAATTATTAACCTCCTTTTTTTCAATACTTAGTCTGTTGAAAAATGTCAAGTAGATATTTACTTACTTATTAGTCTCACTAGACTAAACTTATAAGATATTTTTATTGACTTGAAACTTAATGTTCTCGTCCTATACAATTTTTCAAGTATAATAAACTTTTAATACGTAAATGCAATGCCCATAATGCATAGAATAGCCATTATATAATTATACTAATTCATTAACATTTGTACTTACAATAATAAATAGAAACGTAAAAAAGTAAGTAAGTTCGTATAGGCCGGGTGGCTAGCCCTAGTGTCAGAGTTTTTAGGCCGCCTGAAGGCCTCTGACATGGCTAAGCGGTTAAAACAACCGGGACCTACAATTTAACGTGTCATCCGAGCCACGGTAGCGCTCAGTTGGAAAATGCCACCCGCGGTCACCCATCTAAATACTGACCGTGCGGAACGTTGCTTAATTTCGGTGATCGCTGACAATCACCTAGTCAAACTACGCTACGAGCGCTACGAAACGTAAACAAAAGCTGTAAAATAGAATAGCTACTTTTCAACTTAAACTTTGCAATTGCTTTAATACACTTGAATAAAATAGATATTAGTGATGTGAACGTCGAAAAATACGTCATGCACGAAGATATAAGACTAAGAAGAGCTCCGCATAAAAATAAACACAATAATTTAATTTATGGTCCTAATAAAAATAATTTTTAACTTTTTAATTTGTAATTTTTTAAATAAATAATGCCTAACATTTAATTTTTAATTGGGCAAAAGTGCCTTTATTAACTACAATAAGATACAATACTACTTTATTAACATTCAAACATAGGTCTTAATTTCTTCAATGATTTTTAAAAATTTAAAGCCGACGAAAAATATTTTTCCTCCGATGAAACAAAGTTCAAAGATCACCAGTAACTGTCCCACCCGTGGGCTCCCAGCCTAGCGCTGGACTTTGCCCCGGATCCACACGCACATTGTTCATTGTTCGCCGCATGCCGCGGATAAACAAACGCACTGATCTTAATCTTTATCTATATCGCGCTAACGGGACGTGAGTATCGAGTCATTCTTTTTGACGAAAAAACTGTTAAGAAGTTTTTTTGCAAACATTGAGTGACGAGACAAGCAAAAAGCTGCGCAACTAAACGTAACTGAAATCTTGAAAAGGGCCAGTTCAAAACCCGGCGTAGCAGTACAACAGTACCGGTCTTTGAATAGACCGCTGCTGGACATAGACCCTCGAAGAGTAATCGGGCCATAAATCCACCTCGCTGGCCCAGTGCGGGGTGGTGGATTTCGCAACAGTGCTTCACTACATAGTATAAAACAAAGTCGCTCCCCGCTGTCTGTCCCCGTGTATGCTTATATCTTTAAAACTACACAACAGATTTAGATGCGTTTTTTTTAATAGATAGAGTGATTCAAGAGGAAGGTTTATAGGTATGCATAATACACCTGTGCGAAGCCGGGGCGGGTCGCTAGTTAATAATAGTATACGTACGTGGCGCTGTCCTAAAATTTCGCTGGGTAATGTCCATCGCAACAGAAAATGCAAAAAAAGGTTTAGATTTTTTAAAGAGAAATCATTGAAACTTTTTGCTGTCATAACATTACCACGGTTTTTTTTTTGTGGCACTAAAAGTGTAGTTTGGCTATGTGTCTTTCAGCGATCTCCAAAGTTATGCAATGTTCGACACGGTTAGTTTTCGGATGGGTAACCGCGGGTGGCATTTACAACTGAGCTTATACGTACCTACTTACTTACAGTTAATTTATAATGTATCATTATATCATTGTAAAAGCCAAATTATGTACCTATTTGTTTACCTAATAATATTTGCTCAGCAATACCTATCTCCAGGCTAGTGTTTATATTTTTAGTGAACCAAACTGAATTATGAGATAACTTAAAGTGATGCATTGCAAACAGAAACGAGGCCAATTTCTGGTTATCGACCAATAAAAATGCCCAGTTCATTCAACCTGAGATAGTGTCTCTATAATATGGCCTACGAAATGTTTGGATTTCGTCGTAACTTTATTTCTGATTCAGTTGCTTTTCCAAATATATTATGTAGCGCTCGTAGCGTAGTTTGACTAGGTGATTGTCAGCGATCACCGAAATTAAGCAACGTTCCGCACGGTCAGTATTCGGATGGGTGACCGCGGGTGGTATTTTCCAACTGAGCGCTACCGTGGCTCGGATGACACGTTAAATTGTAGGTCCCGGTTGTTTTAACCGTTTAGCCAAGTCAGAAGCCTTCAGGCGGCCTAAAAACTCTGACACCAGGGCTAGCTCCCCGGCCAATACGAACTTTCTTTTATTTCCCGGAGATTGTTATGAAAGGTTATTCAGAATTTCAGAAACGTATTGAGCCGAAAAGGGCTAATCCGGACTATCATAATGGATAACTTTTACTACGGGACTAACGCTGTAATTGTGAAAAAGTATCTGTACCATTCAAACTCTTTAGATATATCCGATTAAAAATTCAGGGTTGGTCCCATACTCCCATAGTTAAATTTGATCGTAATGACAAAAACAATGATATTACTTATCACCGGATGACATTACTGAAAACTGCAGTGGCTTGGATTACACGTTACATTGTGGGAGTCGATGTTTATGTACTGTAACTGTTTAGCCCAGTCATTAGGCTTAGAGCGCTTGTAAATGTCCGTTTTTTTCATCAGACAACGGTCCGTCTATAAGCGGATACCTTAAATTTCACCGAAGTCCGGTGCATCAATGTAAACACATTCATTAAAACAGTAAACCACCGCGAATCCGGTGAAAAAAACGGCTCGTTGTCGGTGAAAAAAGGAACTATTACAATCACTCTTAGCGTAATTTTTTTGGCCTAATTATTGACATTTAATTGATTTTTTTAATGACTTTATTTTTATTGGATTTTTTAATAATGCACTTTTTTTTAATTCTGGCAAAAGTGCCTTTATTAACTACAACAAAACTACACTACTATTACACAAAAAGCATTGGATCATCCTCAGACCTTTGAAGGTCTAAAGATAATCCAAATGCTCAAGCCCACTGCCCTGCACTTTTATTTTGTTAATAGGTAACTCATCATACCTACTAATGTTTGCTAAAATATGTTAGTATGTACTAATGACTTGTACCTGGCTGTTATTTATAAAGAGTATGAGTATTAAAGACGCTGAAATTCTGACACCAGGGCTGTCCATCCGGCCTATACGAACTTATTTCTATCCTAAAATAAAAATATGTCAGTCATATACAGAATAAATTAAATATTTAAAAACCCCCGACACATTGACAACCATTTTGGGCACATTTGTAGAATTTTGGTTCTTCCATCCCCACTTTAACCCACCATAACTCTTAAACGGCTCAATCGATTTTTATAAAACATAGCTAAGAACACTCTCAATTAAGTCTCCTTTCATCTAAAAAAAACTAAGCTGAAATCGGTTCAGTGGTTCGGGCGCTATGATGCCACAGACAGACAGACAGACAGACAGACACACAGACAAACAGACACGTCAAACTTATAACACCCCTCTTTTGCGTCGGGGGTTAAAAACCGAGTTAAATCGACACAGTAACTAATTCTCTTCGGTATTTAACGGCCACTATCTAAGTACAAACGAGGACTTAAGGGCACGAAGTTTGTTTACCTGAAGTGACCTTCCAAGGTTCAAAGTCAACGTATAAATAGACCTGTTTACGATTTTACCGAGAAGATAAACAAGAAACAACAAACGGCGGTATCGTGAACTTAGGACAGCTATAATAGTACCTACAGCTTCGGTGAAGTCGTGTATGATGAACAGTTGAGGAGAAATGATTGTTCCTTGTGCGACACCAAATTGCATCTCACGGTTTTTTGTTGTTGTTGTGTTATGATCACGAACAGTACGGATGCAGAATCGGGTCGATCAAACGACATGAACCTTACGATCTCGCATTCAGGTCGATCAAGTGATCGAATCGATCAAATGATCGAGTTGTTTCACCCGGGACGTTTCAGTGGTGGGTCAGTCGCGACCCGTGTGGTGAAAAATGATTGATCAACACAGTACTATACAGGACCGATGCAGATGGCATAGTAAGAGTAGGGCCTATACCTAGCAGTGAGATAAAGAAGGCTGGGAATTATGATGATGTATTCTTTATTAATTACATGAATAAAGAACACAGATCTTAGAGTCCGGGGAGCGTAATGTTTAAATGAGAGAAAAAGCATTATATTAGTTAAGCAAGTGTTTAAAATAAGGCAATCCTCGAAGGCTGACAGAATCATAGCCACCCAACCACACTGGCGCAGAGTCAATTCGCGGGAATACACTTTATCTACGCCATCCATCTACGAAATCAAAGTAGGTAAGTGTACTTCTACAGACGTGTGCAGATTGCCTCACAATTACAATGTTTCCCTTCATCGTAAAGCCAGTGGTGTGAAACTCCCCAAATTCCAAAGAAGTAATTGGTACAGAATCGGGATTTAAACCTAAGACCTCATGATAGGAAATACGCTCCGAAATAATGTCGATACCCAATGTTTTAAAGAAGAACTAATTTAACACCTCAACGAAGTGATGCAATCGTCACACGTCTCTCATCACGTCGTGAAATCATACAGATAACCACCGGAATTAATTAACAAAGAACCTATAAAATTATCTAATTAATTAACAGTCATAAAAATTGGAGGTATTCAATTTATCTGTTCAATTTTTCAGTATTTTCAATCGAATCTTGCTTTTGACTCATCAAACCTATGACTTTGCAATCCTTCTACTATGTTTCACTCGTCACTTAATTAAGAGAATAAGTATTTGTAGGTATAAGTAGATAATTTACTAAATTGTATTGAATATGTATAATTAGAGCAAGATAGCCCGCACGTGGTCCATGTGTGGGAACGCAGTGAATTGGCGAATTTTTATCAATTTTTGTTCTGTTTTATTTGGGATTCTCTGTAGGTATACGAGTACGATACATGAGAGATTAAGTACCGCGTAGTTGTATTTACTGAGTAGAGTATTTTGAAAGGGTAGGCGTGGAAAGGGCCTTGTCTTTCATCACGGAAGTACCTAAGTCATCATTTCTCTAGAGGCGGCCACTGCCAAGTTTTGCTCCATTCATCAGCCGTAGGACGTCCACTGCTGGACTCAGGCCTCCCCCATGGATTTACACTAAGTTTTGCTCACTGTAGATAAATATAAAGTATTGATTTATTGAGATTTCTGATATTAGCAATAAAGTTTTGTTGGACTATCCATCCATCTATCCATTAGCCATACGAAGTCCACTACTGGACATAGGCCTCTCCTAAAGATCTCCAATAAGCCCGGTTGGTAACGGGTTGCATTTAGTGCGGTCCTGCGGTCTAATGAGGTCATCTTTCTTGTGGGTGGACATCCTACGCTGCAGTTGCCGGTACGTAGTCCCCTCTCGTGAACCATAAATGATGAACTTGTAGAACTATGTTTGTCATCAACGAAGCCATATGACACCACTACTAATAACTATGTTTGTCATCAACGAAGCCATATGGCACTACTACACTACTACGTACTACTATATACGTCTCTTGTTATCTTGATAGAATATGAATAGAATTTACAAGAATAGGCACCCTAGGAGTGCGATTAGGGCGAGTCTGTCTATTTTTTATAAGATTCATTTCGGAGAGTGTGCATCTGAGCTGCACGACCTTATACTACCATCCCCTTTTTACTACAGGACAAGTAGGAGGACGCCACATTACCACCCCTACACTGTCGATTTTCCTTCGATACGTACGAAGCGGTTTGACTCAACATTTCTGATTCGTACCGCCAGGGAATGGAACAGTCTTCCTGCTTCCCTGTTTCCTGAGAGATATAATCTAAAGCTTATCAAGTTCAGAGTGAATAGGTATCTTCTAGGTCTGTGTGCTTCATCTTCGACCACAACGTCGCTTACCATCAGGCGAGTTGGTGGTCAAACGCGGACTTATTTGCGTTAAAAAAAAGGTCATGCGCACCACGCTAGCTTACTGTTGAGTGTTGACAGAGTCACTTACGGATGCACGGATAATTAAGTCTTTGACTATTTAGGGTTCCGTACCCAAAGGGTAAAAACGGGACCCTATTACTAAGACTCCGATGTCCTTCTGTCTGTCACCAGGCTGTATCTCATGAACCGTGATAGCTAAATAGCT
This sequence comes from Hypomecis atomaria, assembly GCA_964007245.1. Lineage (NCBI taxonomy): Eukaryota > Metazoa > Arthropoda > Insecta > Lepidoptera > Geometridae > Hypomecis > Hypomecis atomaria. Next base: position 15,265,171 of record OZ023305.1, read on the forward strand.
GAAATTTTCACAGATGATGTATTTCTGTTGCCCTACAACAACAAATACTAAACTCTGTGTGTGCGGTGTGTCCTGTGGGTGTGTCATTGTTAGGGTGTGGGTGTGGTGTTGGCGCTTCCGCGGTGTGCGAATGTATGTGAATATGACTGTGTTTACATGCATTCATACATTGTTGGAGGTGTTAGCATTGCACTTGCGATTCGATGGTGGCATGCCGTATGCTTGGATGGGTGCGTGAAGCGTGAATGTATGAGTAATGTTGCAAGTTTTTTTTTTTTTGTTTAAATTTCCTAGTAGGTACCTACTGTATTGTAACTTTGGATACCTAACATACTATGATATACATACTAATAATAAGGAAGAGCCTAGGTCCCACGACACAGGTCACCCTAGTGTGGGAACTAGTGCACAACTTGTTTTTGTAAAAAATTTTTGGAACAATAAACGTTTTATATATTTTTATATTTTTTATATAAAAACAGAAGAAAATAAATATTTAAGGGGGGCTCCCATACAACAAACGTGATTTTTAGGAGTTTTTTGCTAGCTATGTATTAATAACGGCAATAGAATTGGAGCTAAAGGGGTTCCAACACGGTACGGAACCCTTCGTGCGCGAGTTCGACTCGCACTTTGCTGATTTTTGTGTTATCCCATAGGAATCTTTTATTTTCTTCAGATGTCATCACTTCCTCTAGCATATGTCACAAAACAAACCAGTGAAGTCTCCACATATCTATATGTATATCATCAGTATATGTGCACATTAGGCCCATTAGAGGCAGAGGCGCCAGCGTTTTAATAGCAACGTAAAAAGTGTTCTCTCTATCGAATGCCTAAAGTGAAAAAGAAACAGAACTATGCTATTTAGCTAATATAATTACGATGGCGCCTCTGTAATCGGGCTTACTATCCCAAAAATTAAAATTACAATTTCAAAAATGGTTTCTAGTAACGAAAGAAGTAGGTATATCAAGTTTTTTTTTGTTGGTTCTACCTGCCGATCTGGGTGTTGGAAAGGAAAAAAAAAGCCAGCTTTGCAACCAATGTTATGAAAGTACGTCTAAGTATTACGTGAGGCATAACAAGCGGCTATGATTTACAGATTCTGAATTCTCTACACAACTCCTCCTTTCGAATTATACATTCAGAAACCCTGTCAGTCGATATGCAATAAAGAATTAACACCAGGAATAGGCAATTCAAATCTGAAATGATCTAGCATTTGCTTATAAGATTCGTCATACCTATTCTAATAATCTTGTTTGATCAGGAAAGCCACGCATTTTTAAATATCACGACCATCTGGATTTTCGGCGCGTGCTAAACATGCGTTTGCGCATATTCATCTCGTGATCGGACTAATAGCGGATCTTATTATCACTGAGAGTTGGGGGTCTAAAAATATGCGAACTCATCTTCAACCAGTGCGATGAATGTGTCAATTTGAAGTGGCTATACTTTGTGTATTTTATGCATTACATAGGTATTTCTAGGGTTCCCTACCTAAAGGGTAAAAACGGTACCCTCTTACTAAGACCAGTATTATTATATATTCTTTGCTAAGACTTCGATGTCCGTCTGTCTGTCAGTCACCGGGCTGTATCTCAAGAACCGTGATAGCTAGGCAGCTGAAATTTTCACAGATAATTAATTTCTGTTGCCGCTTTAACAACAAATACACTAAAAATATAATAAATAAATATATTATTTAAGAGGGGCTCCCATACAACAAACGTGACATTCAGGATTTTTTTAACGGCAAGAGGAATGGGGTGGGCCTCACATACGGTACGGAACCCTTCGTGCGCGAGGCCGAATCGCACTTGGCCGATTTTTTTTATTATTATCCGCTGAAATTAGATAGAAGGTATAGGTCGAATCAAAGTTCTTGGCGGCTGTAACGTTAGCTACAGGCTTCTAACCCAATTCTCGCGCACCTGTTAATAAGTAGGATAGGATTGTAGTACTTTTTTGATAAAAAATCAGAAAAGTTTTTAAGAGAGTTTATGTATACTTTTCTGCCAAATGACTTTGCCAACTTCATAAAAGTATCATAGAATATTCTTCATAGGATAAATTTATCAGCTAGGTAGGAAAGAAGTCTTCATTTGGCCTAATAATAGGCCCTACTTGGTTTTGTTTCGGGACCCCGTTTTGGTCCTATTTTTTAAATGTAAGTATGTTCATTGTTCAGAGTTCCTGACTTATGACTGACCACCAGGAAAATTACAATGATTTTTTATTGTTTTTACTATCTAAATCCCCTACCAATGTTTGTGTGGCCAAATATTTTAAAACTTCAAAAAACTAACTTGTACATGTCAGAACAGTTTTAGAAGCGTCATAAATTACTCTGACGAACATAACATTATTAGAAATAAACTTGAAAGAAAATGATTGTATTCGTCTACGACAGGTAGTTATTCGAATGTATGTATGAGCTGCCGACATCCTTCTTTGCAACAACGATAAATTCTTCTAAGTGTACTATTACATTTCATCAGTTCGTATACCTACCCGTATTACGAGTATGATCTACATGATGCAAAGAATCTAAGAATACTATCATTCCAAGACCTGACCTTCGATTTTCCCGCGCCGCAAACCGAATCGAACCAGTGTTCTGTAAAAATGGGTCTCGACGGCGAGTGAACAACCTACGGGGGTCGCTGGGGTCAGTCCGCACGCGGCCCTGGTGTGATCGCTACGGCCTGAGTGGCCGTAAAGTAAAGTAGTATAGTTTAGTCATATAGTTATTTATTCATAACACTATTTTTTACAAGTCAAAAAGTAAAAATTACATTAGGGCACTATACAATATATAGCACGAAATAAATATAGATGAACTTGACGATTACCAAATCAGTCACTAAATCCTAATACAATTCAGGTAATTTTAAAAAGTTATTTACGTCATAGAATAGTTGCTCATGTAGCCAACATTTTAATTTATTCCTAAACGACCCAGCGGAAGGTGCATCCCGAACTTCTACGGGTATTCGGTTGTATTTAGCGGGCCCACCAATATTGTTGGATTATGCTGATATGCAACAATTAATCTATCTCACTCCAACATGTAAACTTCTTTATAGTTTTCTCTTTCGGTCATGTTTAGACTGGAGTTATAATAATAACCCCTTTGTTCTAGTGTTTAGCTTGGGCATAGCTTTTAAATACTTGCCTTACATCTCTCAAACTACTATTCGTTTAGACGTTCTAGTGAACACTCGCACCTATCCTGCTAATAATATATGTCTAATTGAATGGATAATATTTTAAAGTGACAATTAAGTATTTTATTTTTGGCCTCCAAACCCTTTTGGTTATGGTTGCCCAGTAACGTATTTTATAAAAAGATATTAAAAGTGTTGTGTAAAAAAGTGAAAATACATAAAATAAACTTTATTGAAATAAGTGCTCGCAGACACTTTTGTTTGAATTATTGCATTTATCACTGACTTTGAGTGATTTAATAAAAATGGATAATTCGCGATTGAAGAGAAACATTAAGCCATTTGATGGTGACAAATATAGCATATGGAAATTACGAATGCGTAATTTATTAAATGAACTCGGCGTAGTTGACGTGATTGATTTTGAAACTCCACCGAATCCTGACAATGAATGGCAAAAGAAACAGAAAGTTGCGAAGAATACAATCATCGAATACTTAGCCGATTCTATGCTTGGATTAGCCGAAGACTCCATGACTGCAAAGGAGATTTTATCAAAACTGGATACAATTTTCAAGAATTACAGGAACCCATAAATATTTCTGTTGCTAAGAACGGTACCTTCGTAAGAGCAACAAAGAAAGGCAATTTTCAAGTGATCAGCGATATGGGCGTAAAAGGGACGCTACAGGATGTTCTATTCTGTCCAGACGTACCGTATAATTTACTTTCAGTTAAAAGGATGCAACAAGCTGGCATGACCATAATATTTGGTAAATCTGGCGGTGTCCAGGTATACGATAAAAATGGTAAGGCGGTAATAAAGGGTGAGTTGTTCCATAATTTAATTGGCGTAACTTTCAAACTTGAAACTCTTGCTTTGAATGTTGATAGCACATTAAACAGAGGCGTTAATAATAATGATTATGAATTATGGCACCAAAGGTTAGGCCATATTTGCAAGAAAAATTTTAATTTAATTAATAGTAATAATATGTTTTCTGATATAGAGCTTATAAAACATATTAAACCGACCGATAATCTTTGTGAAGCTTGCATAAATGGAAAACAGGCACGTTTACCATTTAATAAATCGAAGTCGAAAATTATAAAACGTCCTCTATTTAACGTGCACACAGATGTTTGTGGCCCTATCACTCCTACGACACTTGACGGCAAAAACTACTTTGTTATTTTTATTGACGAATACACTCACTACTGTGCAACTTACTTAATAGCCCATAAATCAGACGTTTTTGCTGCCTTTCGAGATTTTGCCAACAAGTGTGAAGCTCATTTTAATTTGAAGATCGTTAATTTGTATTGTGATAATGGTGGTGAATATCTGTCAAATGAAATGAAAGAGTTCTGTTTGCAAAAGGGTATTAGCTACCACTTAACAGTGCCTTATACATCTGCTTTAAATGGTATGGCAGAACGTATGATACGTACGATTACAGAACGTAGTCGCGCAATGATATCTGGTGCGAAATTAAACAAAACGTTCTGGGGTGAGGCAGTATTAACAGCTACTTATTTAATAAATATAAGCCCCACTAAAGCACTGAGAGCGCATGACGCTAACACACCGTTTGAAATGTGGCATAATAAAAAACCATAACTTAAATATTTAAAAGTTTTCGGTTCAACTGTCTATGTTCATAATAAAACTAGAAAATCCAAGTTTGATGATAAATCTGTAAAAGGTATCTTGGTTGGTTACGAACCGAATGGGTACAAGGTGTGGGATGTGGTAGATGAAAAGTTTTTAAAAGCAAGGGACGTAATTGTGGATGAAATTAATTTCTTACATAGTAGACCCTTGAAGCCTGAAAGAATTTCTGTTGAAAATTCTGATGGCGTGATGCCCGTTAAATTAGGATTACAACCTAATAAATCTGTAAAATGTGAAACAGATAAGCAAACGAACGATTCATTTGAAAAAAAACAATTAGATAGTCTTCAAAATGAGCAATGTTCTGAACTTCGGAGGAGTGAAAGGATTAAATATTTACCGTCTGTATCTTACAATGAAAACGATGATATTTCTATGAACTATCTACTATATGCAAAATCACTATTATGTGTAATACCAAAATCATTTCACGAAATCAAATCGAGTAATGAAAAACTTTTATGGGAAAATGCCATTAAAGAGGAAATCAATTCTTTAATTGAAAATGATACTTGGGAACTTGTGGAAAAACCAATAGGTAGAAATATCATCGACTCTAAATGGGTGTTTTCAGTTAAAAATGATGAGTTCGGAAAACCTGTAAAGTATAAAGCGCGTTTAGTTGCTCGCGGTTTCAGTCAAGAGTATTTAATTGATTATAATGAAACGTTTGCTCCAGTAGCAAGAATATCTAGTTTCAGATTTATATTGGCTTTTGCAAATCAATTCAATTTGCTTATTCACCATATGGACGTTAAAACAGCTTTTTTTGAACGGAAAATTGGAAGAGGAAATTTATATGAAAATTCCTGAAGGAATACCAAACGACAATAATTTAGTTTGCAAATTGAATAAAGCATTGTATGGATTGAAACAATCCGCACGAAGTTGGTTTCAAACTTTCGAACATGCTTTAATTGAAAAAGGTTTTCAGTACTCATCAGCTGATCGATGCATTTATATTCAAGATAATGGTGATATTTCGAAAAATATCTACGTTGTACTTTATGTTGATGATGTGTTGATTTCAACAGCTGATTTAAATACCATGAACAATTTCAAAAATTATTTGATGAAAAGGTTCAAAATGGTAGATTTAGAAAATATTAAATGTTTTCTAGGAATAAAAGTTGAACGGTCTAACAACAAAATTACATTGGACCAGAAAATGTACATAAATACCGTACTTGAAAAGTTCAACATGAGTAATTGTAAACCAGCTATGACGCCCATCGAAACAAAAGTTGATTATGAAGGATTAAGTAATAACGAAAATACAAAGGCCCCTTGTAGGAATCTTATCGGGTGTTTAATATACATTATGGTCTGTACTCGACCAGATCTGAGCTATGCTGTAAACATCCTAAGTAGATTTGCTAACAAAAACAATCATTTGTTATGGGCATATTTAAAAAGGGTGCTACGTTACCTGAAAGGGACTATTGATTTGAAGTTGACGTATACTCGTACAATGAATGACTCAAATGTTCAAATCTTGAGTGGATATGTTGACTCAGATTGGGGTGGTGACTTATTAGAAAGAAAGAGTACAACAGGTTATTTATTTAAATTGTTTGAAGAATGCACTATATGCTGGCAAACAAAGCGTCAAATAGCGACGGCGGTTTCTTCTACAGAAGCTGAATATATGGCTTTGTTTGAATGTGTAAAAGAGTCCTTGTGGTTAAAGTCATTAGTAAACAGTATCAAAATCGAAATTCCTAATGCGATCCCTATTTATGAAGACAACATGGGATGTATAAGCATTGCGAACAATCCCACAAGTCACAAAAGATCGAAACACATTGATATAAAATATCATTTTTCCAGGGAACAGGTAGAGAATAATGTTATTAAAATTATTTATATTTCCACAGATAAACAATTGGCTGATATCTTGACGAAATCTTTGCCGACTGTACGTTTTTCCGAGCTGAGGAAAGACCTGGGTCTTCACTTGTAAATAAATAAAGAATTGTATAGATTTGTGTAAAATATTTTCTTATAAGATTTTTTATTTTACTTGAACAATCAATTAAGATCAATTGGTTTGATTGGGTTTTTCTGGGTTTTCCCCAATCCTGCGCAACGAATGTTGGACCAATGTAAATATGTATCCCCAGACAGAGTAGGAAGGTGTGTTGTGTTAGTTTTGAATTGTAAATAATATCTGATTATTTAGATAAGGGAAGAAATTGAGAGTTAGATGTAAATAGATTAATTTTTGAGGGGGCGTGTTGGATTATGCTGATATGCAACAATTAATCTATCTCACTCCAACATGTAAACTTCTTTATAGTTTTCTCTTTCGGTCATGTTTAGACTGGAGTTATAATAATAACCCCTTTGTTCTAGTGTTTAGCTTGGGCATAGCTTTTAAATACTTGCCTTACATCTCTCAAACTACTATTCGTTTAGACGTTCTAGTGAACACTCGCACCTATCCTGCTAATAATATATGTCTAATTAAATGGACAATATTTTAAAGTGACAATTAAGTATTTTATTTTTGGCCTCCAAACCCTTTTAATATATACAGACCTCTCCGATTTCGCCAGCCTATGAGAAGGAGTCAACAGTTGGTTTTCCTAGCATTGCTTCTTAAATTTAACCTAGCATAGGTACCTTTCCTCTCAATAATAATCTCAGTATGAGTAGTACTATAGTTCGGCCGTTCAGAGAATGCGTTCCTGACACGTCATTTTGAAAAAATGTTTTTGGCCGATATCTCGGAAACTATATTCTTAAGGGCAAAAAATATTAGGATAATTATTGTAGAAAATAAAATTTCGCATCTTTTGTTTCTTGTAAACTTTTTTGTAAAACTTACCGTTTACGATTTGTGGCCCATTTAATGATATTTCATTAAATGGACCTTAAAACATTAAATGGTCTATAAATCGTACACGGTAAGTTTTACAAAAAAGTTTAGAGGAAACAAAAGATGCGAAATTTTATTTTCTACAATAATGATCTTTATGTTTTTGCCCGTACATAGCTTCCGAGATATCGGCCAAAATCATTTTTTCAAGATGACGGACGTGTCAGGAACGCATTCTCTGAACGGCCGAACTATAGTAAGTATAAGCAGAATCATACAACTTGGCGACTGTGATGTTAGCTACTTACAAGCTGCGGATAACCCAACCGTCGCGCGCATGTGAGCTTCAGTCAGGATTGGGCTATCCGCAGTTTGTAGCTAACATCACACCCGCCAAGTTGTAGATATGATTTCGCCTATACTGAGTAGAAAAGTATAGGCCGAATTAAAATAGATAACGCAAAAATATAACGAGCTTAGTAGGCCATTACCTGGTACAATATTTAATTATTTGCTTTGGAAAATGATTTTCCTATTATTATTTTTTTTAGCAAAAATAGCTATTACTATTTTTATAGCTATTATTATTAATTTAAAAGTATTTCATGTTTTCGGATCTTATTATCGTTTTTTCATTTATTTTATTTTTGTTTACTTGTAAAATATGGCGACGTGATGGCGGCCTTGAACTAAAATCAATCAATTAGCATCCTTTTAGGGGCTTATTCTGTACATTAAAACTAACAACTTCTGTTCTGCTACTTTTGTCAAAACTAAAACAGATTTTCTCATCCGTCGATTTGTGTGGCGCATACGACTTATTACAACACTATCTTTGTTATTTTTTGTTCCGATGGAAAAGGTCGCCTTCCAGCGATAAGACCGCAAATTTCAATACTAGCTGTTTTAAGTGCGATATACCTACAAAACTTGTCTTATGGCTCAGTGAAGTTTTGGATACAAGGTTTTCGGATAAATTTTCGAGCAAAGTTTTTATATATTTTTAAACTTTCTTTATTATTTAGATTTTTGGGAAGCCAATAATAAAAAAGTTATATGATAATTTATTACTTTCGCTTTATTACTTGACTCTGGAATCCCTGCCCTTTGTCAACGTGGGGTTAACAATCCAAAGGACCGACATTTATACAGGGTTACTTCTAAAACACCAGCATCCTCTTAGGGGCTTATTCTGTACATCAAAACTGACAACTTTTGTTCTATGACTTTTATTAATTCTCAAAAAAAAAAGTTGTTGTTCCATAGAAAAATGTCGACACCCTAAAAGTAAAAGTAAAAAAGTAGAGAAAGTAAAAGTAAAAGTATAGAACAGCTGTTTTTTTTTATTCTGTACATCAAAACTAACAACTTTTGTTCTATGACTTTTATTTGACTGCCTCGGTGGCTCAGTGGTTAGTAACCCTGACTTCTGGGTCAAAGAGGCGTGGGTTCGATCCCCACCCAGGGCAAACATTTGTGTGATGAACATAGATGTTTGCTCTGTGTCTGGGTGTTATTTAGGTACTATCTATATAAGTATGTATTTAAAATAAGTATATGTAGTTGTAGTATATCAGTCTCTGGCAGCCATATCACAAGCTTGGCTTAGTTTGGGGTCAGAAACAGTGTGTAAGATGTCCCCTAATATTTATTTATTCTCAAAAAAAGGTTGTTGTTCCATAGAAAAATGTCGACACCCTCGACAAAAAGTATAGAACAGCTGTTTTTTTTTTAGTTTTAACAAAAGTCGTAGAACAAAAGTTTTTAGTATCGATGTACAGAATAAGACCCTAAGAAGATGCTGGTGTTTTAGAAATAACCCTGTATACTCATTATGACTTTAGTCCATAAGTTCCTTTAATCATCCCTTCATTTAAAAGTGTATCTAATCATAGTAATTAATTAATATGAATATTTATAATAATTCCAGTTCAAATTAAGTAGCTATGTAAGGATGGACTTTGCTACCTTCTGTTCTTTGCGAAGTAGATTCACATCACTCTCTGTGATTTCATTGAACTTATGATAACTTTGTTTTCTAGCAAATAGTACAAAAACAATGTAATTTACCTACTTTACACCTATTATTAATCCGTTTACACAAATTGCTTTTTTCGGATATATTTATTTATTAATTTGGTTATTGAATTTGGTTTAACTTACCTTCAAATTAAATTGTACCGGTTGTGGTCGTTTAACCACGACAGAGGCTGCTAAAATAAGTAAGTAAGTTCATATAGGCCGGGTGGCTAGCCCTGGTGTCAGAGGTTTTAGGCCGCCTGAAGGCCTCTGACTTGGCTGAACGGTTAAAACAACCAGGACTTACAATTTAACGTGTTGTCCGAGTCACGTTAGCGCTCTGTTGGAAAATGCCACCCGCGGTCACCCATCCAAACACTGACCGTGCGAAACGTTGCTTAATTTCGGTGATAGCTGACAAATAACCAGTCAAACTACGCTACGAGAGAGGCTGCAGGCAATTTTAAAGTACATGCCAATTTAGCCATACAAAAACTATAGGTAAGATGTTATTTACTTCTGAATATTACCTGATTTGAGTTTTTTTTGTAATCAGCACTTTAATCGCTAGGAATTTACGTCTTAGTTTGTACAGTTTTTTTCAATGACTTTAAAGCCTCCAAAAAATCGTATTTTTACGCAAAAACTTGGCTGAAAAATAAAAAAAATTACTTAACTATAAATTTTTCTGAAAGAAATTAAACGTACGAGCGTGCAATATTTCTTACTCAAGCGATTGAACACCAAAAACATAAAATTTAAGGGAGTGAAAAGAGGTTTCTCCTGGAACGTACATTTTATCTAATATGTAGGTAGGTACTGAAAAATTTCCTTGACGTTCTACAGAAAACGCGAAAACACTCAGATGGTTAAGAGGTCGATTCACGATCCTCTTAACCATCTCAAAAGCCTTCTGGCGGCTTACTCGTAGAAACTCGGACACCAGGGCTAGCCCGGCCTAAACGAACTTACTTTAACTCATGAAGTGGAAGTGTGGAAGTGGAAGTCCAAGCAAGGCATACGGAGCGTTAATCGTCCGGCGGTAATTTATGTTGGGTGGCTAGTACTGGTGTTAGAGGTTGCGTGAAGGCTTCTTACATGGCTAAACGGTTAAAACAGCCGGAACCTATAATTTAATGTATCATCCGAACCGCGATAACGTTCAGTTGTAAATTCCACCCGCGGTTACCCATCTGATGCCTTACCGTGCCGAACGTTGCTTCACTCCGGTGCCCGCTGGCAAACGCCTAGTTATTACCTAGTTTTTACGCTATTAGGTCGGCGATGTTGTGAAAATCGTATATCGAGCTTCGACACGATTAGCACAGAACCGAGACAGATGGCAACAAAAGAGAGGCCTATTATTAAGACAATACATGGTATAAAACAAAGTCGCTTCCCGCTGTCTGTCACCATGTATGGTTATATCTTTAAAACTACGCAACGGATTTTGATGCTATTTTTTTTAATAGATAGAGTGATTCAAGATGAAGGTTTCTATGTATAATACACCTGTGCGAAGCCGGGGCGGGTCGCTAGTAGATAATATTTATAAAAAATGCCGTTAAAAGTACTGATGGATAAAGAAGTACGTAGTAACTATAAATAAGTTAATACTTCATTTAAATTATAATGAATATTGGGACTAATTAAAATGAACTTCAGTTACCTCTAAAAAGTTGATAAGAACACCTAATTAAAATGTCAGCCGTGGTGGAAATGTCTCCGCGCCAGGGACGTACCAAGGGAGGGCAGACGGGGCTATCGCAAATCTACTTGGAGTGAGGGGTTAGTCCAAGTTTACACGTAAATTGAAACTGCAGCTGTTTCCGTATAGCTCTATAATTTTTTTTACAGTGCCCCTGGCGGAAACGAGGAAGTACTAACCAAAATGAATGGAGCCACACACGAACGCGAAAGTTTTAGTAAACTACGCAAAACCTGGACTAAGGACTCTTAGCCCGAGATCCCACCGCAAGAACATCCCACTCATAGCGTACACGGTTCAAACCAAATTTATACGGAATTATTTATGAATGGGAGAATATATTTAAATAGGGTTGCCTTGCGAAATTTGGCCGCAAGTATTTGAAATTTAATAATATTTCATTAATTTATAGGAAAATATATCCTTCATTTGTGTTTTATATAAATGTGTTGAATAGGAGAATATATATTAATCAGGATGCCTTGCGAAATGTGGCCGCCAATATTTTTGATTAAATATTTTAAATTACTTTATGACAAAACATTACATTCACTTTTTTTTACCTACATACATTAGGTAAGTTTCGCAAGGCAACCTAATATTCTCCTATTCAATTAATATAGAAAAACAAATGAAGAATATATTTTCCTATAAATTAATATTTTCCTATAAACTAGTCGATGAAAGTCCTATGCTGCGCTTACTAGTACGTGGTCTCCATTCGAGAACTTTACGGCCCCATCGGTTACCCATTCTTTTAACTACCTATGTACCCTATCCACAGCCATTTTAATAGTTTTGTTGTTTTACTAGTTATTACTTTGATTTTTTCTTCGCTCTCTCAACTACAGAAAAAGTAAGTTAAATTTAGGTTTGCCTTTGGTCTTGACCTTAACTACGGCACTGGTTCAAATATTCGGTTGTATGAACTTTACTCCCGGAATGAGATAAATTGTCTTCTTTTCGGGCGTCCCCATGATTGTATCGTGATGTTTTAGCCATGCTAGAGTGACTATTACGTAAAGTAAGAGCCAACTTAGCGATGCTTTTCATACGAGTATCTGCTAAGAATACCTATAAAAATAAAGGCTTTGGTCTTATCTAGACTCTAGATTCCAGAGTCCTAGAGAAATAAAATCTTGCATCAAGCAAGTTTTCCGAACGCAGCCTAGCCAAGTTGAATTCGGCGATTGACCTCTTTCTTGAAGTTGGACCTACCTAACTTGACTACTTGTCCTAGGTAGAAGTACGAGTCAACAACTCCAAAAAATGAGCTCCCGACAGATATTGGGGTGAGTAAAACAAGGGCATTATACATGACCTTTGTCTTGTCCATGTTCATCTTAAGACCCACCTGTTGGGAACTGGCCTTCGCTATGACCACGATATCGTCGGTAAATCGAAGGTGAGTGACATATTCGCCATTAATGTTGATGCCGTACCCTTTCCATTCCAGGAGCTTAAAAAAGCGTTTCCCAAAGTGGCAATAAACAGTTTCGGAGATATTACATCTCTCTATCTGACGCCTCTTTTCAAAGGGGTCGCCTTGGAGCTGTCTTCCTGTACTCGGACCGACATAGTGGCGTTATTATAATATACAAACACTTCAACACTTCGATATACCGATAGTCAATATGGCATTATTTCTGCAGAGACTGTCACACAGTCCATATCTCAACCGAATCAAAGGCTTTCTCATAGTCCACAAACGCTAAGCAACTTTTATACCGATAAATAAAGCAATTCGTGCGAAATTATTCCCTAACCATTCCAAAATATTAAAAAATGCACAACGTTCATGTTCAAGTTTTCACTTCAGCCAGCTCACCCGGAATGCAGCCCGTTGTTTTTTTCTGTGAATGTCTCAAATGTATGTACTGTATGCAGGTTTCCTCGTGATGTTTTTCTTTATCGAAAAGCCAGTGGCAATGGCTCGCCTCAGAACCGTGAGATCGTGGAGTCAAATCCGTACTATTTACTAGCGACCCGCCCCGGCTTCGCACAGGTGTATTATACATATAAACCTTCCTCTTGAATCACTCTATCTAATAAAAAAAACGCATCAAAATCCGTTGCGTAGTTTTAAAGATATAAGCATACATGGGGACAGACAGCAGGAAACGACTTTGTTTTATACTATGTAGTGATGATACACGAATGATAATCTGTAGTACATAAAATTGTATCTCCAGTTTCCACTTTCGTGATTTTAGACTTGGACCCGTAGTAAGAGTTGGACATATTAATATACATATACGCAGTGCCGTTAATGGGGCGGTGCCACCAGCCGGTGCCCAGGCACTGGGCGTAGGCCCTGGGGGCCGCAAGAATGGCCAGATTGGCCAGACTTCGGGCAGTTTTTTTTTTCGGTTTGCTCCTGATAAGCTCCCGCTGCGCCCCTATATGTGTAGTACTCGATTCCAACACGTAGGTATGTGCTAGCACAGTACAAGCCAGTCGGCGCTGCGCGGCGATGCGAAATGTTTGCGCGTTTTAAGACCGTGCAGCGCCATCTAAGTGTCACGCTCGCCGTAGCTATACGCCGGATCTGACTGCTTGGCGGCTGTAGCTAGCTACAAGCGAGAAACCAAATGATGTGAGCTTCAGTTAGCATTGGGTTTTACGCAGCTTGTAGCTAACATCACAGCGACCGAGAACTTTGATTCCAGCCGAACTAGGATGCGCACCACCAAATATTTCTTTCGTAGTGTCAGAACGAGACAGCGTTATGGCAAAGTACTATAGGTACATATCTGTCGCTTTTTCCCACGTCGGATAGGTTTCTCTTCGTGGCTTTTCGTGGTCGCATGCTTGACTAGTAAGTAGTAGCAGGCAGTGAAGTTAGCTACAGCACGAACTTATTGCAATAGCAATAATGCCATCTGATTATTTTTTCTAACACTCAGTCTATCTATCGCTGTATAGGGTTATCTTCTTGCCCTTAATGTTAAGGCTAAAGGCCCCTAAGACGAAAGAGGGTGATTAAGACCATTATGAACAACTTTTAATATGAGGACAATCCGGAATTCGAGAAAATCAGCTGTTTTATACAAAATTACAACTCAGAATCTACAAAAATCTACGAAAAAGCAGTTTTTTGTGGAATTCCAGGTTGGTCCCATAATAAAGTGTATATTGATGGTCTGAATCACCTCCTTTCAGATTAGGATACCAGTTCTGGATAACCTTGGACACATTCAAATCACTTTTTTTTATGGAATGTTTATACAATGATTAATAATATCATCAACTGTGAAATAAATTTCTATTTTTAAGTGTAATTGTAATTATTGGCCGTCATTATATATCAAACTGGCTGATCCAGCGAACTTCGTTTCACTCAAAATATCCTTATAAATTATAGCCTATGCGTTATTCTGATGTTGAAACATTACTACTGCAAAGTTTCATCTCAATCTGTTCAGTAGTTTTTTTGCTTGAAAGAGTAAGAGTCTATACGATGATATCCTCGAACATATTCAATGGACATCTAGACTAAGTAAAATAAATACCCAGTATTATTATATTTATTATCTACTAATTAACTTTGCTCTTCTATACTTTATCAGCAAACGCTTTCGTAGCAACTGAAATAGTTATTTTATAAATTAGCCGGGTCAATAACTTAAAGGTAATAAACAAGCATTGTTTACACAAAGTGCTTATCGTTATAAACAACTTTTACTATGGAATTAAGCGCAAATTAACAACCAATCACGCACGCTATTATATTTTTTCATACAAAAAGTTCATTGTGTAGTAAAACTCCATATCTTTGAAATCATTGGTTTATTGTTTTACTTCGTACAGTATCAATACTTCCTTTTAATGTCACTTATAAACCAAATCACACTAATATAAAACTTATATGAATTTGGGCAGAGTAACAGTGTAAACTCTGGAGGTGCACATCGCACCGCTTCACCGAACAGACTGCCGACTTTCTTTCGCTCCTCTACGGCCATGCTTTTTCCCCTTCCAATTTTAAGTCGGGTAGTACATCAACCGACTAGGTAGTCAAATCAAAGTCTCCAAATCAAAATAAATAATCGATTAATATCAGAGTCAAATTAAATACTTATTATTAAAAACAAATACCATTAAAATACTTAAAACCTAACAATTGTTTCCCGAAAAAAAATTTGGAACAACAATTTTTTTGCAATTTTCAGTTCAGGTCCGTTCCGTAGTAAAAATCCTAATCCTATCCTGATTCCTAATCACTATCACTACATAGTATAAAACAAAGTCGCTTCCGCTGTCCCCATGTCCTCATGTATGCTTATATCTTCATAACTACACAACGGATTTTGATGCGGTTTTTGACGTGACAACGTCTTATAATTCGATAGAGCACCGGCTGCACGCACGAAAAAACATGACTCATGCGGCGTTACCTCGCTCTGAGGCGTTCCATGTAATTTTCTTTTGAAAAATTCTACCATTCCATCAGTATTTTCTTAAGACGTTGTCACGTTCAACTATCGTCAGTAAACCGACTTTACAGACAACTAATTTTTTTAATAGATAAGAGTGATTGAAGAGGAAGGTTTACCTGTATAATAAACCAGTGCGAAGCCGGGGCGTGTCGCTAGTAATATTATAAACGCGAAAGCTTGTGAGTATGGATGGATGTTTGTTACTCTTTCACGCACAAACGGCTGAACCGATTTGGATGAAATTCGGTATGAAGGTAGCTTAGACCTTGATTAACATATAGGCTACTTTTTATCTCGTGCTAATGCGGGTAACACCGCGGGGCGTAGCTAGGTGTTCATAATAGTGACTGTGCTAAAGATAACATCTTGTATACCAATGTTGTGTTGTATCTTGTAACCATCAGTGACGGATTAAGACTACTTGATGCCCTAAGCAATCCACGCCTGTGGGCCCCCATATCCGTATGTCAACTAAATTAAATTAAATTAAAATTAAAATATATTTCATAACATAAACATAAGATACATAGTACATGAGAAGTTTTATATAGAGAAAACTTATGTTTATGGATAGTTTTATACAATGCTAAATAAACAGCGGTTCCCGCACTAGGCTGGGCCTGTATCGCGGGAAACCTGATACGATTTAAAATGTAATATTTACATTTGATGTATATAACACCAGAAATTAGAATTGGTCTTTAAACCTTTACCCCCTAATAACATTAGTTTTTTTGCAAAATAAGATGATGAGAATCGTAAAATCTTCTTCACCGGTTTTTGACGTCTCTGGAATTAGAATATCAACTGATGGCGGTGGTTCAGATTGAGGGGGACGGAAAAAACTTGTTAACTTTTTTGTTTTACTTATTGTTTCTGCTATTTTTCTTTTATTTTCTTCTGCGTGTTTTCGTTTTTGTGCACCACTCAATTGCGAACGCTTCATGTCTAGGGGTATGTAAAGAAATAAATGATTAAAAAGAGTGCCTAAACGCTGTAAAGTGGAATCTAATTACTCCGAAGCCGAAAGCTTCAGAGCCCTTATAAATTCAACTCAATTCAAGCTAAAATTGAATAATTAGGTATACCTAGTGATACATCCGAAAATTCTATTCCAAAGAAAGAAACCGCAGCGGTAAGAACTTACCTATTCATAATTCTATTGATTATTATCATAAAACAATTATCCAAAAAAAATTTAGGTCACAAGCTTTTACTTACGTGTACAATTTTAACAAAATTTAATATGATATGACAAAACATAAATATTGTGAAACAAGCAAATGCATTCACCCGGGAATCGAACCCGAGACTACTTATAATTCATGCAGTCAGACCACTACAGCACACTGACGTTGCTCGAAGTGTTCAAAATAGCGATATACTTAAACTTAAAAAAATAAAACAAAAAACCCGAGTGCAAAATGAATGAACTGAAAAGGAAAAAAACAAGTTAAAATTGCAGGTTACTTTACATTACACGCAGTCGGAGGCAATGCAATGGTAGTTTGTATCTTTGGTCAACAAAACATTGATATTGATCGCAATTCCGGTACATTCGAGTTGCCGAATGCACTAGCGGGGCAGCGAGTGGGCAAGCGGGAGCGGGGTTATGACTCTAGGACGGACTCTATGTCAACTTAAAACGCGCGAATTTTCAAATTAGTCCTAGAAACTTTTTTTGGTGTGGTTTTTGGTGACGTGAGAGTGAGACGTGATTCGTGATGCCCTAAGGACGGATTTTTTTTGTTTCTTCTGGTGCCCCCCCAGACGTGATGCCCTAGGCAATTGCTTAATTTGATTAAGGGTTAATCCGTCACTGGTAACCATAGATATAATATGCCAGCTTTACTAGGTAGATTATACCTAACCAATTCCAAACAAGAATTCTATTGCACTCTACAAAAAAACCTGACTACAAAAAATTTACACAACAACGCACTAAAAGATTGAAAAATTAAAATTATCCAACCATTTTATGGTATCCATGGTCAAATATATAATAATAATAAATAAACCTTGGTTAAAAGCCATTATGATTTATTTCAAATTTTTCGCGAATCCGATGAAAGTAGTATAAATGAGTACTTAGAGGACACTTTGTACACACAATAAATGTTTCGTACTATGGTACCCTAACTTTGAAAAAAAATCATAATGGCGGCGGGTGGACATGCCAGCTTCCATACAAAAATGTTCAAACTCTTTAAACAAAAAATCACCGTTTTGATTTTCGTTTTCAATACCTACCTATTTAAGAAAACTTCGGTTCTTGAGACAAATCTAACGATACCTACCTTAATTATTGAAATTCATCCATCTGATTGGAAGATACATTGGGAATATTGAAATTTTACAAACATACAAGATACGCGCTAAAAACATTACCCTTCCTTGGCCATCGGGTATAAGGAAGGAACACCTTAGCCTACCCTAGATCTCAGATCAAATAAAAAATCAAGACAGAATGTTGTGAACAATTGATGCCAAAACTACGGCTCTCGAGTATACAGACACAATTACACACACATACATAAACGTACAAGGAAACTACGCCTTGACTCGTCAGTCGAACTATATTGAGGCCAGCAAAACTACGCCTCACCGTGTTATTGTACATACACATACAAGGAACCTACGTCTTGACTCGTCAGTCGAACTATGTCGGCGCAACACCGACGCACTCACCATTGTATAAAAAACCGGACTCACTTATCCGTTCACGACGTTGTCTTGATTTTTTTTTTGGTCTAAGCCCTAGATATGATTAAACTAAAAAGGTATAAAATAAAAGCAGTATTCAAATATAAACCCATTTATTTGTTTAAGTTCCCGGTAGAACCTCGCTACTTACTTAATATTTACAGTATTCACAGCGACCTCCGCACTTACATTAAGGACTCTTACATGTTTTAATCCACCAACCAGTACTGGGCCAGCGTGGTGGATATGGCCCAATCATCTTTCGTGGGTATGTCTACGTCCTGCAGTGGACTATTAACAAGGCTGATACAGTACAGTACATGTTTAAAAAATACTTGGAGAAAAGAACTGGTACATGAAATATCTTTTTATACTTATGCTAGGTTTGAATTTCGCCATATCCTGCCCGATATTAAAGAGATATACGGTCTAGGGTGTAGCACACTTACCTAGGAAATAAATATTTATTCGGAATTTGAAACACCAACGTAGTGTATTTATGGAAAGAAAGATTAGCTGTCTTACCACAATAGTTTTACGCACACTTTAGACAATGTTTAACAGTACAATACGGCTAAACAGTGTTTAAAGCGTATTTAAATCTTTTGTGATAAGGGTAAGGTTTAATTCTTTAATTAAGATCACAGACTGACACGCGTAGTGTAGGACGGCTATTCGTAAAATAAATAAACGACCCGATAACCAGTCCTTTAGGAAACCTATACAATGTCAATGTACAATATTAAAAGATTATAAAAAAATTATACCTGACAATAATTGTATAAGGTTTTAGAATTCAATTCAAGCCCTTACTGTAAATACGGAGATCTTATCAAAAAATAAGGAAAATACAAAATAAATATTACAGATAAAAATAATTCTCCATAAACATCGATATGTGCGATTTATATCACTTATAAAAAATTAAAAAAAGATAACAGCCACTGTAATCTCAAAATTATACAATACAATCAAATGAAAAATAACATACTAAATTTCTGTTAGTGATTTTTTCTTTTAATCTTTTCATTACTTTTTTTTGATTTAGTATTATTAAAGAATGGATAATCTCAAACAATTTCATTCCAGAAACAAAATTATGTAATTCACATTTTTAATAGTACTTCTAAGTTTAATGTCATTTTATTTTTCTTATTTTATCTCTATTTTTTTAAATTGCGGCCATTTTAACTTTTATTCTGAAAATAAAAAGGAATATAGAATAAAATATTTCAGAATGCGAATTGAACTCTATGTTTAATTATTTGAAGTTATTCTACATTTTACTTCATACATATTTCCCTACAGTGTATAAAAAAAACGATCCCTTTATGCACATATTTCCATTAAGGCCATTTTTGCTAATATTATGTCATATTTTTTAATATTTTGTTTATCACTTTCTCGAGAACAAAAAGGCGTTAGTGTGAGACGTAATTTTAGCAAAAAACGACTTAAATCCGTTTTAATATAGTTGAATATTCTAAATCTCAAAGTAAGGTAAGGTTTATCACATAGCCTTATTTTTATTATAACTAAAATATTAACAAAAATCTAATATTGTGCCGATTACAATTTATTTATAAATGTATGCACAGCGCCCACAATGTTTTCTGTTTTACATACATTTATAAATTTGTCAAATATGAAATATAATATAATAATTTCTTATTAATGTCATCATTTTAAAATTATAAACAATGTAATACTATTATAGTAAATTCATCCGATTAAAGTTTGTCCAAATGGTTAACCGATTTTTGCAAAAAATATTAATTTGATAGACGCTTGTACATGTACATTTTATCTTCAAATACTTTTCTCCATCCTAAGGTTGCCTGGAAGAAATCGCTTTTAGTGATAAGGCCACCTGTTGTTGCCACTAGTTTTTTTAAGTTGTTCTTTCTTTGTTTGTATTTTATGGTGTGAACAATAAAGAATTAATCTATCTATCTATCTACATCACTACATAGTATAAAACAAAGTCGCTTCCCGCTGTCTGTCCCCATGTATGCTTAATAGATAAGAGTGATTCAAGAGGAAGGTTTATATGTTTAATACACCTGTGCGAAGCCGGGGCGGGTCGCTTGTTGTTATACAATCACAGAGATTGGCAAACAAGTCTTTAATTATTTATTTGTAATAGCTGTAAGCACAACAATTTGGTTCAAATGAAGTATTAAATTATTTCTCTAAGGCCAATTTTTTTCATAAATTGTTTTAATTAGGTACTGACAACAGTACTAAATCCTTAACGCCTGACTTATCAAGATTACATAATCTTCAAAATCAAATCAATAAACATTTAATAACTTCACTAACTGAAATTACCGCCCTTAAAAACATCCCCTTCACCCTTCAGAAATAAACATACTTTGCGGGTAGGCCTACGTCCTGCAGTGGACTGCAGGCTGGTACAGTACAGTACAGTACTATCTGAAAATAATGAATTCACAGTATTGACAACAAAAATAAAATGTTGACTTTCTGCATGCGCTAAAAACCCGCGTCTAAAAAACAAACATGTCATACGTTGTCAAAAACCGTTCAACCATTTGGACAACCAACAAAAAGAAACATTGGTTCTAAGCTGCCTCAGTTGCACTAGTTGCATCCCCATTTATATTTTCCGCGCTTATACTGGTCGTGTCCTTGTTCAAACTGGTCATATCCTTGTTCAAACTGGTCGTGTCCTTGTTCAAACTGGTGGTATCTAAGGAGTGGGTTGACGCAACGGGTAAGGTGGCGGTGACGGCCGGGGTGTCTTTTTCAAGAGGTCTGAACGCCCAGTTGCCACAACCGTCGAATTCTAGTACGTGTGTGTGGTATTTCCTGGAGAAGAGATAATGTTTTTGAGTTTTTGATATTATGTTGTGGCTTCAAAGTTACCCAAATACACCATCACAAACCAACACTGCACACCACATCCTCTGCAATAGAGTTGTCTACAATTGGAACAGGTTGCCTGAGGATGTAATCTCAGCAAGGACTATAAACACATTTAAGAAAAGACTGGACCTTTGGATAAAGAAGGAAAAAAATTCTTTGACAGATAAAAACTAATTTTATTCGACTCTGCTTGATATAGGCACATCAGTATACACTGGTCGCCTATAAACAAATAAATAAATAAAAATAAACAAATTATGATATCTTATATTTTTTTTTTCGCAAAAATGGCAAAATCGCCTTCCATCGTGTACAAAATTCGAACATTTCGCTCGAATTGTTTACGTTATTGTTGATTTTTCAAAAACGGCTTTACCGATTACTGTAAAATTTTAAATGAGACCTCGGAAGTATAATAATTAATAACCCTTTCGAATTTAAAAATATTTATTCCATTCGGTTCACAATTGGCGAAATTTTCAATGAACATATACAAAAAAAAAGATACATACAGACGAACATAGAACCTCCTCTTTTCTGGAAGTCGGTTAAAAAGTGCCTAACACTTCTGAGGACCAGACAGTAATAATATGATAAGACCAGACTTTTGGAATTTAATACAAAAGTATCAGAATCAAGTGAATTTTCAGTGTATTTTGATGTGAAATAATTAATGAAATTTTTTTTATTGCTTAAAACTGTCAAATCTGTCAAAGTTAAATCAAATATAACTGAATGTTAGGGGGCAATCTATTGCTAATGTTACATCACGAAACACTTGAGTGGCATAGGTATTGGCATAATAATATTATATGAATGTTTTACTAATAATTATTTTTTTCTTTTCCTTTATATCAAGTAAAGAAGAGAAGTATTACGATTTTGCTTTCGGAACAGAAAGGGGAACTACAATTTATAGTAATATTATATTTTGCAAGTTTGAATTGGGAACATTGGGTTTACTTTCCGAAGGGGATAGTCATAAAAATTGATAAAATACAACATGTGTTTTGGGTGCATGTATAAGTGATATGATGGAGTTTTGGCGGGAACGCGGAAAAATCATGTCACCTACTTGTATTATTTTGTTAAACTTTCGTTTTTATCAGTGATAATTAGTGAAATTTGTGGTATATCGTTGATTATGAGCTGATTTACGTGCATGAGTGTAGGCAAGTGATACAATGTGACGTATCATGTTGTTCCGTGTTGTTACCAATACTCCAAAGACGCCTCTAGTAAAGTCTCCACTGCTTTACTGAGGTATGACTAGGACTATATTTGGACTTGACTGCGACTTTATTGGACTAAGGCGTGACTAAGGCTATTTTGATAAAATATCAAATTGACACTAGCAAATGCACAATAATACGACGGCAAAATAAAAAGAAGAAGAAGCGATATGATTTCGGAACACTCACCACACGCTAGGCCTGTGTGTAATGGAGAGCAGCGTGATGCCTTCCTTGACCGCCTCCTCGTACATGACCACTTCGGTTTCCATGGACACGGCGCTCGTGCATTCGTCCAGCAACGCGTACACCGGTCTGAGGAATAAATAAACATCATCACTACATAGTATAAAACAAAGTCGCTTCCCGCTGTCTGTCCCCATGTATGCTTATATCTTTAAAACTACACAACGGATTTTGATGCGTTTTTTTTTAAATAGATTGATTCAAGAGGAAGGTTTATATGTATAATACACCTGTGCGAAGCCGGGGCGGGTCGCTAGTAATATACTAAAAAATTAAAATCGACCAAGTGCGAGTCGGACTCGCGCACGAAGAGTTCCGTACCGTATGGGAGTCCCATTCCTCTTGCCGTTATTAATAGCGAGCAAAAAAACTCATAGAAATCAGGTTTGTTGTATGGGAGCCTTAAATAATAATTTTATTCTATTTTTAGTATTTATTGTTATAGCGACAACAGAAATACATCAGCTGTGAAAATTTCAGCTGCCTAGCTATCACGGTTCATGAGATGCAGACCGGCGACAGACAGACATACGGACAGACGGACATCGCACTCTTAGTAATAGGGGTCCCGTTTTTACCCTTTGGGTACGGAACCCTAAAAAATATAATTAGTCCGTTAAATAGATTTAAAAAAAATATTAGACACGTATTTTTTTCTTTTGTCAATTACAACAAAAATTGACGGAGATATAGCCCGTTAAAGTTCCGCGTGACGTCACAAGTGTACAGACAAATGTACAGACTACGTCGCACCAATTACGTCACGAGCCCGCACTCTCAAACTTTGACAAAGTTTATCTTTGTTATTTATTGTTTGATTGACAAAAGAAAAAAATAAGTGTCCAATATTTTTGAGGTGAAACTTCTAATGCGATGGAAGTCGCATTAGAAGTTTGCGTTAGGAAGCAACAAGGTTGCGTTAAGCGTTTAACGCTACCATGGAGGGGGTATGAAAGCACTGTTGCGTCGAAGTTTCACTTCTTCCGCGCGGAGGGACTCCACATGCATTTTTTATTATTCTAACTAACGGACTAATTATAATAATGTTTTTTTTTACCTATTCATCATGCTTATTATCACATGGTTTGCGTAGTTTCGGGTCAGAGGCAGTATGTAATATTCCCCTAATATTTATTTATTTAACATATAAAACTCTTCCAAGTTAGCATAGGATAATTCTGTAAGGTATGTGTTTTTATGTAGGTAAGGTATGCGTTTAACCACAGCCTGCCTGATAATGAGTAGATACTAGGATGTAGCACACTTACCTGAAAGCTAGCTATTTACTTGGGATTTGAAGACATCTACGTTGTACCTCAAAAATGACAGGCTCTGCCAAAGCTGATATATTTATTTATTAGACGTCTAATCTACCATCCTGTCTAGAACTATATTTACCGATGGTAAAATATACTGGCCTCATCTATCATCTTTAGGGGTATGACAAACTGCCATCCTGTTGTAAAACTTTCTGTCAATTTATTTAATTATACAGAGTTATTTCTAATCGATTAGCATCCTTTTAGGGGCTTATTCTGTACATCAAAACTAACAAATTTGGTTTTGCGACTATTGTCAAAACTCAAAAAAATAATTTTGTTCTATGGAAGAACAAAATTTTATAGAACAATATTGTTACGAGATGGGTTCTTGGATAATCAGTAGAATATTCGGTGCCATTGTGACTGACAAAGTAAACAAGTGTAAAGTTCGAGAAACCCTATTGTTCCTAATTATTACGAAAACACCACAAAAAAAATCTAACAAACAACAAACAATAGACGCGACACAAAAGCCGGTGCCGCCTGAGTCATAAAACCATAAATATCGCGATTAGATGTAAACAACTAGCCGTCGTACCGCGGCCTACTGCGTAACACCACCTCCTCCCAAGACATGCTCGTCCCGAGCATCGTTGCATCCGTGATATCGCGCCAATCGATCCACGTGAACTATTTTGGGAGCACCTCGAGGTCCTTTCTGTATGCGAAACGTCACGTCGTTGATCTTGGTCACCACTCGGTACGGTCCATCCCATTTGGCTTGTAGCTTTGGAGACTTCCCTTTGCTGCGTATGGGATTGTGCAGCCATACCATCGAGCCTTCCTCGAACCCAGGATTGTTAGCCCTTCTGTCGTATCGAGTCTTCATTCTTTCAGATGCTTGCTGGCCATGCTCTCTAATGTGCTCATAGATGTCGTTCATCTTGTTCCGGAGGTCACTGGCGTACTCAGTTATGGGTTGTGGGGAATCCGGTGGAATGCCAGTTATTAAGTCGGCTGGTAGCCGTAATTCACGTCCGAAATTGGCAAAAGCGGGAGTGACATTTGTGCTCTCATGAACAGCACTTCGGTATGACAACAAAAATGGCTGGATATGCTTGTCCCAATCCCGTTGTTTGCTTCCGACTACTTTTGCCAGGTACCTCTCCAGCGTTTGGTTGAATCGCTCTACCATTCCATCTGATTGCGGGTGGTAAGACGTTGTCCTTGTTTTGTGTGCACCCATTAACCGGCACGTCTCTTGAAACAGCTGAGATTCAAAATTTCTTCCTTGGTCACTGTGGATTTCCAATGGTACTCCAAATCGACAGAATACTTCATGCACCAATTTGTCTGCTATCGTCGATGCCTCTTGGTTCGGAATTGCGAAGACTTCCGGCCACTTGGTGAAGTAATCCATGACGACAAGGAAGTACTTGTTGCCACTTTCACTCACAGGAAATGGTCCGGCCACATCCAGTGCGATTCGCTCCCATGGTGCTCCAACGTTATACAGCTTTAATGCTCCTCTGCTGCGGGTATGCGGACCTTTCACTGATGCACAGCTCGTACATTTCCGTACCCAGTCTTCTACGTCATCTCTGCAGTTGATCCAGTAAAACCTTTCTCGAATTTTCAAGAGTGTCCGTTTCACACCCAGATGTCCTCCCGAAAACCCTTCGTGGTACAGCTTCAAAACTTCAGGTACTTTTGCTCTGGGTACAACCATTTGAAGATGGCATTGGTTGCCTCGAGCGTTTTCCCATTTTCGGCAGAGAACTCCCTCCTGAAGCACCAGACTATCCCATTGCGCCCAATAGCTCTTTGTCGTAACACTCATTGAAGCAATAGCACTCCAGTCTGGCTTAGGGGCATCTGATTCCATCCATCTAAGAATCGGCTTGATGTCGGCGTCTTCTTCTTGCGCAACCTGAAGGGTTTCTTTCCATTCGTCACCGATGTCAGCTTTGAGCATTCTGACGGGCACTGAATCTTTCGACTCATGTCTTGAGCAATGCTTGCAGTCCTCTGAGCATGGCCTTCTCGACAGTGCGTCCGCGTTGCCATGAGATTTTCCACTGCGATGCTCCGTGGTGAAGTCAAACTCTTGTAGTTGCTCAATCCATCTTGCCACTTGGCCTTCAGGATCCTTAAACTGTAGTAGCCACTTAAGAGCAGCGTGGTCGGTCCTCAGATGGAATTTTCGCCCGAGCAGGTACTTGCTAAAATGTCGCAATGTCTTTACCACTGCAAGTAGCTCTTTTCTGGTCACACAGTAGTTCCTTTCCGGCTTGGACAGGGATTTGCTGAAATACGCAATCACCACTTCTTGGTCTCCTTTCCTTTGTGATAGTACTCCTCCAATGCCGGTGTTGCTGGCGTCAGTGTCCACGATGAACTCGTTCTCTGTGTCCGGGAAGCCAAGAATAGGCGTATTACAAAGTCGCTTCTTTAGCTCTTGAAAAGCTGCGTCGCAATTTTCATCCCAGAGGAAGGGTCGTTTTTCCTCAGTCAGTCTATGCAACGGCTTGGCTATGTCAGCAAAGTTCTTCACGAATCGCCTGTAGTAGGAGCATAAACCCAAGAATGCTCTAACTTCCGTCTTGTCTTTTGGCACAGGCCAATCCTTGACAGCACTGACTTTTCCTGGATCCGTCTGTACGCCAGCTTCGGAAATCACATGTCCCAGGAAATTCACTTGCCTCTTGAAGAAGGAACATTTCTTCGGACTCAGCTTGAGATTGGCTGCGCGAATCTTAGTCAATACTCGTTCCAGGTTTTGCAGATGGTCTTCGAAGGTTTTTCCCACAATTATGATGTCGTCCAAATAGACTAGGCATGCATCTCCAATCAGTCCCGCGAGCACTAATTCCATTAGTCTTTCGAACGTAGCGGGCGCGTTGCACAATCCAAACGGCATCACGTTGAATTGCCACAGGCCTTTTCCCGTCGAAAATGCGGTCTTCTCTTTATCTTTAGGATCTATTTCCACTTGCCAGTATCCGCTCTTCAAGTCCAGAGTGGTGAACCACTTCATACCTGTTAGTGTATCTAACGTGTCATCAATCCTCGGCAAAGGATAGCTGTCTTTCTTCGTTACGTCGTTGAGTCGTCGATAATCAACGCAGAACCGCATACTGCCATCCTTCTTTTTCACTAGAACCACTGGCGAGCACCACGGACTGGATGAAGGTTCTATCACACCATTGCGTGCCATGTCTTCGATCATTGACTCAACTTCTTTTTCTCGAGCCACTGGTATCCTTCTTGGCCGCTGTCGAATCGGTGACACGCTTCCTGTATTTATTGTGTGCTTCACTAATCCAGTATTCCCGTTGACAGCATCATCGAGAGCAAATATGTCGGTGTAGCGCTGCAGCATCTTCTTTGCCATCAGAAGTTCTCTTTCGGTCAGGTCTTTACGGGAATCTTCCAATAGCGTTGACACTGTGTAACTCCCAGCACAGTTGTATTTCTCCTTTGGTTGTTCTTGGCATCTGCGCATCCAGTCTACTTCTTCACAAGTACCAATTGGGGTTCCTCCTTTGATGAGTTGTTCCTCGTTACTTGTGTTGAGAACACGCACCACAGCGGTATTAGTAGTCCTCACCAGAGTTCGGGCCAATAACTATGGTTGATCACCTTCCGACTGTTCTATTAGCACACATCGTCGTTGATGTCCCAACTTCGGCGGTAATCTAACTGCCACAATGGTCTCCGATCTAGGTGGAAGAACTGTTCTCCACAGACAATAAACCTTTCCTGATGTGGCGCCTTCCATGAAGATTTCTTCTCTTCCACACTTCAAGATTCCTTGGTTGACGTCTATCTCGCAATGATGTTCTCGCATGAAGTCAAGACCCAGAATGCAATCGTCGACTATATCAGCCACAATGACTTTGTGTTGGAAAGTTTTCTCACCCAACTTTAACTCCACCAGCTTCTCTCCTCGGACGGATATGTGCTGACCGGTCGCTGTCAGAAGTTGAACAGTTTTGCAGCTTTCGAAGTTCGCAAGAAAGCGCTTAGCCAGTCGGGAACTGATGATAGTGCGAGAAGCTCCAGTATCCAATGTCAGCTTGCAAGAAGTTCCATTGATGGCACCATTGATGATCAGGCTGTTCCCATCGTGAGCTTGTGAGATCAAAATCTTTGGCTTTTCTGGCCCGGATAACACTCGCCATTTTCCGCTTTCTTCAGCAGGTCGTTTATTCCTCCATAGTGAATGCGTTGCCTCGCGATCCTTCCGTTCTTCCAATAGTCGATCGTCCCTGGTTCGGCATGGCTTTGGGCAATTCTGCCATAAATGGCCTCTCTCTTCACAGTTGTAGCATCTTGGACCAAACCTCGTACGATGTGACGCTTCTTTAACTTCCTTTATGTGTTGAACATCTCTCGCTGGATTTCGTACAGCTTCCACTTCCAAGGCTTGGGCCAAAGCATCCTTTAGTGTTTTGTGATGCCCGAGTTTCACTGCAGTTCTAACTTCAAAGTCTGCTATCCCGTTAGAAAACGCTTCCACTAGGTGCTCGTCGTTGGGTAACGGTGCTGACTGATAAGCCTTCCGGAACAGTTTCTCCACTTCGATAGCCCACTGCTGAAGACTTTCGTTGCGACGTTGCACCCTGTTCTTTAACTGCGCTCTGTACACACGCTCCAGGTGCTCATCACCGTAGCGACTCTCCAACATTTCCATTAATTTATCGTAGGTCACTTCTTTGCCCACGGCATCGAGAATACTCAGGGCTTCGTCGCGAAGGCTCATTATGAGGGCGTTCTTGGCTTGGTCCTTGTTCCATCCATTGGTTTGAACGGCAGCGTCAAATTGAATTTTGTAGGCTGACCATGATGATGTCCCGTCGAAAGGCGTCACTTTAAGCTTCTGTGAAGCTGGCGTGAAGATTGTAGATGCAGCGGTTCCATTCCCAGACTTGATGACGTTCAACGTTTTCCTCACGTCGGCGATTTGTGTTTCCGCCTCGAAGATGCGAGATTCATAAGCCTTCATCTTTGCATCGTGCTCCTTTACGCTGGTATCAAGCTGCTTGACCGTGTCCTTGACCTTTTTTATCTCCTTGCCCAAAGTCTTTTGCAAGCTTGAAAGCAGCTCTTCTTTTTGGCGAGCCTGTTCTTCTCTGTTGCTGCGGGCCTGTTCTTCCAGTAGACGAGCCTGTTCTTCTCTGTTGCTGCGGGCCTGTTCTTCCAGTAGACGAGCCTGGTCTTCTTTGTTGCGGTCTAATTTTTCTTCCAGCTGGCGAGTCATAGACTGCATCATTGACATCAATGCTGCCATATCAAATGCCGCAGGAACCGCTGGTGCCGTTGCAGGTGCCACAGTAGGTGCTTCCGAGTGCCTGGAGTCGTCGTTGGTTGCCTCGGACTCGCTGGCTTCCATTAACAGCGAATCGTTTCCGAAGCGTCGTTGGTCGACCTCCTCCCGGCGGCGCTCCTGCTCCTCTTGTCGGCGCGCTTCCTCCTGTCGGCGCTGACTCCGTGTGCGCGGCGTCTCTTCGTCGTATGGTGTTAACGGCATTTTCAATTATCCCACTTCTGACACCAAATGTTACGAGATGGGTTCTTGGATAATCAGTAGAATATTCGGTGCCATTGTGACTGACAAAGTAAACAAGTGTAAAGTTCGAGAAACCCTATTGTTCCTAATTATTACGAAAACACCACAAAAAAAATCTAACAAACAACAAACAATAGACGCGACACAAAAGCCGGTGCCGCCTGAGTCATAAAACCATAAATATCGCGATTAGATGTAAACAACTAGCCGTCGTACCGCGGCCTACTGCGTAACAATATCATTCACTCGCGACAAAATGTATGGAACTGCTGATTTTTTTTTTGAGTTCTGACAAAAGTTGCAGAACAAAAGTTGTTAGTTATTACGTACAGAATAAGCCCCTAAAAGGATGCTAATTGATCAGAAATTTCTTTATATTATTTCTTTATTTCTTTATTTGCACAATGTAGTGTACATAACAACTATAGTACTAATTGTAATACTAATAATAATAATACTAATAACCCTGTATAGTACACTAACCGTTGGTAGAACATCCTAGCAATAACCATTCTCTTTCTCCCCGCCCGACAGCGTAGCCCGCCGTGTCTGGCCGCACTAGCTTCACTATATGGTTGGCTAGTAACTACCAAGACTGTCCTAATAATGTAGAATTGAATAGCCGTGTATATTATCTGCCATTTTAGTTAGACTGCTTCCATATTTTGTTCGGTATTCTAACACTCGGCCATCCTGACTAGTAGTATACCCCACCGATGGTTAGCACATTCTAGCCATGAATATCTCCGGCTATGTTATTTAGTTGTACAGCAATCTGCTGTTGTATTAAAACGTCCAATCTACCATCCTGTTTAAACCTATACTTACCGATTGTAGATACTCCACCTATGGTAAAATAAACCGGCCACGGGAATCCTCTCTAAGGATATGGCAAACTGCCATCCTGTTTAAAGACATTCTGCCAATCTATTTAATGATATAAATAAACTCACCGATGGTAGAACATCCTAGCCATAGCCATCCTCTGCTTCTCTCCGCCCGACAGCGTAGCGCGCCAGTCGGTGACCGCCCGCAGGCCGCCGTGTCTGGCCGCGCACGCGTCGAGCCGCACCAGCTTCAGTATGTGGTTGGCTCGGGCTTCTGCGGCTCGGTCGTTCGCGCCGCAGCGGGACGGATATGTTACTTGGTCTAGGAGGGAGCCTTGCGACATGTATGGTCTGTCGAAAACAATAAGAAAACATCGAATATGTAAACAAAATAGTTTAATGCAAGAGACAATCATTATTTTTCGCCTAAAATAGCAAAACCAACCTCCATAGTGTACTAAATTCGAATAGTTCGCTCGAAACCATGTATACCATTTTTTTTATTATTGTTGATTTTTAAAGATTGATTTGTTCGGAGAAAAGTTTTTTAAATGTAACATTAAAATGAACTATAAGTTATGTTATTTGAAAATTAATATTTTTCACGCGAATTTCAAACAAAACTTAGAGCATGCTACGCGCACTTTTTATACAGAATCATCCGGCTCAAAGTGTCAGCAATATTTTATGTGAAAAAAGTTAAGCACTACGACAGGTTGAAAATTGACAGCATTGTGATTCCTTACCTTTGTGGTATGTAGAACATTATGGGTCTGGAGCTGCATTCTCCCACAGCAGTTAGGTTAGTCTCTTCAGAGCAATGCGAGCAGATGCAAGGTCTAGGAACCGATAGCTCGCCGCCGAACACTGGCCATAGACCGGATATTATGCGGAATAAACTGAAAGAATCAACAAAAAATATTATATACCTAATTACCAGTTGTATAATTCATAGCTAACAAAAGACAGGAAAACAAGAAAACCCGATAAATCATTATCATTACATAGTATATCTCTTCTCGTTGTCTGTCCGCCATGTATGATTATATCTTTAAAACTACGCAACGGATTTTGATGCGGTTTTTTTAGTAGATAGAGTGATTCAAGAGGAAAGTATTTTATGTATAATACACCTGTGCGAAGCCGGGGCGGGTCGCTAGTAAAATTTAAAAGAAATGAGGCGTGGCGGTCTAAAGGTTAAATATTGCATGCTTGCCAGCATAAAGCTGTTAAACATCTTGTGTTCTAAAAGCTTACGAAGGATGATTGTGAGCCATATCCACCACTCTGACCCAGTGCGGGTTGGTGGATTCACATACGCCATAAAGTTTCTTCTAAAAACAGCAGGTTGCCTCACGATGTTTTCCTTCGCGGAAAAGCCCGTGATGTGAAATTCTGTACCTACATATGTTCCAAATAAACTCATTGGTACGGGACCGGGACTTGAAATCCACGACCTCAAGATTGCAAAGCGGGTGTTACCACCATTAGATACGTTTCTTACCTCTAAACAGGGTTGGTATGATTTAAATCACTTGATTTAAATCAATGATTTAAATCGCGATTAAAATTAAGTGATTATTTTATAAAAATCAATTATTTAAATCAATACTTTTTTACTGCGACCATCAGCCAAAATGTGTCAAAGGACTTCCCCCGACATAAACTACAACTACGGCGCGCACACACGTGTTATGCTATTTATCTACACCGTTCGGGGATTCCCCGAAATATTAACTCGCGACTGAATCCGTTCGTTTAGTCTTTGGTGATGGTCTTTGATGAGTAGCATTATTCGTTTGAATGCAAAAGTTGAGCCTTTCACGGGAGTATTATTCGATGAACAAGTCATACAGAAAACTGTTTAAAAAAATCCGGTTGAAATCAAATTAATCCGATTTCAATCAAATAAATCCTATCCTATATTTGTTTTTTTTTAAAGTCCTGATTTTTATCATGCCTCCTGTGACTTAATATTGAGTTACGTACCTAGATTTCCCGCATCCGTTAGGTCCAACAATAAGTAAATGTGTCCCGGGCCGGATGTCCAGGGTGACCCCGCCCGCTACCACGTCGCAAGATGGAGTCACGATCGGAACGTTGCGCAGACTGATGGACTGATCGTTCGTGTAGATTATCTTGCCTGGAATAAACAATGTAGCATTAAAAGGAATGCGAATCGACCACTGTTTACGCGTTATGGCTCAAAAGATTTTTAGGTACCTACATTTTATAATACACTTTACGTTCCGGGAGATAATTCTTTTCACCCCTCAAATTGTAACGAATTGGTTTTTGGTGTCAATCGCTTGAGTAAGAAATATTACACGCTCGATTTTTTTTTTTTTTTAGAAAAGTTTTAGCAATAAGTGAATACTTTTCAGCCAAGTTTTTGCGTAAAAATATGACTTTTTGGAGGCTTGTAACTTCATTCATTCATTTAAAAAATTGTAAAAAAATATCACGTTTAAGCCTAGCGATTGTTGATTACATAAAAAAACATTCAAATCGGATAATATTTAGAAGTAGATAATCGCTTATTGTTTTTGTATTGCCAAGTTCGCGGTTCACAATAATAATTGCCCTAAAGTTAGGTATTTATAAGAAATGTTGTTAAAAGAGCTAAAAGATAGTGTCCTGTTCTCGCCTTTAAGCTGGTTTTGCGGTGTAACTACGGGTCAATACCCAGTTTTCAAAATTAGAATAAATTGTATAGAGTAGGTTACAAATCAAGTTCGACGGCTATACTCGGAATCTCTGCGAGATCGAATCAGAAATGAGAAAATCTGTAAAAGAACCAAAGTTACCGACATAGCCCAACGGATTAGCAAGTTGAAAAGGCGGTGGGCGGAGCACATATCTCAGAGGACCGACGACTGATGGAGTCATAAAGTTCTCGAATGGAGACCACGTACAGACAAGCGCAGCTTAGGGCCCACAAGGAGGACAGTATCGCAGGATCGCGCAAGTCGCTCCCAACCGGTCTTATTGGAGATCCATAGACGAGGCCTATGTCCAGCAGTGGAGTATTTTCTTACCTTGCGGCACGGGCGTGTTGTCCTTGAAAGTGACCTGGAAAGCGGCGCCATTGGAGGAAACATGTACGGCTCGAATGCAGCGACCTCTTGCCACCTCTTCAAATACTTTCAACATGTCCGATACTCGAGTGGCGTACCCGGCCAGGGTTACTACTTCCTGTGGAGGGAAAATACTTTAAATAAATAACACTTCACATATTCATGGATGTTACTTGTACGCTCCAAGCCGTAGTTGTCTAGTGGTAATGACACCCGCCTAACAATCGTGAGGTCGTGGATTCAAATACCGGTCCCGTACCAATGAGTTCTTAGTAATCTAAGTACGGATTTTCACACCACTGGCTTTTCGGTGAAAGAAAACATCGTGAGGCAACATGCATATCATATTATTTATCTATAAGTGGTGAAATAACTATTGTAATTTTTTTTGATGTAATTTTACATTTTTGCTTATTTTTTGACATGTTACTCTATTGTTATCAATAATTGAGTATGAGTTTGTCCATAGAGGTAGAAGAAAATCGATGGGGTGTGTGAATCCACCAACCCGCACTGAGCCAGCGTGGTGGATATGGCCAAATAACCCTTCGTGGTAGGCCTACGTAGTGCAGTGGACTATTAAAAAGGCTGATACAGTACTGTATAAGCAGACCAACGAGCTATGGAGAGGGCAAATTGAATGACTTGCCAGATGCCATCGTCGACGCAGAGATATGCATGTATGCTGACGATGTGGCCGCAGTGATTACTGCGCCATCATCTACTCAGCTGCATCATAAGATAAACTCTGCTGTTAGTGAACTCGATGAGTGGTTTAAGTCGAATGGCCTAGCACTGAACAAAGATAAAACCTGCTTTTTGACTTTTAATCTCAACGGGAGATCGGAAGCTAAGTACCTACTCGGTAACGATCGGAAACACCGCGCTCCAGCAGGTCAACTCAACAAAGTTACTAGGGTTCCACATAGAAAGCGCCCTCACGTGGGAGTCACATATACAGGAGCTATGTGGGAAGCTGAGCCGCTCGTGCTTCGCGCTCAGGCGGCTCGCGAGCACGGCCACGCGGGACGTTGTGCGCTCTTGTTACTTTGCCACAATCCATAGTAATATTACGTACGGATTAGAATTGTGGGGCCGCGCCGCGGAGTACAAGAGAGCTTTTTCTATGCAAAAACGGGCTGTGCGTTTTCGGGGTTTCGGACGACGTGTCTTGTGTCGTCCCCTAAAGGGAACTGCGCGTACTGCCACTGCCGCGCGAACTAATCTATCAGGTGGCCCTTTTCACGCACAACCATTTAGAATTATTTGAGAGGAAAGGTAAAGGAAAAACCAACTGGTGACTCCTTCTCATAGGCTGGCGAAATCGGAGAGGTCTGTATATATTGGTGGGCCCGCTATATACAACCGAATACCCGTAGAAGTTCGGGATGCACCTTCCGCTGGGTCGTTTAGGAATAAATTAAAATGTTGGCTACATGAGCAACTATTTTATGACGTTTATGACTTTTTAAAATTACCTGAATTGTATTAAGATTTAGTGACTAATTTGGTAATTGTCAAGTTTATCAATTTTTATTTTTATTTCGTGCTATATTGTATAGTGCCATAATGTAATGTTTACCTTTTGACTTGTAACAAATGGTGTTATGAATAAATGACTATATGACTATAACATCCAGACACAGACCAAACACCTATGTTCATCACATGAATGCTTGCCCTGGGTGTGGATCGAACCTACGCCTCTTTGATCCAGAAGTCAGGGTCACTAACCACTGAGCCACCGAGGCAGTCAAATTATTAAATAGGCGCCACGCTTTCAGACTTTACCAAAACTAGGTCTTAGCGCATATAAACAAAATTGACTTTTCTCAAATATGCTTGGAATTATGAGCATTTCTTCAACAACCTTCTTCGAGATAAATCGAAGTTGCTGTACTGGCCAAATACATGCGAGCAACGGCAAAAGTTGTATGAAAACCCATGTGTCGTGTTTTAGCGGCCAGATAAATCACTATGTAAACCTCTGATGTAAACTGATATCTGACGTGTTATTTAAAAATCGGCCAAGTGCAAGTCGGACTCACGCACGAAGGGTTCCATACCGTGTTGGAGCCCCCTTATCCCCATTCCTCTTGCCGTTATTAATAGCAAGCAAAAATCCCCTAAAAAATTACGTTTGTTGTATGTGAGCCCCCTTAAACATTTATTTTATTTTGTTTTTAGTATTAAATTTGTTGTTATAGCGGCAACAGAAATACATCATCTGTGAAAATTTCAGCTGTCTAGCCTTAACGGTTCGTGAGATACAGCCTGATGACAGACAGACAGACGGACATCGGAGTCTTAGTAATAGGGTCCTGTTTTTACCCTTTGGGTATGGAACCCTAAAAATGGAACGATTTTTGAGTCCAACAACAACAGACTTAAATAGCGTACAGAATTTAAATAGTTCGCTGGAATTGGTGTGCACAGTTTTGGATTATTGTTGATTTATCAAAAACGGCTCAGCCGATTTCGATACAATTTGAATGGGACCACCTCTGAAGTATGACCAATAAAAAAAGTTAAAAAATTCACATTCAAAATAGGCTTTTATTTAAAAAATTAAGAAGAAATGCAAACAAAAGTACCAGGCGCCCAGAACAAAACAGAGCTTACCTACCTTTTCAATAGTGTAGGCTATGTTCTCATCGATAGGTCCTGAGTTTCCTCAATGAAGTTAATTTCCTCGCTATATTTGAGGAAAGTACTATACGCACCTTGGCCACAACTAGGCATTGATGGACTCACGTACGTCCATCAATGCCTCTGTTGCTGGCCGCTGCAGTAATGTACTATTCTCTTTACATATTGTAACAAAAAGTATATAGATATCTCATCTTGAGTTTTGGCGGGAACGCGGAAAAATTATGTCGCCTCATTGTATTATTTTGTTAAACTTGTGTTTTTATCAGTGTTAATTAGTGAAAAATTGTGGTATTTCGTTGATTATGAGCTGATTTACGTGCATGAGTGTAGGCAAGTGATTTAATGTGACGTATCATGTTGTTCCGTGTTGTTACCAATACTCCATAGACTCCTCTAGTAAAGTCTCCACTGACTATGATGTATATGTATGACTTAGACTATGTTTGGACTTGCCTGTGACTTTATTGGACTATGACGTGACTACGACAGTGACTATTTCGATAAATATATCAAAAATTATTAAAACTAAATACTTGAAACTGGCAAAAGCACAATAATGCGACGTCAAAACATAAAAGAAGAAGTCATCACCTTATAACTAGACATTAGCCTCTCGATAGCGTCGGCGGCGGAGTTGAGCAGATTTCGCGATGTAGTCATGTACTCTGTACGGGCTGATATGCTGTCGTCACCCTTACCTGTACACAAATAAGGTTCATTGTTATTTCAAAAGTCTATAGATGCTCCAATAGGCTAGATGACTAAAAAATATAATTATTTATCAGATAGATAATCAAAAAATATTTGACATGTGTTTTTTCTCTTGTCTGATTAAACAAATAAAATCGGCCAAGTACGAGTTGGACTCGCGCATGAAGGGTTCCGTACCGTATGGGAGCCTCTCGGCAAAAAATCACGTTTGTTGTATAGGAGCTTAAATATTTATATTTTTCTGCTTTTAGTATTTTTTGTTATAGCGGCAATCGAAATACATCATCTGTGAAAATTTTAACTGTCTAGCTATTACGGTTCATGAGTTACAGCCTGGTGACAGACAGACGGACAGACAGACAGACGGACAGCGGAGTCTTAGTAATAGGGACCCGTTTTTACCCTTTGGGTACGGATTAACCCTAAAAATGATTGTTTGTTTTTTGACAAGTTTGATTTTGTTATTTATTATTAAAGAAAATTATTTCCAATATATTTTGGTAATCTAACTAACGGACCAATTAAAATAATGATTTCCATACCCAGTCATCATAACTATTGCTTTTTTGAAGTAGTAAATGATTAATAAATAAATAAATTTTTATTCGACCAAAAGAATGTTTACATAATACATCAAATAATTGAACACAAAATTATAATAGGTATCTGT
The DNA here is from genome assembly GCA_964007245.1 of Hypomecis atomaria. Taxonomy (NCBI): domain Eukaryota; kingdom Metazoa; phylum Arthropoda; class Insecta; order Lepidoptera; family Geometridae; genus Hypomecis; species Hypomecis atomaria. The sequence continues at coordinate 15,302,850 of OZ023305.1, forward strand.
TGCCGAACTAGGCCAAAGCCTGTGTTTCAGCTTACATCGCAAGGGAGGAGCTCTTACTGCACTTTTCCAGCTACAACAACTTTGAAATCGTAAGTATAAATAAAACGAATTAAATCTAAACGAGTAGTGCTTGTACATAACCAACTTAAGTTAATTTAGAATGACGTTTAGTAGTTTAAGTATGTAGTTTTAGCTTCTTTAGGTAAGTAGTATTGTATTTTGTTGTAGATAACAAAGGCGCTTGCCCTATAAAAAATATTACTTGATGAATAATATCATCATGATAAGTCAAAGAAAATTACCATTTCACATTAGTAAAAAAATATTGACACATTCATTTTATCTACGTATTACAAACATAATTATAATTATGACGATATATATTTTGTTTCTAGATTGTTTACAGAGAACTATTGCTATTATAATAATGCAATTCTAACCATATAGGTTGCATAAAATCCTTTTATTAAAAATAAATTATCCACTTTCCAATGCTTTTTAAAATATTTTGTTTAGTCTCCTGACATAAGTTTAAATAAGTTAATTGTTCTAGCCTGCAAACGTACCTATTGTGATTTCTTTATTAGGTTACCTCTAGTATTTAATTTAGACTAGATATGTATAAAATTTGTTAATATTTTGAAATTAAATAAATACCTTTTAAAAACAAACAAACAGAAACCTATTGGACAATTTGGACATCATACTAATTGATTGACCCCTACGTCATATAACCCATACATCATTATGACCCATACTTCATATGACCCGTGCGTCATATGTCCCATACGTCACATGACCCCATATGACTCCACATCACATGACCTCACGTCACAAGACCCTAATATGACCACAGTCCAACTTACCACTTCTCGTTGCCGTGAGGATGGGTAGTGCCAACATGACCATGCCGGTCCCGGACCAGACGTACTTCATGCAGAACTGCTCCAGCATCACGTACCACAGCTTCAGTTTGAACACTGACGTCATTTGACCCACAAGCTCTTTGTACGCCGATTGGAGCTGGCCTAGCTCCACCTGAAAGTAAAATAGACTTTGTGAATAAACCTGGCAAGCAAAACTGCATTTTACAAAAACAATAATATTACTCAGTTTATTTCTTTTTCGAAAATTAAACAGGTATTCAAAATTAAACAACTGAAATCACGAGATACATAAATACCTCATCATCCCGACGTTTCGACCGAGTTGCATCGATTGTGTCATCAGTGTCTACCCCTGACCTCAATCGATGCAATTCGGTCAAAACGTCGGGATGATGAGGTATTTATTTATCTCGTGATTTTAGTGCGCGATTAGTCCCGTACTATATAATAATACTTTTCTCCTTAGTTCCATAGTACCTATATAATAATAATGTGTTCAAATCGCGAAAGTTTACAAACAACAGTTAAAAAAGTGCCAACAAAGTGGGCACATTATTGTACTTTCCTCCTTCTCGTTTCGTAGCCTGAATAATATGCATTTATCAGATTTAAGTATTTAATCAGATAATTGGTTAGCTATGAGTATTTCTGTCGTGCCATATCGTCTTAATCATATCATGTCCGCAAAAGGCAAATTTAACTTCCTCATTATCTGTGGCTTAGTAGAGACGCCGAGACCTTAGTGGACGCTCCGAAGCACGGTATACCTTGTGCCCGCCGTAGAAGGCGACCTCCTCTGCGTGCGCGATGAGGCGCGCGTGCGCGTGTCGCAGGTTGGCCTTCATGCGCGCCTCCTCGCCCGCGAGCGCTCCGAAGCGCGGCGACAGCAGCCGCAGCAGCTGCCCCGTCAGGCAGATCACCACCGTCGCGATCGACGGACCTAAACAAAACAGCAACATTCGATTTAATATTACACAGAGTAAGGAGCGAAGAGCTGTGCTACTTATGATCTTCAACGAGCACAGTTCAAAATATTGGGTAGTACCCGCTTATTATACGTACTTAACGCTTTAAATTAGGCGAATATATTGGTCAACTCGACATTTTTATGTATAGGTAAAAAAAACTGCACAAGAATAATAATGCCTGTTCAATAAACAGTTAAACAGATACTTTTCCCCATACTATTAAAGTTTTCACTGAGGTTGTGTGAGGGCACCACATTGTCAGGATGGCCGAGTGTTAGGGCTATCTACTACTACTAAAAATACTTTATCTTCAGTAGATGCTATACTTTATTAATAAGTATACTGACCGAGGAATATATTGCCCTTCATCTTGCTGGAATAGCTGGCTAGAGTGAGGACTATGAGAAGCAAGTCGAAGCACGGCTTCGTCAGCGAACTGTACAGGTGCGCCACAGACTGCGTGAACACTGACACGTCTTCCGTCAATCTGTAAAAATAAACAGTTATTTTCAGTCAGAGGAAAGCCTAGCATCACTCAACTATAATATTTTATTAGCCCCATTACTAAACTTATGAGAAGAAGGGACCATGACAAGCATTTATAGACCAAATTAAAGAAAAGGCCGGACGCGCACTTTTTCTACAAAGACCTTGCCACCTTACCAGGCGTCCGGTAGAGGTTACACATGACCAGAATGCTGGCATCTCCTTTGGCCAAAAGCTGAGTATTCAGAGAGGCAATGTCGCCAGCATTCTGGCCACGTTACCCTCTGCGACTCCTTTTAGAATAGTTTTATTTTGATTTTAGTTTAAGTTTTAGTGATTTTAGTACAAGTTTTTTTTAAATTATGTAGGTAGTTGTAGGGTAGGGGGGGGGTCCAAACTTTTTTTTCAAATGTCCTAAAAAGGGGAGTAAGTTGTTGTTTAAAAATTATGGTATGGTGGGAGGTATGTTTATATGTACCTCCCTTACATAGCTTTAGTTACTTAGCAGTATGACGGAGTAATCGAGGAGCAATAGAGGAAGAGGATGCGGATGAGGAAGCGGAAGAGGAAGCGGATGAGGAAGAGGATGATAGGAAATTATAAATACTAGCGGACCCAACCCAAAAGCCGCTCTCCTGTCTGTACATAACTAGGTACATACATACACAAAAAATAATTAAAAGGGCATTTTCCAGTGGACCAAACTATGAATCTAAAGCATTCTATGACGACAGTGAAATTCCTCATAAATTCCTCTTAAATTTTGAGGAAGCGATAGCGGAAGTGGATTTTTAATTTTATATTTATGAGGATTCAGTAACCCAAAATATTGCGGAACTTCCGCATTATTAGGAAGCGGAAGAGGAATCCTCAGCAACCCTTGTAAGAACCAACGTACCTGTGATCAGCATTTTCTATCCTCGCGTCCAAGTTGCCGACCTTGTAGTATGTTTGGTTGCGGAAATACAGATCGTACGCGTGGTTCACTATCCGTGTGCGGAAAGCCAGCGCCAAGCGACCTGCATTCAAAAAGAAAAAGTTTTAAAAAAATCTTGCAAAGTGGGTTCAGACTATATAGTAGCCCAAAAAAGCTTTATCAAATTATAACAAATTGACAGGAAAAAAACAACGGTTTTTAATGCTTAATTATAATGGAATTTCGTAGTTTCCAATTTGATTTTTGTGCAAGGCCGCCATTTCCTGCCATATTCTACACGCAATGTCAAAAGATAATAAGATCCGCGAGTATGAAATTCCTTTAAATTGTGATTTTTACTAAAGAAAATAATAGGAAAATCATTTTCCAGAACAAATAAAGCAAATAATTAAATACCAATAATAATTAAGTACCAGGTAATGGCCTCAGCTCGATATATTTTGCATTATCTATTTTTGAACATATCCAATCAATAGATGACTCTATTGACTCTATGGACGATAGATATTCATAGAAAACAAAATATACGAAAACATACACATTAAATAAAACTAACTCAATTCCAGACTAAGATGAACCAAATCTTGGTTTTTAGGCAATAACAATTTGAAACGGTATTGTTTGAGTTTTAACATAAATTTTAAAAAAATATTTTTAATTGAAATTCAGTTGAAAATCATCTCAATTACATCAAAATGATCCAAAAATTCATAAAAAATCAGTTCATTTTTATGGAAAACTAGCTTTTGCCCGCTGTCGCTACGTGGTATTTTAATTTTTGTGCTATCCCGTGGCAACTTTTTTATTTTTCTGGGATAAAGAGTAGCCTATGTCACTTCGCCTTTGTGATACGCTTGTGTGATACGCCTATGTGATACGCCTGTGTGATACTCCTGTGTGGTATGACTGTGGACTACTGTGTAGTAAGCCTGCATGATAGGCCTGTGTAGTAATCCTGTGTGATACGCCTGTGTGGTGAGCCTGTGTGGTAAGCTTGTGTGGAAGCTCTGGGTGACAAGCCTGTGTGGAAGCTCTGTGTAACAAGCCTGTCTTTCAAACTATCTCCATGCCAAAAATCCAGTCAATCCGTTACTCAGTTGCTACGTGAAAGAGGAACAAACCAATAAACCAACAAAAACACGTTCGGATTTACAATATTAATAAGGATAACGATAAAATAAGTAAGTCAATCATTCGCAAACGATTTCAACTGTATATCACGCTTCATTCTTTATAGAATTGATGAATATTCAAAAATAAACTTTTTAAATTTGTCGCTAGCTAGTACTATTATAATATAGTTATCTATAAAGTAATTATATTCAGCAGTGATGTTTCAGTCACTGTAGATAACGATATTTGTGTTTTAGCTGAGTATTAGTTAATTTACACTTCTGCTAGGTGGTCAACACCGAACCTAACTTATAAAACGCTCTAGACACTACGAGACTCACCTTCAAGATACCTAATCATGGAGTTGATGAAAGTGGCGGGAATGGCAATTGAGAACCACTGCAGCAGCAATACAGAAAACCGACGCATGTCCTTTTGCACTATATGCCTCACTGCGGAAGAAAACACAGTAGAGATTAATCATCACGATCACTAAAGCAATATTGAGTAAGAAAATACAAATCGCACATGATTTATAGTCAAACCGCTAAACTCAGACATCGCCTGCGCGGGTACAAGCGGCGCCCCTGTACCGCGCAGGCGATGTCTGAGTTTAACGGTTTGACTATAGTGTCCATTTGAACGACAAATGCCTATAGCGAATACGAACATTTATTTACTAAAGCAGATAGTTCTAAAGTCTTCTAATAGAGACCTCAACGGCCACTTTTATCAAGGAATAGAAAAGTGTCAAGACTACTCGTACTACTCACATATAAAATTTCAACATTTTCAGCGCAGTCATATTAAGGTAAAGAAGGTGTGTATTCTTATTGCAGACGTAGAAACAATCACTTATGTCAAGTAATAGAACGGCTTCAAGCTGTCTACTTACCTGTGATGATCTTAACATACGAAGTAGCCCAGTAGTATGTAAGAAGTATTTATGCCTAATCAATTTACTAAGTACCCGCAATTTTATGATTTTATGAGTAATCTAATTTCTAACAGCTATTGTTAGCTTAAGTTTTAAAAAGGCGTCACATGCCTATAAAACAATGATACTTATTAAGTTAAATGTTATTTAAGCCATGTAATGCTGAATACACATTAAGCCCGATTACAGAGGCGTCAGCGTAAATTTAATAGCAACAACGTAAAAAGCGTTCTCTCTATCGAATGCCTAAAGTGAAAAAGAAACAGAACTATGCTATTTAGCTAATATAATTACAATGGCGCCTCTGTTATCGGGCTTATTGTATCATTTATTATTGTCAATAAAGAATTTTCAAAATCAGTTAACTTACCTATAGAACCTTCTAACGCAGCCACGTATATGGACAGGAAGGTTCTAGAGAACAGGCAGCCAGTATGTGCGACTAATAAGGCCACCTCATGGCTGCGCACTCCTGGCACCATGATGCGGGCCAGCGACACCAGCTGCCGGAGGAACTCCAGGTTCAACCCTGGGATGTACTCCGCTGGGGCTTCGGAGACTGTGTCGTCTGCATCTTCCTGAAAACGAAACATGTGAAAGTTAAAGTATGTCAAGATCTAAGTAACGAACACAATGTACACGGGAAAAAATGGATACAGTGATGTTTTTGTCTAAGTTTGAAAATATTAGACAGTTTGAGTTTTGACAAAAGTTGTTAGTTTTGATGTAAAATAAGCCCCTAAAAGGATGCTAATTGATTAGGAATACCCAGTATATTAATAAGACCCTGTATATTATTTAATCTAAATCCTATTTCCGATACAGAACTTTGGTTTAAAGGAATCACACCTTGGTCGGCGTAATGGATATAGCCTAATCGAACCTCGAAGGCTGATCTGAGTTCAGCACTAAACTAATAAGACTGATAATAATAATAATTGTAATATATTTAGGTACTTTAAGATTTATTATTCATCTCAATAAAATATTCCCATAAATAGACGATAAGCTTAGTAACGCGAAGCAACTAGGACAAAAAAAAACATAACTGATTTAAAACTACTCAGTCACCGAAGTAGTATATAACGAGTATAAGTCTGGTACGAATCCTGAAAGGGGTAAATGTGTAAAAGACCCACGGGGACGTTGGCTAGTCAGTATAGGCCGTGTCAACTCACATCGAATAGCGGGTGGAATACTCACAATGTTCTGCTTGTTGTCTGTGTCGACCTCCCCCCGGCAGAGCGCGCACTGCTCCGCCCCGCACCGCCCCCCGCAGGTCGCCTTGCTGTCTCCGTTGCTAACAGTTTCCAGCGTGCCATTTTTTGCTACCTGAAATATAGCATAATATTCCATGAATAAGATGATTGACCAACAAGGACGAATTTAAGGATTTAAGAACCTTCCAGCATTTTTGTGTACTGTGGCGATTCCATCACAGTACATATTTAGAAATTAATCAAATTATCAGAGCATCATACACACACTTTCGTGTGTGTATGATGGTTGTTATAGGCCAATTCAAACTTTTGGTGGCTGTGAAGTTAGCTGCAAATTGCGGATAACCCAATCCTGACTGAAGCTCACAAAAAGCTGCGAGTTTATTGGATATTCCTGCGCAGTTTATAGTGAAACACATCCTCCGACTTGTATGGTTCGACATATATAATTTCATAGAAAGACATAGAAACCAGTAGTATTGCGGCGACACTGTAGACTGCTGTTTCTGCGAGCAGTAGGCTAAGGAATTGTATTTATAATCGCTATATTATATACAATTACATATATTATGTATTTTATTTATTTTAAATACCTACCTTAAATACCTTAAATACCTACCTTATTTATTTTTTTTATATATTTCATATTTGTTACCAAGTGACGTCCACAGAATTGTACATAAACGAAATATGCGATAAAATGTGAGGAAATTAATTATTTATCATATGTATTAGCAAATTTCATTTGCAATTTAATTTTCAAAGCGAAGATTCATATGAATTTTAGATTCCGTTCTTGTTATTTATTATGTTATACTAGCGACCCGCCCCGGCTTCGCACAGGTGTATTATACATATAAACCTTCCTCTTGAATCACTCTATCCATTAAAAAAAAACCTCATCAAAATCCGTTGCGTAGTTTTAAAGATTTAAGCATACAGACAAACAAACAGACAAAATAGCGACTTTATTTTACTATGTAGTGATAAATCTTGTCATACGTTTGGTACAAAGAAGGCTATTAGGCCCAATTATGAAGGGAGTATCATAATTTTAGGGTTCCGTACCCAAAGGGAAAAACGGGATCCTATTACTACGACTTCGATGTCCGTCTGTCTGTCTGTCTGTCTGTCACCGGGCTGTATCTCATGAACCATGATAGCTAGGCAGCTGAAATTTTTACAGATGATGTATTTCTGTTGCCGCTATAACAAAAAATACTAAAAACAAAATAAAATAAATATTTAAGGGGGGCTCCATACAACAAACCTGAATTTTTAGACCTTTTTTCGCTCTATATTAATAATGGTAATAGGTAGATGCTTGAAATTTTCACAGAATATTTAGTTTTATATTCACTTCAATAATGAATAATAAAATTAAAATAAAATAAATATTTGAGGGGGGCTCCCATACAGTACGGAACCCTTCGTGCGCGAGTCCTACTCGTACTTGGCCGATTATTATAATAGCTAATTAGCATATTTCTGTTTCTTTTTCACTTTAGGCATTCGGTAGAGAGAACACTTTTTACGTTGCTATTAAATTTACGATGGCGCCTTCATATTTGGGCCTCTTGTACTGAAAAATGAACAACTTTAACTATGGGACGAACCTCGAAATCACGAAAAAATAGCTATTCCATACATTTCGTCGCGAGTCGATGAACTTTTTGTATGAAGAGCTGATTTTTTGCTGAATATACTTATACAGGTACATAATAAGTCCCCATTTCCCTTGGTCACGGCACACGCACGAGTGAACGGCTAAACCAATTTGGCTAATTATTTTTGTGTTGTGTTTGTGATTGTCAGGAAAAGGTTCTTATGAAAGAAAAAATAAGAAAATTGCGAGAAGAATAATAAAAACATCAATTTAATTTTCCGATACAAAAAGTTCCAACATGTAAAGTTGCCGTATCTGGTCGTTGGTGGCGCTAGACGCCATTGAAATTATTGTGACAGATGAAAGTGACATGAAGTTCACCGGGTCAGCCAGTCTAAAATGACATAAAAATACAGGCGAGTTGTTTTATTTCTATTATTTCAAGAAAGAGTTGTAAATAAGATCACACTAAGTAACTAAGGTATACAAGCATAGATAAATGGTCTCGCTTCATTTATTAGCATCTATTTACATATAATTATTCATCTATGTATACAAGATATTTTTTGCGGTTTTTTACTGGATATAAATTTAAATACCTACCTATCATTGCATAACTTTTACAAAGCCACTGACCATGAATTCGCGCATTTTTGCAATCATCTATTCGCCAGGATTTATTTCTATGAAAGCTAGTTTTTGGGACAGGTTCTGTACGTGACCCCCGGGCATACGATGCGGCGTGGAGCCCTAGGGCTCCAAACTATTCGGTGATCACGTAGCTTAACTGGGTGCTGGGTTGGAGAATAAAGACGAATTTTCTTATTTGAAGTTTACTCGGGAACTGGTAACCGCATACTACATAAAATTCAAAGGAATTATCCTATATTTATACTAAATCGACTATGAATAAATCAGGGCTCTCATTGGCTGGCCAATCACAGCGCGTGTTTTCTTAGCGTCGGTATGGTTGCATCTCGCTCTGTGCGTCCTGCTCGCACTTAAAGAAGTATGACGTTGCCTGACCTTTTAGAGAGCCCCGACCTATTTTACAATTTTTTTTCACTATTTGTTATCACGCACTATCTTATCACATAGCAATGTTGGCGCCGTCCTGCACATTCCTCCCGCCGTGCGACCCCGTCGCATCTGCTGTCGGTGCTGGCTCGGCGCTCTGGATCGGCAGGATCACCAGCTTCCGTACCGGTCGCCGCAGCACGCCGCCTCTCGTTCGTATGTCGACAGTTCGCACGACGTTGTCAGGGCCGGGATATGTTGCTATAACTCTGCCTCGGATCCATGTGTTACGAGGCAAGTTAGCGTCGACTATAAGTACCAAGTCATTGATGTTGACTGGTGGCCCTCGTCCGTGTGGTTCCCTCCGTTGTTGTAAGTCGGGGAGGTACTCGCGGACCCATCTCGTCCAAAATAAGTCGGCGAGTCGTTGCGCAGCTCGCCAGCTGTGTCTTGATATGGCGTCCTTTTCGTTGAACTCGCCGGGGGTCGGGACGCGCGCCGGACCACCGAGTAGGAAGTGATTCGGGGTCAGGGCGTCTGGGTCATCTGGGCTGACTGATACGTGGGTCAATGGCCGGCTGTTGACTGTGTACTCAGCTTCTAAGAGAAGGGTTGTGAGGACCTCTTCGACTGGGCTTCGTTCGTGAAGTGTTGCTGTTAGTGCGGTTTTGATCGAACGCACCATCCTTTCCCAGGCGCCTCCCATGAATGGGGCACCCGGGGGGATAAAACGCCACGAGATGGTCTTCTTTGCTGCCTCCTCGGCCGTCGCACCGTCGAGCGCCTTTCTGAGTTCTCTGTCTGCTCCTTTTAGGTTGGTCCCATTATCTGACCAGATTTCTGAGGGACAACCTCGGCGTGCGATCATTCTTCTGAGGGCCATGATCGCTGAATCTGTGCTGAGTGAAGCTGCCATCTCTAGGTGGACTGCCCTCGTGGTTAAGCAGGTAAATATGGCGACGTAACGCTTTTGGCGTGTGCGTCCAACTGTCACGTTCAGTGCGCCGAAGTAATCCACGCCAACAAAGGTAAACGGCCGCCTGTGGTGGGCGAGGCGACACGGTGGTAAGTCACCCGTTCTCGGATACGGCGGTTGTCGGGTCTTCATACGGCAGCTGAAGCATTGTTTCACTATGGTGCGTACCACGGGGCGTAGGCGTAGAATCCAATACTGTTGTCGACACTCGTTCACTGTGGCCTCGATACCGGAGTGATGAATCTGTTTATGGACGTTATTTATCCATAACTTCACAGTAGGATGATCGCCGTCCAATATTAGGGGGCTCTTCAACGTTTCTGACGCCTCGACTGCGTTAATGCGGCTTCTTAGTCGTAGCGCGCCGTCGATGTATTCTATACTTAATTGACGTAGTCGACTTTCTTTCTTGATATTTTGTTCTTTTATGATGTTTTCTATCTCTTCTGGAAACGATTCTTGTTGTGAAGAGCGCATAAGTAGCTCTTCGGCTGTTCGTAAAAGTTCGGCTGTCATCGGGTGAAATTTTCTATCTTCTGTCTCTGTCTTCCCTATGTGTTTCGGTGCTATCTTATTTTTCTTTTGACTTTTCACCCATTCTGGGTCATTTTCCTTGTTTTTCCTTGTCTTCTTATAGTGTATACTGTGCGTTTTGATTTTACACAGCTGTATAAATTGCAGGACTCGAGCTGTCGCGTACCGCAGTCTTTCCCAGTTGGAAAATCGCGAAGTTGTAGGAAGTCCTTCAGATAGACGTAACTTGTGTTTCTCATCGACTATTATATTGTTAGTTCTCTCCTCGCCCGTATCGGCCGGCGCTGTATTCGTCTGTGAGTTTTCTATCGGCCAATGTTCCATAGATTGATATAGGAACTCGGGCCCTCGGAACCATCTGTGGTTTTTGGTGAAGGATGGTGGCACGTCTCGAGTCGCGTCGTCGGCCACGTTCAGTTTGCTCGGGACCCAGCGCCAGTCGTTTACTGTCGAGGCGTCTTCTATAGCGGCTAGTCGATGAGCGACGTATGGCTTGTACGATCTGGACCCGGTTCTTATCCATGTGAGTACTGTTTTGCTGTCCGTCCAGAAGGTCTGTGAGGCGGGTTTTCTTTCATGTTCTTCCATGACCGCTTCTGCTAGGCGCGTTCCCATCACGGCGGCTTGAAGTTCTAGCCGTGGAATCGAAGTGATTTTCAACGGCGCGACCTTGGCTTTCGCGATGATGAGTGACATGTTGACTGTTCCGTCGGGCGCTTCTGCCCTCCAATATAAGGTCGCCGCGTAGGCCGACTCACTGGCATCGACGAAGGCGTGTAGTTGTAGAACGGAGGCGTCGCTGTAGTGTAGGTATTGCCTCGGGATGGTCACGTTCTGCAGATTTCTCAGATGTACGAGCCAGTTTCGCCATTGTTCTGTGAGATCTTCATTGAGCTCGTCGTCCCACGCGGTGCCACGGCGCCACGCCTCCTGTAAGAGCTGCTTCGCACGAACCGTGACGACCGATGCTAGGCCAAGCGGGTCGAAAAGGGACATGACGACCTTCAGGGCTTCTCTTTTGGTTGGCGTCTTGCCTTCTATGAGTTGCGCTGGTATCCTAGCCAAGTCGAGGTTGAAGGCTAGGACATCTGTTTCTGGTTTCCATATGAGGCCCAGTACTCGTTCTGTTCTTTCTTGTTTACTGTAGATTTCTATGTCTTCTGAGGCTTCATTTTCGCCGAGAGCTTGTAGAAGTCGCTGTGAGTTCGACTTCCATTGTTTGAGGTCAAAGTGGGCCTTTAAGTGAATGTCTCGGACCGCTGTCGCGATGCGTATGGCGTCTTCTGTACTGTTGAAGCTGTCTAGGTAGTCGTCGACGTAATGTTTCTTCTGTATGGCGAGCGCAGCTTCCGGGTGAGTATGTTCATGCTTCTTAGCGTTTAAGTCTTTTACGAATATTGCTGTAGACGGTGAGCTCGATGCGCCGAAGATAAGTGACGTCATTCTGTATTCTTCGGGTGGCTGGTCGTCTCGTCGGTCGTTGCGCCAAAGGTAACGTAGCGCGTCTCTGTCTTCTGTTCTGAGCTTCACTTGCATAAACATTTCTTTGATGTCGGCTGTCACTGCGATACTGTGTTGTCTAAATCGCATGACAACTCCCGGTAGAGACTGTAGCAGATCAGGGCCCTTTAGTAATAGGTCGTTAAGGGCCACCCCTCTAGTTTTCGCGGCGGCGTCGTGGACGACTCGAAGCTTCTCTGGTTTCATCGGGTTTACCACGGCGAAGTGCGGTAAGTACCATGTTCTATTTTCTGTTCTTGACTTCGGGGCGCGTTCTGCGTAGCCCTTGGTGATGAGCGCCTCCATCTGTTCTGTGTACTTTCTCTTCAAGCATGGGTTGCGGTCGAGCTTCTTTTCTATGCCGAGTAGTCGTTTCAAGGCGTTTTCATAGTTGTTAGGTAAAACGACGTCTTCTTTCTTCCAGAGTAGCGAGGTTTGGTATCTTCCTTCTTTTGTGTGGACTGTATTTTCTGTTAAGATACGTAGAGCTTGCTCTTCTGGGTCTGTTTTCGGCTTCTTTGGTGCTAGGCAGAGCGCATCCATGTTGAAGTAATCTCTCATCATCTTTTCTGTGTTTTCTTCTTGTTGTATGACGTCGAAGTCTTCTGTGATATGCGATATGAAGTGTACTGCATGGCCGAGGGTACGTGTGTGGCCCCCGTGCAGCACCCAACCCAGTGGCGTGAGGGATGCCACCGGTTGGTCTCTGCGGCCTCTTCTTGTCTTCGATGCCACTAAAATATGCCAGTTATCTTGCCCAATGAGGACACGTGGCTTGGCTTCATCGTATGTGAGAAGCTTGCTGATGTCTCGCAGGTGTTGGCAATCTTCTATAATGTTTCTCGGAACTTCTTGAGTAGATACGCGCAGATTGTTAACTGTTCTCGCTTGTATGCGTTCTTCTTTATTATTCGGTCCTCGTACGATGAAGTCGACTCTTCTTGAAGACGTTTCTGTAGTTTTCAAACTGTTGATGGCTTCTATGCGTAGCGGGTCAATGGGTCCCGTCACGCCGATCTTCTCGCATATGCTTTTATCGATGAGTGTCACTGTTGAACCGTCGTCTAAAAGGGCATAGGTATCGACGGTCGCTGTTGGCCCTTTCACCTGGATCGGGATGATCTTCAAGAAAGACTGTTTGTTAGTCGCGGTCCAGGCGGAGTTGATGGCCTCTGTCTGTTGTTTCTCGCCGACCTCTTCTGTTTTCTGTGTTCTCACGAAGTGTAGTAATCTGTTGTGAGTGTATTTGCAGCCATCGATGCCGCAGGTCTTCGGTCGGCAGCTGTGAGTTTTGTTTCTGAAGCGTAGACAACGGAAACATAGACGCTTTTCCTTGGCAATGTCCCATCTCTCGTTCTCGTCGGCCTTCTTGAACTTTTCGCATTCTATTGTGAGGTGGCTCGGACCATCGCAGACGGGGCACTTAGACGATTGTTGTTTCTCGACGACGGAATGCACATTCTGTGCTCTTCTATTCTGTTGAGTGGGCTGTGATTGGGAACCCACTGACTCCGGCTGTGCATATGGGCCACACAGCTCGGCTTCTTTCTTCAAAAACTTCTCGAACTTTATTAAGTCGGGATCTTGTTTGGGCTGTAGCGCTGCGAAGTCGTAATATCTGTAGCGCAGCGTCGGCGTGAGCTTCTCGACCATGATCTTGGTGGCTTCTGGGTTATAGAGATAGTGAATGCAGTTCAGAGCTCGAAGGGTAGACACGGCGTTCGTAACTTTACTTGAGAAAATGCAGATCTCGCGCGGTGACTCGGTGAGGCGAGACAGAGACTTAAGATTGTCTATCTCTGTCGTGGCGATAACTTCAGGCCTTCCAAATCTGGACTGCAGCACTTTCATGACTTCTGTTGACTCGGCGTTACTAATTAGCAGCCCTTCTACTGCTTCCTTTGCTCTTCCCTTTAAGTTTCTTCTTAATCTGTTCAGGTTCTCGATGTTAGTGAAGGTGTCCATCGTCTCGAAGAAAGCGGCTCGGAATGATAGCCACTCTTGATGGTTACCGCTGAAGAATGGTAGCTCGACGTACTTGGGTTGACGCGCGGCCTTGACGGCGAATGTGATGGCCGACGCAAGTTGCGAGAAGTCGGGCTGGATGCCGGCTCCCGCCGGTGTTGACGGTACTTGAGGCTGTTCAGGTTTTCGTTCTTCAGTATCTTGCTTCTCTGTCGTTGGTGGTGGCTTCTCACTCTGGTTCAACCATGTATCGACTCGCTCGTTGGCTTCTGTCTTCGAATACACGGAGATTTCGTCATCGGAGTCCTCCGCCACTAGGGCGGCTAAGCGGGCCTCGGCCAGCTTGACTTGTTGGCGGGCGAGCTCTTCTCTGGCTCGCGCTATTTTTGCTGCTCGTACTGAACGCGTAGACCTTGTGGCGGTGACGCGGTTGACTGGTGCGGGCATGTCGGGCGGCTCTGCGCGACACGTTTCTGTCCCGTCTTCTATATTTTCTGTCGGCGGATTCCTATCCGCCGTAATGACGCCTTGCTCGGCAGGTGGCAAGGCGCCCTGTAGAGGGGGTGATGTAATATGCGGCTTCCATGTTGTCGCTGTAGTCCCCGAGGCTTCTTTTGGCATTGCTGTATTTGTAATTCCAGTTGTTGTAGCTGCGCGCGCGGTGGTGGCTGTGTTGCTCGATGAGGCTGCGAGAAGGTCTAAGTCTTCGGGTATTATCACTCGACCTTTTCCTGTAGATCTTGTAACCATCGGCATGGTAAGCGCTGCGCAGTCGCACGGTGTTCTCGTATCCGGCTGGGAAGGACCACAATGTACGTGACCCCCGGGCATACGATGCGGCGTGGAGCCCTAGGGCTCCAAACTATTCGGTGATCACGTAGCTTAACTGGGTGCTGGGTTGGAGAATAAAGACGAATTTTCTTATTTGAAGTTTACTCGGGAACTGGTAACCGCATACTACATAAAATTCAAAGGAATTATCCTATATTTATACTAAATCGACTATGAATAAATCAGGGCTCTCATTGGCTGGCCAATCACAGCGCGTGTTTTCTTAGCGTCGGTATGGTTGCATCTCGCTCTGTGCGTCCTGCTCGCACTTAAAGAAGTATGACGTTG